>VDFB02281492.1:665208301-665437533 GCA_007258455.2 Sequoia sempervirens | reverse complement strand
CTGCAACAAAAAGTAAGTCTCATTTTTATCAATATAAGCACATATATCATGACTTAACTCACCATCTACTTTACCTTCTTGACTGATGCAAGTTTGATATGACTGATTACCAGAGGCACATGGACTGATATGAACACTTATTTGATCCCTTTTCTCTGAAAAATCAGTTTCCCAATCATTTTCTTGACTTGCACAACAAGATCTATTTGCTGTTCCAAAATATAATTGACAGTCCAACTTGTTCAATTCATCCTCATGGTTGTTATAGGTCTGATATAACTTATTTTCTTGAGCCATTAGATTATCGCAACCATGAACAAGGTCATTAACATCCTCAAAACCAGTTTTTATATCAATTTTGAGATTCGTATTAAAAGATTTATTCACTGTCCCATCATCTAGAGAAGAGAAAAGATCACCTTCTATCTCATCTAAAAAAATTCATTCTTTTTAATCATGATTAGCATTTAGACCAGCAAAGAAATCATCACTCATAAGCTCATTAGAGGAGACTTTTGCATTATCACTTGTCATGAAAACATTTATGAATGTATCTATGAATTCACTCTCTTCATCTAGTGGACCCAAATAAGATTGAAAATCTTTGTTAGGAAATGAATCTACTTCAATGTTATGTGTAAGAATATCATGAAATGATGATGGGTTAGATGTTACCTCATGAATGTTCTCATTATTTGGAATAATCTCACCATCATCCTCTTGTATGCTAGTCACTTGATCTTCTTCATTAGGAAAATGCACATCTTCTTGAGTCTCATGGAGTTGACCATGTTCATCTTCTTCCTTGTTTGATTGACCATCCCAATGATCTTCTATAGGAATTAATACCTCTTCAATAGTCATATTTCCTTCCAAATAGAATTCCATCTTTCCAAGGAAAGCATAGCAATCTATCTCACAATGTTGATTTATGCGGTGTATCCTACATCCTTCCAACCATGCAAACTTTGATAATGATATAGGAATACTTAATTCTTGCAACCTCTTGTTCAATTTAATTTGTGCACGTGGAATATCTACCCAACATAAATCATTAAGACATACCTTCATTATGTAAACTTTTCTCATACCCAAAAGAATCATCAAAAGTACCCCATGAAGATGAGGAAGACTCTTTGCTTGTTAATTCTTCATGACAACAGTTTTGGGACAGTGTTGTATATGCCTCATTCTCTTTAGGTTGGTCATAATTTTTTGATACTTCATGACTGGTTTTTGTTGCTAATTCATTTGGAAACTTAATTTCTTGATTTTGATAAGCTTTTAGACCCATATCATCTTCATTTTCACACAAACTATCATGCTGATATAACTGATCAACAAGCTTTTCACTTTGAATATCATCATGATTTGATGTATTAAATGTTGCATTATAACTAGAAAATGATAGTAAAGTTATAGGAACATCATTAGAAGGTAAAACACTTATATCCTTGGCAACTTATGATGTATTAAATTTGACCTTGGAAGTGTGTGATCTGATTTGTTGCATTAGTTTTTTGCATACTCTGGAACTTATGAATGTTGTAGTTGGTTGATTGAGATGGTTGCAGCTAAGTATACCCATTGAATGGGTTTACATACGGTTGTAATGGTTGGCAACTTGCAATTACTTGCATATTATAACTCCCATCTTGTCTACTTGTAGCATTTGTAATGTCATATCCACATTGTGCCATCAAAAGAGCCTTGTTGAGTGCATCATGCAAGGTACTGATCTCACCAAAATTTCTAATCTTCCCTGCAAATGAGACATCCAAACACCATAAATAATGTTCTTTCAACATTAAATCACTTACCATTCGATTTGAAGCTTGAACCCTTTGATACATGAGAATAAACCTATGATTGAATTGAGAAATAGACTCTTTATGTGTCATTCTCATGGCTGCAAAATAAAATAATGGATCTTGTGCACCTACATTAGGATCAAATTGAATTAAGAATAATTTTTTTAATTCAACTCATGAGCAAATAGAATTCGGTAAAAGACTCACATACCATTGAAGTGCTGCACCTTGAAATGTTTTAACAAATAAATTTCAAACAACATCTTCATCTTTAACTTTATGAAAAATCATTAGATCCTTGCAAATCCTTACATGATCTATAACATTTTGTCCACTGTTGGGAAAGAATAAAGGAAGCCTATTGTGTGTGTGAAAGGGAATCTCGTGAAGAGCCCCTGGTTTACACAAAGGGCTACCCATTAAAACTAGATCTCCTAGAGATCTAACTTGTTCAATATAATGTCCCTTTCTTGCATCTAATCAATTGGAGAGCTCCATTAGTGTCATGTCCCCATCTAGTCGTACGGTAGTGACAAGATTAGCCCTATAAATTCGATCCTCGTGGTACGGCAGGGGAGTGTCTGAGAGGATCATCACGGAGCCGTTACTTTCGATGTTTAATCGGTTGCAGTTAGTATCCGGTTTGGGGCCTTGAGAATCTTCCGATGAGCATTTTGGGAAACTTTCTATTTTAAGTTAGGTGATGAGCTTGCTATTATTTAGTGAGGCACTGGTTCAACCATTATTTCGAGAATCGACCCGAGTTCGGCGGTTGGGTGTTTTGACGAGAGAAATAAGGAGTATTTAATGGATTATTAAATATTTAATATTTTGACTTTATAATAAAGTCACTTTATTGAAATATTTAAATATTTAATTATTTGGCTTAATTATAAAGTATTTAATTATACTTTATAATATATTATTAAAAGGTGACTTAATGAGTATTTATATTCATTAAAAAGGGGACGCCAATAATTAATTATTTCTCCTAAGTCAAAAGTGCAAATTAAATCATTAATTTAAATGATTATTTTAAAGGAGATTTGGGTCGAATTTTTCCTTCAAGGCAATATATACCTTTCACAGGCAAAATCGAACTATCTTGATTATTATTCAATTTTGTCTTCTTGCATTCTGAGCTTTGGAGTTTGCAAACCCTAGGGTTTCTGGCAGACGAACGTTTCTGGAGAACGAAAACTCTTCAGAGATCAGGCAGACTGAGGCTGTGAAATATCAGTTGAAGCTGGCACTTGGTGATTTCATCCAGAGATCACAGTTTGGGTTTATTGAGTTATTTATTCAGAGATTCACAGAGGTAATCTTCAAACAGATAAGGCGACTTCATCAGAGGACTTATTTCAGAGGTCTGGCATTGTTTTCTTGGAAGCCGTACCATATTATTGCTTGTTGTACCAGGCCGTACCAGTCAGCAAAAAGGGCCGTACTTTTCATGGTCTCTGGAGAAAACGTCTTCTTGCATTAGAGTTTGGTGATTGGATCAAGGGCGCTTGGGATTATTGAAGAGTTTGCATTGTTTCTCGAGCCTGGAGTTTCCTTCAATCTTTCTGGCCGTACCATCATTAATTACAGCAGCCGCCATTAAAGAGAAACCAGGTTTTTTTCAATAAATTTATTGTATCTCTTTCAGATCTCCGTATTTATTATTGTACATGCTCTGGAATCAACAATAAATGATGCGCCTACTGTTATTGAGCAAAATGTTAGCGTATATTATGTTCTAGAATTTAATTTGAATTTTCCAAGCATTTTTTAGTAAAATCGCAACTTTTGATATTCCTCTGAAAACCTTCAAAAATACAAAAAAAACCAAAATTTGCAAAAACACAAAAATCTTCAGTTGGGTTTCGTTTTAAGAACCACCAGGGTTCTGACATAAATCATATAAATCAGAAATCAAAACATTAAGAGCATCATTAAACACCATTAACAAGATGAACACTGGAATTACGTGTAAAACCCTTTCGAGTAAAAAACCATAGCAAAATATTGCTTTTATTTCTTCAAAGGGAACCAACCTTGTTTACATAGGTGAGCACCAACCCACCAAGAGCACCAACTCTCTTCGAAGCACCAACTTCGATCTACTGAAACACCAACTCCAGTGTGAGCACCAACTCCAAACCAACTAAAGCATCAACTCCAGTGTTGCTGAAGCACCAACTTCAAACTTTGAAAATTAACCAAACACTAAAAATCTACCCCTTAACAATAGTATACTTCCTTCACACCAACTGAAACACTCATACAAATATGCGTAAAAACAGTTCTACTTCCAAATCTGCACACACACCTTGACTGATAATCTTCTTTGAGTGCACATTCAAGGCTCTGTCTTTATCATCTATCACTAAAACAAGGTCCATTGTAACATACTCAGAAATTCTCCTTCATAATCGACTACTAGAAAATATCAAAGGTATTCAAAACTTTCATGCAAGCCTTCATCACGCTGCTACAACAATTCAATAATCTGCACAATTAACCAGTATGCACCAAAGACTCCACCTTCTAGGAATAGACACTCTTACAACATTTTGTTAACAATACTTCACAAAAAAAGGGTCACAAACTCCATTTTTACTGGTAATATTTGTCTCGCCATAAAGTTGACCCAAGAGCTACAATGTACTAATCAAACCAACACTACACAACCTTCACACCCATTTCATTCATAATCCAATCAAGAATTCTCCAAACATATCTCCGCTTACATCCGCTACATACCACACTCAGCCCGATATACATAACCATTATGCAGGCACCCAAGTAGCTCAAGTAAACAGGCAACTAGCTCAAGCAAGTAGGCAACTAGCTCAAGCAGGTAGGCAAGCAGCTAAAGCATGCAACCATGTAGCTCAACACATAGGCAAGTAGCTCAAGCAACTCAGAAAACAAGCAGGTAGCTCAATCAACCAAACACCTTGACATCAATGACAAAATATTCTAACATACAGAAATCTCTCACATCGCTGCTGGCAACGTTATGCTTCAAGGGTCTCTTCAAAATCCAATAGTGGAATTGGGCTGAATGTATTGACAATGATTGTTGGCATCGGAGAACTTTAGGAACGGATAATCCCAGACATATTCTAGACATTGGAGTAAACCACAAATTATCAAGTTCAAATCTTACAATTATTTACTCTCAATATGTTTGCTCTCCTCTCTTGTGCATTGCATTAGTCATTTTAAAGTTTGAAGCATTCATTTATACTAAAAATGATCTATACATCAATCTTCAGGCTGCATCGAATTGAAAAATTAAAAAATTGAAATTAAAATACGACATTTTGCCAATTGAAAATGACAGCAATATCGGTTCACTCAACCTCGCAAACCACAAACCCAAAATAAAGTCATTTTCCAAAACTGAACAGCTGAAAGTTTTTTTGTGTGATTTCAATAGCTGATTCACCAGGGATGCTCTTGCATCATAAATTGTGGGGTTAAGTTGATGACCAAAGTCTTGTACCTGCCACTTTGCAATTGGGGACTCCTACTAGTATTAGGACTACCCCATATCCACAAGTTTCAGCTCGTTCTACTTCTACCTTTTCATCTAGTTTAGGGTCAACCACAACAAATCCTAAGAGGAAACATAGAATAGCCACTATTGATGCTGCAAACCCAATGGCAAAGTTATTCAATCCACAAAACAAAGATGAGGATGGTGCCATGTCATGCCCTGAAATTGCAACACTAGGATATAAAGCTTCGAAATATAAATAAAGAAATAAAAATAAATAACAAAAATGTGTATTTAAAATATAACAAGAAATATTAGCAATTTAATGTTATTATAATTATAAATATCACAAGATAATATTATAATTATAATTGTCAAAAATAAAAATATAAATATTAACAATATGATATTAATTATTATAATATAATAATATAAAACACACACATATATATATATAAAGCTAATATAAACTTATAGATATAAAACACATAATATATAAATGATATATTAGGAATGGCGGCAATCCATTATAATTAGAAAAAAGACTTTATAAGGAGCAGTGCTGCCTTTACAAGTAACAACGATTCACTTAAGGCAGCGAATTCATGTGCAAAAAGGCAGCGATTTGATTAAGAAGATAAAGCATGTGATTTACATATGTCAAGGCATGCGATTTCATTTAGGGAATAATCTCATCTGATATAAAGCAATCTATTGTGTAACAAAGCAGCGATTACATTAAAAGGCTGATATCATTTGTTAACAAAAGGTTCTGAATTTTCAAATGGTTGTCTCTATTCAGAAAGGATCGCATCTCTTCATAGGAAAGCATCTTTTCATAGGAATGTAAACATATATATCGGCAGATGTAAATCAATATATGGGAGAGTCAGAAATGGGGGAAAAGCAAAAAGAATGGGATTTGGGAAAGATAGAAGGATATAGCATTCAAAATAAATAATAATCTGCACTCAGAAAAGGAAACGGAATGGAACATAATCAGATTTAAACACAGATATATGAAGCAGAAAATAAGGAAATGGGAAATAGGAGAATATGAAATAGGATGAAATGCTGATGCGGAAGCAATCAACAGTAAATAATACTCTGCACTCAGAAATGCAGCAGCCATTAAATAGAATAGGGGAAGTAAGTTTAGTAGGATTACACACATATAATATATAATTAAAGATGCATACATATATTATATATATCATGCAATTATGCAATAATGATGCTTACAACAATTAGCAATTATTCAATCAAAATTAATCGGTTTGCTTCTCTTTAAGCAATATCTTCTGATTATTGAAGACAAATCGATTGGAGAGCAAGCTGACTCAATCTGAAAATCAATAAACATTTGAACATTAAGACAGATCATTTGATCAGATAAATGGAATAGAGGTTTGCTTCCTCTAAGACAGAAATAATCAATTAATTAATATTTTTGCAACAATCCGACTTTCTACTTTGGCAATAGTTGGTCATGAAGGGATGAGGCAAGACTACAAAGGGAGAACTGCTAAAAGGGCACCCTGTTATGCAAAAAGGGAGAACTGCTAGAAGGGCACGCTATTATGCAAAAGGGAGAACTGTGAGGAGGACACCCTAGTGCAGCCTCCCGACTACCCCGAGTGAATCAATTGCTGAAGAAAATGAAGAAAGGCCTTCAATCATAAAAGGAGAGGTTGGCATGATGGAGGATAATTGTGTAAAGCCCTCACTAGGTACACTACCTCATGATGATGGTTGAGGACCATCGATTAAGGACCACATGAGGCCACATAGGATAAGGTCATGTAATGTCCCTTACCCGGTCTTGCCCTAGAATTTGCTTGTTGATTAAGGTTAGGGTTTCTTCTCTTAAAAGGAAGTTTTTCCTAATGAAGTAATCATGGATTAAAATCTGCATTCACCATGTTAACAACATTTCCACATATACATATGTTTGTTAGCATTAATATTTGCATATCCAAAATATAAACATAATCACAAAAGCAATCATGAAGACAAATGAGGAGTGGCATGGGTAGATCCGCCCGAAGCTATCCATCTAAGCCCAAGAGCAGAAGCGTCTGACCAAAACTACCCACATCTTGGCCCCAAGTGGAAAGAAATGTCCGACCAAGACTATTCCACCCTTGGAGTGGCGTGCTTAGTGGAAACACTTGTACCTACTTTCTCTACCCACGTCATCACCTCGAAAGACACTTAACCCACTGGGGACGATGAAGGGAGCGTATAAGTGGCCCGGGCCTACAACCCCTCCATGACCGCGGCAGATCTTGAGTGGGACCCCCACCCCTCCATGGCCCACCCATTGCTTAAGACTGAGCAGACTATGAGTGGAATTTCCACTCCTCCAGGGCTCATCCCTACCCTGCGTTCTGGGGGCAGACTTGAGTGAGGTTTTAAGGCACCACTTCCCTCACATCCTTCCTCCCAATAAGTTTGTTAATACTAAGAAGACAATCTTTTAGAAGTCAAATACATTTGCATTTATTACTGATTCTTTAAGTCAATATCAACATCATTATCATCATGATAATACTAAAGAAAGCATTACACCAATAATGAGGTTACCAATATCTGTTTCTTATATTCAAAACATGTTAAATATTATTGCTAAGTACATCACCTGAACTGTTGTGTCTTCCCATGACTCTTTATTCCTTATCGCCTTCCTTCAATCTTACATTTGATTGATAAATATTAATCTATTCATTTTTATATTAAGATCATAATTACTTATAAGGCTCAATAATTGCTGCAAGCATCATTATTACATGATCATAAATAATATATATATACATATCCTTACTTCTAATTGATTTCAATTTGCCATAATCTCTTTGACATAAATGTGAGTGTGTATGTGTATATATATATAAATAATATAATTATATATTCTATATAAATTTATATATATTATTATTCCCAACTGACTTCAATCTATAATAATTTCTTGTCATATATATATATATATATGTATACATATATGTATATATAGATATATATATATATATATATATTGATAATCATGTTAATCTTACTCACAATAATTGTAAATGGCATACCTCTGATTTCTGACTGTCAGATTGCAGACTGTGTTTCTTTTTTCAGAATATCTCTGTATTCCTTATTCTATTCTTATCCACGGTGATCAGATTTGGAGAGTCTCCTTTATTCAATGCCTCCCTTTAACCACCGTATGAATTTCCTTCCTTAAATATGCGTTGTCTTTCCCCATCAAGGGACGTGACTTTAGAGTGGTCGATTCTTTTTGAGGATCGCACTACTTCAGTAAATTCATGATAATTGCTGATTCTAATATGTTTTTAGTTTGTGATAACTTTTAAAATATCAGGTTAGTGTTATATTTAAAAATAACAATTATAATTGTAATGTAATTATTGTAGTTATACAATGATTTTTGAATTACATTCTTTTTATTTATTTTTGATATTCAGTTATTTGCTCAAGTATAATAGTAATAAAATAATTTGCCAATATCCTTAATTATTATTTTATTTCAATTTATTACAATCTTTATATTGATGTATAATATTTAAAATTTATATTTTAGTACTTACAAGTTACAATATTATATTTATATTTATATTTATAATATTATCTTTGATAGTTATAATAAGAATGTTAAATAATTAATGTTTTTTTTATATGTATTTTGTTTATCTTGTTTTTGATGTTTTATATTTCAATGTTACAATTTCGGGGACATGACAGGTCATGTTGTTGGGCCTAGGGGAGGATACTTGGGGCACCTCATCATGTCCTCCTCATTATGGTTGAGCCACATAGTCCTTGGGATTCGTTATACTGATATATACAATCTTTCTTGGGGCACCTCATCATGTCCTCCTCATTATGGTTGAGCCACATAGTCCTTGGGATTCGTTATACTGATATATACAATCTTTCTTAGACTTAGAATTAAATGTATTTCATGAATTATGTTTGTCATATTGTGATGTCCCCATCATAAGAGAAGTATTTAAATAAGCTTAGTTTCACATTTTGAATAGATATAACATATATCTATATATATACATACACACACATATATGTGTGTGTGTATATATATGTGTGTGTGTGTGTAATTAGATATATCAATATACAAATAAATATGTCATGCACTAATCCAACATAATGACAGATCAAGCAAATTAAAGAAGACAAAAACTAAACCAATCACAAGGGATAGGCGCATGAGGCATCAATGAAGAAACACGTCCCTTGGAGCGCCACTCCTATATTATATCAAACAACAAGAGGAATAGGGATCGTCAAGCAAGAAGGAAAATGAGTTTAGGAGAAGCATCAGAAAATTAGTAAGGACCAGAACTGATCAGTCAAGAAGGAAGATTATAGGATAGCGATTTATGAAGGACGTCATCTGAAGTTGGAGACAGTCTACAAATACATACAATTTCAGACCGATTAAGAGGGACGAGTGGAGATTTAGAAGGTGGCGAGCAAAGAGAAGGATTTCGCCTGAGAACTGCAATCTCACCATGATTTTTTAGTCGATCACAAAGATAATCCATCAAGGATACATCAATAACAAGGCCGGCTCTATCTTCAGTGCTGAGGAAGGCCATTCTTACCAATAACAGAAGATAATATAATCACTAAGTAAGCTTTTGTAGGTGGTGACCCAGAAACGACTTCAAGGCTGGGCATCAGATCTCAGTCCAATATTATCAAAGTTTACAAACAGCAATCTAACAGAAACTTTATTCATTAGAATTAGGCTCTCCAATATAAAGTTGCATATCTAAATCTTCTGAGCAGATCACTATTTCGAAAGTTTACCATTGAGTTATATTAACTATTCATAAATCAAAGGATTGGAAGCGAATTTATTCAGAAAAATTAAGGGAACATCACAGTGGTATCAAAGCATCGATCTTGCCAACCTGTAGGGAATAAGTGAATGCGAACCTACCAAAGAAAAGGAGCTATGGCTAATAAATTGGCTCAAGAACTCAGAACATTCATGGAGCAAACAAACGAAAAGTTTGAGAAAACCAATCAGTTGATCCTCCAGGCCCTCCAAAGCATGAATAACAACACCAATAAAAGAACCATTCCAAGGAAGGAATTGCACTCAAACCATTCCGAAAATGAGCATTCAACTCAAAGTTCCACACTGAGACCAACCATGCCTCCATTCATTCAAAAGGTCATTGAAGAAGAAGAAGAACCAAACACCAATAGTGTGGAGGATATTGCTCATATGTATGCCAAATTAGACCCTGCAATACAAAGGCTTATACCATTTAAAGAATATTATGAAGTTAAGACCCAAGTCAATCCAATTCGGAGGAAGAATCATCCTGACAAAGAACTAAGATCAAGAATTAATAAGATGACCTTGCCTTACTTTGATGGCTCAAAGAAGTTCACCACTCAATCATGGGTTCAAAATCTTGACAGCTACCTATCTCTCAGCCCCATGACTGAAGAAAGCGCCATTAAATTCGCTGTCCTCCACTTATTAGGTACAGCACATGATTGGTGGCATCATGGACTCATCACCCAAGGACATCGAAATATAGTCTCCTATAGTGAGTTCACCCAAAGACTCATTAATAGATTCAATCAAAAGCATCCGGAGTGGTATTTCAAGGAACTCACCCACCTTAAGCAACGTGGAACAGTGGAAGACTTTGCAAATAAATTCCAAAAGTTAGCCGTCATGGTCCCCGACCTATCCCAAAGAAGGCTCACCTACCTTTTCATTGAAGGACTCAATGAACCAATCAAGAACATAGTGAACCCCTTAGAACCTCAAACCTTGGGGGAGGCGATTCAAAGAGCCATGAAGGTGGAATCTGGCTCTTCAAGGGAAAGATCTAAGAACCCCGCACCCAAGTCACAATCCAAACAAGGCCCACGAAGAAGAGAGAACAAAGAAAGAGCATGTTATTTCTGCAATGAACCATGGATTACAGGACACCAATGCCATGACAAGGAAGCAATCAAACGAAAGGAAGGTTTGATGAAGAAGGGCTTATGTTTCAAGTGCAATGAGCCTTAGGGACAAGACCACCAATGCAAGAAGGGGAAAATACATAAAATGGAAGAAGAATGGGATGAAGAGACAAAAGAAACCCCCACCAAAAGGGCAAGATGGGACCCGGATGAACAAGGAACACTAGCAGTCATCTCCCAAGCAAGTGAACATAGACCCTTCCGAATCAAAGGAACACTAAAAGGACAGTAAATTATTGCCTTGGTTGATAGTGGGGCCTCCCACAACTTTATCAGCAAAAGTTTGGTCTCAAAACAAAGATTGGAAGCCCAAAACTTCATTGAGTTCAAGGTAGCACTAGCAAATGGAACTGAGGATCGATGCACAAAGGTCATTCCTCAACTAGAGATCAACTTGGATGCACATACCATAAGAGGAGACTTTTATGTTGTGAACCCACAAAATAATGTGATATTAGGGATGCATTGGATAAATTCTCTAGGGCCCTTCACCATGGATAACCCAAACTTGGAAATCTGCTTCAAACACAAAGGACAAGAAGTTACACTTAAAGGGGTACCAAATGGATCTCCAAAAGTGATATCATGCAAAAGGATGGAAAGGATTGTAGGGCACGGCCAAGGAGAATGGATAGAACAATGCATGGTGCTAGATAAATAACCTTCTCATGAGCAAGCAATTCACATCGATATCCAACCTATTCTAAAAAGACACGAGAAGTTTTTGGAGATATTCCTCCCAGTCAAACTCCAAAAAGGGGATTTGAGCACTCCATAGAATTGGAAGAAGGAGCAAGACCAGTGATAACCACCCCCTATAGACATCCTCGAAAGTTCAAAGAAAAGATTGAGGAGAGCATTAAAGAATTGCTATAAATGGGACATATTCAACCAAGTAATAGTCCCTTTGCATCATCCATCATGTTAGTAAAAAAGAAAGATGGCACTATGCGAATGTGTATAGATTACCAGGCCTTAAACCAAAAAACTATTAAGAATCGGTATCCAATCCCAAGGATAGATGAATTATTGGATGAGCTCCATGGAGCAAGATATTTTTCCAAAATTTATTTACAATCCAGATATCATCAAATCCGAATGAAGATGTACCAAAGACAGCATTTCGATGTCATTATGGGCATTTTGAATTTTTAGTCTTACCCTTCGGCCTCACCAACGCTCCAGCCACATTCCAATCATGCATGAACCACATTTTCCGCCAACAACTAAGGAAGTTCTTACTTATCTTCTTTGATGATATCTTGATCTATAGCAAAAGATGGGAAGAGCATCTCTGACATATTGAAGAAGTCATAAGTATTCTAGAATCAGAATCCCTTTATGCAAAAATGTCAAAATGTGAATTTGGGTTGGAAGAAATTCTCTTCTTGGGCCACACAATCAATGTGGAAGGAGCAAGCATGGATGAGGAGAAGATTAAGGCCATCAACGAATGGCCCAAGCCAAGGACCTTGACTCAACTTAGAGGCTTTGTGGGATTATGCAGCTATTATAGGCGTTTTGTAAAGGGCTTCTCCAAGTTAGCCACTCCCCTCATAGACTTGACAAAAAGGGGGGCCTTTATGTGGAATGACCAAGCACAACAAGCCTTTGAACAACTCAAGGAAGTCATGAGTACCTGCCCTATCCTTGCCATTCCCGACTTTACAATACCATTTGAGCTACAATATGATGCCTCCAGAGAAGGAATCACTGCAATTCTTATGCAAAAGAAACATCCAATAGCCTTTGAAAGCCGCAAGCTAACGGAGACAACGAAGCATTACTCTATCTATGACAAAGAAATGTTGGCTCTCATGCACGCCCTAGCAAAGTTCCGACAATACCTAGTTTGTGGAAGACTCATCATCAAAACAAATCACAATAGTCTACGATATTTCATGTATCAAAAAGATCTTAATGATCGTCAACAAAAGTGGATGAGCCGAGTTCAAGTATATGACTTTGACATAGAATATGTTAAAGGAACCAATAATGGGGTGGTGGATGCTTTATCTAGGTGGTCCTATCTTAACACCATCACAAGCATTTCAAAGGATTGGAAAAATGACATTATCACCGAGTATGCCAAAGATGCACAGGCCTCTAAGATTTTAGAAGAAAGAATGCCAAATGAAGAGTATAAAGTGTAGGATGACCTTAACCTATATAAGGGAAGGGCATTTCTTGTTCCCCACTCAAGGATAAAGAACAAAATGATAAAGGAATTCCATGATGGTCCTCTAGCCGGTCACCAGGGGTACTACAAGACTTATAAGCAGATTAGAGAGAAGTATTCATGGAAAGGATTAAAGAGAGATGTGCTTAAACATGTGCAAGAGTGCATGATTTGTCTGCAAAATAAAGTGGAACAAAATTCTCCCGCAGGCTTGTTACAACCACTACCCATTCCCAACCAAAAATGGGAAATCAAATCGATGGATTTCAAAACCGGATTGCCCAAAGTGCATGGTAAAGATAGCATTTATGTGATAGTGGATAGACTTACTAAGTACGCCCTTTTTTTTTGCAATCTCAACAGAATATAAAGCACACCAGATAGCAAAATTGTTCTTTAAGGAAGTCTTTCGTCTCCATGGGATACCTGTTGTACCCAAAACCAAAATTTTTGCTTCACTAAGGCATTTTGCTTAATTGAGTCTTAATCTTGTTAAAGTGGTGTCAGAAGGTCGTTTTTGGGCTTTTCAAATATGGAGTTGGTGTCAGTGTTATGTCAGTCTGTTACCGAAGAGATTTAAGGAAAATGAAAATTTGAACGAAAAACATCAAAATTTTCTATCTTTGGAGAAGGGAGCACATTCTCAAATGGGCGCCCTATCTTTTAGGGGCTCAGATCCTGTTTTTAGGGTTTGTCACCTCCAGCAGACATTTGTCCGGCATCACGTCAGCTTCGCAGTGAGCTATCAAGCCTGTCAAACGGACCTGTTTCGAGCAAGTTGTGGAAGATACAGCGCAAAATGAGGCGAAGGCGAGAATTGGCTAACACTGGAGAAAAGCACAGCTTTTCAGAAAGGCGCCCATCTTTTTGGGGTGCCAAACGTAGGTTTTTGGCTAAATGCCACCCAAGATGTTTGTTTCATTTTTGTTCGAGCTTCGCGATGCATCTATTAGTAGGTGAATCCAAGTTGCTAAAGCGCCTGAACCGGAGGTCAAACGTAGGGTCAAATCTTGGTCAAAATATCAAAGAAATTAACAAAAGAGCAACTTTTCAGAAAGGCGCCTAAGCTTTTCAGGCCTTTAATGCTTTCTTTCTGATGATTTCAGATGATCAATGTGTCCGTGTTACGTTCAACTTTCCATTCCCTGTCTCCGTCTGATCAAAGAATGACTCAGCAGCTTGCAGTCGAGGTTTTTGTATTATTTTTGTTGTTTCCAGAAATGGCTAAGTCTGGAATGAAAAGAGCAACTTTAGAAAAGGGCGCCCTTGTTTTTCACCCCTCAAATGATGTTTTCTTGGGAAATGTGCCTTTGCAGCTGTCGTGCAGAATGAAGTCAGCTTCGCGGTGAACCTGAGATCCAGTCCTGAAAAGTTGGTAAAATCAGAAGTTATGAAGGATTTATTTTTCCCTTCGTTCGAAATGCAGAAGTTGAAATTTGACTGTCTGAGAAAAAGCGCAGCTTTTCAAAAAGGCGCTTGGATTTTTGAGCTTTCAGATGTCAGTTTTGTGACGTGCAGTCTCAAGATATCTTTTGATCAGTTTTTACTCAGCTCTGCAATGCACCTGTCAGCTAGCGAATCGGAGAAGTCAGTTAACCAGTATCAGAGGATGAACAGAGGTCCTGGCAGAGGTTTTAGCTTAAATTTTCATGAAATTTGGCTAAGTCTGGAATTCGCCTTAAGAGTTCAAAGTTGGATTTTCGAAAGTGAGTTGAATGGACGCCTTAACTAGAGTTCTGACTGCAGTTAGACTAAACGTTTTATGGGTTGTCATCTTCAGTTCGTATATTGGCATGTGGAGTGATCTTTCAGTTTGCATGTCGAGTTAACTAGTTTGCATGTTCAGTTAACTACCTTGCATGTTGAGTTAATTTGATTGCATGTCCACTTAACTGAAGATTATCATTGAGTGTCAATTGAAGTTCAAGAAGGGACGCCATATAATGATGAAGCATAATTTTAGTGAAGTATGGTGCATGAAGTTGTTAACTTTAGTTCCAAAAGGGTTGCCATATTTAGATTTTATTGATGAAGCATAAATTAGTGAAGCTACGCCCTTTACAAGTAATGACAACTGAAGTTCCAAAAGGGTTGTTATTTTTAGAATTAAATTGAAGCATAAGTGTGAAGTTGGCGCACTTCTTGAAGGCCAACTGAAGGTTGAAAAGGGTCGCTATTTTTAGAGTGTTTATTGCATGAAAATGGCGGATTTCTCATCTCAATTAAGATTGCTAACTTCACTTATCAAAAGGGTCGCCTTAGTTCAAGTTTGTGAATCTAAAGCAAGTTTGAAGATGGCGAATTTAATATAGGTTGCTAACTGAAGTCAAAGTCATCTGAAGGGTTGAACTGAAGTCTTGAAAGGCAAGCCCTAATGCATGGCGACTTATTTAGCATATTCGAGTTTCAGTTAACTGAGATGAGGTCCAATCACAGGCCAAGCGCACTTTTCATGGATTCCTTGCCTTGTGCGAATTTCAAAGATGAAAATCTATATATTTCAGCAATGGCGTCCATTATTTCATCATCTTTAGCTTCGAAGTTCTTATTCTTCTTGAGCGACCAGCAAGCTAAAGGTGCTACAGGTGTCCGAATTCAATGTTTTTCATAGCAACGAGTTCAAATTGTTCAGAGGAAGGAGATTCCAGACTTTATTTTCACTTTGCATGCAGGTTTCATCGAGTTCTACAACAGAGATTGGCAGATTTTTCATAAGCAGACAAGCAAAACTTTCTATCTTCTGTCTTATTTCTTCTATTTCTCACCTTAGGTACTTTCTTCGCATGTCAAAGAAATTCAACACATATTCAGAATCTGATCATCTGGGTTAGCATATTTCAGCATTTGCAGCAAAACCCACGTCTTAGATTTTTTCGAGAAAATTGCCCCGTAGCCTTCATTCTGAAGCTCTGTGCTTTTTTCTGAGAATTTCTTTGCATGTGGGCCAAAATCACATATTTTTGAAAATCTAATCATCTAGGTTTGTTCAGAATTCCGTTGTGCATAAAACCCATGTTCCAGATTTTCTCAAGAAAAATTGCCATCGAGAAGCTCTAAAACCCTTACAATTCTCGACTGAAGAATCTTTGTATATCAAGCTAAACGACATATTTTCTCAATTCTGACGTTGTGGGTTGTCTTAGAATCCTTTTCTAAACAAAACCCATGTCTCAGAATTTTTGGTGAAGATTATCCTCTGACAGGGTATTTTTAGCCTCACCAGGAGCCATTTTTGCTTTCCGGAGAAAGTTGTCAGAATATAGTCGTGTTCACAGTCAATGGGCGAGTTTTTCAGAATGCAATTCACCTAGACTGAATTTGAGGCCAAATCGGTCTTAATTTAGGTTTTCATCAGAGCAGCTGACAATGAAGCGTTACGCTGCAAAAGGAACAGAGATTACTCCATTTACGGAGCCGCCAAAGTCGCTCAAATCCCATGCCATTGTCTTCGTGAAGATGGTAACTATGCTGATCTCGAGGTTGTACAAACTGAGTTTCAGAAGCATGTTTGTGATATCTTGATGGAGATTTTGATCACATTTTCAGTAATTTCAGCTAGTTTCAAGAAAGCGGCTGAAAATGTCAAAGAATGCATGCAGGAGAGTGACAAACAATTGAAGAGACAGATTATTGTTTTGGGCAGCACCAAAGTACCAGATGACAAAGAGATTGATGAGTTCTTGGTCGAAGTGTTAGACCGAGTTGACATGGAGTGATCTGCCAGTTGGAACCTGCAGTTAATTTCAAGGGTTGAGTCCTGAGCAGCAGTTAACTCGACTTTCAGTCTTGAGTTTACTTGCTGACTTAACACATGCTTATCTCATCCTTGGAATTATCAACACAGGAGTTAGGGTTAGGGTTTCCAGTTAACTGAAGGTAGTGTCCATTAACTTTGCTTTGAATAAGGACATGCATGCTTGCACATGGTCCATTTAGGTTAAATGTACCGGTTAACGATGGTAGCTTTCCATTAACGTATAGTTTACTTCATTAGGGTTTAATAATTAATCTTGCATGCATTGCAGACTGTAGTGAACTCAAGGTGATTTTAGGGTTACCTACACCTTGATGTATATAAATAAGAGCTTTTGCTCATTTGTAATTAACTTTTGCTTGAGAGAGAAATATATGTTGCGCCTACCTTGCCCTCAATATTGCTCTTTTGGTATTTGTTCATGCGTCTTTGCTATTACAGTTGAATGTTATGCCACATAGGGTTTCATGCGATTGTGATAGTGGATTCTTTCCATAGTTTAGATAAATCTGTCTTGTGCATCTTTTATTGTTATGATCAAACGTTATGCCACATAGGGTTTCGTAAGATTGTGATGATAAAACCGTTTTGTGAAGTCTTTACTATGCTGACCGAGTGTTATGCCACACAGGGTTTCATAGAGTTGTCATGGTAAATCTTCCCATAGTTTAGATAAATCTGTTTTGTGAATCTTTTATCATTACGATCAAGTGTTATGCCACACAGGGTTTCATAAGATTTTGATGATAAATCTGTTTTGCGAGTCTTTGCTATTATGATTAAGTGTTATGCCACATAGGGTTTCACAAGATTGTTATGGTAAATTCTTAAAATCTGTTTTGTGCCTTATAAACTTGTTCAGATTGAGATAATAGTTGCGCCACCTTGCCTTCAAGTAGAGAATCTGAATGCGTTTATCGTCTGATAGTCATAACCTTGCTCCGTTTTCTCATGCTCTGATTTTCTTGAGGAAACTGGATAGAATTTAAGTTATTAAGTTTAGTTGTAGTTAGTGAATTTGCGAAACCAGAGAAAATTCTCAGCTGCAACGTATATAGTTTTCGAGAAAGCCTTGTACCTCTACAGCTGAAACAAAAAGACAGGAATTAATTTAGTTTATTTTCCTTTGCAGGTATTTTTTGTAAAGCACAACGAGGGAGCTTCCCCTCCTAATTTGAAGAGCACTCATTGGGTAGTGTGCATAGCTGTCCGTACCAACTCTTACTCCAGAGGTGCTAGTTGTTACGCCAACAATACCCAAGACAATCGTCAGTGACCGAGATAGCAAATTCCTTAGCCAGTTTTGGCAAGAGCTCTTTCGGCTAGCAGGGACAAGTCTAACTCCAAGTAGAAGCTACCACCCGCAGACGGATGGGCAAATGGGGATGGTTAACAAATGGGTAGAAGGTTACTTAAGGAACTATGTCACAGGACAGCAAACTACATGGATAAAATGGCTACACATGGGTGAGTATTGCTATAATACTACCCACCACATGTCAATTGGGATGAGCCCCTTTCAGGCCCTATATGGATATGAAGCTCCTTCCTTTGGGAACTTGGTCATCCAAGAAAGCAAAGTGCAAAGTGCACAAGACTTCATCCAACAAAATGTTGACTACATGAAAGCACTCAAGGACAATCTGCAACAGGCCCAGAACTAGCAAAAGGTCTATGTTGATCGTCATCGCATAGAAAGGACATTTGAAATTGGAGATTTAGCATTTCTAAGGCTACAACCATACAAGCAAAACATCAATCAAGAAGAATGGGGCTGAAAATATCAAGCCACTTTTCTACAGTCCCAATAAAGTTATAAGGAAGGTGGGCGAGGTAGCCTACGAGATAGAACTGCCAGAGCATAGCAAGATCCATAATGCCTTCCATGTATCCAGGCTTAAGAAGGTCCTTGGGCAGCAAGTCATCCCTTGCACTGAGATACTTCCTCTAGATGAAGAAGGACAACTTACCTTGGAACCAGAAGTTATCCTAGATACCAGAGAAAGAAAATTGAGGAATAGGACCATTACCAAGTCTTTAATCAAATAGAAAGGACTCCCTAAAAAAGATGCTACATGGGAAAGGGAAGAAACTATTAAGGCATTCAAAGATAAACAAATTCAAGAAGGGCAAGATAAACAAATTCAAGAAGGGCAAGACATAATGGCCCTTGACTAGAACAACAATAGTCTATTGTATGTAATATCTTTAAATTAAGTTAATAAGACATTGTTCTTGCTCATAAGCATCCCATGAAGATAATCTGCATAAGGATGGATATACTCAAATAGGGTATCCATAAGGCATAGACAGAGCCAAAGTCCTTTCAAAGATCTTAAGGATGGATAGACCAAAATAGGGTGTCCATAAGGCTCGAGAAGTAAAAGGCTCGCTTTCGGGATTTAGGCTAGGTACTCTTAAGAAAAAAAAGGGTACCCAAAAGGCCTAGGAAGAGATTAAGAGTAACAAGGTTACAATCTTTTCCCAAGATTATAAGGCTAGATAGACTTAGCAAAAGGTATCTAGAAGGCCTGGAAGGAGATTAAGGGTAACAAGGTTACGATCTTCTTCTAGGATTAGGCTGGATATACTCAAAGTTGAGGTATCCAGAAGGCTTGGAAGGAGGTTAAGTGTAACAAAGAGTTACGGCCTTCTTCCAAGATAGGACAGGTACACCAAGAAGGAATTGCTTGAGGACAAGCAAAATAAAGGGGGGGAGACTTGTGATGTCCCCATCATAAGGGAAGTATTTAAATAAGCTTAGTATTCACATTTTGAATAGATATAACATATATATATATACAAATAAATATGTCATGCACTAATCCAACGTAATGACAGATCAAGCAAATTAAAGAAGAGAAAAATTAAACTAATCACAAGGGATAGGCACATGAGGCATCAATGAAAAAACACGTCCTTTGGAGCGCCACTCCTATATCATATCAAACAACAAGAGGAAGAGGGATCATCAAGCAAGAAGGAAAATGATTTTAGGAGAAGCATCAGAAAATTAGTAAGGAGCAGAACTGATCAGTCAAGAAGGAAGATTATAGGATAGCGATTTATGAAGGACATCATCTGAAGTTGGATGACAGTCTCCAGATACATACAGTTTCAAACCGATTAAGAGGGACGAGTGAAGATTTAGAAGGTGGCGAGCAAAGAGAAGGACATCGCCTGAGAACTACAATCTCACCACGATTTTTTAGTCGATCACAAAGATAATCCATCAAGGATACATCAGTAACAAGTCTGGCTCTATCTTCAATGCTAAGGAAGGCCATTCTTACCAATAACAGAAGATAATATAATCACTAAGTAAGCTTTGTAGGCGGTGACCCAGAAATGACTTCAAGGTTGGGCATCGGACCTCAATCCAGTATTATTAAAGTTTACAAACAGCAATCTCATAGAAACTTTATTCATTAGAATTAGGCTCTCCAATATAAAGTTGCATATTTGAATCTTCTGAGCAGATTACTATTTCGAAAGTTTACCATTGAGATCTATTAACTATTCATAAATCAAAGGATTGGAAGTGAATTTATTCAGAAAAATTAAGGGAAAATCACACATATTCATCTAACATGGCTGCGGGTTTCCACAACTAGACTTACATCATCTCAATTTTAAGCAGAAATTATATCTTTAACTACAATCTGCTATTGGTTTCATTTGGAATTGTGATTTCACGGAAAAATATAAGGTGATCCCAAATGGGGACATTACATACCATTGGCAAATTCTTTCTTGCCAATTGCATTCCATTCCATGTGGCCCACTCTCCTTATTATAAGGAGGTTATGGAAAAAATAATTAAAGTAAGACCATCATATGTGCCACCAAGGGAGACAAAATTGAAGACAATAGTCTTGGATAAGAACTATTCCAAGATTAATATTCTAATAGAGAAAATGAAAGCTACCTAGGTGATTAGTGGATGCAACATAATCATGGATGGGTGTCAAGCATCATTCACTCATCATTATGTTCACATAGACAAACAGCCCTTACTTAAGGCTATTGATTGTTCAAGGCACCACAAGGATGCTTATTTCTAGTTCCAAATCCTTAGAGATGCTATTGAGGAAGTTGGGCCAAAAAATGTTGTGCAAGTAAAATAGCAAATGCAACATATGTATGCAAATCTGTATGGAAATTTATTTAGGCAACTTACAAGCATATTTGGTGAACTCCTTGTTATGTACATGTCATAAATAATTCACTCAAGGACATGGACAAAATTAGATGGATTAAAAGGGTGGTTAATGATGCTAGAGATGTGTAGATGTTTATTTGCAACTAGCATACTTCACATGCACTCAATAGACTTCTTGTTGATGAGTGTTTTATCATCCACCAAACATCAGAATAAAAATGTCCAAAGACACTCTATCCTCTCTTGAAAAACCACCGCGTATGCTAAGATTGCAAGAAGATCATATGGCGATTCCAAGGTTTCTTTAGTCGGGTCTCGACGTGTGGATAAGCTCAATGGCCGTTGTGATTTGCTGGTAATGAACAAGGGGACTTACGTGAGAACAATCTTCACAAGTTTAGGATTTAGGGAATTTGTCGTTAAGGGCTCTCAATTAGGACTTTCAAGGTGGATCTCAAAAAAATGGCAAAAGAATAGGGTTCAGAGAATCTAGTCTAAGCCTAAGAACTCAAGAGACAGTAAGGACTCGGTGAAGAGAAATAAACCACACTTTGTTTCGCCTCCTGTTGGACAACATACGCAAAATGGGTGCAATCTTCAAGGGGTTTGTGAGAATAATTTTCAAACCTCGAATGAGGCTGAAGTTAAGCTTCCACGATTAAGAGCTCAGGCTAACTTTACAAATCGAATGCAAATCATCCATTCGAAAAAAGTATGAGCTACACTTCACCATTGAGTCAATGCGATCAATCTCTCATTCAATTAACAACTTTCAAAGCAAATTCTATTTAACCTAACTTTAATTCTAATCTATGGCGGAAGATAATATGCAACCTCGCTTACTATTCAACAATAAGAAGTTATTCAAGGTAAATCATGCTCAAGAGCTTTTATCATTCAAAATAGTCTCAATGCGACAATATACATAATCTGTCTCCACACATTACAAATGAGGGGGCGAGCTCAATTTATAGGCTCCCCAATTACAATTCAATGGCCAAGATTGATTTCAAATCAACGGCCGAGATTACAAAATAAAACCCTAATTAGGGTTTGTCACTTTCGACCAATGAGAAAATTTCATTTGAGGACACTTGTCCCTTTTGCTAAATATAAATCAACAATAAAATAGAAAGTTGTTATATGTTGATTTGGAACAATTTGATTGGTTGGAAGATGACGAGGCGCCACCTCAGCGTGCTGGATGTCTTCCTTGGTTGCTTCATTTTTCTTCACGTGCTTGCCTTAGAATATTTTCCCTGCCGATAACTCTGTCCGTTGTGCTTGTTCCTTCCTAACTTTGATCTTGGATTCCTTTCAAGTGTCTAGAATTTGGAGAAGAATGCCTTTGTGCTTTCGCCACAATGGAGGAAATTGGAATTTCCTCTGTGAAGTATTTCCTAGACTTAGCCAAATTTTGGCTATTCAGGTTCATTTTGTAACATCATCTAGATCATTCAACACCATGCTCGAACGAACTTTGCCTGTGGATTTGCCTTCAATTCTGAATCTGGCTTGTGCTATGTAGGACAAATTCCATCCCTGGACAAGAATTTTATTCACTTCCTCTTTATTTTCCTCTTCACCCTTCCTGTTTTCCGTCCAACACTTAGTGAATTCTTGTAGCCAATTTTCTCGTCCTCTCCTTGGGCGGACTTCACATGAGCTTGGACGTTTTCTCTCTCGGCCTAAGTCAGACTTCAAGCCACTTTGGACAAACATTTCTAGGGAGAAGTCGAACTTTATCATGCTTGTGCCATTTCTCAGTTGAGCAAAGTCGGATTTGCTAGTGGTTTTGCCATCTTTTCTTTATGCTTGGCGAACCTTCTCAACACTTTGACATTTCTTTTCTTGGTCTAGGTCGGACTTTGCATCATGTTTGCCATTGTACTTGGCGGATCTTATGGATGTCTGGACATACCTTCTCCAAGCAAAGTCGGAAAAGGTTTGGACATGCTGAGCTTGGGCAAAGTCGGACTTTCTCGTGCTTGTGCCATCTTTTTCCTTCACTCTATCTGGCTTGAAGCAAACTTGCCTCCATTCCATGCCTTTGCTCCTTCTTTGAAGACTCGCCTCGCGTCGTCATCCACCTGCAAGAAATAAAATAAACAAATTCAGATTTTCTCTCTCCTGAATTTTTACCACTCTCTCTCCTGAAGCCATGGTGAATTTAATTTTGCCCTTCGGATTTTATCTCTGGCCGGCACAAATTATTTTCCTCCAAAACATTGTCTGGCGAATTTGATTTTGTCCAAGGCATTGAAAATAAATTATTAAAATATTAAAATATTTTAATTTATTCCAACCCGTTCGTCTTCGACCCATGGCTATTTCGATTTCCTCTTCGTTTTTCTTGGCTAAGAGTGTATTTTCCAATTTTATCCTCAATTTCGTCTAGCCAAACCAAAATTCAAGCCATTCCGTCAACAAATTCTATGCCAGATCCCTGTTTTTCTTTGCCATAGCCAACTTTTCTCTTGCACTGAGCCTATTTTCTTCTGCCAAAGTCAAATTTTCTCTTGCTCAGTCGAATTTTTATAGGCAAAATCCTCGTCCGGATGTCTTCGTTGGGCGAATTTCTTGGACGGTTGACAAATTCCCCTTTCCTTCTGGGCAAAGGCAATCTTACCTTTCTCCTTGCCTTGTGCATTTTTCTTCGTCAAAAGTTGTCAATTTCTTAGTATTTTCTCCAGACTTAGGCAAAATTTAGCTTCTCTTCCACTTTTGTGCTAGGCACACTTCGTTTTATTTCTTGCCACATCCCAATCCTCTTTAGCATTTGTCCTTTCAAACTTGGCACTTATCCTCTTGAAAGTGTCAGGATACTTAGCCAAAAATCTCAACTTTTCATCATTTAGCCTCTATACTTAGGCAAATATTCGAACTTTTCCTTGGACTAGGCATCAACACTTAGCAGAATCATCATTTTATTCCTTCATGTGCTTAGGCGGACTTCCTTAGCACCTTGGATAAGTATGGCGGACTTCCTTAGCACCTTGGATAAGTATGGCGGACTTCTTTGATACCTTGCCAACCTCTTCCAAGTGTATGGCGGACTTTATGAGCATCTTAGACAAGCATTTTGGATGTCCCTCTTTTCTAGGGCAGACTTTAAAGCTTCTTGGCATTTGTCTAAACATTTTACCTCTTGGAAATGTCATGATGTTTAGCCAAAGATCAATTTTCCACCCTTTTAGGCCCCCATACTTAGCAGATTTTCGAAATTCTCTTTGCTGGGCATTAATACTTAGTGAAAATTTTGATTTTTCCTTCTTCTACATGCCTAGGCGGACTTTCCAAGCCTTTTGGACATGCTTCTTTGTGAATGGCGGACTTTCAAGCCCCTTTGGACATCCTTGGCGGACTTTGGAAGGTCTTAGGACAAGCATGGCGGACTTTGGATGGTCTTAGGATGTGCCTCCTTGCTGCATGGCGGACTTCAAAGCATCCTAGGATATCAAGGGCGGACTTTGGAACTTTTTGGACATCCTTCCTTTGAACTTGGCAGACTTTGGAGATCTTTAGGACATGCATGGCGGACTTTGGATGGTCCAGGGATATGCTCCCTCAAGGCTGGCGGACTTCAAGACTTTTTCAGACTTTCCCTCTTTGCATATGGTGGACTTTGAAAGGTCCAAGGATTGGCATCCTTATGCTTGGACATGCTTCCTTAGTGCTGGGCGGACTTCACCAACTTTCTGACATTCATACCTCTTTCCATAGGGCGGACTTTATCACATGCTAGGCCATTGGACAAGGCAGACTTCAGCCTGTTAGTAGCCATTTCCATCCTTGACCAGGCAGACTTTGGATTATGCTTAGCCACTTTAGCTTTCTCCCAAGGAGGACTTCAGCCTGTGTCTGTCCATTTGATGCTTTGACAGGGGCGGACTTGCTCAGATTCATTGCCATTGCATTGCTTATGGCTGAAGGTGTTCACCATTATCTTGTGAGCTGAAGGTCCTCCATACTTAGGCGAATATCTCAGTTTCCTACATGATTGTTCAGGCATATCCTACCTTCACCATGATCAGATCGCCATGAATGCTTCAGATTCTTTACGAATTTCCAGATTTTCCATGAATGTTCGGTCTTTACCTCAGATTTCTCATGAGTTTCTCAGATTTTTTTTCATGAATGTTCAGATTTCTTGACTGGTTCTTCAAATTTTCAACCATTTTTCGAAAGATTTTCTGTGATTTTTACCAGATTTTTCACCGTTTTTGAGCAAATTTTCCAGATTTTTGAACTTTTTGTGTGATTTTCCAGAATTTTACCAAAATTTCAAAAAAAATTCGAATCGATTTTCTAAGAGTTTCGTTGATCTTTTCAAACTTCTGAGTGGATTTTTGAAACTCGTGACCTTTCTAAAAATAGAAACTTTCTAAAAATAGAAATTTTCCAAAAATAGCAACTTTCCAAAAATAGACCCTAAAAAATAGGGATCCCAGAATTGCCCAAAAGTGCCAAAAAAGTAGGTCCTAAAAAATAGGGGGCCCGGGGTGAGAAACCCTAAAAATTTGGAAGTGTCGGATTTGACTGAAACGGCAGTCGATCTTCGTTTCCCAGGCCTTCTAAGCACGATGGTGACGTTTACGCGCTGATTCAAGCATGGATTCCTGACTTGGCTCAGATGACTCTCGGCAAATTGACTTGAAACCCTCAAAATGATGACCTCATTGTAAAAAGACAAATGATAAGCAGTTGCAACATCGAGGCAAAAAGCGAAAACAGGGGGTCCCCATTTGCAATGGGGCGATGTGTGAAATGGTCACAACACTTCTCTGAGTAGTTTTTGAAACCTATATACTAGATACAAATCATACTTCATTCTCTTGAAGAGGATACTTAAGTTGCAAGAGGCATTGCATCTAATGGTCATGATGGCAGAGTGAAATCGATGGCCAGATTCTAAGAGCAGGGGAGCAGTGTGAAGGAGGTTGAAGAGTGATACTTTTTAGGCTGATGCAAGATACATTGTTTCCATTATTACTTGTCTTCAAAGTTAATAGATATGGGGATACAAATGTGTAATGTCCCCTTCTCGAGCATGATCTTTCCAGTTGACCGTTGGCCTATTCCGCAGACCCGTAGGCTACTCGGAAGGTGAAATTAGGGTTTCGTGTTTTGGAGGATGCTTTCGCTTGAGGTTGGTTTATTCAATGGCAGATTTTTTTTGGGGTTTTCAGAGAGCTTTGCAGTAATATGTTTTTCTTGGCATTCTGAGCATATTCAGGAATTCACTACTTTTAGTAAATTCTATTTTTGGCAGTGGTCCTGTTGGTTTTGGCACGGTTGGCTTTCTACTTCAGACTGATCAGTTGGTTTACTCATTTTTGGCTTTGGGGCATAATTGGAGAGATAAGTTCGAATTATTTTAATTAAGTCATGTTTTAATGTTATATTTTAACATTGACCCCCCTTGGCCTAGCAACTTCACTTTAAGTTGTTTTAAAAGATGTTCTTTATGGGTGGGCGCTTCATTGAAGGAATTAATTATATTTCTTATAAAAAGATTTAATCCAAGCATAAGTTGGACGCCAACTTCAAGGAAGAGATAAAGTTTATAATAAAAAGTCAAGTATTGCTTGGGAAAGTGGGACGCCATCTATTGGAGAATTAGGGTTTGATTCTAAAAAGAAGATTAGGGTTTCGAGAAGAGTCAACTGGAAATTATAAAAGGAAGCCATTGGTTCTCATTTGGATTATAATGTTATGCTGTCGGATTGGCTTTGGGATTGCTTCGAGGAATGTAAGCCTCCTAGCTTGGCATTGCTTCTCGCTTGAAAGATAGCGACTAGTGGTGAGATAGTATAGTTTGAGTGATTTGTAGTGGGATTTATGCATTGTAGTCAGTGTGTGGTTTTGTAGTTCAGTTTTATGCATATTAGTGAGATTCTGGAATTGCATATTCATTACAGCAGATTGTCATTTTTATTCATAAGTCAAAAAATACAAAAAGAATCATTCTGGGTATTGTTTAGATCTCTCTGTCTGTGAAAGGCGAACCTTTTCCTTTGAGTTTCAGATTTTTTAGTGAAGCATTGAATTTTTAAAGAGAAATCGCCCCCTTGCTGGGCCGTACCATTTGATTTTGTCTTGGGATTCGTGCATATTTAATTTAGGGTCTTTTGATCAGTTTTCAGTGCTCTATCTTGGTCGCCTTCATCATTAGGGTCTATTGCACTTCGTTTCGTGTCAATTGGATGAGTTGTGAGAGAGATATGATCATTTAAGTATGGTGATAGGTTGCTGGTTATTAATTTAAAGTGCAGATCTATTGAAAATCAGAATCATCATTTTGGTCTCTAAGAGAAGTTATTGGTCTTGGCATCCTTGATTAAGCAAAGGAGAGTTCTTTATATGAAGTAATGCTAATCTATTATACTCATATGCTTTTGGCAGGCGAATGCTCTTCATATTGTAAGCTGACAGTAGTACTGACAGCAGTTCTTTAATCTTGCTTTATCATGATTTGCAATGCTCATCTTTACATTCTGTAATCGCAATTGTATTTCCTTTATCTCCGCCATATGGTCACCTCATTTCCATATTGGATTGAGTAGCACATACTTGGTGTTGAGTTTGCTTTCAGCTTATTAGATGGTAGGGATCCTCTGACCACATGCTCGTCATTCGCCGACGCATTTCTTGGTTAGAGTTCTTGTATCAGCATTTCCATTAAGATCTTCTGACCATATGCTCGCCATCACTGGCGCCATTCTTGGTTAGAGTTCCTTCCAGCTCTGTTTTGGCATTTAAGATCCTCTGACCAATGCTCACACCTTGCCCACATCGGGATTCTGGTGTACATTCTGGTTAGAGTTGCTTCAACATCGTTTTGGTTTAGAGCTAACCCTAACGACTGTGTATTGCTCTTCTTATTGTAATTGAAAAATTGAAAAAATTTGGCTCGGAATATTTCAGTGGTATTAGAGCCACGTATCCTGCCATCCTGTGAAACAAACCGTCTATGAGTGACAGAGAAAAGAGATACATAGCAAGGGAAGACAAGAAGGCTGCAAATCAGTTTCAGCTCTATCAGGCTCCAGAAGGTCAGACAGCTTCAGAGGTCTTGAGGGCTCATTGGGAGTCTTCTCAGGAAACAGATATGGCAGAAGGTGAGAGGTCAGTCGGGGGTAAGGAGAGGTTTACCAGCAACAGAGATGATAGTGGAAAAGGAAGAGAGAGATCGATAAGTCCAGGAAAGAAATTTGAACGGAAGATGGATGCCTTAATGGATATGGTATCTCTCATGATGGGGAAAGTGGGTCAGAACACTATTCCGCAAAACAACCCAGGACATAGAGGAGAACACAGTGCCTCCAACCAACATGATGGACATACTACTCAGCCTGTTTCAAACAACACATACATTTCTTCCAGGCCATTCAAACCCACCTTCTTGGCACCAGTAAACACTCAACCTGATCTTGAAGAGAATGCTTCATTCGTGGAACAGTTGAGACTTGGCCGTGCGGAGTATGATTCTCTCCCTGATGAAATCAAGATAGATATGTCCTATAATGATTTTATGGATCATAAAAGAAAGAATAAGGGACAAGGGAAACATTATGAGCAAAGAAGAACAACAGTTCAAAGGGACTTGTATCAAGCTGTCAACAAGGTTATACTTCCACACTATGACGGGAGTGATAACAATTCAGCTCGAGCTGGATACAGAAGCTAGATAACTATCTAGCTCTTAGACCCATGGCAGAAGAGGAGGCGATTAAGTTCACTACGCTACACCTAGATGGGGTGGCTCACGAGTGGTGGTACCATGGCCTAGTCACCTTGGGTCATCAGTCTATCACTACCTACGATGAGTTCACCAATAGGCTCATTGAGAGATTTGAGAAAAAAGATCCTGAAATACATTTCAGAGAATTAGCACAGCTTAGGCAATACGGCACAGTTGATGCCTACATAGCTGAGTTTCAGAGACTCTCAGTGATGGTCACAGGAATCACTGAGAGGCGTTTGGTGATCCTATTCAGTGAAGGATTGATGGAGCCACTCAAGGGTTGGATTAAAGCTTTTGATCCACCCTCCCTACAGGAGGCCATGAAGAAAGCAAGAAACATGGAGTGGGCTGCTCCTAAGGCAAAGTTTCAATCCGATGGGAAGAGGGTAGTGCTAAGAGGAATGTCCAATGGGGGTGCTCGGGTTGTGTCATTCAAGAGAATGGCAAGGCTGATTCGTCATGATCAAGCTGAGTGGGCTACAGAGTGTATGATTCTTCCTACTAGTCCGGTTGAAACTAAAAGAGACTATCCTCCTGATATTCAGTCTTTACTCACAAAGAAGAGCAAGGTATTTGTTGATTTACCTCCTGGACCACCACTTGAACGGGGTTCAAAGCATATCATAGAGCTCAGGGAAGGAGCTAAACTAGTTATTACAACTCCATATCGGTACCCTAAGAAGCAGAAGGATGAGATTGATAAAAACATTCAGGAACTCTTGGAGATGGGCTTCATTCGTCCAAGCAAGAGCCCTTTCGCTTCAGCAGTGGTTCTTGTGAAGAAGGATGGTACCATGCGCATGTGTGTGGACTATCGTGCTTTGAATCAAAGCACCATCAAAAACCGATACCCCATTCCAAGGATAGATGAGCTCATTGATGAGCTACATGGGGCCAAGTTCTTTTCAAAGATCGATTTGAGATCGGGCTACCACTAGATTCGGATGAGAGGATCTGATGTTGAGAAGACAGCTTTTAGATGCCACTATGGCCACTTCAAGTTTCTAGTCATGCCATTTGGATTGACTAATGCCCCTGCTACCTTCCAGTCTTGTATGAACAGAATCTTTCAGAAGCAGTTGAGGAAGTTTGTATTGATATTTTTTGATGACATCCTGATTTTTAGCAAGACATGGGAAGAACATCTCAAGCACTTGGAGGAAGTGCTTAGCATCCTACAATTTGAGAGCTTGTTTGCCAAAGAATCCAAATGTGAATTTGGAATGAAGGAGCTGCTTTACCTCGGTCACATAATCAGTGCTGAGGGAGTGAAGGTTGATCCTGAAAAGATCAAAGCAGTTGTTGATTGGCCACCTACTGAGAACTTGACTCAATTGAAAGGGTTCTTGGGTCTTTGTAGATTTTACCGAAGATTTGTGAAAGGCTACTCACAGAATGCTGCTCCTCTTATTGATCTCACGAAAAAGGGGGCTTTTTGTTGGTCAAAAGAGGCTCAAACTGTTTTTGATAAGTTTAAGAGGATCGTGAGCTCTTGTCCGGTTCTGGCCATTCCGGATTTTTCCAAGCCTTTCGAGCTACAATGTGATGCATCCGGTGAAGGAGTTGGGGCTGTTTTGATGCAAGACAAACATCCCATTGTGTTTGAGAGTAGAAAACTGAGAGGTGTTGAGAGGACCTACTCTATCTATGACAAGGAAATGCTTGCCATTATGCATGCATTAGCTAAGTTCAGACAGTATTTGGTGGGAAACAAGTTCGTGGTCAAGACTGATCACAATAATCTCAAACACTTCATGCATCAGAAGGATCTGAATGAGAGGCAACAAAAGTGGGTGAGTAAGCTCCAAGCTTATGATTTTGACATTAAGTATGTCAAAAGAAAAAATAACATTGTGGCTGATGCTCTATCTAGGAGACCCCATTTGAGCTCATTGTGTGAGCTTACTACTGATTGGAAGGATATGTTGCTTGCTAATTATGCCAAAAATCAGTTTGCAACCAACATCATTGAGGGTACTTTTCATAACGAAAGGTACAAGGTGATTGAAGGGCTGATACACTACAAGGGTAGAATCTTTTTGGTGGCTGATTCTAAGCTCAAAAAGAAGATTTTGTTGACATTTCATGACATTCCACTTGCTGGTCATCAAGGATTCTTTAAGACATATAGGCAGATCCGGGAAAGATTTTCTTGGAAAGGGTTGAAAGGGGAAGCTCAACGCTATATTCAGGAGTGCCCCACTTGTCAAATGAACAAGAATGAGCATACTCTACCAGCTGGTCTGCTGCAACCTCTCCCTATTCCCAATCAAAAATGGAAAAGCATATCGATGGACTTCATCACGAGGTTGCCCAAGGTCCAAGGGAAGGATTGTATCTATGTTGTAGTGGATAGGCTAACAAAATTTGCTCACTTCTTCGCCATTACCAACTCTTTTTCAGCAGCCCAAGTTGCAGATCTGTTTTTTCATGAGGTGTTTAGGTTACATGGGCTGCCAAAAAACATTGTGAGTGATAGGGACAACAAGTTCCTAAGCACTTTTTGGCAAGAGGTCTTCAGAATGAGTGGTACTGTGCTTACTCCAAGCACTAGTTATCACCCCCAAACAGATGGACAAACTGAAATAGTGAACAAGTGGTTGGAAGGCTATTTGAGAAACTATGTTTCGGAGCAGCAAAGAGCATGGGTGAAGTGGCTTCACATAGGCGAGTACTGTTATAATTCTTCTTTTCATATGTCAATAAAGATGTCACCTTTCTTGGCTCTTTATGGTTATGAAGCTCCTAGCTTTGCTGATTTGGTGTTTGGTGATAGCAAAGCTCCTCAAGCCAAGGACTTATTGCAGCAGAGCCAAAATATCATGAAATCATTGAAGAACAATCTTCAAATTGCACAGAATCAGCAGAAGATGTATGCTGATCAGCGGCGTGTTGAGCGCTCTTTTGAGATTGGAGATATGGTTTATCTCTGACTACAGCCTTACAGACAGTCTACTCTCAAGAAGAGTGGAGCGGAGAAGCTCAAACCTCGTTTCTATGGGCCGTTCAAGGTCATCAAAAAGGTGGGAGCAGTAGCTTATGAGTTGGAGCTACCTTCGAATAGCAGGGTACACAATGTCTTCCACGTGTCTCGCCTCAAGAAGGCACTTGGACACAATGTTGTTGCCTCATCACAGTTGCCACCTTTGGATGAAGGACAGTTGGTTTTAATTCCAGAGGAGATTCTTGATTCTAGAAAGCGTTCTTTGAGGAAAAGAACAATTAGAGAATACTTGGTGAAGTGGAAAAACTTGCCTATAGAGGATGCAACTTGGGAGAATGATGAGATTCTGCAACATCCAGGTTTGCGATTGCTTGAGGACAAGCAATCTTGGGGAGGGCGGACTGTAATGTCCCCTTCTCGAGCATGATCTTTTCAGTTGACCGTTGGCCTATTCCGCAGACCCATAGGCTACTCGGAAGGTGAAATTAGGGTTTCGTGTTTTGGAGGATGCTTTCGCTTGAGGTTGGTTGATTCAATGGCGGATTCTTTCTGGGTTTTCAGAGAGCTTCGCAATGATATGTTTTTCTTGGCATTCTGAGCATCTTCAGGAATTTACTATTTTTAGTAAATTCTATTTTTGGCAGTGGTCCTGTTGATTTTGGCACGGTTGGCTTTCTACTTCAGACTGATCAGTTGGTTTACTCATTTTTGGCTTTGGGGCATAATTGGAGAGATAAGTTCGAATTATTTTAATTAAGTCATGTTTTAATGTTATATTTTAACATTGACCCCCTTTGGCCTAGCAACTTCACTTTAAGTTGTTTTAAAAGATGTTCTTTATGGGTGAGCACTTCATTGAAGGAATTAATTATATTTCTTATAAAAAGATTTAATCCAAGCATAAGTTGGACGCCAACTTCAAGGAAGAGATAAAGTTTATAATAAAAAGTCAAGTATTGCTTGGGAAAGTGGGACGCCATCTATTGGAGAATTAGGGTTTGATTCTAAAAAGAAGATTAGGGTTTCGAGAAGAGTCAACTGGAAATTATAAAAGGAATCCATTGGTTCTCATTTGGATTATATTGTTATGCTGCCGGATTGGCTTTGGGATTGCTTCGAGGAATGTAAGCCTCCTAGCTTGGCATTGCTTCTCGCTTGAAAGATAGTGACTAGTGGTGAGATAGTGTAGTTTGAGTGATTTGTAGTAGGATTTATGCATTGTAGTCAGTGTGTGGTTTTGTAGTTCAGTTTTATGCATATTAGTGAGATTTTAGAATTGCATATTCATTACAGCAGATTGTCATTTTTATTCATAAGTCAAAAAATACAAAAAGAATCATTCTGGGTATTGTTTAGATCTCTTTGTCTGTGAAGGGCGAACCTTTTCCTTGAGTTTCAGATTTTTTAGTGAAGCATTGAATTTTTAAAGAGAAATCGCCCCCTTGCTGGGCCGTACCATTTAATTTTGTCTTGGGATTCGTGCATATTTAATTTAGGGTCTTTTTGTTAGTCGGATATTTTACTTTATTGTCGGCCGTAGTCGGCCAATTGTCAATAAAACAATAGTTAGTGAAAATAAAACATGTCATGTACTTTCGGGAAAGCATGTTCAGATTAATGTTATGTTAATGTTGTTATGAAGCGTCGTGTCGGTTGGTTATCTAACCACCGCCGAGCGTTATATGTAGTCGGATTGGGATAGTCGGGAGATAGTTTTTGGTGCCAATGTTTATTGTCAATCAATGCTGATACTCTTATGTACATGATATTTCTGAGAATGAATAAAGTTTCTGGTGTTCAATTATGATATCTTTTAGTTTACTGTTTTATCCTATGTTCTGTACATTACCAGTTTTCCAGTAGTACGTGAGATCAGAATTCCATTCCGTAGGTAAACATTTGGCGCCGTTGCCTGAACGGACTAGGGCATCATCTACCATGGCAGTGTAATGGGTCAACCGGCGAAAGAACCTGTAAATGCTAATGAGGAACGGGAAGACTCATTGATAGAAGATCTGGTTAATTTGTGGAAAATCTCGCTACGTGACCACGTACGTAGGGAATCCCACATTCGGGAGATCCCTGAGGAAGTCATCTGGGATCAGTTGGAAGTGAACGACGAGGTGAACCACCTCCTAAATCGCATGCCCAGGTTACTGGCCCGCCATTTCATTATCCTGCAAGACTTGCGAGAAGAAGAGGATCGTGAACGCCGAAGGTAGCAAATTGTACAACGTTGTGAAGACAGAACCAAACGTGAGGAAGAAGAACGAGATACTAGCCGACGTCGTACTCCCGGCAATCGGCAATGATCGCTTGAACAACTAGATGCCCGTACGGCCGAACAAAGACAAGAATAGAGTACCTGACGGGCACGGGACTTCGGAAGAACAAGTTCGGCGATCACTCAGGCTACAAGAGCAAGAAAATCGGCGAAGACGACTAAGGCAAGTCGGTAAGGAATTAGATGAGGACTTAATTGAAATAAATCAGAGCATAAAAAGAACATATGAAAATTTGACAAGAATAGACACATCTATTGAACGAGCACACCACAGTTTGATAGACGGAAGGGACGAAGACCCCTTCAGCACTCCACATGCAGCAAAATATAACCTCTATGAAAATGAAGATGAATTGAATACTAGCATCAGACGGTTTCGAGAGTTGTCCCTCTCGGACGACGACGACGAGTTAAGGAGGGGAAGGCCAGAGCTTAAGACCCCAAGGCAGAGAGAGCATCGGCAGGATCCTAAGGAGACCCACGGTGTTGAGGACGCTGACGGAGGACGTGGGAGTGACTCGTACGTGGCCAAGAGTGCTGGTGACGCACAGGGACGTAGCGAGGAATCCACTAGTCTAATTGGGTCCAAAACACAAGGAGGTCAACAGGGAGGTCAACCGGTAAAGATGGCTCATCCGGATCGGCAAAAGTTTCCGAAATTCCTGGGGAATGGCTCTGAGGATCCCGTACGGCATTGCAAGACATGCGAGACTATCTGGATAGCCAGCGGGCAGGACAACCCCGACCAGTGGCTGAGGGCATTTCCAACAACACTCAGAGACAGTGCCATTGATTGGTACTTGGAACTGGATCAAGCGCAGAGAGCCACATGGAGGGTCCTGAAGCAAAACTTTGAAGCGGAGTTCAAACTTCTACGGGACAATAGTGAGATCGTCACAGAAATATATCATACCAAACAAGGGAAGCATGAGAACGTACGGACCTACAACAGGAGGTTGAAAGACTTGATAGGAAAGTTGGAGGCACAGCCGGCCGATGGTTTAAAGAAAATATGGTTCATTGAAGGACTAATTTCCTCACTTCGGCGAAAAATGAAAGTAGTACCCCCATCCTCGTACACCGAAGCATACAATCGGGCGATGGATATTGAAAGTGAAAACAGGACTTCCTCGAAGGGGAAGAAGAGAGATGACGACGAGAGTGCCGAGGAAAGTGACGATGAATCAGCAACTGTACAAGCCCTTCGGTGGGATATGATGCGGATAATGAAAGATCTGAAGGCCGACAAGGAAGGATCCAAAGAGGCCAATGAATTATGGTGTACGGACTGCAAAACGAAAGGTCACACAAAGGCAAGTTGCCCAAAAAAGTTATTCTGTGACATCTGCCAGGTTATGGGACACTCCGTCAAGGAGTGCCCATACAACTTAAAAACCAAAAGTTCGCAAGTATTCTTCACTCAAGGCAAACAGTCAACACCTCCAACCATGCCACCAAAGCCACAGAACAACAATGCATCCCCTGGAGGCTACCGCAACAGTCGGAGAAATACGCCGAGAAGTAAAATTCAGTACGATAGCAAAGGACGACCAATGATCCAGTGCCGGAATCGTAATGAATGGGGTCACTTTGCGAGGGATTGTCAGAGCGGCCAAGGCAACGGGGGAAAATTGTGCAAGTGGTGTGGACCGGGTGATCATGACGACACCGACTGTCCAAAGCAAAAAGGAAGTATCAATATGCTGGAGGTAGCCGACGAGGAAGTCTTGGCGATTACGAGAGCGCAGTCAAAACGAGCAAATTATCCAGACCCTCGTACGGAGAAAGAACGATTTCGAGAGGCCAAGACAAAAGTAGAACAAGAAATGGAAAATGAAGGCAAGAACCCGAAAGCTACCAGTACGTTGCTACAGTCGGAGTCGGAGAAGAATATCATACGGCAGGTGCTTCACACAACCGTACCCATTAAGGTAACTGATCTTTTGCAAACAATGCCTTATCTCAAAGTAGCAATTACAAATGCTATTGGAGAAAATCTTCCGAAGAGTTCACCAGAACGTACGCCAAAAGTGGTAGCCGAGACTTCGGATCCAATGCTCCTAGCAGTAAGCATCGGGAGGAAACTAGCCGTCGTCGAGATGGAAATCTTGGGCATGAGATTATCTAATACTATCGTCGATGGTGGTTCAGGAGTAAACGTACTGCCAGAAGAGACTTGGAAGTGTTTGGGTAAGCCGACTCTCTGGCCCCCGACATTCCACCTCGTGGGAGCAAATCAACATGGCATCAGACTGTTGGGTACACTAATGGAGCAGAAGGTCTCGATCGGCACGCAACTGTTTCTGTTGAATTTTGTAGTCATCCCAATGGAGAAAAGGGCGTATGATGCACTCCTGGGACGGGGATGGCTGATCGCTGCCAAGGCAACCCACAACTGGAAGCGGAATACACTCTCAATAGAAAATCGGGGGAGGAAATACACCATTGATTTGAAGAATCAGGCCGTCAGTGAGGATCTGGCATCTTCGGCATCTGAATCTGGAGGAGACTCAGACGATGATGAGAGAAAGACAATGGAACCAGATGAAGAAGGGATATTGGAGATTGGCAGTTGCTCGGAAGATGAGACCAGTTCACTAAGCGGACTGTTTCACTGGCAGATGGAGGATTATGAAGTCTTCCACCCGGATTGCCACATGCTGCAAGTCAAGGAGGGGGAAGTAGAAAAAGATAATGGCTCGACCAGTGAAACATTCCCACCTGAGTACGGAGAATATAAAGAAGGTATGGCAGAATTGGATGTGACGCCAGCCCACAAGTTCGAGCAGGACAAAATCATAAAGTACGAGGAACCAACGTTGAAAAAGGTAAACCTTGGGGAATCAGCCAAACCTAAGGAGATTTTTGTCGGTGATGACTGGGACCCTGTCCTGAAGGCGGCAGCATTCAGAATCTTCATGGAATACAAAGACGCTTTCGCCTGGACGTACAAGGATTTAAAAGGCATACCACCGGAATTATGTGTGCACAGGATTCCTCTCGTACCGGGAGCCCAGCCCGTACGAAAGCGACTGTACAGAATGAACAAAAATTATGCCGCTAAAGTACAGGAGGAAATTGAGAACATGCTGGAGGCCGGCATCATTTTCAAGGTGGAAGTCAGCGAGTGGGTATCACCAATCGTCATATCATTGAAGAAAGAGAAGGAGAAAATTAGAATCTGTGTTGACTTTCGTAGCCTGAATGCAGTGACTGTCAAGGATCCATTTCCCATTCCCTTCACCGACTCGATTCTGGAAGAAGTTGCCGGGCACGAAATGTACTCCTTTCTCGATGGCTTCTCGGGTTACAATCAGATCAATATCACCGAGGAGGACAAATTAAAGACTACGTTCGTCGTCGAAGATGGGGTGTACGCATACAACCGCATGCCGTTTGGATTATGCAACGCACCAGCTACATTCCAGAGGATAATACTCCACATCTTTGATAAAATGTCGGTAGGTAATTTCAAGGCCTTCCTCGATGATTGGTCGATTTATAGCAATAAGGAAAAACATTTGAAAGCTTTAGGCGAGTGTATGGAACGGTGTAGAGCAGCCCACCTTGCCTTGAACCCGAAGAAATGCAGATTTATGGTGCCGCAAGGGAAGTTGCTCGGACACATTGTGTGCAAAGCTGGATTGAAAACGGATCCCGACAAGGTACGAGTCATCGTACAGATGGAGGCTCCGGAGAACGTCACTGGCGTAAAATCTTTCCTCGGGCATGTGGGCTACTATCGGAGACTCATTAAAAATTTTGCCCAAGTGTCGTACCCCCTCGACCTACTGACGAGGAAAGGCCAACCATTTGTATGGGCCGGAGAACAGGAGAAGGCATTCCAGGAACTGAACGATCGCTTGATCAGCTCACCCATATTGATGTATCCGGACTGGGATAAGGAATTCCACGTACATGTAGACGCCTCTAACTTCACCATCGGAGCAACCCTAGCACAAGTGGGAGCACACGGGTTGGATCACCCAGTATTTTTTGCCAGCCGGCTACTTTCAAAGGCAGAAAGGAATTACAGTACGACCGAGCGTGAGGCACTAGGAATGGTTTACGCCGTACAGAAGTTCAGGCATTACCTCCTAGCCATGCCGTTCACTTTCTACGTGGACCACCAAGCTTTGATGTACCTAGTAAACTAGCCGATTATCCAAGGACGGGTGAGTAGATGGTTACTGTTGTTGCAAGAATTTACATTCACCATCATCGTACAGCCGGGAAAAAGCCATGTTATTGCCGATCAATTATCCAGAATCCGGTCGGGTGAACTTGCAAAGGGTGGGGTGAATGAAGACTTTCCGGATGCACATTTATTTCAGATTGCAATATTGCCCTCATGGTACAAGAAGATTGGAGACTATCTGTCCACATCCACGTTTCCGAAAGATATGCCACCAACCGAACGGAGGAAGATCGTACTGAAAAGTAAGACATTCCAGTTGATCAATGGGTTACTCTACAAGATGGGACCCAACCAAATACTTCAGAGATGTGTCGTCGAAGAGGAAATACCTGGCGTACTAAAAGAGGCACATGAAGGATTGGCTGGCGGCCATATGGGACCTGATGCTACAGCAAGGAAAATTCTCTTGGCAGGTCTATGGTGGCCGACGATGCACACTGACGCCAAAGAATGGGTGGTAGGCTGCGACACTTGCCAGAGGGTCAGGAAACCATTGAAGCGGGATTTCATGCCCCTGCATCCCTCACAGCCACAGGAATTGTTCGAACGATGGGGGTTGGACTTCATCGGACCATTGAAGGTGAGTCACTTGCACCGATGCCGATATATTGTGGTCGCTACAGAATATCTGACGAAGTGGGCGGAAGCTCGGGCATTGCCAGACAATACAGCACAAAGTACGGCAAGATTCATCTATGAGCAAATAGTGACACGGTACGGCATCCCCATTTGGATCACGAGTGATCGTGGAGGACACTTCATTAATCATGTTATCAGGTTGATGACGACAGAGTTCCAAATTTTTCACAACCTGTCAAGTCCGTACTACCCGCGAGCTAATGGCCAAGCAGAGTCTACAAATAAGGTGCTCGTGTCAGTGATTCACAAATCATGTGGCGTGGAAGAAGCTGACTGGGAAGAAAGGTTACCAGCCGTCCTATGGGCATATCGTACAACGTACAAGGTAACAACGGGCCACACGCCTTTCCAACTAATGTACGGTCAGGAGGTGGTGATGCCGATGGAGTATATGGTACCAAGCCTGAGGATAGCCGTGGAGAATCGATTGGGCGATACTGAAAGCTTAAAGGAAAGACTATACCAACTGAATAAGTTGGACGAGCGAAGAGTGATGGCACAATGGGCGACGGAGAACATGCAACGGCGACAGAAATATTGGCACGACAAACATCTCCGGCGAATGAATTTCCGACCGGGACAGTTAGTTCTGAAGTATAACGGCCGTAACGAGATCAAGCCGGGGAAGTTTAAAGTTCGTTGGTTGGGACCGTTCCGAGTACGGGAAGTAGGTGACAATGGGTCTATAAAGTTAGAAAATCTCGATGGATCACTGATATCGGAGGCAATCAACGGATCGAAGCTAAAACCATATCAGGAGAGAAAAGAGAAGAATACTATCGCCATCAATATGCTGGGCTATGCAACAAAGGAAGATTGGGTTGTGCAACCTGAAGGGCCGAGAAAACAAGACTGAGGACTAGGAGGTCCCGGATACGTAGCAGACAATGTTTGGGCAGAATCAGGGCGAGATCAAATAATTGAAGAAAGGTTGGCAGAGAAGCGAGTGGAAGGAATTGCAGTACCACGAATACACAAGCACTTGACCAATGCAGTGTTCGGAACCCCTGCATTGTGGCGTCGAATAGGGGGACATTGGCACTATGTAGCCCCTTATGAAGGAGTAAAACGGGGATATATAGCCAAGGACTTGGACGCGGAAGCCCAAGCGGAAAAGGAGAAACAGGCAGAAGAACAAGATGAACCGCAAAAGGATGACGAGGAGGAATGGACTGAGGAGCAATGGGATGCTTATTTCGAGAAGAAGGCCCCTTGCTTAAAGACAGTGTTGAAGACAGAAGATATGTTTGTGTCAATGGTGGACGGATATACAAAAGATCTTCTGAAACAAATGCGTCGAGAAAGAAGAAAAATACCAAGGGTTAGGAAGATCGCAACTCAAGATGGACTCTGGAAAATAATTCCTAACCTGGCGGGACCACCAACAGTACAAGGCGACGATGTTACGTGGTATCAACAGTACGGCAGAAGGTACATCGACGGAAGTTTACGAGGTATTGGTCCTGCCCCTTTACTTGATAAATGGTTTGACATAGAATATATAGGAACGTGCTGCGAGGAAGAATGTTATAAAAGGCCGCCACACACATGTAAATGGTATTACACATCAGAATTAAAAGTTCGGACACACAGTGAAGTTAGAGGGATAAAAAGAAAAGAAGAGAGAAGAGAGTAGAGAGAAAATGAACATAAGTGGAAAAGAATAAAAAGAAAAGTAGAGAGAAGGGAGGAGAGAGAAAATGAATGGAAGCGGGAAAAAATAAAAATAAATAGACAAAAAGCTATGAAAATAAAAGAAAATAACAGAGTAAGGAGGATCAAGGCGAATGGGAAGAAAAGAGAAAAGAAGAGAAAAATAAAAGAAATGAAAGAGAAATCAGAACAGAAAGCAAACGAAGGGAGAAAAAATTAAATAATAAATTAAATAAGTCGGCCATCAAGAGAAGTATTAAATTAAATAAAGTGAGGCGAATTAAAATAAACTCCTTGAGTATTGAACCAACCGTACGGCCAAATAAGAAATGGACTGAGGGGAATAAATGGCGAAAGATTAAAGGAAAGAATATTAAAATAATAAAAAGATGCCAAAGCTCGACTAGGAAGAAAGGCGTACGACCAAAGGGGAAGGCAGTTAAAGTTAAAAATGAAATAAATATAGAACCCAAACTCGTACGGCCATTTGAAGAGGCGACAGGTTGGAGACAAGACAGAGCACAGCAAGATCACAGAGGGAAGGAAGGGAGTAAGAACCCTCACGAATTTATCAGTTGCAGAGGCGCACCAAGCACAGGGAAGGAACTCGTACGGAATTTAGAAAAGCCTGAAGTCGTACGGCATTTAAGGTATTCCCAAACTGTACGATATTTTCAAGTTTCCCAATATTCATTCTATTTGTCAGTAGAAATCGTACGGCCTTTGCAAGTGGGAAATTTTGTGAAGTCCTGCATCGTACGGCTTTTCCAGACTAAAATCGGTGCCAGGGTTGACATCGTACGGCATCAGTGTATCAGGTATCTTCTTCAAATCGTACGGTATTTAAAAGTTCCTCAGTCATCAGCCGGTTGGCCACTGGAAGTCGTACGACATCCATTACAAATTGGAAATTGTGCCTAACTTGACATCGTACGGCATTTTGTTGATTCCTTTCAAGTCGTACAGCAATTTGCTGAATTCCTCCAGGGCGTACGACATTCATCACAACTTGGAAATTGTGCCAAACTCTACATCATACGGCAGCTTACTGATCCTCTCCAGGTCGTACGGCATCAGCACATCAGTAATCCCTAGGTCGTACGGCATCAAGATATCAGAAGATTTCGCACGGCATCAGCATACCAGAAGAATTCGTACGGCATCATCCTAACATCAGGAATCGTACGGATTTCACAGTGTCTTCAAATCATACGGATTTCACAGTCTCTTCGAAACGTACGGCAATTACAGTGCTTTCCAGTTGTACGGCAATCACAAGGTCCCCAAGCCGTACAGCCTCAGGGTTGCAAAGTCATACGGCCATTCATCCAAATCGTACGGCCTCGGCAGATCATTTTGCAGTTCAGTTTCCGTCAGTTCAGCAGTTTTTGGCACTTTGGCAGTTCTCGGCAGTTCGGCAGTTTTGATAGTTTCGGCAATTTTCACAACTGTCTCGAGAGTTATAAAGTCGGCTGGAATCGCCAAACTGACAAAAAGATGGACAAGGGCAAGAAGGCTATGCAGCACCAGGGGAAAAGAAAAAGGATGGACGCCGATAATGAAACGATGACATGGGAGAACCTGACCGGCAACGAGTGCAAGCAGTGGTGGCGAAGCACACCTGACGACCACTCCCTGAAGGTGGCGCTTCGACATGCTCAGGTAGACAAGGCTGTGCTCGTGCCCTTTTTCAATTCTCAGGAGTTTGAGCCGTGGCTGAAGGCGATGGTGGATAATTATTGCAGGCATACGCACAAGTCAGTCATTGATTACAGAGGTTGCCGAGTGACCGTTTCATTTTGGCCGCAGGACTTTGAGCAGGTGTTTGGCGTCCCAGCTTCGGGAATAGGGGTTAACAAACCCAAGAGGATGACACAGGAACACAAGGAACTGTTGGTCAAGTAGGTGTGCCGAAGTGACTTGTCAGTCGAAGAACAGCATACCATATGGAGTGCTGGCAATCGAGGCCTCCGGAAAAACCACTTAGCAACAGCAGAATGGAAATGCTTGCTTGACCTAATGAAATGCCGACTCACAGGTGCTAGCCGAGCGTCGAACATTGCTTTATGGCTGGTTGATTTCATGGTCGGACTCCGCGTTGGCCGAGTATACAACTGGGTGAGGCTACTCACAGAGCGGATGAGGGATTTTTTAGCGCAGAGGTATAAGGCCTTCTACATGACCCAGCACGCCATAGCCCTCTTCCTTGATGCCGTTCACACACAGGTGCCCGAGGGCAATTGGGGTCGATTGCGGCCACTTACTCACCTGGACCCTGGATTGCCGACCGTATTCTACTGGTCAAAACTGGAAGTAAAGCAAGCAAGCGAGGGCACAGCTTTGGGAAGAAAGAGGAAACAGGAGGCGTCGGTGGAAGAGGAAACATCAGAGGAGGAGGCCTCGGAGCAGAGCGATGCATCTGACAGGGAGGAGCCCATTGACTTATCCTCCTCACCCTCGGAGTCTAGTCCACCGGCCGATGAGGAGGTGTCCGTCGCCATCGGGGGTCAGGAGGCAGGCGAGATTGACATACCAGTATTGCAGCCGGCAGGATTTACTCTTCCGGCACCGCCAGCCAGCCAGAGTACACACTCAGTCACGTTCACCCTTCCTGTTGCGCCAGTTGGAGCCGGGCGAATGTTGAGGGTAGCTACTTCACTACCAGGTGCATCGCCAGGGTGGGCACCTCTCGCCACCACGACATCACGTGGGTACATGCCTCGCAGGTCCACCGCCGGTCAAGATATTGCCGCCAGCCTGCTTCTTACATCATCAGCATTCCGGGCAATGGCTGTGAGTGGCAACCTCAAGTAGGGAATTGGGGAATGACCTGAGGCCACCGAGGAGACGGCACTCCACTCTAGGGAGCACCCTGAGTAGCAATGACGATAGTCGGGCTGGGACGGTGAGGCCTCATTATCGACGTGGGTCAGCAGCCTGCACTGGGTCAGAGAAGAGTCCCTCGGAGGGACAAGGGGATGAGGAAGGGCCAGTCGTTCACACCCAGCAGAGTGAGACGGCCAGACTTGGCGAGGACACACTTGCGCACCCGGAGGTTAGCATAGCAGAGGCACCAGAGACAGCCATTCATGAGCCTCAATCGGTAGTCGGGGAACCGCCCAGGAGGAGACAGAACATTGTATACCTTCTGATGATGAGGAGAACGAGGAGGGTGCTTCCACGAAGGGATTTGTCGTGGAAATGTCACAGCCAGACCCGTCCGACCCAGTAGGCACGGTGCAGCGATATGTGCAGGAGCTCGAGCATATGGGCAGGTTGATGATCCGAGTGGGACAGGTTTCCAGGGACCTGAGGATTGGCTGATCGCCTCTAGTGGGCCAGGAGGTTCACCACATCCGAGGATTTGTGCAGATGGGGTGTGAGGCTGAGTTCGCACGGATATTTGGCGAGGGGTGGCCAGCAGGAAAGACTCCTGTTATGATGAGAGCCTGGCGGGGTCGACCACCGAGGCTAGTAGGGCGGGATGCAGGCGTTCTGGAGAGTTTATACTACATAGAGCTTGCATTCCGAGATGTCTTTATTTTGATGAAGCGCCAAATATTTTCCACCAAGGTAGCAATATCACGGCGAGTGGACGCCTATAGACTCCTGCAGAGCGTCAAGGATGAGTCAGCTGCGACCATCAAGAGCATCTCGCACGACTTGGTCGAACAATCTCTAGCCGCTGAGAGGGGAGCCCATTGGAGGTCTTGAGCCTCGTGGCAGCCTGGGAGGAGGAAGCAAAATAGAAAGAGGCAGCATGGGAGCAGCAAGTGAAGGCATTAGAGGAACAGTTGGCGGCCAAGAGTGCAGAGGCAGAAAAGGCGAAAAACCAACTTATGGAGGCAGCTCGGATGGTAAAAGCGGCAAGGGAGAGGGAGATCCTGGCAAATCGGCTGTCATGTCCCCCGAAATTGTGGCATTGGGATATAAAGCATCAGAAGCCAGATAAATAAAATACATATTAAAGCATTAATTATCAAAGATCATATTATAATTATAAATACTAACATATTAAAATCATTACATTATATTAACGTGAATACTGTCATGTCCCCGAAATCGGACATTTAAATATTAAGAAACATAATTAAAATAGTTAACCATCTGATATTACACAATTGTAATTGTCCAAAACAATATTATAATTATGAATGTTATAAATATTAAAGTATATAAAAATATAAAATATAAAATAATATTATAATTGGACAATTATAATTATTATAAATACAAAATACATATTAAAATATATAAAAAGAATATACAAGAAATATAATATTATTATAATTATAATTATCAAAAGATAATATTATAATTATAGTTATCAAATAAATAACAAATCAAATATAAAAATATATATAAGAAACTAATATAAAATAATAATCATTATTTATAATCTAAGATATCATTATCAAATCTTAATTACCATATAAGTCATTAATACTATTCATTATAAAATAATAAACTGGTAATCTTATTATCTTGCAAACATAATAATAAATAAATATAAATTGTAATAAAATCAGAAATAGTGAACATATTATAATTCCTAAGAAATCAGAAATAATGAATAAATATAAATTATAAAATATAACAAATAGTAAACAAAATGTAAATTATAAAATATAGTACAGATTAAAGCAAAGTCACTTTAAACCAAGGTTAACTTAAACAAAGCAAAAGATTTGGCTAAAAGGTAAACCGATTCCAAGGAAGGACACGTCCCATGCAGGCTATGATTGGATATAAAAAAGAGGCCAATATAAGACCAAAAAGTATGGGATATCGGTGGAGGAAGTCAGGAAATATGGAGAGAAGTTTTCGCTGCAAGAAAAAGGAAAATCACACTTGACAGGAATAAAGATAGAAATGTATTCTGTAGAAAGCATCGAATGGAATGGAATGAAGGAAAATGAAGAGGAGACGCGCGACTTTGCAGAAGGTTGAGGCTAGTGTTGAGCTTTTGCAAAGTGACGTGGAGGGATATTCTTAGAAAAGAAATCTGAAGTATCGAACAGCAGAAAGAGGAAATAATATAAGAATATATTCCAGACCAAAAGCATAAATCAAGGAGTAATGAAGACTACGGTAGCAGTTGGGAAACTCATAGGAAAGAAATATAGCATGAGATATCTGCTGGGAAGGTATGGTGGCTGCATGGACATAATTGGGAGGTAAGTATGGTCATACGTTGAATAGAGGTAGTCATTACTTTGAAGGAATAGTGGATTTCAGATGTATAACTAATCTAAATTTCAGTTGAGATTTATAGATATTTTAGGTATATTGTGACTTACGAATATATCTAAATATACCGTAGTGGTTAAATATAAATAGCAAGCATATATTCAGATCAATATATTATGATTATTGACAAATATAATGTACTCATAATATATTTTAGCATATTATGATTTATGAATGTATTTGAAGATATTAGGATGGACAAATTTATTGAGAGTTGGAATGACCTGCTAACCATTGATAAGTATATATTTAAAATATATATATATATATATATATATATATATATACTTACTGAGAGTCATAGATACATCATGGTTGATGGACACATACAATATATACAAGATAGCATATATATATATACTTATTGAGAGTCATAGACACATCATGGTTGATGGACACATACAATATATACAAGATAGCATATATATATATATATATATATATATATATGATAATGCTTGCAGCAGTTATTGAATCTTACAAGTAATAATGACTCTATTATGATAAATGGTACAATAGGATATCATCTTTATAGACGTTTACTATCTACACTAATGTACTTATGAAATTATATAGAAAAGTTATTCATAAGAGAGATAAGAGAGAAATGAGTAACCCTTTGACAAAAATGAAAAATTTATATCATCTCTGATCTTGTTGGACGTTATGACTGAACTTATTGATCTCTAAACATCCCAATGTCTCTTTGAGCAATACTTTGGTTGAAAGATTCGGGTTCAAATGTTTCCATCAAAAATGGGACATTACAAGTGGTATCAGAGCAACTTTCCTGCCATCCTGTGAAGATAGTGTATGCAATCTTACCAAAAGAAAAGGTATACCCTATAAACATATTGAACACATTCTGAATTTATGCGGATCAGGTATGTCCTATAACCATTGAATATAATTACTTTGTTGTTGGCATTCGTCATAGTTATTGAGATATATGTAAATTACGAGATTTTGAATATAAATAGTAATATTATTCTAGAAAATAAATATACTTAAACATATGATGATTGGTAAAAGTATATTAGGAAATTGATAAATACAATTTACGCATGATAATGTTCGATTGATGTTATTTCTTATCGTCATGTTAATACTATAGTATTGTTCATATGTTATTTTGACTTGGACAACTAATGATGTTATGATGATGTATTCTATCCTAATTATGGTGTGTGTAACTATAAAAGAAAAGTACAAGAAGACGACATCATGTGGAGGTTTTCGCAGATCACAATGGTAAGTATCAGGTGTGTATTTTCATAGCCCTAAATCAACAATACTTTTATATAGTGGGAAAACAATATATGTTAGACGTGTTATAAATGATTGAGAAGGGATCGGCGATTAATAGATTTAAGGACTAATGCATATAATATAGATGTTAAGGGACCAGTATCGTACTTAGCATAAATGATATTGGCTGTAGTTATCTCATGTAATCTAAAATGAGGAATAGAGGAGATTTTGCAATGTATATATGTAATATCATCAAATTGAGGACTCTCTCTCATTCAGTCATAAGGGCAGGGAATTGAATATACATTGAGTAGTGCAGATGACTAGGATCCCTTCAAGGTAGGCCACCTTCTGTAGACGGACCGCGGTCTGTCACCGGGGGCCGAGAGGGTCATTACAACGGGCGTTTGTTGGCCGCTCTCGGGCTGAGAAGGTTATCACTAAGGGCACTCTCTTGTGTATTCACTTCCCCTTCACCTATGAATGTGGGAGCAAAGGAGTAATAATTTGAAAATGTTCTACAAATACTTAATCTAGTCAAATAAAATAAATGTGTACTTTGGTTGCTATCCTTATTTTATGCTGTTTTAATTACAATCAAATAAAAATGTGCTTTAGTTACGGTTCTTATTTTATGAAATATTGAATTTCATAGGTCATTTCTTAAATATCCAAAAAGGGGAACATCATCCTTGTGCGTGATCCACTCTGCCCCATTTGGGAATTGGATGATCAAAGAGATGATAACTTGGGTGTTTTAATATCTATTTAGTTGTTCAGAAATTTACAGATTGAATGCTCCATAACATATATTCATATAAATGCTTGTACATGACGTGTATTCGCGTGTCTGCTTCATGTTTTTGTGTATACTCGATGACCTTGGGAAGGAGGACGGGCCCACGGTGTAGTATGGGATACACCCGAATCCACCTTCTCGATTGTCTGACAGCATACTTCATTCAAGTGTATTTGTAATTGATTGTACACCCTATAACTTGTGATTGTATTTAAGTATATACTCGCCGAGTGTGTTTATTTGAGTGTGTATTTGGGTGTATACTCTATAACTTTGTATTGATATTTGAGTGCATACTCTATGACTTGCATTTGAATTCGAGATGTATTTGTATTCGAGTGTATACCCTTTGACTTTGTACTTGTATGCTTTGCGACTTTGAATTCAAGTGTATACTTCATAATGATGTATTCGAGTATACTCTATGGCATTCTATTTGTTGTGACTTGTATTCAAGTGTATGCTCTATGACTTACATGCATTCATATGTATTCTTTGTGACTTCCTGCACTCGTACACATACTTCATGTTTTACCAGACTTATGGTATTTTGTGTCTTGGATAACATCTTACATGATCATTTCATGACTAATGCACTCTTATACATGACTACTCCATTCCTAAGTGTATGCTTGTGTTTGTGAAGTTCATGCCTTGTATGTAATTGTTTCTATGTACACTCTAATGAATGCTTCATATTATGTATTTTCCATTTTTTTGAATGAATGATATGCTTATATTCCATGCATAGAAGTAAATTTGAGTATACTTGAACGCTCTGCATATTCATGCCCTAAGTGATGACTAAATGCTTCTCTCTCTTTGTATGCTTCCTGTTAGAGTGTATCTACATTGCTTCCTACCTTATGAGTATTTACGCGTTGCATACCTTGTCTAAGCTTATGTGCTTTATGTATGATTACATGATTTAGATGCCTTGTGTGAAATTTATTGCTCATTGCTTCTATGGGAATTTTCCTCATATTGAGTGTCTTACTCCATGTATTCATGTGTATTTGTATGCTTCATGTGTAATCTATGATTATGCTCTATACATGTATTCATGTTTGCTTCATGCTTGTATCTTGTATACATTTATGGCTAATATATTCAACATAACTGCTTTATGGATAACTTCCTGATGTATCTTTCATGATTGGTGTGTTTTCAGCATGACTACTCCATTCTCATGCATACTTGCAATTGACAAGCATACCTCATGCTTTATATATTTAAGTGTATACTTCATGAATACCTCATGCCTTATGTTTTCGAGTCTGCGTTCCAAGTTGGTGTATGCTCCATGCCTATACTGCATGCTTTACTGCATACGTGTATCAAATGTTTGATTCATATCTTATGAGTGTGCCTCATGTCTTACATGTTTTCTTTATGCCTAATGTGCTTTAGCATGTTTACTGCATGTGTATATTTTGTTATGTATGTTCTATCTCTTGAGTGTATACTTCTGATTGAACATGTATACTTCTTCAAGTGTATTTGCATATCGTGAGTGTATTAACGTGCCTTACTTGTATGTATCATATCTTGCAAGTGATTATGTATTTTCCGTATATCTGATGTGCCTTTCAATGTTTTCTCATGCTTTGTATGCTACTGGCTTGATTACTGATGCGTATGCGATCATGTGTATACTTGGTGACTGGCATCCATGCATATAACTTCCCTCTTGTATTCATGTGTATATCTTGCAACTTGCGACTTGAATGTGATTATGGATATACTTTGTAACTCACATACATCCCCACATATACTACGTGTATTTATACTTCATTTAGTTTTTCCATGTGTTTGCTTCATTCCAAATTTGTCTTCAAACAAGATTACTCCATGGTGTTTTATGCTTAAAAGATTGATTAAAAATTTATTTGCCAAAATGGTTCTTGAGTTGAGGAGCTGTAACTATAGTAGTGAAAAGATGTTTGGAATTGTGATTGCTTGAGGACAAGCAATCTTGGGCGGAGAGGACTGTCATGTCCCCCGAAATTGTGGCATTGGGATATAAAGCATCAGAAGCCAGATAAATAAAATACATATTAAAGCATTAATTATCAAAGATCATATTATAATTATAAATACTAACATATTAAAATCATTACATTATATTAACGTGAATACTGTCATGTCCCCGAAATCGGACATTTAAATATTAAGAAACATAATTAAAATAGTTAACCATCTGATATTACACAATTGTAATTGTCCAAAACAATATTATAATTATGAATGTTATAAATATTAAAGTATATAAAAATATAAAATATAAAATAATATTATAATTGGACAATTATAATTATTATAAATACAAAATACATATTAAAATATATAAAAAGAATATACAAGAAATATAATATTATTATAATTATAATTATCAAAAGATAATATTATAATTATAGTTATCAAATAAATAACAAATCAAATATAAAAATATATATAAGAAACTAATATAAAATAATAATCATTATTTATAATCTAAGATATCATTATCAAATCTTAATTACCATATAAGTCATTAATACTATTCATTCTAAAATAATAAACTGATAATCTTATTATCTTGCAAACATAATAATAAATAAATATAAATTGTAATAAAATCAGAAATAGTGAACATATTATAATTCCTAAGAAATCAGAAATAATGAATAAATATAAATTATAAAATATAACAAATAGTAAACAAAATGTAAATTATAAAATATAGTACAGATTAAAGCAAAGTCACTTTAAACCAAGGTTAACTTAAACAAAGCAAAAGATTTGGCTAAAAGGTAAACCGATTCCAAGGAAGGACACGTCCCATGCAGGCTATGATTGGATATAAAAAAGAGGCCAATATAAGACCAAAAAGTATGGGATATCGGTGGAGGAAGTCAGGAAATATTGAGAGAAGTTTTCGCTGCAAGAAAAAGGAAAATCACACTTGACAGGAATAAAGATAGAAATGTATTCTGTAGAAAGCATCGAATGGAATGGAATGAAGGAAAATGAAGAGGAGACGCGCGACTTTGCAGAAGGTTGAGGCTAGTGTTGAGCTTTTGCAAAGTGACGTGGAGGGATATTCTTAGAAAAGAAATCTGAAGAATCGAACAGCAGAAAGAGGAAATAATATAAGAATATATTCCAGACCAAAAGCATAAATCAAGGAGTAATGAAGACTACGGTAGCAGTTGGGAAACTCATAGGAAAGAAATATAGCATGAGATATCTGCTGGGAAGGTATGGTGGCTGCATGGACATAATTGGGAGGTAAGTATGGTCATACGTTGAATAGAGGTAGTCATTACTTTGAAGGAATAGTGGATTTCAGATGTATAACTAATCTAAATTTCAGTTGAGATTTATAGATATTTTAGGTATATTGTGACTTACGAATATATCTAAATATACCGTAGTGGTTAAATATAAATAGCAAGCATATATTCAGATCAATATATTATGATTATTGACAAATATAATGTACTCATAATATATTTTAGCATATTATGATTTATGAATGTATTTGAAGATATTAGGATGGACAAATTTATTGAGAGTTGGAATGACCTGCTAACAATTGATAAATATATATTTAAAAAATATATATATATATATATATATACATATGTATATATATATATATATATATATATATACTGAGAGTCATAGATACATCATGGTTGATGGACACATACAATATATACAAGATAGCATATATATAATTTATAATGATAATGCTTGCAGCAGTTATTGAATCTTACAAGTAATAATGACTCTATTATGATAAATGGTACAATAGGATATCATCTTTATAGACATTTACTATCTACACTAATGTACTTATGAAATTATATAGAAAAGTTATTCATAAGAGAGATAAGAGAGAAATGAGTAACCCTTTGACAAAAAATGAAAAATTTATATCATCTCTGATCTTGTTGGACGTTATGACTGAACTTATTGATCTCTAAACATCCCAATGTCTCTTTGAGCAATACTTTGGTTGAAAGATTCGGGTTCAAACGTTTCCATCAAAAATGGGACATTACATCGGCAACTTCACACATGTACGGAGGAGCTGAGGCGCGAGCAGAGCATTCTTCCACCACTCCGACGTCATTTGTGCATCCAGGGACGCACTCCCTTCCCCCTACTTCTCAGTGATCTTATCTTGCTGTATGTATGTCGTCTGGAAGACGACTTCTTTTTTGGGGGGGGATGATGTTAGTCAAATATTTTACTTTGTTGTCGGTCGTAGTCGGCCTTGGACGTAGTCAGCCAATTGTCAATAAAACAATAGTTAGTGAAAATAAAACATGTCATGTACTTTCGGGAAAGCATGTTCAGATTAATGTTATGTTAATGTTGTTATGAAGCGTCGTGTCGGTTGGTTATCTAACCACCGCCGAGCGTTATATGTAGTCGGATTGGGATAGTCGAGAGATAGTTTTTGGTGCCAATGTTTATTGTCAATCAATGCTGATACTCTTATGTACATGATATTTCTGAGAATGAATAAATTTTCTGGTGTTCAATTATGATATCTTTTAGTTTACTGTTTTATCCTATGTTTTGTACATTACCAGTTTGCCAGTAGTATGTGAGATCAGAATTCCATTCCGTAGGTAAACACTTTTGATCAGTTTTCAGTGCTCTATCTTGGTCGCCTTCATCATTAGGGTCTACTGCACTTCATTTCATGTCAATTGGATGAGTTGTGAGAGAGATATGATCATTTAAGTATGGTGATAGGTTGTTGGTTATTAATTTAAAGTGCAGATCTGTTGAAAATCAGAATCATCATTTTGGTCTCTAAGAGAAGTTATTGGTCTTGGCATCCTTGATTAAGCAAAGGAGAGTTCTTTATATGAAGTAATGCTAATCTATTATACTCATATGCTTTTGGCAGGCGAATGCTCTTCATATTGTAAGCTGACAGTAGTACTGACAGCAGTTCTTTAATCTTGCTTTATCATGATTTATAATGCTCATATTTACATTCTGTAATCGCAATTGTATTTCCTTTATCTCCGCCATATGGTCGCCTCATTTCCGTATTGGATTGAGTAGCACATACTTGGTGTTGAGTTTGCTTTCAGCTTATTAGATGGTAGGGATCCTCTGACCACATGTTCGTCGTTCGCCGACACATTTCTTGGTTAGAGTTCTTGTATCAGCATTTCCATTAAGATCCTCTGACCATATGCTCGCCATCACTAGCACCATTCTTGGTTAGAGTTCCTTCCAGCTCTGTTTCCGCATTTCAGATCCTCTGACCAATGCTCACACCTTGCCCACATCGGGATCCTGGTGTACATTCTGGTTAGAGTTGCTTCAGCATCGTTTTGGTTTAGAGCTAACCCTAACGACTGTGTATTGCTCTTCTTATTGTAATTGAAAAATTGAAAAAATTTGGCTCGAAATATTTCAAAATGCACCTAGCTTTTGTTATTTTTATGATCAGATATACTGCACAGAAAATTAATTCAAAATCAAACACAATAACACAGTAGATACCCTGGGAAAACCATCCTCTTGAGGGAGAAAAACCCAGCAACAATATTTCACTTATATATTATTCAAGAATCAACTCTTCTCGTACAATAAGGCCGAACTCAAGGCCAAGTAATAGCACCGATTCTAGATGCAAAATACGGATTACAATTTGCACAACATATATATCAAAATCCGCACTTGATAGTACTTCGACCTGCTCTTGAAGTAAATCGCAATCTGCTCAAGATGTAATTCGCACTTGAATGTAGAATGAATGTCGAACTTGCTTGATGATCGAAATGAGAACAATTAAACTTGTATTTATACATTGCTTGGGAGAGGTCGCACCTCTTCAATAACAAGGTCGGCCACAAGGAGAATAATTACAAATTAAATAATTCACTTATCAAGTCGGCCAAGATAATCCCTTTTCATTTGGACGCCACCAATGAGGAGAAGATCGGCACATATAAAAACTCGTGCCAATTAAGAATATGAGTTCTATAAATTAAATAGCTCTCAAGCTATAATTTAATTTATTCAATCAAGAACAAATACTATGCTGAAAGAATACGACTGAAGCTGAATATAACATCAACAGCCTTGGAGAGTTGTACAAGTGCATTGGTGGTATGCTTGGCCAAATGAAGGTCATTGTACAAGTGAAAGACCCCACAAATTAGAGTTCTACAATGAACACATTCAACCAATCATTAATCATCGATGGGAGAAGCTCAATGCTCCCTTTCACATGGCTGCCTATGCATTGATCCGAAAGTGGTATGTTGAAAGGCCAAGTAGAATCACTCCTATTCAAGATGCTAAGGTGAAGGTAGGATTCATGAAGACCATTCACAAGATGTATGATTCTACACAAGCCAACATCATTCGTACTAAGTGGACAAAATGTGTCACTCTTAGGGGATATACAAAAGAGACCAAGATGATAGCAAAGACTATGGCACAAGAGGATCTAGTTCTATGGTGGACTATGCATAGCCTAATTCTTTGACTACCACACTGGCCATTCATTTGTTGTCCAAATTTTCTAGTTCTTTTATTGCTAAGAGAAATTAGTTTACTTATAGTCTCATTTGTTCTATTAAGAGGAACTGACTTATCTCTAAGAAAGCGGAGAAGCTTGTGGTTGTACATAGCACCTTGCCTCTCATTAATTGCAACACACTTATCTACAAGGAGAGTCTAGCAGCCCATGATGAAGAGTCAAAGGAGACAACACAGGTTGATGAAGATGTAGCATAGATAGAGTTGGTTGGTATCACCTTGGAGGAACTTGAGCTTGAGGAGTCTAGCAGATCGAGTGATGAGAAGTTTGGCACAAACTTTGTAATGTCCCCTTCTCAAACCTGATCGTTCATGTGACCGTTGGCCTTTTTCTGGAAACCCGAAGGCTAGTCGGAAGGTAAAATTAGGGTTTCCTATTTTTGAGGAGGTCATTGTTCAGAGATGGTGGATTCAATGGCGGATTCTTTCTGGGTTTTCAGAGAGCTTCGCAGTGGTGTGTTCATCTCGGCATTCTGAGCATTTCCAGGAATTTACTATTTTTAGTAAATTCTATTTTTGGCAGTAAACAGGATGGTCTCAGGCGGTTGACCTTCCCCTTCAGTTGACTCAAGTGGCGTATTCAGTTTCGGGCTTCAGAATGTGGTTTCGGGGAGTTGAGCTCATTTCACTTAAAAAATAACATTATAATTTAAATGTGGTTTTATCACCTTGGCCTAGTCAAATGACTTAATGTTGTTTTAAAAGGTGGACTTGAAGGGTGGCGCCATCATTAAGGATATATTTAATTTTTGATGAATTTTCCAAAGTCAAAGCAAGTTAATTTGGGCGCATTTATCAAGGTGTTGATTTTAATTAAAATATGATTATTGAGCTAAAAGGGAAAAGACGCCATCTTGAAGGAAGAGTTAGGGTTTGGTCATGGAGTTGGATTTTAGGGTTTCGTGAAGTCAACCGAAACTTATAAAAAGGAGACTTGAGCATCATTTCATTATCTTTGGACTACAGTACTGTTATGCTGCCGAATTGGCTCTGGGTTCGCTTCAAGGAATGAAGGCCTCCTAGCTCGGGCATCGCTTCTTGTTTGCAAGACAACTAGTGGTGATCAGTCTATCTGTGAGTTGCATTTAGCTCGTGCATTGTGTTTAGCTTATTGCATTGATAAATCTGTTTTGGCATATTAGTGTTTTCAGCATTTTGGCATCATTTAATACAGCAGATCCATGTTTTTAATTGTAAGTCAAAAAATACAAAAAAAAGTGTTCTGGGTATTGCATCTATCTCATTGTCTAGGGAGAGCGATTCATTAGTTCAGATTTCAGAATTTTTAGTTAAGAATTGAATTTTTAAATGAAGGTCGAACCTTTCAGCCTGGCCGTACCTCTTGAATCTGCTTTGGAATTCGTGTAAATTAAATCAGAAGCTTTGGGGTCAGTCTTAGGGTCTTGTGTTGGTCGCTTATGTCATTAGAGAACATTGCATTTTGTTTCGCATGAATTGGGTAACATCTGAGTAAGTTATGAGAAATTCTTCAAGATTGTAGACTGCTGGTTTATGACAAAAAGTGCAGATTTGTATGACAGTCTAAGAAATCTGCATCTTCCTTATCTAGTTGGTGTTGAGATTTCATTGTATACTTTGCAGAAGCTTCCTTGTTGAATGCATCATTTGAAAGAGCATCTTAAGTCTTGATAATTGCAAGCATTGACATCTTTGTAAGCTGGCAGTAGTACTGACCAGTTGTTCTTATTATTGCTCATCGTTATTGTAATACTTATTCTTCCTTCAGTTCTTGTTGTAATAGATAAATCTCCGCCCTATGGTAGCTACTCTCCCATTCTGGGTTAGCAAGCACATTCTGGGTGTTGAGTAGTTTCATCTTTTAGCATTTCTCTTTCAAGCATTGTTATTGTAATCACTCCGTCATATGGTCGCCCCTCACACCGCATTGGATTGGGTAGCACATACTTGACATCGAGTTCCCTTTCCAGCATTTAGAGTAGAAGATCCTCTGACCAATGCTCGCCATCATCGGCGCCATACTGGTTAGAGTTACAGCATAAGCAGTTTGATTTAAATCCTCTGACCAATGCTCGCCATCATCGGCGCCATACTGGTTAGAATTGTTTCAGTACGTTTGGGTTTATCTTCTAACCTTAACGGGTACTTGATTGTAATGTTGAAATCTAATAATTGAAAAATCGAAAAAAATTGGCTCGGAATATTTCAAACTTTGGGAGTGAATGATGATTTGAGGCATTGGGCCATTAGCTAGTTGTATTTTGAATGTAATCATCATTTTGAATATCATGTAAATATATAGATATTCAGCATTTTCATTGTTCATTTGATTCAACATCAAATGTGCTTGAGTATTTCAACGTTTCATGTCATTCCTTATATATTCTTTTATAACTCTTTTTAAATATCATACATATTTGTGCCACCATCCCCTTGTTATCCCCAAATCTAAGCCCTTGGTCCTCCCATCCCAAAGACTTGTCCCCGCCATCCCCCCTAGAATATCCCCATTTTTTAGCTATTCTAATTTTCAAGCTTTTGCCTAGCTCCTCATTTGACCAAAACAACTTGGTGCTTGATGAGGGGAACTCCAAGGTTCTTGGAGCATGCAAGTTATGTTCTGCAGGAATGTTGTCAACAGTGAGCTCGGTTGGCCTTGAGGACTCCTTTGACACATTCCGAAGTGAATTTCGGTTTCTAGTGTGTTCTCCAAGATTCTTGAAGAAGCATCCATTTCAAGAATGTCACTTGATTGACCCTGATTTTCATTATTCATCATCAGTATCATTCCACTAGAGTCAAATTTTGATTCCAATGTTGTTTGGAAAATACCAAAACTCGAGTGAATTACTGAGCTTTAATTTAATTATTTCACTAAGGTTGCTTAATTTTATAAAATAATTTAAAAAGCAACTTAGTGCAATAGCTCGTTGGAAAGGGAATTACAAGTTTTAAATCATGGACACTTGAAAAATGGACCTTGCATATCAAATATAATTATTATTTCATAAAAAGGATCATCCGGAGCACAAAAAGGGTTATTTTATTAAAAAGTAAATTTAAAAAATATATCTTCTAGAAAGTTCGGCAGAGAAAGTATAAAAGGAAATTTAGAGAGCTCATTTGGATATGCAGATTTTTATTTCCTCTTGTGAAACTCTTTCGGTTCTATATGATTGAACTCTGTTCATCTCAACCTTCTTGAGGACAAAAACCCTCTTGGAGAAAATTAGCCACGGTGGTGACAGATCCTCATTCCTCCCTGGTTATTACTGTGTGTCTCATTCAAAGTTATATTTGTGCAGATTGGTTTGCCAATAGATTTATCCAAAATCTACACTTGTGCTGAATGCTGAAGACTCGGAGCAAATTTCATTAGAGATTGCCTATGTGCTGAAAGTTGCCAATTGAGAATGCTACAACTAAGGGCTAATAAAATAAAAATATTCAAGGTATTTTGATATGCATAATTTGGAGTGTTTGGTAATGATGTTTCAAATTTTTTTGGAGTGCTTGGGTAGTGTTGCAGGAGTTTTCAAGCCTGGTTGTACCACTTTCCAAGACTGATCGTACCCTTCATATTGGACACCTACGTCAAAGGAATGATTTTGGTGTTTTGGGTATTTTTACAGCTGATTCCTTTATGCTGGGCAACCCCTTTATAAGTATCTTTCAGTGTTTAACAGCTGATATTATTTTATTAAAGAAAATTGCCCCTTGGTGGAGTTTTTGGAGTTTGTACCAGGTTTTGTGGTGAGTTTGTGGCTGCAATCTTCCCTATAGTAGCGCCATGATCTGTTGGAATGATAGCATGTAATGTCCCCTTCTCAAGCCTGACATTTCTAGTGACCGTTAGCCTTTCTTGGGAACCCGAAGGCTAGTCGGAAGTTAAAATTAGGGTTTCCTAATTTTGAGGAGGTCATTGCTCAGAGATGGTGGATTCAATGGCGGATTCCTTCTGGGTTTTCAGAGGGCTTCGCAGTGGTATGATCATTTCGGCATTCGGAGCACTTTTTGGAATTTACTATTTTTAGTAAATTCTATTTTTGGCAGCTTTCCAGATGAGCTCAGGTTGGTTGACTTTCGGCTTCAGATTGATCAGTTGACTTCATCAGTATCGGCTTCAGGGCACTTTCGGAGAAATAAGTTAAGTCATTTAAATTAAAAAGTCACGTTTTAATTATTATATTTTAACGTTGACCCTTGGCTTAGAGTTAATGACTTAAGGTTGTTTTAAAAAGGTGGTCATTTGAGGGTGGCGCCTCATTAATGAATATTTTAATTATTCTAAAGTCTGAGCAAGCTTGTTGAGCGCATTAATTAAAGTATGATATTTATTAAAAATATCAAATCAAAAGCTTGAAGGCAAAAGTACGCCCATCATTGAGGAGGATGGGTTTTGACCTAAAAACAGATTTTAGGGTTTTGCGAAGTCAACGGAAGGATTATAAAGAGGAGTCTTAGTGCATCATTCTTCATCTTTGGACTATGCTAATGTTATGCTGCCAAAATGGTTGCGGGAATTCTTCGAGGAATGAATGCCTCCTAGTCTGGGCTCGACTTCATGCTTGAAAGATAGCATCTAGTGGAGATTTTAGCATGCTTATGAGTGATTCAATCATTTGTAAGTTTGCCTTTGTTTTGTGCATTGTAATCATCATTGTAATTAGTTAGATCTGATTTCAGCATATTAGAGGTATTTCTAAAAGTGCAGATTAGCTACAGCAGATCCACGTTTATATTCATAACTCAAAAAATACAAAAGAGTTAGTTCTGGGTATTGTATTGATAGTAGTGTCAAGGAAGGGCAAATATTTGTCTCCAATCTTAGATTTTATTGTTGTGTATTTAATTTTTAAAGTCAAATCGAATTCTTCAGCTGGGGCCGTACTTTCTCATGCATTGGGAATTGTGCATTTAATTACTTGGAATGTTTAGAGTCTGTTTCTTCGTATCATCTTGAGCGCCATTTTGTTGGGAGTCTTGTGGTTTAAGAATCAGGTCATTTGAGCGAGTGGATAGGGAGTTGTGAGCATTTGAAGGTTTTCTTAAGCTGCTGTTTTTATGAGCATAATACAGATTTGTAAAAAGAACAGAAAACAGAATTAATATTTCCGACTCATTGTGGGAAGTTGATGTGGCCTCTTGAATCAAATCAAGGGAATGATTATTGCATTGTAATTGGTGATTATTTCTAGTTCTAATCTCTTGACAAGCATATGCTCTTCATTCTGTAAACTGACAGTAGTACTGGCAGTATTTATTGAGCTTTCCAAAATCTATGTTGTAATGCTTTATTTCCTTCGAAGTTATTGTAATAGTTAAGTCTCCGCCCTATGGTAGCTACTTTCCCATCTTGGGTCAGCAAGCACATTCTGGGTGTCGAGCTCTTTCCTGTTTTCAGCATTTCATTTCAAGCTTTGTTTCCTGTAATCACTCCGTCATATGGTCGCCCCTCACTCCGCATTGGATTGGGTAGCACATACTTGACGTCGAGTTCCTTTCTGTACTTAGAATAGAAGACCCTCTGACCAATGCTCGCCATCATCGGTGGGTTAGAGTTACAGCAAGCAGTTTGTTTTAGATCCTCTGACCAATGCTCGCCATCATCGGCGCCATTCGGTTAGAGTTGCTTTCTTGCACGTTTTGGTTTTCTCATCTAACCTTAACGGGTGCACTGCTTTAAAGTTGTAATCTAATAATTGTAAAAATTGAAAAAATTTGGCTCGGAATATTTCAGTGGTATCAGAGCCAAGATCCTGCCATCCTGTGCCCATCAGAGTTCACTTGACAGAGAAAACAGATTCTACATCAGAGGTCAGAGCTGAGTTCAGTATTAGTTTTCAGAAGTTTCAAAGATGTTGCATTTTCGAAGGCCTATGGGTCGTGAGAAGTCAGATTCAACTATGGCATCGGAGGAAGGAAAGGTTAGTGATGTCGTAAGGGACTTCATTGAATATGCCAGACAGTTTAAAAGACAATGTGAAGATGAGGCTGTCAAACTCCGTGAGCAATATCAAACCATGCCAGATGATTATAGGTACAATGTTTCATTTGATTCCCATTTGAAGTGTGTGGCGTCAGTGGAGCCCGAAAAGTGGAAGATGGTGGACCACATTAGGAAAAGGATAAAAAGGGAAGCAGAACAAGCTATGTTCGAAGAATCAAAGAAGGAAGGAGATGAAGTGCCTATTTGTGGATTGCAGCCGACAAATATGCAAGTTGAAGAGAAAAATCAGTCATCTAGCATTGAAGATGGCACAAACAAGGTGCACATATCACATCAAAATGATCGTGAGCTCGAAGGAGAAAACGTGACAGTTGAAGAGTGTGTGGAAGAGCCTCATAATACGCCCCTTGACTTGCATGTGATAGCAAGTGAAGAAGAGCAAGTTGAAGGAAATACTATTGGTGTCTTTGAATCAGCTTATGACCGTTACCAAAGTGGTGATGTTGGTAATGATTTCGATGTGTTTGTACCTCCTCTTGTTGAAGATTTAGTGAGGGATAGATTGGCTCTTGTTGCTGTCTCAACTTCCCGAGAAGTTCCACATAAGGAAATCAGCAACATAATCTCTCATGAGGGTTCCATAGAAGATAATGAAGATGAAGTTTTTCAAACACCAAACATTGAAGATTCTTCACTTCATTTCGGGGGTGACATTGTTGGTCATGGGATTGATCAGCAAACTGAGCCATTGGAGAAAAACTTTTTTGATGATTTCAGCTTAAGTGAATTAGGACTTGACTTATTCAAAGAGTCATCACTACAAGGGGAGCATGATAAGTTTTTTCCAGTTGATCATCTTAATCAGCTCACTAGCATTTGGGATCCGGGTGTGATGGCATCAAGTTATGTTAAAGAACCTGTGTGGGATAAGTTTCCCTTTGATCCTGATGAAGAACAAGAACCAGGTTGCACAATAGACTATGAGGTGGCCCTTGGAGGAGAAGTTGTCTTTGAAGAAGAAGATTGTTCCACAAAATTCCATAATGATCTCTTTGGAGTGGTTGCAGCCACTAAAGAGGAATTTGTGGTTACAGAAACTTTCCGAACAGCGGACAAACATGATTCCTTGAGCAGGTTGGATACTGGTCTAATGTTTGATCAAGGAGGCCGGGATGAAGAAGAAGAGCTAGAAGTCCATATGGCTCTTGAAGATGGAGAGTTTGAAAGTGTTATTAAACACAAATCAGATTTATCAATACACGAAGCTGGTCGCAAGCAATGGGTTGAAGAATTTGTGGAGTATGATGCTTTTTATGATGATGAGCATTCTCTGCTAGTTGGTGGTAAAGTACAAGAATGTTGGAGTAGCAAAGAGGGCAGCAAAGGCAAGGAACGAAGTTCTGATTTTCAGTTGCAGCCTATCAGCAGTTCACCGTCTTTGCATGTTCATGAGTGGGAAGATCAATGCAAGGTATCTTTTGGAAGAGAAGTACAAACGCTATCCCTATTTGATCGCACACACAATTTGGTTGATGATCTCTATTGGAAGGCTCAGTCTGAAGAGAGACGAAGTGGAGTTAAGGATGAAGTTGCTCTTCCTAACTTGCGACTTATCAGAGGCTCTTTGGAGTCATTGAAATCAGCATACATACACTTGATTGAAGATCAAGATCATGCCGTTGAATCTGCAAAGAAGGCCTTCATTGTTTTCGAAGAAAGGGAGAGTATGGTTGAAGAGCTCACCTTGGAGCTTAAATCAACAGAGGACGAGTTGAAAGAAACTCAGTTGGCTCTAAGAAAGGTTGAAGACCAGTTTGCAGATTTCAAACTTTTCAAGGAGCAAGAGAATGCACGAAGAGCTGGAGAAATCAAGCAAGTAATTGATGAGATTGATAGTCTTCGAGAGGAGTTTGATCTTGAAGGTTTCACAAGAAAATCAAAGGTTGCATGTGCAGATTTGGAGCAGCAAGATGAAAGGAATGACTTTCAAGTTTATGACAATCCTCTTTTTCAAGAAGGTGATGAGAAAAGTTATGATAATCCTCTCTATGAAGTAGAGGATGAAATGGAGAATGAAACTGATTCTGGTTTCCAGTGCTTGGATGCTTCGATATCACTCCATGAGGATGTGCCACGTATGTTGAGTAGTAATGGATGCATAAGTGGCTTTGAGGATGAAGGTTCTACATGGGAGGTGACGAAGCAAGGTAATTTCAACATCTATGACATCAAGGTGTTGAAGAGACAAGTCTTGGTAGCTGTTGGTAACTTCATCACAGCAGCAACGAGTGAAGATTTCAGACCTACTACTCAGGAGGAATGGGAAAAAAGTGAACTAGACTTTGGTAGTTGCACTCTTGAAAATCCATCCCTTGGGTGGAATGATGTTTGGGATCACATTGATCAGTTTTGGGAGCTGAATTTGAAGCCACTTTATGTTTCATACTCCCTTAAGGTGGAAGCTTTCATGGTTAAGCTTCAAGGATTTACTAGAAGGGGCATCAGTTTCTTGAGAAGGCACTTGGTTCTCAATAGCACTTTGGAATGTGTAGAGATTTTTTTGCAGTGTGTTGAAAATCACTTTCAGTTGGATATCCATGCTTGGGATTCTCAACTTGGGTTGTCAGAGTTTATTACTTATGGAAAAGACTCTTGGAGGGATAAGGAACAAATTTCCAGACTTGTTGATGTTGTTCCCTTCATTTCCAGCTACTTGATGGTTCCGTTTGTTCATCAACAAATGGATTGGAGAGAAATTTTGAATATGGGTTGGAACGATCAACGATCGGTAGTTCTTGGAAGTGACTTTCAGCTCAGACAAGGGCAGATTTTGAGACACGACTTTGCTGGTTGGAGGCAGACCAGCCACTTTACTTATGGAGTTACTTTCATTCAGGAGAGTTGGTACCTCACTCCTGATCAAAGAAGTGGTAGTTTTCTGATGGAGATGGCTCTAGCGTGTTTTTCAGCCACTTTGGAGGTTTGTAATGCAAATTCTGATGGTTTATTTTCATTATTGGTTCATGACAATGAGCTACCCCATACTTTGAATCTATATTTTGAGACTCTTGGGGTTGGAATTGTGCAAAAACTCTTCAGACTTCATAGTTGTGCCATGGTAATTAAGTTGAGGCATAAGGAATTCATGTGGAGTTCTGAGTTTGAATTTGTTGAGCTTTTGCAAAGGATTGCCTTCCTCTTTGCAAAAAGAATTGAAGATGTCACATATGCAGTCATGTTTCCGTTTGTTATCATGTGGAGGTATGCTGAAGAGTTCAAGTTTGATTTGAGTAGACTATCTGTCCTATTGCTTAGAATTCTGATTGACAGTAGTATGGTTGATACTGTTAATTCGGGGCATCGTGGACATGAGATGTTGCATGATTTTGGTTTCCCTTCTTTAAGATCTTCCAGTTTGAGTATCATAGGTGGTAACACTTTGGAGTTACAAGGGGAGTCAGTGCAGCATTGGCATGATATTTCCATTAATGTGATCAGAGTGGCGCAGCGGAAGCATGGTGGGTTTTTCCTGAGACGCATTTGGGAACCAGGGATCCTACTTGTTGCGTATGGATTAGTCTTCGAACTACTAGAGTTGTGGTGGTATTGCTTGAGGACAAGCAATTTTGGGGAGGGCGGATTGTAATGTCCCCTTCTCAAGCCTGACATTTCTAGTGACCGTTAGCCTTTCTTGGGAACCCGAAGGCTAGTCAGAAGTTAAAATTAGGGTTTCCTAATTTTGAGGAGGTCATTGCTCAGAGATGGTGGATTCAATGGCGGATTCCTTCTGGGTTTTCAGAGGGCTTCGCAGTGGTATGATCATTTCGGCATTCGAGCACTTTTGGAATTTACTATTTTAGTAAATTCTATTTTTGGCAGCTTTCCAGATGAGCTCAGGTTGGTTGACTTCGGCTTCAGATTGATCAGTTGACTTCATCAGTATCGGCTTCAGGGCACTTTCGGAGAAATAAGTTAAGTCATTTAAATTAAAAGTCACGTTTTAATTATTATATTTTAACGTTGACCCTTGGCTTAGAGTTTAATGACTTAAGGTTGTTTTAAAAAGGTGGTCATTTGAGGGTGGCGCCTCATTAATGAATATTTTAATTATTCTAAAGTCCGAGCAAGCTTGTTGAGCGCATTAATTAAAGTATGATATTTATTAAAAATATCAAATCAAAAGCTTGAAGGCAAAAGTACGCCCATCATTGAGGAGGATGGGTTTTGACCTAAAAACAGATTTTAGGGTTTTGCGAAGTCAACGGAAGGATTATAAAGAGGAGTCTTAGTGCATCATTCTTCATCTTTGGACTATGCTAATGTTATGCTGCCGAAATGGTTGCGGGAATTCTTCGAGGAATGAATGCCTCCTAGTCTGGGCTCGACTTCATGCTTGAAAGATAGCATCTAGTGGAGATTTTAGCATGCTTATGAGTGATTCAATCATTTGTAAGTTTGCCTTTGTTTTTGTGCATTGTAATCATCATTGTAATTAGTTAGATCTGATTTCAGCATATTAGAGGTATTTCTAAAAGTGCAGATTAGCTACAGCAGATCCACGTTTATATTCATAACTCAAAAAATACAAAAGATTTAGTTCTGGGTATTGCATTGATAGTAGTGTCAAGGAAGGGCGAATATTTGTCTCCAATCTTAGATTTTATTGTTGTGTATTTAATTTTTAAAGTCAAATCGAATTCTTCAGCTGGGGCCGTACTTTCTCATGCATTGGGAATTGTGCATTTAATTATTTGGAATGTTTAGAGTCTGTTTCTTCATATCATCTTGAGCGCCATTTTGTTGGGAGTCTTGTGGTTTAAGAATCAGGTCATTTGAGCGAGTGGATAGGGAGTTGTGAGCATTTGAAGGTTTTCTTAAGCTGCTGTTTTTATGAGCATAATACAGATTTGTAAAAAGAACAGAAAACAGAATTAATATTTCCGACTCATTGTGGGAAGTTGATGTGGCCTCTTGAATCAAATCAAGGGAATGATTATTGCATTGTAATTGGTGATTATTTCTAGTTCTAATCTCTTGACAAGCATATGCTCTTCATTCTGTAAACTGACAGTAGTACTGGCAGTATTTATTGAGCTTTCCAAACTCTATGTTGTAATGCTTTATTTCCTTCGAAGTTATTGTAATAGTTAAGTCTCCGCCCTATGGTAGCTACTTTCCCATCTTGGGTCAGCAAGCACATTCTGGGTGTCGAGCTCTTTCCTGTTTTCAGCATTTCATTTCAAGCTTTGTTTCCTGTAATCACTCCGTCATATGGTCGCCCCTCACTCCGCATTGGATTGGGTAGCACATACTTGACGTTGAGTTCTTTTCTGCATTTAGAATAGAAGACCCTCTGACCAATGCTCGCCATCATCGGCGCCATACTGGTTAGAGTTACAGCATAAGCAGTTTGTTTTAGATCCTCTGACCAATGCTCACCATCATCGGTGCCATTCTGGTTAGAGTTGCTTTCTTGCACGTTTTGGTTTTCTCATCTAACCTTAACGGGTGCACTGCTTGTAAAGTTGTAATCTAATAATTGTAAAAATTCGAAAAAATTTGGCTCGGAATATTTCATAGCACATGATTGATGGCAGTTTTGAATTCAAAAAAATAATTATGAATTTTTTATGCCAAATCACCCCTGCTTGAGCAGCTTAAAGAGCCTGGAATTGATTGTTACTTGCTGGTAGAGGTTTGGTTTACAGGCCTTGAGCAGTATAGGAGGGATCATTGGTGTTTGGATTTGCTGAGTTAGCCTATTGCTGCAGCTGGGAGGCTTGTAGATGGTGCTGATAAATCATTTTGACATTGTTGTTGACTGTCAACACTGAGGAAATTGCTACAGCAGGTCTGTTATGGCATAATGATGCATCCCATTCAAGGTGTTTACACTTTATTTGATTGTTGTTTCAGTGGACATCACATAATGCTTTCCAAGTTGTATTTTGGGACTCTAAATTTGTAACAGTTGTGCCTTGAATCAATGCAATCAGCATTAAAAAATTGCAGCAGCAGGAGTCTCTTAAATTACAAACCTTTCAGTGCTGATATTTGTCAAATTTGCATGAATACATGTTTATTGCTTGAGTATTTGTTGTGGCATCTTTGGTTGAAAATTTCAAAAAAGAAAAAAAGGGTGGTCAATACACCCCTATCCCCACATCCTAAGACTCCATGGAACATAGGTGTATAGCAACTTCCATTTTATACAAATGACCTTAAATATGGAAAAAAACAGTACATTCAAAAAAGATACAATAAGCATAGAAAAAATACATTAATTTAGACTGATTTTTAAAAATGCAAAGATTACACAATCAAGAGTATTACAATTACAAGAGGTACATGTCAAAATTTGAATATTCTATTTACTATATTCATTAGTAATTTTTCCATAACTACTTACATCTGCATGGTATTCTGCATTATTTATTCATACTTTTATAAATCAAACAATATTTTTAATTTTTTCTAAATCAAAAGATACTTTATGAAAATTTCTGAACTAAAAATGCTTTTAAGTTTTAAGAAAATTTAAATCAGAAGATATCTTTTAATGTTTATCACCTTAAAAAATTGAAGGGGGTTAGGGAAAAGGTTTTACAAAGTTGCATTTACAACATGCTTTTCTATGGGTAATAGGAAAAAACAAAAAAAGGAGAGCCTTGAACAACAGTAGTGTTGTGACCTTTCACAACATCGCCCCATTGCAAATGGGAACCCCCTTGTTTTTTGCTTTTTGGGTTTTTGCCTTGGCGTCGCAACTGCTGATCACCAGTCTTTTTACAATGAGGAGTTTGAAGTTAGAGTTTGAGTAATCTCCCAAGCCAAGTAGAGAATTCAAGCCCGAAACTGTGCATAGACATTGCCAAAGTGCTCAAAAGACCCAGTCGACGAAGAATGCAATTGCTTTCACTCAATTCTGACACTTTCTTTTTTTTAGGGATTTTTGCTTTTTTGCTTTTTCTATTTTTGATACTTTTGGACCAATCCAGGATTTACTATTTTTAGAAAACTGTTTTTTTTCTTTTTTCTATTTTTAGTAATTTATATTTTTAGAAAGTGTCAGGGTACGGGAGGTCATGGAGATAACGTTTCCATCTTCAAAAGTGAAATTTATGAAAATCAAGCAAAAATCAAGAAAAATCAAGAAAAAGTCATATGGCGAGGGTTTTGATGATCCAGAAGAAGGACAAAGAAAATGTCACACACTTCAGGAAGTCTGCTTGGAAGGAGGAATGGATATGGCAAGGCATCAGGGAAGTCTGCCATGCCTTGGCCAAGATGGAGACAAAGTCCGCCATGCATTTGGAAAGGCACTAAGGAAGTCTGCCCTTGCACTTGTCCAAACAGAGATGAAGTTCGACCTAACATGGAGAGTAAAGTGTCAAACCAAATGGCAAGTCCGCCCAGCACATTGGCAAGCACCTTGAAGTCCAACCTACCTTGAGAGACTTGTCCAAGACACTATAAAGTCTGCCATGAGGATGATAGGCACAATGGCAAGCTAGATGCAAAGTCCGCCCAAGCCCAAAGCATGCATGGAATGAACATCATGAAGTCTGCCCTAGACAAAGAAAGACATGTCCAAAGGAGAGGAAAGTCCTACCTTGGCACTTAGAAAAAATGGCGAGACAAGAGGAAAGTCCTACCTTGGCACTTAAAAAAAATGGCAAAGACAAGACAAAGTCTGACCTTGCTCAATGGATGGACGGCACAAGCAAGAGAAAGTCCGACTTTGCCCAAGCACAGCATGTCCAAACCTTTATAAATTCCAACTTCCCTTGATCTAGGCATGTCCAAAGCAGCTCAAAGTCTGACTTACCTCAAGAAGGAGTTCTCCAAGTTCAAGATAAGTCTGCCTAGGAAGGAAATAATCATGGCAAGACCAAAGTGAAGTCCGCCCAATGAGAAAAATTCAAAAAATTGACTAAGTATTGGTACCTGTTGTGACCTTTTCACACATCGCCCCATTGCAAATGGGGACCCCCAGTAGTTTGCTTGTTTTTAGGGTTTTTCCTTTGCGCAGCAATTTCATGAGGTCATCTTTTTTGAGAGTTTCAGGTTAGTCTTCTAAGAGTCCTCTGAGCCAAGTTGATAATCCATGCTTGAATCAATGCCTAAACGTCACAGAAGGGCTCAAAAGGTCTGGGAGACGAGGATCGCCTGTGCTTTGGGCCAATTTTGACACTTCTACTTTTTCGGGAATCTGCTTTTTTACTTTTTCATTTTTGGCATTTTTGGACCAAACTAGGTTCCCTATTTTTTAGGGATTTTGTTTTTTCTATTTTTAGAAAGTCAACCTTGGTCAACAGTCAACTTTCCATTTTTAGAGCCAAAAAATCAAAAAATCACTAAAAAATAAAGCAAAAATCAAGAAAAGCATGGAAAAGCAAGTTAAAAATCTGGAAAATCAAGTGAAAAATCATAAAAAATCAGACCTCCAAAATGAAAAAATCAACGAAAAATCAACCAAAAGCTTTAAGTCCATGGAGAAATTCACCTAAGTATGGACCTTCAAGTTCGCCCATGAGAAAAAAGATGGCAAGACTTTTGGCAAGTCTGCCCTTGCCATGGAGATGGGAGATGGCATGAAAGTTTCCAAGTCCGCCATAAGATGGCAAGAGGGTTGGCAAGTCAGCCCAAGCCTTGGCCAAGAATTGGCATGACATCCTCCAAGTCTGCCCCAGCATGGCAAAGAAAATGGCAAGACATTTGTGAAGTCCACCCTAGAAAGAAGGGAAGGTGAAAAGGAAAAGTCCGCCATCAAGAGGAGATAAATGAGGGACGTCCAAGCCCAAGCGAAGTCCACCCTTGCCTTGATAAAAAGACGGCAAAGAAGCTAGAAATTCCGCCATGCCTTGGTAGGAAAGTGAGAAGCCAGACATAAAGTCTGCCCCAACATGATGGTGAAATGGCTAAGGCACAAGGAAGTTCGCCCTTGACTTGGCATGCCTTCTCCAAAGTCCGCCCAGCCTTGAGAGGGGAATGGAGAGATATTTTTGAGGTCCGCCCCACCATGGAAAGAAGTTGAGAAAGTCCGCATAGCCTGGGAAGAGGGAGAAAATGAAAATTTGGCTAAGTATTTGATGCTTTGGAAGGAGAAAATCAAAAATTTGCCTAAGTATGGATACCTAGGGAAAAATTTATGAAGTTGGCTAAGTGCATAGAAGAAAATACGTATGGCAAAGAGGTTAGAAAGTCCACCCTAGGCCAAAAAGGTTGAAAAATTGTCTAAGTGACATGGAAATTTTCCTAGGAAAGACGTCCAAACACATGGTGAAGTCCGACTTTGCCTAGAGAAAATCGTTCGAGCAAGAAAAAAAATCGATTTTGGCATGGAAAATATGCCCGGCACAATTTGAAGTTCGCCATGGCAGAAGAAAATAAGGATCGGGCGTAATATTTGTTGGCAAGATGGCTAAAAATTCAACTTGGCTGGACGAAAAGTGAAATAACTTGGAAAATAAATATTTAGCCAAGGATAAAATTAAAATAGCCATGGGTCAAAATTGAACGGGTTGGAAATAAATTAAAACACTTTGGATAATTTACTTCCAACGCTTAGAAATATAAAATGCCTCGAACAAAAGTAAAATTCGCCAGAGATGTTTTGGAAGTAAAATTCATGGAAAAAAATAAATTACGCCAAAAAAAGAGAATAAAAATTCGCCATGAATTAAAAATTGGAAAAAATCGAATTTAATTTAAATTGGACATTTAATTTTTTTCCAAAATATTGAAAATAAAAGATAAACATCTAGCAAAATTGAATTTTGGAAAATCAAAGGGATTTGCCTAGATAAGCTCGCCATGGATTTTTTTCGAAAAAGAATGGAAACTTGCCTGATTGAAGAGAAGAAAACAAATCAAAATTGAGAGAAAAAGACGCAGTTGCTAAAACAAATAGAATTCTTCAGCATTATAATGAGTTTCAACAACTCATTTTTCACAGGCTCAGCTGAAGAGAAGTTAATCTCTCGAAGTTGCAAGAAAGTTGAGGCAAGATTGATTCTTCTGCAGGCAAGGTCGATTTTCTCAGAGGAAAGAGTAATTTTTATGTTGAGGAAGTAATTTCTTGGTGAAATAAAAGAATTTCTTGGCTGGAAGTCGAACTTCTCAAGAAAATTGGTGCACTTTGTTATTGGATTTTTTATTAAGTTCTCAAAGTTTGAATTTTATTTGCAGCCAAAAGATTTTTGCTAAGGTTTGGAGTTTGGTTGGCTAAATTCATCAATTCTTCTTCCATCTTTTTTTCATTTTGGCTAAGTTCTGGCCAAATCTCAAGCAAATTTGTTTACTTTCAGCTTGCTTTTTCGTAGAATTTCAATCTTTTAATAAGCTGAAAGTAAAATATTCGAATAAAGGCATGAGAATAAATTATATTTTAAAATCTCCGTACTAATGTTAGTGTTTTTACTGCAGGTTAATGACCACGGCAGGAGAACCATCAAAGGTGGTGTCGATGAAGTTCGCCAGTAAAGGGGTACAGCGAGAGTCGAAGATCAATTCTAAATGGAAAAATATTGCAGACACTGATCTTGGACATGTAGACTTCGTGGAATTTAAAAAGAGAGTATATGGACATGCTAGATTACCGACACCGATTGCCAAACAAATGGTGAGGAATGGAATTTTCCAAGCAGTCGGATTCCCACTTGCAATAGAATGTGCCGAGTTGATGGTAGAATGCGCCATTCATTATGATGTGCAAGAGAGACAAATTGTTGCACCTGATGGAAGGATTCTAGCTCACCTTGGTGAAGTGGCAATCCAAGAGGCGTTTGGCATCCCAACACATCACCGGACCATTTATAAGACCAAGGAGGACGCCCAGAGATTATATGATAGCCAGTCTGAATTGTGTGCCACAAATATTAATAAATCATGGCTAGAGAAGCCTAGACCATCCACAAAGAAGATGCCTAAGAAGTTGCGTCGGACAGACTTTAAGGAGGATTATGGAGATATCATTCTGATGCTGAACAGGATAGCCGGCAATCCACAAGGCGCGTATTTTGAGACATGGATGTATTATTTTATACATGAAATCACTTCTGGCGTGAGGATGTTTAACTGGTCCTGAATGATAAGTGACAATCTCCACGAGGAGTTAGTCAATTTTGAGAAGACCAAGTCTTTCCACATGAGCTCATATGTCGTCTATTTGTTGGCCAGAACATATAGATACTCAGGACTTATATGCAAAGGAAAAGTTGGCAATGGCAAGAATGAATTCAAGTCCTATGACTGCTACCCGCAACTTCAACTCAAGGAGAAGTCTCATTTTAGACAGGCATACGATGCTTTCCTCATGTATATCATGAGAATACTCCAAGGAGGAACTCACCAAAGATTGAGTCACGAAGCCAAGAGTTTGATCAGTAGGTATGGATCCTGGTTTATCCAGTTTCCAAAATTTACATATGTTAAAATCCAGGGATTCACTAGAAGTCCTTATAAGCTTCCTATCTATCCTACCATTCGGATGATTTTGCTGGAAGTCCTGAGATAGCTAGAAGAGTACCAGAACATCCAGAGGCCAAGTAAGAAGGCGGCTATTACTTTCCCATTCTTTATTGGGAATATGTTGGAGTCCTGTCCGTCGGCACAAGCAGCCGAGAGTGCCAGGTTAGAAATCCAATGGTACCCATTCACAGCTTATCGATCTAGGGCCAATTTTGACCCTCATCATCACATTCGAACCGTGGATGAGAAAAGATACAAACACAGTGTCATATCCCCTTCTAGTTGACATCTCTCCGAGCACAGGATTAGCCTGTTACGCGACCCTCGTAGGCTGATAGATTGGATAGAGGGTCTTGAGGGAGTTTGGCTCAGCTTCAGTTATCAGTATTTGATCAGTTGGCTTTCGTTCGGGCTCATTTGGACACTTTTAGCATGAGTTGCTATTTTTAGCAGTATTCAGCACTCAGCGAGGCACCCCTGCTATTTTTAGCAGTATGGATTGATCAGGTGCAGAATCATCCACTTTGTCACCAGCTTCAGACGGTTCGTAAATCGGACTCTTTTCGAGGGAGATATTAATATTTAATTGATTAATTAAATATTAATTATTTTTGGAGCATATGTTATAAAGTTATAATATTTTAATATTATAACTTAAGTGGATTAATGAAGGGGTCGCCCATCATGGAAGGGGGCCATTTGACGATTAAATTTATAATTAAAAATTTGGCTGGAGTCTATTGAAAGAAATAAAATAATAAGTCAAATTCTTTTAATGATCCCTATCTTTAAGGAATTCGCACTTTTCATGTGTATAAGGCATTTTCATTGGAATTCGAGCCATTATGTCATTGTTTATTGAAAATTGATCAAGTTTCGTCAAGAGCACGGAAGCCAAGGGTTTCAGTCTCAGAGCATTGGGGAACGAGCCATCTCCAGTGAGAGCGATTCAAAGGGTGTGAAATATCATCTGATTTATTGCCAGGCAGAGGAATTTCTTCATTCAGAAGAAGTTACAAAGCTTCACAGAGGTTTATATCTTCAGGTTTTCAGAGAGATATTCATTCAGAAGAGTCTTCTACAGTTAGGCGCCTATTTTCCTTCAGATCTTGAGATTCCAGAAGGAGGCCGTACATTTCATTTATTGCTGCTACAGCCGTACCATTTGCAGCAGGCCGTACCTTTGAAGAAAGCCGTACTTTTCATCCAGAGAAAATCGCCTTCTCTTTTGGTCTTTCATCTTCACCAGATTGGGCACAGTTGCATCTGGAATCATTGGAACCTGTTGGACGGAGGGAAAAACATCTATCTTGTGAAAGCCGTACCATTTATGTATTTCCAGCTTGCTGCTATTACCAGATTCAGAGACAGGGGGAAACTAGGGTTTCTACAGTGGTATCAGAGCTAAATCCTGCCATCCTAAGGGTTTAGCAGTCTTATGCAGCCAGAACAGATTGGGTCTCACAGGTATTACACACGCAGACGTGCTCTGATTGACAGGCAACAGAGTTTGAGCAGGCAGCCAGGACACATGGCTGACAGGAATGACAGGACTGACAGAACAGATAATCTTAGAACAGAGATTCCTCATAATAACAGAGATCAGGACGATGCTGAGGTTTTGCATGCTCTCAGAGACTTACGAGCAGGTCAACGGCAGTCTAATGATGTATTGCAGCAGTTGACAGTAGCACTTCAGAGATTGGGTACTCCGAGGAGACCGTCACCACATCGTGACGATGACAGGAGCGATGCAGGATCTCGCAGAGCACCTAGGACAGCCTCACGGACAGCAGACAAGCCTACCAGGCCTACATTTGTGAGACAGGAGGCCAAGGAGGTCTTGGCAGGTGAGGAGCATGAGGAGCTGTTCGCTGATACACTTATGGCAGCGAACAAGGAATGGGAGTTGGTACCACCTGAGGTCAGAGAGAGGATTTCTTTTGACCGATTTGTCACTCAGAGGAGAGAACATAACAGAGGTCGACAGGATTGGAGACCTAGACATCAGAACAATGATCTGAAACATGCTACGAACAAGCTCACATTAGCAATGTTCGATGGTAGTGGCAAGGTGACAGCCCAGGCATGGATTAGTAAGCTAGACACATTTCTTACATTGCGTCTGATGGCGGAGAGGGATGCAATCAGATATGCAACATTACATTTGGAGGGAGTAGCTTACGACTGTTGGCACCACGAGATGGTGCCCTTACAGCATGACCGGATCACATCCTATCAGGAGTTTGTTGACAGGTTGGTAGAGCGTTTTGACAGGAAGGATCCAGAATCCTACTTCAGAGACTTGGCTCAGTTGAGACAAAGTGGCAGCTTGGAGTCGTATATTGGTGACTTTCAGAAGTTATCAGTTATGGTTCCGAATATTTCAAAGAGACGCCTTGTGGTACTCTTCATGGAGGGTTTGACAGAGCCATTGAGAGGTTGGATCAAAGCCTTTGATCCTCCTTCATTACAGGAAGCGATGAAGAAGGCACGGAGTATGGAGTTGGCAGCACCTTCTAGTAGATTCTTTCAGGGACAATAAGGGTTTTAACAGGAACAGAGAGAAGTCTGATTTTAACAAAGAAAAATCAGATTCTAAGAACGATTCGAAGGGTAAATCAGCAGCACCACCTTTGGATCGAGAGGCCCTTAACGATCTACGCAGGAAGAAGCTTTGCTTCTACTGCAAAGGTCCCTATGACGCCAATCACAATTGTCCTTTGAGGCCTAAGGGCAAGGCAAATCGAGTGATGTGGGCGTATTATGAGGATTCGGAGTCGGAGAATTCCGAACAGCAGGAGAGTTCTGAGGAGTCAGAGTCAGAGGCTTTAGAGCCTAAGGCAGAGACAGAGTCAGAGCTTCAGATACAAGAGGCACGCCTATCTAGCATTCAGCAGGAGGGCTCTTTCAGGATTCGTGGAGTGTTCACAGGACAGAGGGTCATTACCCTACTTGATACAGAAGCCACACACAATTTCATAGATGCTAGATTTGTTGAGAAACGCGGACTCATCACTAAGGAGTTCGAGGGCATTAGGGTTAAGGTGGCCGACGGATACACTTTGAGGTGTGAACGCATGATTAAGGATCTCCCTTTACGCTTGAACAATTATGAGTTCAAGGCTGATTGCTATGTAGTTAACATGGGAGACATTGATTTGGTCTTGGGCATGAAGTGGCTTCATTCACTTGAGGAAGTCACTCTTCGTCTCAAGGACATGGAGATCCGTTTTGATGTTGACAGGAAGACACATATTCTAAAAGCAATTCGGGACAGCAACATCAAAACAATTTCTTTTCGTCGGATGGAGAGGCTCATGCGTCACGACATGGTAGAGTGGGCTGCCGAGTGCACATTGGCACCTATACAGGAGGGACAGCAAAAGACTGAATATCATCCCGACATACAGCAGTTGAGAATCAAGCATGATAAGGTATTCAGTGATATTCCACCAGGGAGACCTCCAGACAGGGGCATTGAGCATATTATTGAGCTTGAGGAGGGCGCTAAGCCCGTGTTGATGTGTTTTCGTGGACCGCACTAACGCAGAATAAAGTTGCCAACGGCTTCCTATTCTCTCTTGATCAAAGTATTCCGCACGCTAAGATTGCGAGAGTTCGTGGCGTTCAACTCCAAGTTCTTTTAGTGCGAATAGGCTCAGTTTGGCTCGATGTGATTTGCTGGTATTTCAAGGGGACTTACGGAATTGTCCAACAGCGGAGAAAGGAATTCAAACTCGAAAGATTTGTCTATGAAGTTCGGTTTCCTATTCTAATCAGAAAGTACTGAATTGAAATGAGGTAAGGTTAAGAAGATTCTAATCTACTCTAAGGTGTGGAATATGGAGCTCAACTTCAGCAAACTTCTAACCGGACTTCGTTTTGCCTCACATCGGACAGCTTCCACGGAGTCGGTGCAATCTTCAAGGGAGATGACTAAAGATGTTCAAACCACCACTTGACACGAAGATACCATCACAACGACGCATACCATCATTCAAACTGTGATTGAAGTTAAGTGCATGATATTCCAGTTGACCACACAAGGCGCATTCACCATCAGCAAATACACTAGTGGTATGGATAGACGAAGTTGCTTAGATCAAACACCACATTCCACAATTACTATCTTCTACTTGCATGAAATGAAACTTATTCTACTTTAAGTCACTACTTGAATCAGAAGGACGAAGAAACCTTGCTAGCTACTCACAACAAAGACGAAGTTCACCATCAATGAAAAACTCTTTTATTGAGAGAGTGTTCACAACAATTTCTTACAAAGTTTCCAAAGGGAAAACTTTCCCTCTTCTTCAAACTACACTATCAATCTATACTAAGTTACTCCTAAGCTATCACCTAGTTGCCTCTCTACTCCGACTTCTACTCTAATCTAATTTCTAATGAGTTACAAATGAGGGGGGACTCCCCCTTTATATAGCTAGCCAAGTCCCAAAAGACGGCTAGGGTTACAATCAATAGTGTGGCTAAATTCGTGCCACCTCAGCCCTAACCCTAAAAACCGCCAGAATTGGGAGTGGTACATTAAATGAATCAAAGATTCCCACTCACTCCCAAAAATAGCAAAGGCAATAAATGCCCACAATCAGTCTTCTAGAAGATTCCGCTTGTAGACGCGTTCACACTGTCCTTGATCTTCTTTCTTGACGTTGCTCTTCAACTTCTTTGTCACCTGAGTTAACACTTAGCCAATTTCTTGCAACCTTTTCTTCCTTCATGTGAAACTTATAACTTTATCTTCCTCTGAAGGTTGTAATATCATCGTGCTTCACCACTTCAAGTCATCGTGCTCTGGCCTCGACATTCCTCCTGCAAAACAAGCGAGGAGGAGAGTATTAGAACACTTCATAATATAATTTTAACTTACTTACCTAATCTTCACGTTCTAACTTCCAAGCGTTCATCGCCTCTACTAGCCAACTTCTGCCTTCTTCATGATTTTTCATGCCTTAGCCAAATTTCCCAACCCATCTTGCACTCTGCTCGGCGCACTTCATTATGATATTTCATCCAACTCAGGCTCGAGGAAAATCCCCTCATCAGGAATTTGATCAAAAATCATCTAGGCGATTTCCTTCAAATTCATCTGCCAAGGCGTTTTATCTTCAACAACATTTATTCCTTGCCTTAGAAAAATTTTCAAATTTCCCTTAGGAAATTCATCAACCTGGTGCTCATCAAAAATATTCACCTTGAAGGCCTTGGCAAAGTGTGGAAGACTTTAAAATCAACTCATCGATAATCTTTATTACCCAGAAGAAAATTTCCTTCAGAACGCGTCGAACTCATGGGTGCACAACGAACGGGTTCATTTAATTTTCTGGAATTTTGAACCTTGGAAAAAATAATTTTTTACAAATTTAATCCTGTTCTTCGATCCTGAAGTATTTCTTTGCTCTAACTTGGAAAAATTTTGTCAACCCTGTGAAGCTGGCATTCATCGACTTCACCTCTGGCAATTCCGCTCGTGCTTCGAGAAAAACTCCATCACCTTTCCAGACTTAGGTATTTTTCTAATATTTGTGCCTTAGAAAATTTTAGATCACTTTGAAAATTTTGCCTTAGAAAATTTTATTCGTTCGCCAGTGGTGGAAATTTTATCAACTTCACTTAGAAAAAAATTTCATTCATAGAGGCGCCTAGCACATTTTATTCTCTAACACCACTCTGCTTTTTATTTCACATTTGAAAAAATATTTTTGAAGCTCCAATGCCTTAGAAAAAAAATTTCCATCACCCATCTTATACTTTATCTCATACTCAAGGCGCATAGCACACTTGAGAAAAATCACGCCTTAGCACTTTATTTCCGCCACCTCACAAGCCTTGGAAAATTCTTTAACATCTACCACCTTGGGTGCATATAGCATTTGAAGAGGAATATTGCCACGCCTAAGGAAATATTTTCAACACTCTTTAGCGCTCACCTATCACCTTGTATTTCATCTTAGGCTCAAATAGCATGTGCAAGAGGACACGCCTAGCATTTCATTTCACTTGGCACCATTTTCTAAAACCTAGGCATTTTATTCTCCAACGCCTTAGCAATATTCATCACCACCTCTTTGGAATTTTCAACACCTAACATATTAGCACCAACCTTACTTCAAGCTTCATGCATTTTGGGCGCATTTAGCACCTTGAGGAAGACATTTTACTTCTACGCCCAACACATTTAATTCCCCCTTGGGCGCACTTCACACTTGCAAGAGGTTAACCACGCCAAGTTCACTTTATTTGACCACCTTTACCTTGCTTACCACATTTTACCCCACACTTACTTTTGTCTTGGCACATTCAAAGGGGAGAGAGGAAGTCAAAGCTTGGAATATTTTCTACATGCACCACGCCTTGATTCCCTTTTATCTTGCATGGGCGCATTTGAGCATAGGAGGAGGATGGGCGCATTTCCCATGGGTAGAAGGATGAAACACTTTGACCCTTTTGACTTCTTTGGAGGTGGGCGCATTTCAGCTTGCTAGAAGGTGGAATCTTCTTCAACGCCTTAACCTTTTGTCTTTACATGCCCTGATTTGGGCGCATTTTGCTAGTGGAGGAGGATAAAACTTGTTGACTGCTTTGACCTTTCTCATTTTGGGCGCATTTTAACATGCATGAAGGACGGTGCATTTTGGGAGGTGAGAAGGATATTCATACCTAGAATTTTTTTTGAAGTCATCCACTTTGAGCTGGGCGCATTTTCCCATGGCAGGTGGATGAAGTTTGTGCCTTAGAAAATTTTATCACTTGCCAACTGGATGAGGGCGCATTTTGCCTGGGGAGCAGGATGAACACTTGCCTTAGAATTTTTTAATGCTTCTACTCCACCAACTTGGGCGCATTTTCAAGTAGCTGCAGGATTCTTCAATGCCTTAGAAACTTTTTCAAACACCTTAAGGCAAGCTGGGCGCATTTTCAAGGTAGTGAAGGACGAAGTTCCAGACTTAGCTATTTTTCTCGTCTTCGCCAGCTTCTCTGCCTGCTATTTATAGTAAGCCCTCTGATTTTTGCATCTCTAAAGCTCTAAACGACTTGAAATTTTGCACACCGCATCCTCATAACCTCGTTGTTCTGTCGACACTGCCATTTTTAGTCACCCTGCTATTTTTAACCCATTTCTGAGGATGAGTTACTATAAATAGTAACTGCTTGTTTCTGATAGCTCCACTGCTCCGATTAACTTGAAATTTGAATGAGGCGCTCCTCACCACGTGACCTTACTGCTGGCATTGACGCATGCACTTGATTTACTATTTTTAGCCAGTTTCCAAATTGACTTACTATAAATAGTAAGTGCTCCGTTTGTCTTGAAATTTCACCAGCAGATAGCCTGAAGAATGCTGATCACGGTGGTTTACACCGGTTTTCGAAAATTCTGACTTTTTACCCCTCTTTTCAAGCCCCGAAGTTGGAAACCCTAATTCGCTCTGCATGCGTATCAAAAGATCTCTGTTTGCTCTTGTTTTTGTGGCACTGCGATCAGCTCGTGATTCTGAACTGCTGGGAAGCGGCTGCCGAGACACACCTGCTAAAAATAGCAAGTTCCTTACTGAGTGAGTATTTCCATTTGCATGTCACACCACTGCGAAGCTCTCGAAAAACCCATCAGGAATCATCCGACATGCAGAAGAAACCCCGACATGCAAACCCTAAAATAGCCTCGGAAGACTGAATTTTGAAAGTTGTCATTTCGCTTTGCATGTTATATCGTTGCGAAGGTCTCGAAAAACCCAGAAGGAATATCCAGACATGCAAAGAAAAACTCTGCATCTGAGCCCTGAAATTTGTCCCGGAAGCTGGACTGCTAAAAATAGAAAGTTGTTTGTTTTCGCTCAAATTTTGCATGCGAGCAACCTGATGCGCTCCAAATGCAGTGTGACAGTCGGAATTTCGAAAATGCTGACAAATTGCCTGGAATCTCACACTTACTAAAAATAGTAAGTACTTCAGAATTTGATGAAAATTTGCTGGGAGTGTGTTGGAAACATGCTGACAACACTGTTAGTCTCAATTTTCAATTTATTCATTTCGTTCGACCTCAAATTGGCGTGAAGGAATCAAACCCTAATTTTAAAGACTCGGCCAAAAACCCAATTTACGTTCAAAGACGGGTACATCCCCAGAAAGATAGACAGAACGAGAGAGACAACAACAAAAACAAACCAACACCAAACCAAAAGCAAAGCCAAAATTAGGGGGGTCCCCATTTGTAATGGGGCGATGTGTGAAAAATGTCACAACAGCCCGTTATGATTACGCCCTATAGACATCCTAAACGGCTGAAGGATGAGATCAAGAAAACGATCAAGGAGTTACTTGCTATGGGTCACATTCGGCCTAGCAAGTCACCATTCGCTTCTTCAGTTGTGTTGGTAAAGAAGAAGGATGGCACATTACGCATGTGTATTGATTATAGAGTCCTGAATAAGAGGACGATCAAAACAGGTATCCGATACCGCGTATAGACGAGCTTATTGATGAGCTCCATGGTGCATGTTACTTTACCAAAATTGATTTACGGTCAGGGTATCATCAGATCAGGGTCCGTGAGCAGGACATAGAGAAGACTGCCTTCCGATGTCATTGTGGGCACTTCGAGTTCGTAGTGATGCCATTTGGGCTCACTAATGTGCCAGCTACATTTCAGTCCACGATGAACAGGTTTTTTCATTCATTGCTGAGGAGATTCGTATTGGTCTTCTTCGATGAAATCCTTATATACAGCAGGACTTGGCAGGAGCACTTGGCTCACCTGGAGACCGTGTTGAGTATTCTTGAGAGGGAGTCCTTGTACGCCAAGGAATCCAAGTGTGACTTGGGGATGACCGAATTGTTATATTTAGGTCACATTATCAGTGCAGATGGAGTGCGGATGGATCCTGAAAAGATCCGTGCTATTATTGACTGGCCTACACCGGCAAACCTGACACAGTTGAGAGGGTTTCTAGGTTTGTGTGGGTTCTACCGCAGATTCGTGAATGGTCATTCACGACATGCAGCCCCTATGACAAATTTACTGAAGAAGGGTGCATTTATTTGGACTCCTGAGGCACAGGAATGTTTTGAGAGATTTAAGGAGTTGATGACTACATGCCCTGTTTTAGCACTACCAGATTTTACGAAGCCTTTTGAGCTTCGGTGCGATGCATCAAGTGAGGGCATTGGTGCAATGCTTATGCAGGACAAGCACCCAATTGTGTATGAGAGCCGAAAACTCAGAGGGCCAGAGAGACTTTATAGCATATATGATAAGGAGATGCTTGCTATCATGCATGCCTTAGCAAAATTTAGACAGTATCTTGTTGGCAGCAAATTTTGCATCAAAACTGACCATAACAGTTTGAGACACTTCTTAGGGCAGCGAGACCTCAATGACCGTCAGCAGAAGTGGGTCAGTAAATTGCAAGCATATGACTTTGATATCTCGTATATCAAAGGTACACAGAACGTAGTAGCTGATGCTCTTTCACGCAGGCCATATTTGAGCTCTATGGTTCACATTTCAGAGGATTGGAGGCATATGATTGTGGCAGAGTATGCCAAGGATACTTGGGCCTCCAGTATTGTTGAGGGATCGACGATTGATACCAGGTACATGCTTGTAAATGACTTGATCATTTACAAGAACAGGATATATTTGATCCGAGGTTCAGAGGTGAAAAACATCATCATGCGGGCCTTTCATGACGTGCCTACAGCAGGACATCCTGGGTACTTCAAAACCTATAGACAGATTCGGGAGAGATTCACATGGAAAAGACTCAAGGCAGATGTTCTTCAATACGTGCGTGAGTGCCCTGTTTGTCAGCAGAACAAGCAGGAGAACACGTACCCGACAGGTTTATTGCAGCCACTTCTGATTCCTAATAGGAAGTGGGAATGTCTGTCGATGGACTTCCTTACGGGCTTGCCTAAAGCCCAAGGGCGAGATTGCATATATGTAGTTGTGGATCAGCTAACGAAGTATGCCCACTTCTTTTTGATTACCACTACCTACACAACTACACAGGTAGCAGAGGTCTTCTTTCGTGAGGTTTTCAAATTACATGGATTGCCTCGGAGCATCGTGAGCGACAGAGATAGTTGGTTCTTGAGTCACTTCTGGCAGGAGGTATTCAGACTCTGTGGAACCGAGCTTACACCGAGCACCAGTTACCACCCTCAGACAGATGGGCAGACGGAGATTGTGAATAAGTGGGTGGAAGGGTACCTTAGAAATTATATTGCAGGGCAGCAGAAGGCGTGGGTCAAATGGATTCATTTGTGTGAGTATTGTTACAACACGACATTCCATATGACTATTCAGATGTCACCTTTCATGGCGTTGTACGGTTATGAGGCGCCGAGTTTTCTGAATTTGCTACTGAGTGACAATAGAGTGCCGAGCGCTGGAGACTTATTGTAGGAGAGTCAGGATACTATGAAGGCTCTCAAGGAGAATATCGCCAAGGCACAGAATCAGCAAAAGCAGTACGCAGATCAGAAGAGGACAGAGAGGCATTTTGAGGTGGGTGACATGGTTTATCTTATGCTGCAGCCCTATCGTTAGTCCACTCTTAGGAAGAGTGGGTCAGAGAAGCTTAAGCCACGGTATTACGGTCCTTTCAGGATCCTGAGGCGAGTTGGAGAGGTGGCTTATGAGCTTGAGCTTCCAACAGAGAGAAGGGTACACAATGTTTTTCATGTATCACGCCTCAAGAAGGCGTTGGGACACCGTGTGGTACCGTCTGCAGTTCTACCTCCCTTAGATGATGAGGGAAAATTGATTTTAGTACCTGAGTCCATCCTAGAGTACAGGGAGAGACAGTTGCGTAGGAGGACTATCAGGGAATATCTAGTGAAATGGAGAGATTTGCCTGTTGAGGATGCTACATGGGAGAGCGAAGATATTCTGCAGCATCCAGAGTTGAGATTGCTTGAGGACAAGCAATTTCAAGAGGGGCGGACTATCATGTCCCCTTCTAGTTGACATCTCTCCGAGCACAAGATTAGCCTATTACGCGACCCTCGTAGGCTAATAGATTGGATAGAGGGTCTTGAGGGAGTTTGGCTCAGCTTCAGTTATCAGTATTTGATCAGCTGGCTTTCGTTCGGGCTCATTTGGACACTTTTAGCATGAGTTGCTATTTTTAGCAGTATTCAGTACTCAGCGAGGCACCCCTGCTATTTTTAGCAGTATGGATTGATCAGGTGCAGAATCATCCACTTCGTCACCAGCTTCAGACGGTTCGTAAATCGGACTCTTTTCAAGGGAGATATTAATATTTAATTGATTAATTAAATATTAATTATTTTTGGAGCATATGTTATAAAGTTATAATATTTTAATATTATAACTTAAGTGGATTAATGAAGGGGTCGCCCATCATGGAAGGAGGCCATTTGACGATTAAATTTATAATTAAAAATTTGGCTGGAGACTATTGAAAGAAATAAAATAATAAGTCGAATTCTTTTAATGATCCCTATCTTTAAGGAATTCGCACTTTTCATGTGTATAAGGCATTTTCATTGGAATTCGAGCCATTATGTCATTGTTTATTGAAAATTGATCAAGTTTCGTCAAGAGCACGGAAGCCAAGGGTTTCAGTCTCAGAGCATTGGGGAACGAGCCATCTCCAGTGAGAGCGATTCAGAGGGTGTGAAATATCATCCGATTTATTGCCAGGCAGAGGAATTTCTTCATTCAGAAGAAGTTACAGAGCTTCACAGAGGTTTATATCTTCAGGTTTTCAGAGAGATATTCATTCAGAAGAGTCTTCTACAGTTAGGCGCCTATTTTCCTTCAGATCTTGAGATTCCAGAAGGAGGCCGTACATTTCATTTATTGCTGCTACAGCCGTACCATTTGCAGCAGGCCGTACCTTTGAAGAAAGCCAAACTTTTCATCCAGAGAAAATCGCCTTCTCTTTTGGTCTTTCATCTTCACCAAATTGGGCACAGTTGCATCTGGAATCATTGGAGCCTGTTGGACGAAGGGAGAAACATCTATCTTGTGAAAGCCGTACCATTTATGTATTTCCAACTTGCTGCTATTACCAGATTCAGAGACAGGCGGAAACTAGGGTTTCTACACACAGAATAGACTTGGAGGACTTCTGGGCAAATGTCGCTGACGAGTATGAAGTCAAAAAGAGGGTATGGTCTAGAGTGCCAGTGGATTTGATAAGAGCAACCGAACTTTGCCAAGTGCCCGATCAGTTGCAGGACAATGGAAATTATGTCCAGCCGAGCTTCGATGAGAGCCGACCTCTTCCTGTTGTGAAGTGGTTAGAGCCTGAGCATTCAGATTTGGCGACGTTGATGAGGCCAGTGATTAAGCATTCGCAGTGGTGGGCTGACCAGCAAGTCCAGGAGTTGAGGTAGAAAAGAGTGACGCTCATGTATGACTTACTAAGCGAGACAGAGTCATACTCCTCCAATTCCAGCGCATCCCACAATGATGATTTGGTTGAGATTGGCGAGAAGAGGAAAGAAGTAGTTGCAAGTATAGAGCCTGTCCAGAAGAGGCAGAGAGTGGAGTCATCTCGTTCCGCAACATCTAGAAATATTGATGAGCTGGTGGCTACCGCAGACGAATCCTTAGCTGAGATGATGAGACCTTCTGCAATTCAAGAAAAGAACAATGAGCCGATCCAGTTTGATGACGATGAGCCCCCATCTCCTACGGGCACAGAAGTACTAGGTTCGAAAGATGAAATGGAAGTCCAAAATGATGATTTCGAAGAGGGAATGATTTCCACCCTCAGAGGAGTTTTGGACGTACCAAGTGCAGAAAATGTTTAGGAGGAGGACAGTATCGAATAGCCTACCATTCCCTATTGGTTGAAGGAGAGGATGAAAATTCAGGCACCAGTTGAGATTCAAGAAGAGGATGATACTGCGGATTTCTTGGCGAGGTTGGAACAAGTTGCTACCAAGAAACCTACCAAGAAGTTTTTCACATTTCAGAGGGACGAAGCTGGCAGTCGTTCCATACAGATCGCAGTACCAACAATTGATAAAGCACAAGATGAAATCACTCCCCAAGAATACGCCATAACCACTATAGACCTTGGCCCAACAACAAAAGGCCAGGAGGTAGTAGAACTGGATAACTCCGTCTCAACTATCAAGGCGAGATTGGAAAAGGAAGTGGTAAGAAAGAAAGAGTACAAAAGGGAGGTCGAGCGCCTGAAGGAGTATATACAGCATCTGACCCAACCACTCAATCAGGGTGATGCAATAGCTCCTCCTCTTCTCAATTCCTTACATGAGATGGCCAAGGATGTGGAAGCAGGGATGCTCACGGCCAAGGAGGCCCAGGAATGGATGGCAAGCAAGGGCATGGAAGTGGCTTTGTTCATGGAGAGATTGACGCTTGCCTACAAATAGACTTCCTCTTTCCTTTCTAGATTGGTTGTCATGAGGGAAGTTTGGGATAATCTCCCAAATATTCAAGAGAGGCTCATTCCATGCCTCAGAGTACTGAAGGGCGTCCCATGGAAGAATTGGTCGAGGGAAGGGTGATTGCTGCGAGAGCTGCTTATGACTTTCATCATTGGTTTTGGGCATTAACGATGCTGTGCGAGGTTCTGGAGAAGGCAAAGGTAGATGGGCTTAGAGTTGAGGAGCAACTCAAAGAAATTCAGAGGAAGATTTATATGATAGTTGCAGATGTGTTTGACATGGAGATTGTCTGAGAAAATGACATGCAACTGGAAAGGTTGAAGCATAAGGTTCAAGAAATTTTCTCTCTACTACAGGACCAATTCTAAGACAGGATTTCACAAAGGTGTCGAACCTCTTGTCTGCCCGGGATGATTTTGTGAGACAGGAAACGGATTGGGAGAACACCTTCGCCAGATGTGCTAAGGATTTGGACAGGCTTGAATTCAAGATAAGCATGTTGCCGCCAATCACGATGGAGGAAGTCGCCACGATCGTGTCCAAATTCGTCGAGCACAATGCTACCCAGGAGGATAGAGACACCTTCCCTTGAAGATAGCTCCAACTGCCACCTCACTGCTTATTTACTGGTTGTTAACTAATGTTATTTTGGTAAGCCCTAATTAGGGTTAAGTTGTATTAATCTTGGCTGTTGATGTTGTTTTAATCTTGGCCTTTCATTTAATTTTGAAAAACTCTATATAAACTTGTGATCTCTCACTTTCATTTGTGTGGAGACAATAAATAATATTTCTGATAATAAAAGCTCTTATGCATGATTTGTGAAATATGCCAACCAATTTTTTTCTTGTATCATAACACAAACCAGCACTAGTCAACTTGATTAGTGTTAGCTCCAAATAGAAAACTGAACTTGAAATGAACTCACACCAAGAATGCACACTCAATCCCAAGGAAGGATAGGTGTTGTCATATGGCGGAGAAATTAAAGAACAATACTTGAAATGAAACAAACTCAACATCAAGAATGTGCACTCAAGATCCCACTGAGGGCGAGGTGCTAACATATGACGGAGTTATTAATTGAAAACTGAAATAAATAGGCGGTGAACCAGCCATGAGAATTTCCACGCTACCACTTGAACAGTGGGGGGAAAAACATTACAATACAAAACTAATTCATCCGCTGCGGCGGGCATCCACTTATGAGTGGGAATTCACCACTTTACAGTGGGTGACTAAAGAGAGATTAATTGTTTTTTCTCCACACTGGCGGTAAACCATCCAGGGGTTACAAATGTATGAAATTATAACAAGTAATTGCAGCAAATAAAATAAATAGCTGTTAGTACTACTAATCAGCTTTACAATGAATTAAATAGCTGCAAATAAGAAAGATATGCTTCCAAATCCATCAAAGGTTAGAGTAACACTTCCTCTAACTCTTACAATACAATAATGATATAAAAATGTAGCTCAAACTAGCATTATATCAAAAACTAACAAGTCTGATATAAAAATCTGCAATCTGGAAATGTCTATCAGCAAACAGCAAACTCATAAAAATGTTCACAACTCCTTCTAAATACCTCCGAATAAGCTGAAATGTTTTGCAAAGACCTAGGAGGATGGCACCCAAACTCAAACTACAAAACTGCATCAAAAACTCAAGATATTATTCTTGCACGAATCCCAAAGCACTCATGAGATGGTACGGCCCTGTAGAGGGGCGATTTCTCTTGGAAAAATCAGAAACTTGGAATTAAAATCTGAAAACCTCCAAATATGGTCGCCATTATCATAGAAATGCAATGATCAAATACCCATAACCAAAATAAATTCATACCAAAAGCTGTAAATGAAAACCACCTTCAGCTGTGTATACACCAGCAACATAAAAACTGAAGTTCTCACCAAAATTCACCAATTTTGAAGCACAATCTGCTAGTCTGATTGAGAAGCAGCAATAATACCAACTAGGTGTTATCTTTCAAACACGAAATTGGATTGGAACTAGGAGGTAAGCATCCCTCGAAGTAAAAAACAAGTTGTCATTCCGACAGCATAACATTAGCATAAACATTGGATAATCAGCTCTTCAAACAGCAGCAATATATAAGCTTTAGTTGGCAAATGAAGCAACAAGAACTCTTCAAATTCCAAGAAGTTGAATCACTTCAACTTCCAAAAAGGACCACCTTTTGCCTTTTACTTTTTTGAAATAATAAAATATCATTCAACTTCCCTTTTAGGCATCCATTTCATATTGCAACAATAAAGCATTTATTAAATAATTAAATGCTCACTTGACCCCTTTATGTCCCCTTCTTTAAAACAACTTGAAGTCATCAAGCCTAGGCATGGGGTACAACTTCAAGACATGAAAATTGACTAAGTCTGAAACTCAGTCCAAGGAGAAAACCAAACCCAAAGCCAAACCCGATGGATAACAAGATGACTTGAGTTGAACTGCTGATGATGCCACTGCCAAAATTAGACTTACTAAAAATAGCCACTTCCAAAAATAGTAAGTTTACCTCAAAACCAACAGAAAGCAGAACGAGCTGGAAGCAAGACTTAATGAAAGCTGACAACTGAACCACTGCCAAAATTAGTATTTACTAAAAATAGTAAATACCTAGAAATGCCACAAACCTCCAAACAAGGAAACCCTAATTTCACTTTTGATCAACCTACGGATTTCCGGAAATAGGCTATCAGTCAAAGAAGAGCGTATGGCCAAAATGGGGACATTACAATTTGCTTTGAATCACGTTTATTGTCAAGTAGTGTGCAAGGTTGCATAACTTCTTCAACCATAGATCAGAAATAGATTACAATTAGATTACAATTAAAATAGAATTTGCTTTGAATGTTTGTTAAGTGAATGCAAGATTTGATCGTATAGATTAAATGGTGATATATTGCTCATACTTTATTCGGATGGATGATTTTCATTCGATGTGTAAAGTTAGCCTGAGCTTGCGATTGTGGATGCTTAACTTCGGTCTTATTCGAGGCATGAAAATTATAATCACACCCTTTGAAGATTGCACCCACTTTGCGTAGTTGTCCCAGTGAAGCGAAACAATGCGCGATTACCCGTTTCACTTGATCTTTACTATCTCTTGAATTCCTAAGCATAGACTAAAACTCTAAACCCTTATCTTTTTGCACCTTTTTTTTGAGATCCAAACTGAAAGTCCCAACGAAGAAGCCTTTAATGATAAATCCATCTAAGTCTCGAACTTGTGAGAAATTCTTAAATGTAAGTCCCTTTGTGTATTACCAGCATATCACAATGCCCATTGAGCTTATCCATATGTCATGACTTGACAAAAGAAACCTTGGAGTTGCCATATGATCTTCTCACAATCTTAGCATACGTGGTGACTTTGTTCAAGAGAGGATAGAGTGTCTTTGGACATTTTATTCTGTGTGTTCGGTGGATGATAAAACGTACACCAACAGTACCTTGAGGAGGGAAATTCAAACAATTGGCTAAGTGTTGGAAAGAAAACAAGAGGAATGAAGAGGAAAATAGAGAGGAAGTGAATAAAATCCTTGTCCAAGGATGGAATTTGTCCTACATAGCACAAGCCAAATTCAAAATTGAAGACAAATCCAAAGGAAAAGTTCATCTAAAACCTTGGCCAAAGCATAGGGGAGTTCTCCAAATTCAAGGCGCTTGTAGGAATTTCAAAGCAACCAGGAAAGTGTAATGTCCCCTTCTCATCAGTGATCTATTCTGACACTCATCAGCCTATTCCGAAACCCTGTAGGCTCGTTTGAGGTAAAATTAGGGTTTCCATGTTCAAAGGTTCTATGGCTTTTCAAGGAGTTTACTATTTATAGTAAATTCTATTTTTGGGCAGTATGCAATTATCAGTCTTCAAGGTCTTCATTTTCAGTTGGAGCATTTAATGCAATTCAAGTCCGACTTCTAAAGGTTTTTATTTTGGTGAATAAAGGCATTAATGTTATAATTTGCAGTTGACCCCTTGGCCTAGGAAAATAACTTAAGTTGTTCTTAAAAGGTGGTCATGAAGGGGGACGTCCTCATGAAGGATAAATAAAATATTTTAAGTCTTTTAATGCCTTGGGAAAAGTGGACGCCTTTTCTTGAAGATATTCTTTTAAAAATAAAGTTTATTTGTGCCTTGATAAAGTGGACGCCATTTTGAGAAGTTGGAAGGTTTTTGGAAATTTGAAAAGTCATTGGTGACTATTGGCGTACCTTCTTGGGGATTTGATGAGTCTTCTAATCTTTTATAAAATGGAAGGTTTGCTCCAGCTTTTACTATCCATTTGCTTATCATACTGTTATGTTGTCAAAATGACAAGTGGTATTTTGCTTTGAGGATGCTACCTCCTAGCTATTAACCAATTTCATGTTTGAAATATAACACCTAGTTGGTCTTTGTTGCTTCTCACCCAGACTACCAGATTGAGCTCGATTGTTGGAGAATTTTTGGAGATTTATCAATTTTGGTATTGCTGATTCATCTACAGCTAAAGGTGATTTTGATTCATAGCTTTATTTTCAGTCTAAGTATGATTCTGGGTATTTCATCATTTGAATTGCTGACCTTGGGCGACTCATCATGCCAAGTTTGAGATTTTTTAGTTGAGTCTGATTTTTAAAGGAAAATCGCCCCTTCAAGGAGGTCCGTACCTTTTTGAAGTGTCTTGGGATTCATGTTAAATTCATAGAGGGTCTTTGTTGCTGTTTCTTCATCCTAGCTTGGTCGCCTACCTTCCAATTGTCCATTGCATTTGATTTCATTCAAAACGGAGGTAATTTGATGAAGTTATGAGCATTTTATAGATTTCACAGTTTGCTGATCAGAAATTCCAGAACTCATATTTTTACATCAGATTGTAATAGTTTTCTGTTTTGGCCTATTACTTCAATTTTGGTGTTAAATCATTGTTATAATTCATTCTCCTCTTCTTAGATTCATTCTCTATCATTGTAATTAGTAATCTGCAGACTTATTGATTGTAAGGTTGATATTTAGTAGTACTAATCCAACCAATTTAGTTTCTACAATTACTTGTTGATTTCCATATTAAATTACCCCTAGATGGTTTACCGCCAGTGTGGAGAATGAGCATTGTAGCTCTCATTGTACCCACTTTCCAGTGGTGAATCCCCACTCTCAAGTGGATGCCCGCCACAGAGGATGAATTAGATAGTTGTATCTACATGGCTGGTTATCTGCCTATTTATTTCAGTTTTCAATTAATAACTCCGTCATATGTTAGCACCTCGTCCTCAGTGGGATCTTAAGTGCACATTCTTGACGTTGAGTTTGTTTCATTTCAAGTACTGTTCTTTAGTTTCTCCACCATATGACAACACCTATCCTTCCTTGGGATTGAGTGTGCATTCTTGGCGTTGAGTCTTTCAAGCTTGGATTTCAATTTTTTATGCTAACGCTAATTCAAATGGCGAAGTGTTGATTGTGTGTGAAAATCTATCGAAAAAACTGGTTAGCATATTTCAGAAAGAAAACCTTAATGACTTCAAGTCTAAACAATGTGCTCCAAGGCAAGACTCCCAGACCTCAAGTGCAAGTGAGAAGAAGAAATCAAAAGGAATCCAAGATCAAAGCTAGGAAGGAACAAGCATAAAGGGCAGGCTCGTCGGCAAGGAAAAATATCCTAAGGCAAGTACCTGGAAAGAACAAAGTGACCCAAAAGGACATCCAACACGTTGAGTTGGAGCCTCATCATCTTCCAACCAATCAAATTGTTCCAAGTCAGCATGTCTAGATTCAATGAACCTGACACTCCATAATGCAACAATTTTTTATTTTATTGTTGGTTCATATTTAGTAGAAGGACAAGTGTCCTCAAATGTAATTTTCTCATTGGTCTTGAGGTAGTTAGTTGTGACCAACCCTAATTAGGGTTTTATTTTAATCTCAGTCGTTGATCCTAAATCAATCTTGGCCATTGAATTATAATTGGGGAGCCTATAAATTGAGCTCATCCCTCATTTGTAAAGCATGGGAGTATGTTGCAAAACATGTTGAGATAAGTAAATTGTTGCATACGACTGCCAAAGTAATAAGTAATGCATTGTTCAAATTGATGGTGATTACTTCTCTTATTTTGGAGTTGGCATGGTTCTTATCCCTCATCATAGTTTAGATTTTAATTCTTGTATGTTAGATGAATGAAAGATTTCATAGTATGGATTGGTGAAACTCTTGCTCATACTTTCTTTGAATAAATGATTTTTGTTCAATGCATAAAGTTAGCCTAAGCTTATATTGTGGATGCTTAACTTCTGTCTGGATAAATATTGTTCGATTTGATGGTAGTTATTCATGACGTGAAAATCATAAGCACGCCCCTTAGAAGATTGCACCCACTTTGTGTAATTGTCCTAGTGTGGCGAAGCAAAGCATGGTTATTGGTTTCATCAAGTCAATACTGTCTCTTGAATTCTTAGGAAGTAGATTAGAACTTCTAAACCCTTATCTCCTTTTTCAGTTTGTTTGATCCAGGACCCAAACAACAGAGCTTCATCGCCTAAACCTCCATTGTGAATTGAACGAGCCTAGCATAAGTCCCTTTGTGTATTATCAGCATATCACAACGCCCATTGAGCTTATCCACACATCAAGACCTGACATAAGAAACCTTGGAATCGCCATATGATCTTCTCGCAATCTTAGCATAAGCGGTGGTTTTTCAAGAGAGGATAGAGCATCTTTGGACTCTTTATTCTGATGTTTGGTGTGTCACAAAACACGCATCAACAAGTAGTAATTTACCATGTGTGTGACTACAACTTATCTCATGGTAGTAACAAGGCCTTCAAGAACACAGATAGTCCTAGAAACATCATCAAGGTAATGTCACACTCTGAAAATCTTCAGAGAAATAGGAAAACAAGACAAAGTCGAGGACATATTTAAACAAAATGAAAAGAATAAATTTAAATTCAAAATAATCAAGTTCTCATAGAGGGCAACAAAGTTGTAGTTCCTGTGAATAACGTCAAACAAACACTTAAATCAGTATTCTTGTTCTTTTCTTGTATCTGGAAAGGAAGTAAAAAATAACCATAATTGGCCAATAGGACCACAAAAGTATAGCTACCTTTTAATACAAAATATGCAGTTCCAAGGCATCACTAATGAGATATAATAAACAAGAAGAATACTCATCTAGACATGGGAGGAAGCGCTAAAATAGAAAAAGGAGTACAACCAAAGATTATTACGATATGCTTGACAAAAGAGACAAATGCCTCTGTCAGAAAAGACATATCAGGGCAAGCATAAGTTAGTTTTAGGCGAACAATAAGGGCTCTATAAGTTGTTTGTATCATAGTTTGCAAACTCAGACTTGGAGAGTACTTAGCAAACCAAAAATTGACTCAGAGTATTTGGCAAAAACTCAGCACTTTAGAAAACACTTAAATTTTTGAAAAAACATAGCTTTTTGAAAAAAAAATGCAAAATATAGCTACAAAATGGATCAAATGAGTTTGGTGGGTTTTGGGGGCAACACCCCTAGCAAGGTCAAGGGGCAGCCCAAATGAAGACCTTCAAAACAACACAAACCTTTGTGGTGCACACCATTGTTTTTTAATGCAAAAAACAATGCTTAAAAAACCAAAACAACATAGTTTAACCGTGTGAATGGCACATTTCAACCCACATTTTACTCTCACCTGTGTGCTTTTACCTACATGGTGATTAAACAAGTCAGACTTGCCATGTTTTGGTGAATTCTTGCCAAAATAATCGGTGATTTTTCCTCAGAAACTCATCTTTGCAAACTCATGAGTTAAACCTACAAAAATTTGCTTGACTAAAAAACCCACAAGTACTTGAGAACTTGGTGAACACTCGCAGGGTTCACAAACTATGGTCAGAATACTTCATTACAAAAAGAAATGTGAACTTCCCCTTTGGGTTTCAACTTGAATAATGTTTTCATAAAAAGTGCAAATGCACTTTGCCTTCAGATTTCAGTTCAACAAAAGCATGCTGAAATTCATGTCAAACACAAAGAAAGTAGATCATCAATGGAGGAAATTCTCTCATAGGAACTGAGAGGTAAGCTCTACAAGGGTTGGATACGAGCCAAGGAAGTTTTGTATATTTCTTTGCTCCTTGAGAAAATATTGTCATAGATTAGAGATCAACTAAGAATCTGCACAAAAAATACAAAATAGGAAACATAAGGATAGCACTCTCTAAACTTGGACCCAGCATCCCCTTTCCCACTCCATGTCTCATTTCTTAGATTAAACTTTACAGTGGGAAGTTTGGTCATGGTAAACAAGGATTCAGAGAAGATAATCAGATGAGCAAAGAAGCAAAGAAAAAAAATCAAGGTTTCGAACAGAAATTGCAAAACATGTGTCTGGAGACAACAGGGGAAAGTCTATTTTCATTATTAAAACTTCTTGGGAGGCAACATAATGATGCTCATGTATAGAGGTCTCATTTGCAGATTTTTTGGGGTGCAACTGTCATTAGAAGATATCAATGAAAGTGCAAAGAAAACATAGGAAACCCAAGGACATTATAAAATTAGATTATGCCAACATGGCTATTTCATAGTGATCTTCACCAATGATAAGAAAAAGAGAGTGTTCCAAATGGTGGTGCTTTTGAAATGTTGGCTTATTGATGAAGCATTTCTATTTTGGACAAAAGAAATACCATATAGCTTGGAACCAATTTGAGAGTCTTTATCACAACATCCCCATTGATGCAGATCTTCAAGCTCTCAAGTTTTTCATCTGTCATGTTTTCCTCCTGACAAGGTAAATTTTGTTCTCAGCCTTTCAGAGTTGGTTCTTAACATTACTTACAATTTAGTGGCAAAACATTCAAGCAAATAAGAGGACAACCATTGGTAGTAACTTTGCCATTTTCTGCACACACCTCTTCCTTTGTTTCCTCGAATGGAAAGTGGAAGGTGGCCTTAATGTCTATCAACAGCTCTTCTGCAAATGTTTTATAGATGATGCCTTTGATCTTTGGCATTGTTCTTCTAACAGTTTGCAGCTCTTCTTCCATAGTTATTATTTTGTCTATCTAGAAATTGAGATCACTATGTGTTTCAATTTTTTAGGTTAAAATTTTGAAAATTGTCTTCTTCAAGGGTTTGGATTGCTTTGCTTCATATTGCAAAGCAAGCTATGAGCATGCTTGAGCTATATAGACAATAACGCAATATATTATATTAGGAAATATTGGAGTGGCCATTACAAAGAGGTTCATCTCCTTATAAAGTATGTGAGAGATGTAACTAATAATAACTTAATAACAAACACTTATAACATACCATTAAGTCACTAGGATGACTTTATAACAAAAGGTAAGCCTTATATTCCACCCCCTCTCAAGGCTTAAGTACAAAGAAACAAAACATACTAATATATATATATATATATATATAAGAACCAAATAAAACCACATATTCTTCAAAAGCTTCTCTTTTAAAACAGTTCTTGGACCAAGTAGAAATCCATCGAGCCATCTCATAAAGGTGTAGCTCCCAAGCCAAATTCTCAATTTCCCAAATTCCACCTCCCTAAACTACCAAATTGCAAAGCTTCCTCAAAATGAACAAATTATGATCTCTTTTTTCTAGGCCCTTTAGAATTCTCTCTAAAACTTTGGTGAGGTGTCTCGGGTTGTATTTTCACACTTAGACGAACGTAGGTGGTGCACCCTTTTCTTTTTAATGGTTTTTTTCTATTGTTGTCCTTTTATATCACATTTTTTGTGATATTTCTGATTTTGGCCGACCCATCCCTTTGGGTTGTGACCATTGATAAAAACTTATGTAAAACCTATCTATAAGGGTTCCACTCTTTCATTTGGAATCATTCACACACTTGTTGATGAGGAACTAAAGTTTGAAATGCATTCAAAGTTATTATTACAAATGTTTTCATTTTGACAATAGCTGAATCTCCTTTCTCTTATTCGTGCATTATATTTTGGTCTGTGTTATTATCTTTTGTACTAATAAACTTCCACACTAGCAAAAGATGAGAAGGTAGGAGGGGGGAGGGGACGTGGGGAGCAGGCATGAATCAGGATAATACAAAAATTTACTTTTCCAAATTCAATCAATCACATCCACCACACATATGCAAGATCTAGAAATTGAGAACACATGATCTACATGGAACCCTTTCGGGAAAAAAACCACGACAAAATATTGTTTATATCTTATAGATTAATCTTCTTCTTCTTCTTCTTGTAGGCTCCAATCTACTAGAGACACCAATCTCCATTTAACAGAAATACAGGCTCCAACCTATTGGAGGCTTCAACCCCCACACAAACTAAGCTCCAACCCAACAAGAGGCTCCAACCTCTACTTGATACGATTCAAGCCTATTAGGGACTCTAATCTCTACACAAACTAAGCTCCAACCTCTATTTGATAGGCTCCAACCTGATATTTCTTCTATGGCTGATATTAATAACTTCTTCATCCAGATCTGATTCAATCTCAAATCTGATTCAAACACAAATATGATTCAAATACAAATCTGATCCAAACTCAAATCACAATCTTCCTTCCAAATCTGATCACTATCATGCACTTCTTCTTTTCACAAATCTGATCACAAATTACAGGTCTGATCCAATTACAAATCCGATCACTATCATGCACTCTTTCTTTTCACAAATTTGATCACTATCATGCACTTCTTTTCACAAAACTGATCATAAATATAGCACTATCTTTCCTCAAAATTTGATCACAAATCTGATTTAAATATTGCAATGAATTCACTCACAAATCTGATTACAATAACGCACTGCTTCTTCAAATATTTCTGCCTTAATGTCTGCTCATAAATCTGCAACATATCTACTCATGGATCTGTCATAAAATCTTCAACAATTTACTCATAAATCTGCCATGTGTCTTCCTTTTATTTCTCTTCTCTTTTCACAAAATTGATACTAAACATCTCTTGTAAATCTGCTCACATATCTTTTGTAAATCTGCTCAAACATCTTTTTATTTCTGCTCTTCATATGAATGATATTCAAAAATTGCTTGCTTTCTAACTCTCAAACAAACCTCTATGTATACCTTGCCAAAGTGTCTTTTCACCCAAGAGGCGTGACTCTTCAAGGGGGTTGGCCACACATGCATAAAATAAATTTTTATTTTATTTAAGAAACCCTTCCACCTGGGGGCGCCAATATCAAGAGAGGTCAGCCCCTTTGAAAAACAATTTATTTATAATTTTAAATTAGTCAAAAGTGGGCACCATAGTAGGAGATGTCGACCCAAAATAAAAAATAATTTTAATTTTGATTTTTATCTTCACAAGATGGGCATCAAACTTAGAACCATAGGTCGGCCAACATAAATCTATTTTTCTATTTTTCTTTTAGCATCACCTTTGACATCAATGACAACAATTTCCAATCATCTATACACCTTTAACATCAGTGAAAAGATTTCCAACAAGAGAAACCTAAAATTAGATATAATGTAAAGTTGAAAATGGAAGTGGGTTGAAATGTCAAGACATATTGGGGTTCATCATTAGCCATGAAGAAGAACCCAGGAGTGTGTAGGAGATAGAGAAAGGAAGATTTGAGATGGATAAAAAAGGGTACATTTAAGTCTTCATTTGTAAAAAGACTTTCCATCTCAAATTAATGATTTGTATTTATCCTCAAGACAACAGGAAGATTCTTGAAAAACTACATGGTGTTGGAAAATCAAGAAAAATCTAGGGAAAGAACAAACAAAATATGATGTCAAGCATACTTAATGGACCCACAAGTTGGACAAAGATCTTATTGATGATGCTTCCAATTATAACTCACTAGCTTCATTGACCATCTTCTTGTATTACTCACACAAATCGTAAGTATGTGCACTACATCATTAATGAAATTTCCTTGTTTCGTTACAACATGGCTATGAAAGATAAGGAATTGTATATGAAGGATGGTCAAATTGCCACTATGATGGAATCCTATTAAATGGGGAAAGACCTAGTCAAGTATCACCAATGCGATAGAAGTCACATCAGTTGTTACTAATTAGTGTGAAATGATTAGATGATTGAACATTTTAAGCATAGTTTGCAAACTTGCAAAGAACTTGACATATTTCTTTTGCAATGCAAGTTTTTGCAGGTTTAACTAGCAATTTGTAAGGATAGATTAGATGGTGATTTTCCCCAGATTTTTAAACCCTAATCACATGGTTTTCACTTATTTGTCATCGTGCAAAAACTATATTACTAAGTCTGGTTTCATTGTCTAGAATGTTAAACATAGAGTTTAGAATATTAATAAGCTTGGCTTTAATGTCTATGATGCAACATAGACCAACCCCTATATATAAGAGGTTCCATTTTTTGTAATATTATGAAGAATACGAAATGTTTCTACATTCTAAAATTGGAGATTGACAATTTCGTATGTAATCACAAATTCTTAATCTCATAAATTGATGACCATGCAATATACTAACTTGTTTTAAAATTTATTAATCATAAAAAAATTAAGTACTTTTTAAGTTGTTGAGTTTTTGACAAGTTGAGAAATTTTGGTCTATCATGTCCAAGTTTGTCAACTACGATTTTAAGCATTGAAGTCATTTCAATTTGATAGAGAGGCCCCAATAAAGTCTTGAGAAGAAAACGCTTGACCTCACAAAAAGATCTTAAAGCTTGCATTGCTTTAAAAAGTTTAATCTCAAGATTATAGCACCAACATGCATAATCTAGAATCAAATTTAGGGATATCTTTTTCTTCATCATATGGTAGTGTCATTTCTCACTGACGGTGACACTCGTCTCATCCTATTCTTGATGACAATTCATGTAAAGATGATACTATTTTCTAAGATGCCAACTCCAATTTTACTGGTGATGCCTCTGATAATAATTATTTTGTTTTCGAAGGGTGGTAAAAATCAGATGTTATGGATGTTTCTTGTGCCTAGGTTTGGTTTCTTTTCCTGATTTTGGTGATTTTGAAAAGCAAAAAAAAGGCATTGATTCGAAGTTGCTTCAGAAATTAGGCTGTATAGGAAGAAGATTTGGGAGAAGTAGCTTCCCATATTGGGTTGCTACTTCTCATAGCATGTGGGCATTCAAAGGAGATGATTCAAGCAACTTATGATGCATAGTGATGGAGCTTGATCATTCATGGTTTAGATTGGCTTCAAATTGTATCTCACTAACTATTTTGAGGATCCTTTCGGTTCAATCCAAATAATGGTAGGTCCTTCAAGATAGGATCTTATGGTTAGCTAATGTTGTACTTGGCTTCAGTGTTGTCCAAAGTTTGCAAATTCTTTTCCTAGCATGATAATCTTGTATTACCCTTCCTGGAGCATTATGGTCAACATTTTGATGGGTTGGGTTGGATATATTGGTTTTCAATACATCGACCTTCAAAACATAAGCAGTTATATAATGTCGATCCTTTAAAGTGAAAGAAAACACCCAATAAATAATAATCGCTCCAATCTGGACTTTATCAGCAATAGTAATATGAAGAACTCCAAAATGTTAGTTTTAGGATCAGATTAACAGAAAGCAGAAATACAACAACACATGAACAATAGAACACAGCATATACCCTGGGAAAACCCTCCTTCTCAAGGGAGAAAAACCCAGCCAAGAATATATCTCTTATATATTGAATGAAAGAGCAGAAATCTATTTGCAATCTGGGCCAAACTCTAGGCCGATCTGAAATAATGAAACACAGCACCTCTCCTAGATGCAAATGCACAATTACAATGAATTCTCCTTGATGTCGATCTACTCTAAGCAAAATGATAATATGTTGTAGATATGCGAACTCCTGATACGTGCGAATTGTCTTTAGAATGAATTGATTGATGATAAAAATGAAATGATCATCACCTTCTATATATACACTATAAGGTGCCTCTTCACAAGCAAGGCGACTCTCCACAAGGGCCGGCCTCTTTCAAGAACCAAGGTGACTTTTCATCTTGGGTTTGCCTTATAAATTTAAAATAATATTTATATATAGCAAGTCCGACTTGCCTTGGAATTATTTATTTATCATATATTGCAAATTTATAAGAGAAAGAAATCTCTCGCCGCTACTTACATCAACACTCCCTCTTAGCTAGGGAGATATCTTTCCAAATATCCATGTCATGGAATCTCTCAACATGACACCAACATTGGCTACACCCATTTGTGGAAAAGAGTTCATCACGGAGTCACTCAATGTGATATCGTCATGGAGTCACTCAACATGACGTCCACCATGGCTACTCCCATGTGTGGAAAGGAACAAATGCACAAGTGCTATCACGGAGTCACTCAATGTGATGTCATCATGGAGTCTCTCAACATGACACCCACCATGGCTACTCCCATGAGTGGAAAAACATAAGTACAAAGGAATCATCACAGATTCTCTCAACGTGATGTCGTCACTCTATCCTCTCTTGATCAAAATCTCCTACACGCTAAGATTGTGAAAGATCATGCATTCAACTCCAAGGTTCCTTTATGTAGTGGACATAGACTCAATTGGCTTGATGTGATTTGTTGGTATTTCAAGGGGACTTACGCAATTGTTCACTCAAAGAGAAAGGGGGTTTTCATGGTTCAGTAGATGTATCGATAAAGCTCGAGTTTCCTAAACTAACCAGAAAGTGCGGAATTTGAATGGCTGCAGGGATTAAAAATGCTATGGTCTACTCTAAGCGTCGGACGTGGAGATCAAATTTCACAAACTTCAACCAAGCTCTGTTTTGCCTCACCTTGGACAGCTTCCACAAAACTGGTGCAATGTTCAAAGGAGTAACTAGAGGTATTCAAATCATGATTCAACATATAGACACCATCACAACGATGCATATCAACATGCAAATCATAATTGAAGTTAGGTCCGCAATATTCCAGTTGACCACACAAGGCGAACCCACCATCGGTGAGCTTGCTAGTGGTATGGATTAATGAAGCTTGCTTAATTCAACCACCATATTCCACAACTATCTACTTGCATGAAATGAAATCTACTTTACTCTAAGCTCTACTTTAAGATTCTACGTGAATTGGAAGGACGAAGAAATCTTGCTAGCTATCCACAATAAAAGATGAAACCACAAGCAATGATAACTCTTTTTATACTAGGAGTGTGTTGGTGTTTAAATTCGCACCTCTAGAATGCGGATTTGAAACGGACAACTATGCACAGATAAACTGCTCTTCAAATTAGGAGGGGAAGCTCCCTCTTGCTGATGGTATTGAAAGAAAGTAAACTAAAAACTAAGTTGCCTATCTTTTTGATCAACTAGAGCACAAGGTTTATAAAACACAAACGCTGCAGCTAAGATTTTCTGATTTAAGAACTTCAACTACAACTAACTTAAGCTAAAAACGTTTCTAACTTCTCAAGTAATACGCAAAGCAAGAGAAACTAGAAATGAACAAGGTTGATTCTCTGACAAAGTGCTTCAATAAACTCTTTTCCAACAAACATCTACACACTTCAATGTAAGCTGAAATTAAGATCATAAAAGCATAACACAAATAACGGAAATCTGAGACATTATACCAAGGCAAAGGAGGCTCATGATTTTATTTCTCAAACTTCTGGAACAAAGATTATCCTAACACATGCACGGAACAAGAACTTGCAGCTAAAGAGGCTTGCAAACTTGTTCTTTACACAAAAGGGACAGCGATTACAACAACTACTTGTTGGCTAAAAGAGACTCAACAATTCGCTATCATAAATACAAGTGAACTGACACTGAATAATAGCTTGCTAGCTAAAAGAGACTCAACAATTTTCTATCACAATAACCATTAAAAAAAACTAATGAGCAAAGGCTCTTATTTATAGGCAAGCAGAGGAGTAGGGAACCCTAAAATCTCCTTGCTTTCACAATCTAGGGTTTGCTTAGCAAGCAAGCTTTATTTATAAATCTAGAAAGAAGATAACATCTAACACCTAAGAAAGCAGGAAAAGCAAGAAACACCAACTATAACATTTATCTTCTTTCTCTTCTTCAAAAAATGGATAAGAATAGTTCCAAGAATAGAAAGAAAGCGGAAAGAAAGCTTCTAGATGAAAATTTGCTTTAAATCTCAATCATATCCGCTAAAAAGAAGGAAATTGGGTCCTGGTCAAGTGCATTGATACTATCTAGGGCAATATTCTGATTGTCCAAGATCTCCTCGCCTTTTGTGATCAAACTTAGAGAATCCTTCACTTCTTTGGCTGCTTTATGAGTTTTGTTCTTGAAAAACATCGCTACCTGAAAAGATGACTCACTAATTGATAACTTGGCGGCTCTGCAACTTTATGTTTCTGACACCTTGTTGTACCCCAAAATTAAAATTTTTGTTACACTTAGACATTTTGAAGAAATGAGTAAAAGTCTTGTTAAATCAGTCAAAAAGGTCAGAATTTGGGTGTGCACGTCTTGCATGAGGGGTCAAAACACAAAATTTTCAAATTCTGACGATCTGGGTCTGCTCAAAGCGACCTAATCTACAAAACCCAGATCTCAGTTTTTCATCCCTAAAATTTAGGAAAACTGCTATTTTTAGAAATTTTCTCAAAATAGTAATGTTTTCTAGGTTTTTCTAGGTTTCTTTCAAAACGGATACTGGCAAAATTTTCTAAAAATAGAAAGTTGGTCCGACAAGGTCCAAACTGATTTTGATTGGCTCAAAATACGTCCTTATCAGGCTGGTGTAGTCAAAATCTTTAAAAGGTCAGTTTTGCCCTACTGGGTCTATTCTGCTTTTTCAGAAGCATACCTGGAGCTCCGAGGTCATCAATGGAGGCCAATCGGCTGCCAAGCGTCAGTTTCAGCTTTCAAACTTTCAGCAGAAAGGCAAGATGATGAACATGCACGGAGAACGAGAAAGAAAATTGGAAATTCATGAAAATTTTCTAACACTGTTAAACTTGGGCGCCCCAGTGAAGAAAGTGCACCCATCTTTTTAGGGCATCAAATGTCAGAATTAGGGTTTCAAGTCTCCAGTCAATGTTGTTCAGTTCCCTGCCAGCCTCGCAACGAATTCAGCAGCGCAGTCAACGGATCACTCAGTCATCTGGAATTCAACGATGAACAGGAGGTATCCGCACTGAGGTCAGAACGAGGAAAGTTGAAAAATATCAAAATTTGACTGTGTTGGCAAAGTGCGCGCCCCCAGTGAAGAAAGGCGCCCAAGTTTTTAGGGCATCTAACAGATGAATTTGCAGATGAGTGTCTAACGAAGTCTCTTCACAGTTGATCCAGCTTTCCAACGAGATATCCAGCACGTCAATCGGAGTTCGCAGTCACCAGATACGAGGAGCTGAAAGTAGGGTCTGACGAAGGCTGAGAACCAAGATTCAGAAGCAAACACAAAAAAATCAAAAATAAACTAAGTCTGGTAAAAGTGGGCGCCCCCAGCCAAGATGGGCGCCCAAACTTTTGGAGGCCTTGAATTCACTTTTTGGCGAAGATCATCCCAGAGGACCCCACCTCATATCTCGTTAGCTTCACGATGAGCATAATAGCCAGTCAATCCGATGCCCGGAGCTCCAGATTCGATGAGATCGTCTGTAGAAGAGGATTTAATGAAGAAATTTGAAGATCATGAAAATGGCTCTCTGGGTGAAATGGGTGCCCCTGGAAGGAAAAGGCACCCATGAATTCGGAGGTCAAAATGAAGGATTTTGCCAGAGATGCCTCCAAAACTTCTTCCTCAGAATCAGTCAGGCTCCGCCGTGAAACCTTCAGCTCGCCTGTCGGATCAAATTGCCAACGGGAAATCAGAGGCGAAGTAGTGTGTCAAAATGAAGGAAAGTTGAAAATATTAAAAATTTGGCTAACACTGAAGGAAGTGGGCGCCCCAGTTGAAAAAAGGCGCCCAAATGTTCATGCCTTAGAATATTTTTGAGATTTTCAAAAAGTTTCAAAATTGTAAAGAGGAGAATGGCGTCCAAGTTCAAAGAGACTGAGTTTTAGGGTTTTGGAAATACAAGCAAAGAAAGCAAAACCTAATCCAAAGCCCTAAAGTCTATTTAACATCATTCTTTCATGTATTTTTCATTATTTTTGTAGGTAGCATCCAGAGGAGAAAGTTGGAGCAGCAAGTTTGAAGAATTTTTGTGATTCAAGAATCCATAGTTGCTAGTTTTACATCAGAATTTTCAGACCAGCAAGCATAAACCCTTGCTTTTTCAAGCTTTTTGTTCCAGAAGATCGAATTTTTCAAGCAAAAGGCCAAGGCATTCCATTTTTCAGTCATCTGGGTCTTTTTGTCTCAATCTTCTGAAGAATTTTTCAAGAACTTCATCAAGTTGCAACGAATGCTTTTATTTTGCATGTTAGTGAAAACATCAATGCATTCAATTTCCAACCATCTGGGTCCTCTCCAATCAGTCTTCTGAAGAAAACCCATATCACAGTTTTTTTTCAAGAAAATTTCAAAACCTAGGGTTGGCTACTTTTTCGATCAAACGTCAGGGTTTTGCAAATCTAATCAATTGGGTCCATTTCTAATCTGGTTCTGAACAAAACCCAGGTGCCAACTTTTTCGGGAAAAATTGAAGAAATTAGGGTTTGCTACTTTTTTAGGCAAAATTCACAATTTTCAAAAACGGACGATCTGGGTTGTCTTGCAACGAAATTCTGAGTAAAACCCATATCTCAGAAAAATTTCTCGAAAATTTGTCTGTTGGAGCATAAAAATCAGCATTCTAAAAATAAAAATCGCTCAAAACTTGTCAGAACCTAGGCGAGTTTACAGTCATTCTTCAAGTTTTCTGAAATGGAGTACACTCCCAATGTTTTCAAGACTGAATCAGCTCTCTATCACGATTACATCAAAACAGCTGAGACAGATTTGCATCATATCAAGCAGGTGTTCGATTTGCATGCCTTGGAGAGAGCAGGCAACACTTCAATCAAGAACCTAGGACATTCCGGACTCCTCGTAGCAGCGTCAATTCTTGTATCAGTTTAGAGCCTCGAGTTCGTAATCGCTTGCATTAAGCATTACAACCCGGCTACTAGGGAGATCCAGTCAGCAGATGGCAGATTGATTTGCAGTCTAAAGCCTGATATTGAGAAGTGTTTTTCCATTCCCCCGTGGCCTGAAAGCGTTACTCTCTCAAAGGGTGATTGAGGTTCTCCTTTTCATTGGTGAGTTTATCATAGAGATCCCTTCTCAGTACAGCCTTGAAGATGGTTCCTACGTCGGGCTTGAGGAAGTGCAAGTTCAATTCCAGAGTGTTGTTCGCAGTTGCAGTCCAGTTGGCGGAAGGATAGGCCATATTTCAGTGATGTCAACAAAGTTCGATAAAGCGGCCAATGAGGTCGAAGATTTCCTGAGATCTATTGTAGATGTTGAAGATATTCTTGAAAAGCGGTGCTTTGCTGTTGATGGCATAGATGCACTGAACCGGGACACTGTTTCTAATTTCTTAGTGGGTGTGATCAAGCTTTAAAGCAGCTTTCTTCTAGAAGCTTTCTTTCCCACTTTCTTTCTATTCTTGGAATGATCCTTATCCATTATTTGAGGATAGAAAGAAGATAAGATGTAATAGTTGGCGATTCCCGCTTTTTCTGCTTTCTAGGGTTTTAGATGTTATCTTCTTTCTAGATTTAGTAATAAAGCTTGCTTGCTGAGAAAGCCCTAGATTGTGAAAGCAAGGAGATTTTGAGGTTCCCTACTCCTCTGCTTCTCTATAAATAAGAGCCTTTGCTCATTTAATTTCTTTAACCGTGCTAGTGAGAACAAAACGCTGAGCCTATTGTGCCTTCTATTTGTTGCTCAAGTACTGTTCATTTGTGTTGTGATAAGCAAATTGTTGAGCCTCTTTAGCCAACAAAGAGTTAGTGTGATTGTTGTTTTCTATTGTGTTAAGAATAAGTTTGCAAGCCTCCTTAGCTGCAATTTCTTGTTCAAGGCATGTTAGAAGTGAGCTTTGTTTCAGAGATTTGAGTAATAAAATCATGAGCCTCTTTTGCCTTGGTCCAAAATCTCAGATTTCCGTTATCTATGTTCTACTTTTATGATCTTTATTTCAGCTTGCAGTGAAGTGTGTAGGTGTTCGTTGAAAGAGAGATTATTGAAGTATTTTTGTCAGAAAATCTACCTTGTTAATTTCTAACTTCTCTTGCTCTGCTATTACTTGAGAGGTTAGGAACGTCTTTAGTTTAAGTTAGTCGTAGTTGAACTTCTTATATTAGAAAATCTCAGCTGCGGCGTTTGTGTTTAAAAAACCTTGTGCTCTAAGCTGATCAAAAAGATAGGCAACTTAGTTTTAGTTTACTTTCTTACAACACCATCAGCAAGAGGGAGCTTCCCCTCCTAATTTGAAGAGCAGCTTATCTGTGCATAGCTGTCTATTTTCAAATCCGCATACCAGACGTGTGAATTTAAACACCAACACACCTCTCTTAATTTCCAACAGAAGAATATTGCACAACTCTTTTCTGATACCTTTCCTTTTCTCATATCACACCTTCTCTCGTTCTTCAGCTGAGATGATGAAGTTTTCACATAGTACTGATTTGGTCTTAAACTCGAGGGGAATGTACGCCCTATTGAAAACCTTGAAGACTGACTGTAAACTTGCCTATGTTCAAACAAGTTTTGAGTAACTTTCTCTTTTTAGAATGCTGGTTTTTCGGCCTCAAACGGACAAATTTTTGGAAATTTTTCTAAGATATGGGTTTTACTCATAATTTCGTTGCAATACAACCCAAATCGTCCGTTTTTGAAAAATTTGAATTTAGATTGAAAAAGCAGCAAACCCTAATTTCTTCAATTTTTCACCGAAAAAGCTAGCACCTGGGTTTTGTTCATAATACAATTAGAAATGGACCCAGTTGATCAGATTTGAAAAACACTGATGGCTGATCGAAAAAGCAGCCAACCCTAGAATTTGAAATTTTCTTGAAAAAGCTATGATATGGGTTTTCTTTAGAAGATTGTTTTGAGAGGACCCAGATGATCAAAATTTGAAAACCCTAAAGATTTCACTGACATGCAAATAAAAAACAGCTGCTGCAACTTGATGAATTTCTCCAAAAATTCTTCAGAAGAATAAGATGAAGAAACCCAGATGGCTGAAAATTAAAAATCTTTGACCTTCTCTTTCAAAAATTTGATCTTCTGGATGAAAAAGCATGAAAAAGCAAGGTCTTATGTTGCTAGTCTGAAAATTATTTATGAAAATCAGCAACTTTGAGCTCTTGAATCTTGAAATAAAACCTCAAAGTTGTTGCTCCACTTTTCTTCTTTGGAAGCCACCTGCAAAAATGATGAAAACTAAAAGGAAGAGATGTCTTAAATAGATTTAGGGTTTGAAATAGATTTGCTTTATTTTGCTTTAATCTTCAAATCCTAAACTCAGCTTGTTCAATGAATTTAGACATTCATCTTTCTCTTGCCATTTTGAATCTTTTGAAAACTTTGAAAATTTCACTAAGGCATTGTAAGTTGGGCACCCTTCTTGGCTAGAGGTGCCTATTTCATTGAGTTTTTCAACTTTTCTTCCATTTTGACCCTTGGTTTGATTCTGATTTCTGAATGTTCAGTTGAACCGGTGGACGAGCTGAATAATTCATCGCAAAGCTCGAATGATTCTAAGAAAATTGTTCTGGAGGCGCCTTTGACGGAAAACTTCGTTTTGACCTTCAAATTCATGGGAGCCTATGTCCTCCAGGGGCTCTGAACTTTCACAGTGTTAGCCATTTTTGCATGATTTTCAAGTTCTTCATTTCCCTTTGATCTCCTGATGAAATCTCGATTCCGGGAGCTACGCTGATCTGATAGACTGGCTGACAGGTTCACTAGATAGCTTGGCTAAAACCAACAAGGTGATCTTAGACGCTTCATTGACGAATTCCATCATCTCAGAGCTCAAAATCTTGGGCGCCCTTTCTCTCCAGGGGCGCCCAACCTAACCAGACTTAGCCATTTTTATGATATCTTCATCACTTTCTCTTCTACAGACAATCTCGTCAAATCTGGGGACCCAAAGCTCGGATTGGCTGATGGCTAGGCTTGTCGCAAAGCTAAGAAGATTTTGGAGGGGCTTCTCTGGGAGTTACTTCGCCAAAAAGTTGAATCTAAGGCACCAAAAGCTTGGGCGCCCCTCGCAAGCTGGGGCGCCCAACTTCACCAAAGTTGGCCACTTTTTTGTATTTTCTGCTTGCTTTTGACTTTGGCTCTTGTCAAACCCTCTGTTCTGCCTCCTGTATCTGGTGACTGCAAACTCCGATTGACTTGCTGAGTATCCCGTTGGAAAGCTTGTTATGATCTGAAGAAGACATGTTGGAGGCAGTTTTAGCAAATTCATCTGTTTAAGCCCCCAAAAGCTTCGGCGCCCTTCTTCTCCAAGGGCGCCCATTTGCTCCAAACTTAGTCAATTTTTCATCTAATTTTATCTTCAAATTTGAACCGTTATTCCATACTCTCAACTCGATCTGGATTTTCTGAAGAAGGGCAAGTCAATTGCTCTGACAAAGACACCCGTTACGAAGTTGTCTGAATTCTAGAGAGATTGAGCATATTTGCAAATACTTACCGCTGAGTTAGGCCCGTCAAAAAAATGGGCGCCCAAAGTTCCCAGACTGAGTCAAATTTTTATATTTTTCATGTTTCTCATTTCTGACTTCTGTTTGAATCTTCCTTGTTCAACTCTGAATCCCGAACGACTGGATGATCCGTTGACTACACCGTTGGATTCGTTGCGGAGCTAGAAGAAAACTGAGCAACTTTGATTGGAGGCTCAAACCCTAATTTCAACATTTGATGTCTTAAAAAGATGGGCACCTATCCTCTCCTGGGGTGCCCATGACAAGCAATTAGAAAATTTTCATAATCTTCACCCTCTTTCTTCATTCTTCGTGCTTGCTCACCAACTCGCCTTATGTTGAACGCCTGAATGTTGAATCTGAAGCCTGACAGCTGAATGACCTCGATTGATGACCTCGGAGCCCCTGTTATGCTTCTGAAAAGTAGAATAGACCCAATAGGGCAAAACTAATCATTTTGAGATTCTAACTGCACGAGCCCGATATGGAAGTATTTTGAGCCAATCAAAATCAGTTTTAACTCTAACAGACCAACTTTATATTTTTAGAAAGTTTTGCTAGTATCTGTTTTGAAAGAAACCCAGAAAAACCCAGAAAAAGTTAACTATTTTTAGAAAAATTAGCAAATTTCCTAAAAAGTACGAATGAAAAACTGAGATCTAGGTTTTGTAGATTAGGCTGCTTTGAGCAGACCCAGATCGTTAGATTTTGGAAATTTTACATTTTAACCCCTCATGCAAGACATGCACACCCAAATTTTGACCTTTTTGACAGTTTTAACAAGACTTTTACTCATTTCTTCAAAATGTCTAAGTGTAACAAAAATTTTAATTTTGGGGTACAATAGAGTGTTCACAACAATCTCTTACAAAGTATTCAATTTGAAACTTTCCTTCCTCTTCCTATCTATCAATCTATGCTATCTTTCTTTCTATGCTCTATCTCCTCTATGATCTCTACCATTCTATCTATTCTATTCTATCTTGTCTATTCTATATCATACAAATGAGGGGGGATGGCCCCTTTTATAGTTGGCCAATTCCAACTGATAGCTCAAATTCAATTACAATAAAGGGCTCAGATTGAGCCACATAAGCCCTAGTCAAGATTTTTCCCTAAAAACTGCCAGAAAGTGGAGTGGGGTAATAAATGAGCACAGAATGCCCACCATCTCCCTTTGACCACTATGAGCATTTAATGCCCACTATCTTATAGAAGATTCTCATCCAGAAACACGTTCCCACTGTTCTTCTCTTTGACTGCAAATTCAATGCAGCTTCTACTTCTTAGACTGACATGGCAAGCACATTCTCAATCTAAAACTCCTAGACAGCAACCTCTTTCTCCTGTTTGATGATGATTTTCCTCCTTGCTACCATTGCATCCTAGGTTGTGTGAAGTATGCTGGAGAAGACTTTTTGGGGCACTGTCGGAGAAGAACCTCACACTCCCTCTACTTTTTCTTCAATCCATCCTGTTGTCACTCTTTAACATTGAAGTTTTTGCTCATCCCTCCCCCTTAACCTTGAGGACATTTTAGTGCTTGAGGATGATCTCTAACACCTGGGCCTTCATCTTTTCTTTCCTCCATCCTAATCTTGAAGGATTTTCTTGTCTTGGACTCAACCATTTCTTCCTTGCCACTTGCCTCCCTGAGTTGGGCGCATATTGGATCATCGTGGACAAATTCCAACACTTAGCCGTTTCTTCCAACATCTCCTCTTCATGGTTTGGGCGCAAATGAGACATCATGGAGGAGTTTCGAACATGTAACTTTATCCCCTTCCAAGGTTGTAATGTTGTCTTGGAGTACTTGCTCCATCACCCCAAGTCACCCTACAAAACAAACAAAAAGAAGAGCATCAAAACACTTATAGTATAAATCAATTTCACTTACCTAATTTCCATGTTTTGATTTCCAAGATCTGATTGATCTCTGGATCTAATAGAGTTCATCATTTTTCTCTAGCAAACTTTGCTTTCTTCATAATCTTTCATCATGGGCGCATTTGAGATGTGTGTTCACTTCATAAGGTCTTCTTCAAGGGCGCATCTACCACCTTGGTGTTCTCATACTCAATACTTTAGGCGTTTTCCCAAGCTCCCAAGTAGGGCGCATTTGAAGGGTCTTGCTTTCATTCTCCTGCCTTGGAAACTTTTTGTGTTAACCTATTCCCCCTTGGGCTCATATTCAGAGGGGTGTTAGTTCATTTTCCATGCCTTAGATAATTTTCAGCCAACATATTCTTCCTTGGGTGCATTTGGAGGGGTCTACTTCCATTTTCATGACTTCGAAAAATTTCTTGCCACCTACTCATCTTCGGCGCATTTACCATCTTGGGCGCATTTACCACCTTGAGCTTTGAGTTTAATGCCTTAGAAACTTTTTAGATCTCCTTTTGTTGATTCTTGGGCGCATTTGAGTGGTCCTAGTTCCATTTTTGTGCCTTAGAATAAAATCTTCATCCAACTCCTCCATGATGGGTGCCTTTTACCCCTTGTTCTTCAAATTTCCAGCCTTAGAAAATTCTCGTGCCTTCTTGTTTCTCCTAAGGCACATATGAGGGGGTCTTCTTTCATTTCTATTGCCTTAGAAAAAATTTCAAACCTCCTATCTACCTTGGGCGCATATGAGGGGGGCGGGGTCAAGCAATATTTTTATGACTTAGAAACTTTTAAAACCTTGAGGGCGCATTTAGGAGGTGTGTTAGTTCATTTTCTATGCCTTAGACAATTTTTGGCCAACATATTACCCCCTTCTTACCTTGGGCGCATATGACCCCTTGCACTTTCATTTTCGATGCCTTAGAAACTTTTTGATCAACTCATTCCTCATGGGCGCATTTAAGAGGGTCTTGTTCCCATTCCCATGCCTTGGAAAATTCTTTCTACCTTGTTCACCTTGGGCACATTCCACCCTTCTAGCTTTGGGCACATCTGAGGGGAGCTTCTTTCATTTTTCTGACTTAGAAAATTTTTCACACTACTTCCTCTTCCTTGGGCGCATATGAGGGGGTCCTCTCTTATTTTCATGACTTAGAATTTTCTCATGTCTTAAGGGCGCATTTGGATAGGTGTTCTTCATGTTGAGGGCGCATTCTAGAGGGAGCTTCAAGTTGGGGGCACATTTTACCCTTGTCAGCGTCTTCATTCCTTTGACAAATTTCTCTCCTCATCATAGGGCGCATATAGACTTATGTTAAGCTGGGTGCATATGGAGGGGTCTCCTTCATGTTTGTGCCTTAGGAATTTCTCAAGACTTCACTCATTTTACCTTGGGCACATTTGAGAAGGGGTTATGCCATTTTCCCATGCCTTAGAAAATTTTCTCCATCTTCTCCATGATGGGTGCATATGAGGGGTGGTGCTTACATTTTGTGCCTTAGAAAAAATTTCTCCAGCTTGAGGCTTGCTTCTCTTGTGCTTACCATCTTGTTTTCTCCCTGGTGTATATGAACACTTAGCTTATTTTCAACCTGCTCGCCCTCACTTTCTATTTTTAGTAACTTCTTGATTCTCGAACTTCTGCAACTCCTCCTATCTTGATATTTTCCCAACGTGATCCTCATGACCTATCCAACCTATTCACACTTACCTTTCGTGCTCACCTGCTATTTTTAGCCCTATTCTGGAAGTAACTTACTATAAATAGTAAGTATGCAGATTACGCTCAAATTTTACCAGTAGATTCCTTGAAAGATGTTGATTGCAATGGGATACATCCATTTTTCAATTTTCTCGAATTTTGCCCCTCAATTTAGGCACCAAAGTTGGAAACCCTAATTTTATTTGCATGTGCCTCTATTGACCTCCATTCAACTCCGTTTCTATTCTAAACTACTTTGCTCCTGAAACTGAAGATCTAGGACTGCTGGAGTGAACTTGCTAAAAATAGTAAGTGCCTGAAAAAGTGATCAACTGATTGTCAAACGTGGTTGCATGTCATATTGCTTGAGAGATCTCAAAAACCCAATAAACTAGCTTGCATGCGGGGTACCTGCTAAAAATAGAAAGTCATCACCTTGACTTGCATGTTATACCATCGCAAAGCTCTCGAAAAACCTAGAAAGACATTCCTAACATGCATTGAAAAATCATACATGCAAACCCTAAAAATTGCTCCCGAAGCCAAAACTGCTAAAAATAGAAAGTTGTCAGAATTTGCTCAAATTTTGCAGGTAAGCACTTTGAAGGGTCCTAAACGTGGTGTAGCAGTCAAAATTTCAAAAGTCCTAAGAGAAAGGTCCCAAATTGAGTACTTAATAAAAATAGTAAGTTGTCAAAATTCAGTGAAAATTTAATGGGAACCTGCCTGAAGCTTCCTAAACGCAGTGTCAAGCTCAAATTTTAATTTGCTCACTTAAAATAACCCCAAACTAGCCTAAAGAATGAAAACCCTAATCTGATAAAAATGCACTCCAAACTTAGCCAACACTCCAAATTAGGCCAAAAGATAGGTACATCCCCGGAAAGACAGAAGGAACCGAAAGAGAGCCCCAAAACAACCCAAAACCAAAGTCAAAAGACCTAAATGGAGCAAAAATTAGGGGGTCCCCATTTTGAATGGGGTGATGTGTGAAAAGGTCACAACAGGTCAGCCTTATAAATTTAAAATAATATTTATATATAGCAAGTCTGACTTGCCTTGGAATTATTTATTTATCATATATTGCAAATTTATAGGAGAAAGAAATCTCCTGCCGCTACTTACATCAACACAAAATAATCATCTGCAATTAATCACCCAATCTGGAGAACCAAAACATTCAAACAACAATAGATGATAATACTCTGAATACACATATATCTACAATGAATGAATAAATTGATAACTCCTCCAATTTTGTCTCCAGAGGAGGCTCACAAAATTGCAAAAAAACCTCCAATCATGATTAATTGCATTCTCAAATGCCTTTTTGTAGCCTCCATCAAAAATGGGACATTACATGAAATCATATTACCTCCATTTGCTTTCAAATAGAGACCTTGCCTCAAGTTTGCAGAGAAGACTCATAGAGCTAATGCAAAACTTTCCCTTCATGATTTGAGTTGTGAGACACCTACTAGATCCTACAATGGGAATGGTGAGATATGTAATCCAAGTGATTATTCTAGTATTCCATTAGCACAAGCCAGTGACTTTCATCTTGATTGCATTGTGAGTTATGCTCATCATTTTTCTTTCAGCCCACATATGAATGATTTGACCATGTTTTTGATGACATACAAAAGTGGGCTGGGTAAAGGATTGCATAGATCACTCTGGTATGAGGTGCTTCCATCTTCAAAAGGTGAACCCAAATATTGCAAGTCTCCTACTTTGTTTCCACCAGATGGTGCATAAAGGAATCAAAGACTTGGCACATTGGGATTCCAATTGTTATTAGAGTGGCATAGCGGAAGTCAGCAAGTATTAGGAATGATGGACTTCCAATTTGGTTGTGGGATCCAGGAATTTGTATGATTGGTAGATTGCTTCATATTATGATAGTGAATGATAGAGTCGAGGGGCTCGGTCAAATCAAGTTGATACAGCAAAGTTATGGTGGAGTATTCTACAAGTTCATTTGGGATCCAGGTATTTGGCAATGGTATATAGGTGTGGATTCCTTGGGGACAAGCAATCTCACAGAAGGGAGCACTGTAATGTCCCCAATTTCCAACTCACCATCACGAAAATCAATTTAGTTAATTAATTTAATTATTTGATATTGTCTAGCAAAAAGTATATTAAAAAAGGTAATATTAAATAATTAGAGTAAAGTGTTATTATAAAGTGACGCTGAGGAAATATTTTAAGATATTTTATAATGTCACTTTATTAAAAAGGAGTTTAATGTTTCGGTGGGAAAATATTAAAATGGGGTTTCAAAAAGTGATAAAAGGGGAAGTGAGCTCATTTGTGCAGCAAGCTTGTTTATTATTCTATTTGTTATTTTGGAGGATCTCTTCGGAGTCTAAACCCTAGGTTGGAATTCCTACGGGTGAACTAGTTTCAGTAGTGAAACTATTTGCCCTAGCTGGATACAAGTAGATTCACATCAAGATTTGAATTTGGGCATCAACAAACAGCTAATCAATTTGGAGCAATTTGTGATGTCTTCTTCGAAGCAAAATTCCAGGGTTCCTATTATCTTTTGGAGACTTGGTAAATTCAACAATTTCTGGATATCTGGTTTATTTACACAAGGATTTTCAGATGAACCCTGTTTAATATCTGCAATATATTCCTAGTCATCAGCTATCAATAATATTATTTGGTGAAGCTATTTCTATTATTTCTGGAGTCATGGCATATGTTCTAGGTTATATAAATATTCATATCTACAGTTATGAGTTCATATATTCCTATCAGGTTCTTCTCCACCCATGCCATATTTTGAGATTAATGGAGGCAGTGAGTACAGGGATATATATATACTAAGGTTCGAGCTTTGCCATTAGCAGCCATATCAATATCCAAAGCTGCCGTACTATTAATTAAAAGTATAGAATGAAGTAGTGGGGTTTATTGATGGAAAGAGAAGTCTAAATTATAGCTGCAGCTTCCCATTAATCTATTCGCAACTTAATTTATTTATCATAGAGCCATGCCAAAGGAGATCTTCTAGGAGGGTGACGTGGAGGATATTCGAAGTCAGAGAAGTCAACATCAATTTCAGAGCTCCATCACAGCTTTAAGGAAAGTGACGAAAGGTAGTAAGTTGCCGCCCTACGAAGTTTCCAAGCCCGCGTGCCTGGTCAAAGGTCAAAAAGAGGAGCGATTCTTATTAATTGCAATTTCCTTGAGTTGCCCATCTCATTTTCCAGGCCACGCCAGCAGTAGTATTCATGACTTCTTCAAGGAACGATTTCCTTTATTATTGCCGTTGCCTTTTGGTGTAGCTGTACGGCTAGTGAGGGTGCAGAATGAATTAATATTTATATATGCCATACTACTGGACTTGTAATTTTTTGCTGCTAGCAATCCAGGTCAGAATACTATTTAAATTGTTTATTAACATATCTGTTGCTGGTGCTTATTATGTAATTTGCTGGAAGTGAGTTATATTGTTACATTGGCAAATATAATCAGCATTATCAATTTCCTATGCTTAAATTGTATGAGAATTGCATAAAAATCTTCTACCTTTGGAAACAAACTGAAACTCAAGTCCAGAGCAGTAAGTAAATATCAAACTGTTGAAAAACAATAGCTCATACATTCAGAACAGCAGCATGGAAACTGTTTGACAAAATGCCTGTCCATATAATTGGGTGAAATTGGAAAAATTTTGCATCCAAAATTACCTTGGGTTATTACATAAGACACAAATTATATGAAGTTAAAATATCATTTCAATGACCATTATTAAATTTCAATAGTATCAAATATTCAGACATTCACTGTATTTTACAAAGGCACAAAAGGTTAGCACCTTAAATATATTCTTCATCGCATATGTAAAGAATTCCCTGTAAATGTTCTTTGGAAAAGACCTATAGTTTTCTATACACTGAAATCAGATTGAGAAAAAGTATATAATCAACTAGAGCCTTCACTCTTCAGTTTCATGTTTAATATCCACTGCTCATTACTCATCCTAGAATAGCAAGTGCCAATGTGGAAAAAACTGGACTAAGAGCTAAATACTGACAGTCAAACAGAAGAAATTCCAAACATCCATAGAAGGAAATTCAAAAAGAATTATTTCCCCTTAAGTAATCTTTTTTAATTTTAATTTCAGAAATTATAGCAACAAATGCATCTCATAATCATTAAATGGTTGTTGCCTCACCTTTTTTTTGTTCCCATTTGACGTAATCATCCAAAATCTGAGGCAAACGAAGTGACTCATAAGCATGAAAATTTGGATCATCAACCTGTAATAAAAGGAATAAAGATATCAATAATCATTATAATGAGAAAAGATCCTTGGTTGGCATTTAACAACAGGCTGAAATAAACCAATGTGCATATAAATCATACCATTTGAAAAAACTCAAGGAAGTAATTCCAGTCAACAATCGTGATAGTGGTGAAATCCTTTTGAGCCTGAAAAAATGAACAAACTTCAGTAGAGAAACAAAAGATTCCATAGCTAGCACAAAAAATGCAAAGTAAAGCACCATGTCATCTAAAAACTAGAAATTCGAGAATATCAATAGAGGTATCTTTATTAATCATTGGAGTGCTCTGGCATATTGAAGATGCACACTGGATTCAGCATTTTTTCTCAAGGAGTGTTTCTGTACAACAGCTAATAAGCTTTTATATTTGAGATGGACTTTAAGAAGCATCAGATTTTGATGCATTTCCTTGCTAAAGTTCAGAATTCATACCATGCTACAGATTTTCCCCAAGTCACAATACAGTTTCCTTATTAATGGATTGCAATCATTTTGTAGATGATAATGATAGGTCCTAGAAGCTTGGGATTTATCAATTGCCCTAGGTGTTTGTGAGAATCAATATTTAATATGTTTGTGATAATACCCTTGACAAAACAAACAAAATACTCATAACCATTAGTTCAAAAAAAACTGACAATGAAAACATCATATGCAAATCCTACCTGATTATAGAGCGTATGTTCTACCTTTTCACTCGAAATGAAACAATTGAATGAAATTTGCAGGCCTGAAGAAATATATCACATTTATAATGAATGTGCAGAAAAGGATGGCCTCCAACAAGATAGAAACACTTAAGGTTGTTAGAATATTAGGTTAGGTGTGTTGTACACCTTAAAAGCCTTGTAAATATTTTACTATTCTAATATGTTGCAATTTTTGGCTGTAATGGAATGGGTCACCACATTGGAGGAATCCATGAGATTCCTGGGACAACATAACTCACCCCTTGGAATGTTGGGCATACAATGTAAGTTACTCTATAAAAGCATGAAGGGAGTTACAAGTATCCATGTAAGAGAATCTATGATGAAGGGAGTTACAAGTGTAAGAAAAGCTATGATGAAAAAGGATTTACATGTACGTTAGATTGATTCTTGGGAGTTGAAGAATCTTAACTTAAACCCCTTCCTTGGGTGTTGACAAGTGGATATTCCATCTTGAAGCTCCTTAGTCTATTACTGAGTGTTGGCATTGGCTGCTGGAACTCCTTTAAAATATGGGCATAGACCATTCAGGGTGCATGTAAAAGTCTTACTATGTTTGTATTCTCCTTATTGAGTTAATATCGTGAGTTGCATGAATTTGAAGGCTAGGATTTTTACAAGAAAAGATTTTCCCAGAATAAATTTTTGAGTTATGTTTCTATGCTATTTTTTGTTTTGTGTTCATTGTTAATTTGTTAATGTTAACCTTCCTTACTATTTGTTGCCATTTGTATTCTATGTTTTAAGATTCCATTGACTATGAATTTTATTAGGACTAAGGGTTTATGCGTATGTGTAAAGAACCGAACCAATTTTTTTTATTTTTTTATTTTTAAATGCAATTACAATCAACATGCACCTGTTAAGGTTAGCTCTAAAACCAAAACGTTGCATAAGCAACTCTAACCAAGAATGTACACCAGGATCTCGATGTGGGCAAGGTGTGAGCATATGGTCAGAGGATCTAATGCAGATGCAAACTGAAAGGGAATTCTAACCAAGAATGCGTCTAGGATAGACAAGCATATGGTCAGAGGATCTAGATGCAAGATGAGCTGAAGTAACTCTAACCAAGGATGGGGCTGAGTGATGGCGAGCATATGGTTAGAGGGTCCCTACAACTACTGACTGAAAGTAAACTCGACGCCAAGAATGTGCTTTCCAACCCAAGATGGGAATGGAGCTACCATATGGCAGAGATACTAAGGAATTACAATGCAACTCAGAATGTAAATAGGCGGCAAGCCAGCCTCTTCCACTTATTCAGCAGGAAGTACAATAAAGTAAGAGAAAGATAGAGAGGAGAATTGCTGATAGTACTACTAATCAGCTTACAATATGTTAGAATGCTTGCCAAAGCCTAGTAATCCAAGTTCTTCAATGCTGCAATAATTTGTAAGACTTCCTCAATGCTTGACAAACCTCTCTGGACTCAAACTCCTCACAAATCTGCATTTATCTATGACTGATTTAATAGACCAACAACTGAAATGAAGCAATCAGCAACCCTAGAACCCACCAAAATACTCACAACTCACTCAATACTTGCCGGAATGACATGAGACTTGATGCAAATGAAAGTAAGAATGATGGCAATGAAGACTAGACAAAGAAACAGCTAACAAATTGAAGTATTTTTTTTTCTAGACATTTGTCAGGCAGACCATAATGGTACAGCCAAGAGAGAGGCGATTTTTCTTTTAAAAATCCAAATCTGCATTAAAAAATCTACAACTTTGCAAGAATGGTCGCCCCACATAGAGAAAAGGATTTATGCAATGCCCAGAACAATAATATTTTTATTTCATGAGATATGAGCAATTCTTACAATCAGCTATGATATTCAGCAACTTCAAAATGAGACTGAAAAGCAAAACTAGAAATCCAAAAATGCAAGATACTCAACTGAAATGCAAGACAAACCTATTACAACTATCTCTCAACTAGTTGCTATCTTTCAAGCAAGAAGAAGAGCCAAGCTAGGAGGCATTCATTCCTCGAAGCAATCCTGTTACCATTTTGGTAGCATAACAATATTGAAGTCATAAGATGATGAAATGAAGACCCAAGGCTCCCTTTTATAATTTGTGAAGACAGTTCTAGAAGCTTCCAAAAAGAGCGCCACCTCTCAAGATTCCATTTTTCTTTGACTTGACTTTTGTTCTCCAAGATGGGCGTACCTTCTTTGAGAGATAAAAAATCACTTTTAAAATAAAATATAAACTTCTCCAAAGGTAGGCGTCCAATTTCTCTTAAGCAATTATTGACTTTAGAAATATAAAAATATTTCCTGATGATGCGTCCACCCATGAGGTCCCCTTTTTCAGAACAACTTAAAGTCATGAAGCTAGGCCAAGGGGTTATAACATTAAAATATAACATTATTTTAATTAAAATACTTATCTCTCCAGAAAAAGCATCAAGAGGCCAAAACAACCATACCAACTGAACTGACTGCAAAAGGAGGCCAACTGAACAGAAGCTAACAGGACCACTGCCGGAAATAGAATTTACTAAAAATAGTAAATTCGGAAAGTTGCTCGGATCAAAATGCATGCGATACCATTGTGAAGCTTTCTGAAAATCCAGAAAGAATCCGCAATCCAAAATCCCAAACTCCAAGATGTAGCCGTCATTACTTACTAAAAATAGTAAGTTCGGAAAGGTTGTTCGACGCAATTGCATGTCATACCTCTGCAAAGCTCTCTGAAAACCCAGAAGGAATCCAAAATCCAAACAACCAAATTCCCACAAGCAAAACCCTGAATCTTCAAGAGAACCCACCAAACAATCGGAAACCCTAATTCTGCCTCTGACTAGCCGACAGCACCCCGGGGATAGGCCATCAATCATTGAAAAGTGCAGTGCTAAAAATGGGGACACTACAGTATGATATCTAGTTTTGAATATTGATGCCAAAAATTCCTCAAAAAGGTAGATTTAAAAATCTTTCTTTTCTGAAGTGTCTACAAACATGTGTTCAAAAGATCTTATTGTTGTAATAAAGTGTAGCAATGTATGCCGCCCTTCAAGATAAAATAACATAAGATTGATGGAAAAAAATACTAGGGTGTCTGTGAACATTTGTTTGATAACTACAAATAACAGGTTGGAGATTCATTACAAAATGACCAGCACACCTTTAGGAATTCCACCATAGATTCAATATGAAAAGGATATTGATGTCCTAGTACCAGCTTCAGCAATGGACAAACTCTTTCCACTTCCAAAAAGTATTTTGTCTCTGTAAGAAAAACATTTAGTACAAAACTGATTAAAAGTAAGAAAGCCAACTTTGATATTTGGATGAAATGAAACATTCAAAAAATAACAAACTAAATACCTGTCATATAGTACCCAAATGAAAAATTATGGAATTGATATAACTGGTCGTATGGCATATTCTTAACAGTATCAGCATACAGGTAAATGTTAGTAGGGGAAAAACAGATTAACCATGTCTTATGAATTTATGATTTCCTTCTTAATCCCATTGATATATTGGGCAACCTTAAATAGTTTGCAAGTTTCCATATACCTCGTGCTCTAATTCAACAAGCACATTCTTCAACTTGCCAATGGTGTCAACTTTCAATGTTTTAAGGCCTCTGAGCCACTCCTCCTGTACCTCAGACAACAAGAACAACAGAAGAGTGAAAAGGATTTATTGAGGATAAAGTGTGGTAGAAACCTGTACAGCTATTTTCACTTTTATAAATTTAATCAACACATACCAATGTAAAATAACCCCTCCTTGCAGCTTGCATCTTCCTGTAATAGAAGTTGGCTCATCATAATCCAAAATGCCAAATACAACTGTAAGAATGAATAAATCAAAATGCATTTGACTTACCATGCAAGCTTTAGTATTCTGATATGATCTGTTGTCTCAACATCCAAATCCTTGAGCAAACATTCCATTTGTGCAGGGCTGCTTGCCATTCCAAATGTTAAACCAATCACAATATTCACAAAATGATAAAATACATGCCACAAAATGCAATACATGTGAGCTCTTCATCTACAAAACTCCATATTCTGATAATAAAGCAAATTTATATCCTCCAAAATAGTAAATTCAAGCACTTAATGATTATTGAATACATCAACACAATACCCATGCCCCAGTTTTAAGAAGCCTTCTAACATTATCAGCCTACATTTTTCTTCGATTACTCAGAGGCAAACTTTTATCCATCTTCCTATTCATAGAGGCCTAAATCTACTTTGAAAACATAACTTCTTGATAATATTATATTTAGATAATGGACTGAATCATAGTTGGCACACTCGCAAAGAACTCGCCGAGTTTTCAAAAACTCGCGAGTTTTTTTGAGGTTTACTCGCCAACCTCAAGGAAATGAGTTTTTTCAAGTTTGCGAGTTTTTTGTGGCGAGTACTTGAAAAAAACTCGCAAGTCCGAGCAAAAAACTTGGTTGCACAAGCACAAAAGGCAGAAAACGTCATTTTTATGTTTTATTTCATTTCAAAAGCATCTAAAACTTTGTGTGGAGAGGTAAAAACCCCCCCAAGCAAGGAGAGATCATTTCCAACAATCTACCATTGAGGAGAGCGGATTCAAACACCATTGTTAATGGGATATAGCTTCGGTCAAATATAAATGATGATTGCTAAATAGCATCATCATCATTTGTATGTGATCGAATTTAATCCTTAAATATATTTCTGGAAAATAAATAAAATCGAATTTATATGCATGCATAAATTCGATATAATAAAATAGTGTTCAAATTCTGCATTGAATAGACTCATATAAATATCTGCCATATTTGAGGGCTTATTTATATTAATCTTGTTAACCGAGTGTTAGTCGGTTTTCTTTGAGACTCATGCGCTCAAAGGGACACGTCCCATGAGCAGACGTGTCTCCACTTGTGGAGACACGTCCTCAGTGGAGACACATCCTCTCATGAGACGCATCCCTTAGAGGTGAGTCTCCAAAAGGTATTTAACTTTGTTCCTTCATTGATATGCAGTCATCGAAATCATTAATGTTCTGCAATCAGCACATTCTGCACCTATAAATAAAATCTGTCTTAGAATACAAAGTCGAATTCTTACACTTAGAATTTCCTTAGTTTTAGGCTCCTTGTCTGATCAGATTTGGTTATAATTACGACCATTTTATGTGGATTTTCAAGGGAAATTCAATTCACAGGTAGGGTTTTTATTTTTGCTTTTTGTTTTTGATTAATCATTTTCTTTCATTCTTCTTGCAAAATACTCATTCCAAATTGAAAAAAAGACGTGATAGAGCACAAAGAAACAATTTTTTTCATTTAGAATCCAAAAAACAAGATTATCACAATCTTTTGTTGATTTTTGCTGATTTTTTTCATTATTTTCACTATTTTTTGAAATTTTCAGACCTAGGTTCATTAATTGTGTAGAATGATAAGATTAGTTAATAATGTTAATTTGTAATTCATTTAAACACATTTGTATCAATTTAAATCAAATTTAGTTCTAGATTTTTTAAGTTTTAATGATTTAGGTTGTTTTTTAATTTTTTTTGTATTAAAAAATAATATGTTGTACATATTTTTTGAATGTGTAGATTGATCATTGATCATTGAATACACACTATAATGGCTTTTGGCTCTGCTTCAGCATTAGGTTTCGCCCCCGCCCCATCAAGTTCCTCCCCTCCCACACCATCATCATGGGTTCCAGGCACTCGTCCTCCAGGGGATAGAGACCCTACATGGAAATATGCTGTCAGAGGGCTCATACGTGGAACAGTTGTTTGCGGTGAGTGCAGAAATACATATCATGGAGGCATAAAACACCTCAAATACCATCTAGCAGACATTCCTCAGCATGACGCCAAGGCTTGTGGGCAGCCCAAAGAAGAGATTAGAAGAGAGATGCTTGCCCTACTTTCACTTGTTGAGGAAAAAAAAATGCAAAGGGAGAGGGCAAAAAAAGCCATAGCAGCAACCATAGCCAGTGGACATTCACATGCCCATGGTCAGACTCAAGAGCACGGGGCCAAGCACATGGAGATAGAGTCAGATGAGGATGCAGATATTATTGGCATTGTGGGCTCTCTTCATGGTCCACAGATTCGCCATCATAGCACAACCGCCACAACCACAACCCCACCATCCTCTAGGCCCCCCATTTCCTCTAGTTTGAGTAGAGTGCCAGTGCCACCACCACCATCTTCACGCAACCCACAGAGTTTTTTTGTGCCAAGAAACACACCAGGAGCACAGACATCATTAGAGGCTACAGGGTGAAACAAGGAGGTGCATCAACATGGCGACATGGCATGTGCTGATTTTTGGTATTTCAATAACATACCATTCAATGTGGCGAGTAGTCCCTATTGGCACAATATGGTCACTGCATTGACAGTTGCGGGAAAAGGCTACAAGCCACCTTCTCGCAAAGATTTGAGCGAGAGGTAAGTCAATTTAATTTTTATGCTAAGTTTATGTTCTTAAATTTAAAATTGAAATTAATTTATTATTTATGTTGAATTCAAGCTATTTTTTGTTTAAAACTTACAATTTTGTACTTATTTAATTATTTTACTTTGTACTTGCAGGTTGCTCACAAATGCAACTGAAACGGCAATGCATGTGGTGGAAGAGCAAAAAGATAAATGGAAGAAATATGGCTGCTCCATTCTTTCTTATGGGTGGGCAGATGGGAGAAACCGCACCATCCTTAATTTTTTGGTTGCTTCCAAAGGTGATTGTGTTTTGGAAGTTAGTGGAGGCTTCCAACAAGATAAAAAATGCAGATACATTGTGTACGTTGTTGGAAGAAGTTGTGATGGAGGTGGGGATTGCTAATGTGGTGCAAGTCATCACAGATAATGCAACAGCGTATGTGGCAGCTGGAAGAATGCTTGAGAGTAGACATTGTTGTACCCAAAATAAATTTTTGGCGTTCTATATAAATTGAGCTAAATCTTGTTAAAATGTCGTCAAAAGTTTGTTTTAGGTCAAACCAAATATAAGGTCTTTGTGGGTTTCTGTCAAGGAACACGTGCAAATTTCTGAAAATTTGAAAATTAGGGTTTTACACCCCTATTTTCAGGGTAACCCCCGAAAATAGGACCTTCCTAGAAATGATTGAAAATGATTTTGATAGGATTAAATGACTTTATGATCACATTGGTCAAGTCAGAATCATCAAAAGACACGTTTTACTTTGGTGGGTCTATTTCTGTTTTTCAGGAACAAAGTTAGGAGCTTCGCAGCCATTAATGGTAGATTGGCCAGTACCAAGTGCTGAAAGCAAAGCTTCAACGATGCAACCATGGCGAAAAAGGTCTAAAATGATGTTCTACGAAGGAGATTCTCATTTCCAGAAAAGGTCAAAATTTGACTAACTCTGGAAATGTTACGAAGGAGAAGTCAATTCACGTAGCAAAAAGAGCCCTTTTCAGACAAGGGCGCCCTTGATTCTTAAAGGTCAAATGCAGCCTGTTGAATCATCCAAGGTATTCATCCTCGGTGTTCTCTAGCTAGCTCAACAACGAAACAATCAACAAGATTATCTGACAAAGTGATCGCCAATGACCGTCAGCAGAGCAAAAAGAGGCAGTTGACGAAGTATCAAGAAATGGCTGTCAAATGTGAAGATCAAGGTAAAAAGCACCCTTTCCAAGGAAAGGCGCCCTTCTTTTTGGAACTTCAGATGATCTCAGATGCCTGAAAGCCTCCCAAGATGGTTTGCTCAGTCAAATTCAACCTCGACAACGTAATCAGATCTTAACAGGTCATACATTTCTAGCTTGATGCATGGCACCCCAAACGTCTCAGCCTTACTAGCAGGATTGCTAGATCTCCCTACAGAACAGAATCATTAACAACTGATAACATACGGCAAACACTTGAGAGATCAAGTGGAAGAGTTTCTTCTCAAAGGTAGATGTATACTAGAAAATCTATACCAATTACGAGATAGAGCACATGGACTTCATGCAGAGATCTAGCAATCAGTACAAAGAATGGCAGAAAAGAGGCTAGAAGATGAGAGCACAATTGCAGACTTGCAATTGGCATATCAATCAGTCTACTCTGAGGAAAACAAGCAACATCTCTTTGCTTGGAAAGAACAGCTAGCGTACAAGGTGAAAGCCTATGACGCTCATTCAGTAGAGTTGATTGCCTATAGATGGGTGGTCGCCACTATTATCAACTTCGCAAGAATGTTGGTGATATCATTCCCTCGCATGGAATATCAACGTGAGGGAGGAGAATACATCGAGATGGTCACTGTACAGAATTAGTTCAAAGACGTCATCTATAGTACCTTTCTTGATGATCCAGATGGTTGCAAACTAGCCAAGGTGGCAGCTTTATCAACCAAGTTCGAAGAGGCAGCATCTCAGTGTATACACTTCGAAAATCAGCTCATGACAGGTGAAGTAATGCTCAAACGCCATGTCATCATTCTGCAAAGCATTAACTCCCCAGAGGCTGATGAAGTCAACAAATGGATAGAAACACTGCTAATTAATGGTGAGTTGTAAAAGCACCAAAGAAGGGCATCCTACACCCTCCAAGTGGCATTTATGATAATTGAGTTTGACTTGATGCTTCATTCCAAGTCAACTCAAGATGACATTAAATGTAATTGGAGTTAACTTGATGCCCCTTTCCAAGTTAACTCCATATCCCATAAATCATGCATTGTCAGATCCCACTGATTAAGGATGTCTAATTGGCTTCCATAATTTGTGGATCTTGGATCTCCACTAAATGTGGATGTCTATTTTGGAGGGATACTTTACATTAAAGTTCACTTTTAGTTTGCTTTCAGTCAATTGAAGTAGTTTCCAGTTGACTCTTTGTTTACTTTCAGTTAACTGAAGTAGTCTTCCAATTAACTACTTGTTCTCCCATTTTAGGAATAAATCTTGCTAATTGATTGGCAAGAACTCATTGTTAACTCAAGGAGATTTTGGGGTTTCCCACTCCTTTGAGTTCTATAAATAAGAGCCTTCGGCTCATTGTTTGTTTAACCTTTACTTGCTATGCAAAATTGTTGCGCCATTGTTGCCAACAGCTTTGAAAGCAAATATTTGTTCACTCTTGGATGAGAGTTCGTTGGTTGATTGTAATTGTGCATGATTTTGTGCCTTTGCTGTCCCAACCTTTGTAATTCGTTGATGAAGCTTGAAGAAGAAAGTCAGAAGGCGCTTGCATTTTGGTCTACCTATTTGAGTTCTTTCTACTTCTTGTATCTAATAGCTTGTTATTTCATTTCCCTCCTCGGATAGGGGTTCCTCCTCCTTGGATATCTATTATTAACGGTTGTCGTTTGTTGTTGTTTAATGGATTGTCCTTCAACCTATACTTCGGATAGGGGTTCCTCCTCTTTAGCAAGTTTGTCAGCCAAGGCATCGTGAATTTGTTGTTTCTTGTAAGTCGTTTCCTAGCCCATACCTTGGATAGGGGTTCCTCCTCCTTGGCAGGTCTCAGATCCAACTTACCGTGAAGAGTGTTTACTTGTATCTAACCTTATCCCAGCATATATCCGAGAGTTCAGAGCCTCGGCCATATTCTAAGGAGACGGCGGATTCAAGTGATCCAACCAATCCATTCCCGCTCCTATACCCTCATGCTCTGTTTACCTTGAGGATATTGGATAGATTAAAAGCTAGAACAGACTTAGTTAAAATCTACAGAAACCAGAGAAAAAGCTTAGCTACGACGCATTGTGTTTGTGCACCCTTGTGTCCTACCGCTGAAGTACAAAAAGATAGGAACCTTAGTTTACCATTCCCTTCCTTACACATTGCTTTCAGCAAAGAGGGACTTCTCCTCTTTAAATAACGAATAAGTGTTGCAAAACATTTGAAATAGTTGAACGTTTACAATCAACACTCCAAAGGTGCTAATTTAAACACTAACAAACATCCATCACTCATTTGGTCACCTTGTGCGGCCCATTGCCTTGACCTTCTTTTGGAGGACATAGGAAAACTTGTTTGGGTGGCACCGATTGTAGATGATGCAAGGAGCATCACAAAATATATCTACAATCACCCTTGGGTTCTTAATTTGATGGGAGAGCATACGCGAGGGAAGGAGTTGGTGAGATCGGGTGCCACAAGGTTTGCAACGATTTTCCTAATGTTGCAAAGCATTTTGGATTCTTTGGGCTCTCTAAAAAAAATGTTCGTGAGTCAAGCATGGAATGACTCCTCATATTCAAAGGCCGCAGGAGAGAGTTTTTGCAATAGTCTTTGACCCCTTGTTTGCACAAAAGGCTACAAAGATCGTGAAGGTAACTTCAAAACTTTGATTTTAATTTTAAACTCAAGTTGAATATATATATATATATATATATATATATATATATTTTAATTTAACTTTAAACCTTTCATTATAAATTTCTAACTTTGATCTTTGTGTATTTTTAATCTAGGTGTCGGAGCCCTTGGTTAGAGTTCTCCGCTTGGTAGATGGGGATGAAAACCCAATGGGATACATTTATGAGGCCATGGATAGGGCCAAGGAGGCTATCAAAAGTTATTACATGGGGGACAGCCTCAAATTTGATCCCATATGGGAGATTGTTGATAGGAGGTGGAACAATCAACTCCACCAACCCATCCACGCAGCAGGGTACTACCTCAACCCTTCTTATCTCTTCTCAGAGAGCTTCTCTGATCCTAATCGAGAGGTTATGGAGGGGCTCATAGCATGCATTTAGAGGATGGAATTCAACATTGTAGTGAGAGACCTCATCGTCAAGGAGTTGGATATGTACAGTGAAGCAACTGGTAATCTCTTTTCTTCAGAGTTGGTTGTAAGAGGAAGAACCACTATACCACCAAGTATAAAATTGGGAGTCTTTAACTTTTAAGTTTATTACAATTTTCACATGCATCTTATAATTTGATAAAATGTGTTTTGACTTTTGAGTCTTTGACTTTGTTTTCTAACTCTTCAATATTTATTTCTTTTTGCAAAGGTTTGGTGGAAAAATTGGGGTGGAAAAACCCCAAATCTACAAAAAATTGCCCTCCGCATTCTATGTCAGCGTTGTAGTGCATCCAATTGTGAGCGCAATTGGAGCTTGTTCGAGTCCATTCACACGAAGAAAAGGAAAAAGTTAGCACAACAGAACCTCAATGACCTAGTCTTTGTGCAATACAACCTTCAATTACGCACAAAGAGAGTAGAAGAAAAATCGTTGGATCCTATTGATTTAGATGAGATAGATCCTTACAGTGATTGGGCAGGGCGAGATGAGCAACCTTCATTGTTTAGCGCAGACGAGATCCTGGACTTCGAGAGACAGGCAATGGAGGATGTGGGTGCATCAGGAGATGTAGGGTTGGAGGACATTCCTGAGGATATGGATGCTATTCAGCTAGAGCCATAGACACAGCCTTCCATGCCAGTTGAGGAGCCAGCAGCAGTAGCACCGCAACCACTGCCACCACCACCATGCACACGCGGCAAGATGGGGACCAGAGGACCCACCCCTTCTTCCCTAGCTACTTCTAGACTAGGGAAGAGGAAAGCCTAGCATGTTATATTTAGTTACTGTTTAGTATTTGCTTCTAGTTCTAGTTTTACTGTTTTCATGTATCAAACTTCCAGGCTTTTAGCCATCGGGATTACGCATGAGAATGCGATTTTGTAATCAATTTACATTCAAGTCAATGAAAATTAATAGAAAACACTTTTGCACTTATTTATGGATTCATTGGATTCATCTTGTCATTGAATTTTGCAAAAAAAATGTGTTTCTAATGAAATCTAAGCAATTTTTTAATTTCCCGAGTTTTTTCCAAGTTTTTTCCGAGTTTTTGCCGAGTTTTAAAAAACTCTCCAATTTTTCCCTTGGCGAGTTTTTTGTTGGGGCGAGTCTTCCAACTATGGACTGAATTGACCAGTAATCATTAATCACAAGATTTTATTTTCTGCTACTGTACCCTCATTAATTATTTAAACTAATGTCCTTTAGGGTTTTTCTTCAGCCATGCCTGCCAACCAACATCCCAACTTGTTAGTAGCTTTTTTTTTAGAGAAAGGGGGTTGTCTTGATGTAATTTCCCCTTCTCAAATGTGATCTTTCCAGTTGGCCGTTGGCCTATTCCAAAGACCCGTAGGCTACTCGGATGGTGAAATTAGGGTTTCCTGTTTTTGAGGAGGTTGTTGCTTAAAGTTTGGAAATTGGATGGCGGATTCTTTCGGGGTTTTTAGAGAGCTTCGCAGTGGCATAGTCGGTTTGGTGTTTCGAGCAACTTCATGAATTTACTATTTTTAGTAAATTTTATTTCTGGCAGTGGTCCTGTTGGCTACAGTGCAGTTGGCTCTTGTCTTCAACCAGTTCAGTTGATAATGTGCTTTTTGGCCCTTGGATGCATTTTCTGGAGAGATAAGTTATTTTTTATATTATAATGTTATATTTTAATATTATAACCCCTTGGCCTAGCATTACAACTTTATGTTGTTTTAAAAAGGGGGACTTTATGGGTTAATGCTTCATGTGGAGATAACTTATATTTTAAGGCCAAAGTAAGGGTTGGAGAAGTGGGACGCCTACCTATGGAGAGAGATTAATTTTTATAAAGTGAAAATATTGCCTTGAAATGGACGCCAGCTTTGGAGGGAAATAAGTTGAATTCAAAATTGAAATTAGGGTGCCCTTCTTGAAGCTTCTAGAGGATTCTCTTCCAGTCTATAAATGTTGGCTTCTTCTCTTCATTTGGAGATCTCATATTTTCAGTAAAGACACGCTGCCGAAATGGTGACAGATTGCTTCGAGGAAAGCACATCTCCTAGCTTGGCTCATCTTCTTGCTTGAAAGATAGCAACTAGTTGAGAGGTAGATTGTATTAGGTCTGATTTCTGTATTGCATTTGAGTTCCTAGCATTTAGTTCAGTTTCCTTGCATTTAGTCTGTTTTTGTGGAGTTGCTGAATATCACAGAGGAATGTAAGATTTGCTCATAAATCTTGAAAGAAAAATACTATGGTTCTGGGTACTGTTTCTATCCATTTGTCTATGAGGGGCGACCCTTCAAGCTAACTTGCAGATTTTATTAAGGTGACCTTGATTTTCGAGAGCAAAATCGCCCTTGCTGCTGGGCCGTACCATTTGGGAAGCCTTGGGTTCCGTGCATAAAATAAATACAAGCATTTTGGGTGAGTTTCAATGTCTTAACTTGGGCGCCATTCCCTTTAGAGCATTTTGCATCAGATATCTTGTCAATTGGGTGAGTTTTGAGCAATCTATGAGCATTTTAGTAAGTTGTTGTGTTGCTGGTCTGTGCATTTTCTTACTGGTCTGTGCATTTTCTGTCAAAATCAGTCATATCAGACTTGGGAAAATTCAGTAGTTGAGTGAGGAGTTAATATTCAAAGGGCTTGAGAGTATTGGAGAGATAACTATAATTATTGCAGCATTGAAAGCTTCTAATCTTGTGATTCTGGCAGGTTCTCTAATTCATTGTAAGCTGAACAGTAGTACTGTCAGCACTTCTCATTTCTTCTCTTTGAATTTCTTGTACTTCCCACTGAATAAGTGGAAGAGGCTAGCTTGCCGCCTATTTACTTTCAGTTAGTAGTTATAGGGACCCTCTGACCATATGCTCGCCATCACTCGGCACCATTCTTGGTTTGGGTTACTTCAGTTCATCATGCATTGATCCTCTGACCATATGCTCATCTACCCAGACGCATTCTTGGTTAGAGTTCCCTTCCAGTTTGCATCTGCATTAAATCCTCTGACTAATGCTCACACCTTGCCCACATCAGGATCCTGGTGTACATTCTGGTTAGAGTTGCTTTCCGCATCGTTTTGGTTTAGAGCTAACCTTAATGGGTGCGTGTTGATTGTAATTGCATTTGAAAAATTCAAAAAAAAATTAGTCCGGTTCATTACACTTGATTTCTTGAAAGGAAAAATATGGTTAAGAAACCCCCAAATTCCTTTTGCATTGGATACTTGGAAAAGTTGGAATAAAACCATTGATGATCATAATCAACTTTGAACCCGACAATCAATAAAATGGAAAATTCCACAATTATTTGTTGATATGTTAGGCTCATATTTCTTATACAAGACCCTGAACAAATCCATGAATTGGGCCTCAAAGTGAACTATAGACCTGCCTTGACCTACATAATTTAATTTCACTGTTTTTATAAGAACAAAGACAAGTGGGCTTTTCAAAAGTGAATTTTGTTGATTAATCAGACCGGCTTATTATAAAAAATTTGTGTGATCACGTGTTGATAAGAATCCTCTTATTACCACAAGAATCATTTAACTAAAAACTATGTTATTGGATTCACCAAGGAACCAACCTGTAATGACCCTTTACTAATGGAAGCACTTAAACACGAATCTTAGCATTCAAAGTGTTTCTTAAGAGCCATTAGAAACGTTAGAGATCAATAAATTTTAGTAATAGCATCTAACTAGATCAAAGATGATATGAATGTTTCATTCTTGTCACAGGATTATTCATTTCTTCCCTTTCACTCACTATGCATGATATGTTTACAATATATTTTGGTATGTATATTAGATACTAAACATCTTTCAAGATCCCATAGATGGACTTGTTATACTTTTTAACATTACAGTGAATTAATAGTCACAATTACTTATAAGACTCACTGAATGTTACAAGCATCGTTATAGATTAGTTGTAAATAATGTATTATATATACATATATATTGTATTTGCCAATCTCCTATGAGGTATATATGAATTACAATATATATGTATATATTTATCAATGTTGAACCTGTTATTCATATCCTCAATATACTCATCCATCATCATATATTTAATTATATCCTTAAATCATAATATATTTAAATATATTCATAAGCATTACTGAATTAATTAATAACTATTTTACCTTCTACATACATAAGAAATAATGAACCCTTATTTAAGTATAAGATAACACTTACCTTAGTTGTTGCACTCCTTTGTGAACAGAACTCAAAGAACATAATTTCAGTAAGAACTATATTCTTGTCTTCCCCTATTGATGCCTTCTTTCTTATTCTCTCTCTTCCTTTGATCCTTTCTTATTTGTTTCCCTTTGCTGGTCCCTTCCAATTCTGTAATGTCCCCATTTTTAGCCCTACACTTTCCAATAATTGATAGCCTATTCCCAGTGTGTTGCTGGCTAGTCAGAGGCAGAATTAGGGTTTTCGACTGCTTGTTGGTTTCTTTTGAAGATTCAGGGTTTCGCATGTTGGAGTTGGGATGTTTGGATTCTGGATTCCTTCTAGGTTTTCAGAGAGCTTCGCAAAGATATGACATGCATTGGCATCGAGCAACCTTTCCAGACTTACTATTTTTAGTAAGTTATGACGGCTACATCTTGGAGTTTGGGATTTTGGATTGCGGATTCTTTCTAGGTTTTTAGAAAGCTTCGCAATGGTGTGGCATGCACTTTGATCTGAGCGACTTTCTGAATTTACTATTTTTAGTAAATTCTAATTTTGGCAGCAGTCCAGTTGGCTTCAGTTCAGCAGGCTTTCTTCTTCAGGCAGTTCAGTTGGTATTATTCATTTTTGGCCTTGGGATGCATTTTGGAGAGATAAGTTCAATTAATTTAAATAATGCTATACTTTAATGTTATATTTTATAATGCTAGTCTTATAACTATATGTTGTTTTAAAAAGGGGGCTTAAAGGGTGGACGCCTCATCAGGAGGTGATTTTATATTTTATAAGGTCAAAAAATGAAGCTGGAGAAAAGGGACGCCAACTTGATGAGAAAATGAAATTTTAAATTAATTTAAAAGTCAAAATAATGCTTTGAAGCATAGGGACGCCATCTCTTGGAGGGAAATAAGTTTATTTCAAAATTGAAATTAGGGCGCCTCTTCTAGAAGCTTCTAGAGATTCCATGTTGAGCCTATATAAGGGGACCTCTTCTCTTCATTTTATCATCTTCTGACTTGAATATTGTTATGCTGTCGAAATGGTGTTGGGACTGCTTCGAGGAATGAATGCTTCCTAGCTTGGCTCTACTTCTTGCTTGAAAGATAGCAACTAGTGGGGAGTTAGTCGTAGTTGAGTGAATTTGTAGTGAGGTTTGCATTGTTTTGGTGATCTTGCATTTTGTAGCTGAGTGTTTGCATTTTCTGTCATATTCTAGAGTTGCTGAATATCATAGCTGATTTGTAGTTTCACTCATATATTCGAAAATAAAAATATTATCATTCTGGGTGTTTTTCCCTTATGTTTTCCAGCTTTGGGCGACCCTTCTTGGGAGTTTCCAGATTTTATTGAGGTGTCTAGAATTTTATATTAAAAAAATCGCCTCTCTCTCTTGGCCATACCATTCTGGTCTGCCTGGCAAATGTTTAGAAAAAAAAATACTTCAATTTGTTAGTTGTTTCTTTGTCTAGCCTTCATTGCCATCATTATAGCTTTCATTTGCATCAAGTCTCATGTCATTCCGGCAAGTATTGAGTGAGTTGTGAGTATTTTGGTGGGTTTTAGGGTTGCTGATTGCTTCATTTCAGTTGCTGGTCTGTTATATCAGTCATAGATAAATACAGATTTGTGAGGAGTTTGAGTCTAGAGAGGTTTGTCAAGCATTGAGGAAGTCTTACAAATTATTGCAGCATTGAAGAACTTGGATTACTAGGCTTTGGCAAGCATTCTAACATATTGTAAGCTGATTAGTAGTATTATCAGCAATTCTCCTCTCTATCTTTCTCTTTATTGTACTTCCCGCTGAATAAGTGGAAGAGGTTGGCTTGCCGCCTATTTACATTCTGAGTTGCATTGTAATTCCTTGGTATCTCCGCCTTATGGTAGCTCTATTTCCACCTTGGGATGGAAAGCACATTCTAGGCATTGAGTTACTTTTAGCATTATCGTTTGCTTTGTAATTTCATTTCTTAGTGTCTCTGCCTTATGGTAGCTCCATTCCCACCTTGGGTTGGAAAGCACATTCTAGGCGTTGAGCTTACTTTCAGCATTGTACTTCTTTCCAGTTGAAACTGACGACCCTCGTGCCATATGACAGCATCATTCTCATCTCGAGATTGAGTGCGCATTCTTGGCAAAGAGTTACTTGCAAACTGCTGGTTTGGGTTTGTGCTTACCTTAACAGGTTCTTCTTGGTTGATGTGTTCTTGAAAAAATTGAAAAAATTGGTCCGGATCCTTACAAATTCTTAATTATGTAGGAAGGAATCATACCCCTGAATTTTGTATTAATATCCCTAATTCACTCATCGCTGCTTTCTTGTTTGGGTCTTCTTCATATGCAATCTGATCTACATAACTTTGGTTGACGTCTGTCCAGCCTTTGGTGGTTGCTCCCTCCATTCATCACAATTTCCTAATGTTGCTACTTATTCTTTTAATGGTTCATTGTCTTCTTGCTCAGCCACGGCAATGATCTCTTTTTTGTGTCTTCTACCATTCAATGATCCTCCCATCAGCCCGCGCCTCCTTTCTAAAATATCCTATCTCTTCATTCCCTTAGACTTACGTAGACCTCCAAATGTGATTGCTATTGGGGACATGACCTTCCCAAAACTTGTGATGAAGCCGATTCACCAAGGGTCAGCTCTTTTGACCCATCTTTGGGTGATGCCGTCCCTTCGCTTAATGTTTACTAGTTCGGTTTAGGAGAGTTTGTCTTTATTTTGATATTTTGTTAATTTCATAGTTTATATTCTTTCCATCATTGTGGTTTATTAATTTATTATATTTATATGATTCTCATGCATGAGTATTATAGCTAAATTTTTATTTTATACGAGATAGATAGAAGTTAAAATATAATAATAATATTATAATTATAATTGTGTTTATATATATTTTAATATTTACTTTATTATTTAAATTGTCAACATTTATATCTTAATATCACAATATTAAATTATTACTATCTATATTTTAAGATTATAACAATCACAATTATAATATTGTCCGGGACAATTATAATTGTGACGATATCTATTTCAGTATGCTTTATTGTCATATGCTTATGTTCGGATTTTGACACTTATTTGTATTTTATTTATTTATTGGTTTCTCAATACTCCAAATCTTAGTGTCATAACTTCAGGGGACATGACACAACCGGATATAATCCAATTCAAACCATATCTGCAATCTGGTCAAGTTCCCCTACAGATTCCAACAAGGAGCATACCTAGGGAGGATCAAAATGGATCCCAACAAACCCACATGGAATCCATCAAATTTATGATGGCTTTTAACATTTTTTTCACCTTTGACTTTGAACTAGTCACCCTAAAACAAATTCCTAACTCTAAAAGTACCAACTAAAGCCATTTCAAACACCAAAATAAACTCATTTTAGCTCATTTTGATTGAAAAGACAAAGACCATTCCAAAAGGCTGAACTTTCATTCTTGCCTATCATTCAAAAAGAGCTGAAGATTGATCATTGAAGGCTCCACAACAGTAGTATTGTTGTTCGGACCAATGTGCGAGTGCCCATTAGTTGGCAAGATTATAGAATAATTTTTTGAAAAGATGTAAGTTTTTTTATATTTTCCCCTGCATTTTGGTTTTACAAACATGAGACAAGCTCTCTTACTTTGCTTTGCTTTCATTTTTCTACTAAGGTATCACTATGCTTAAAATTTTAAAAGAGTTAGATTTTATATCTATTTTTTGTTTTTATTTGTTTTGAATGTGTTGTTTATAAAATTTCTTGCCATAGGAATTACAATGGCAACTAGTTCTAGCTTCACAAGTTAACCTAAATTCAAAATAGATCTGAGTTCTCTGTGGAAGTATGTTGATATAATACAAACAATTCTAGGTGGTGGGGGTTATATTTGGATTTTCAAGGGGTGTGATGTCAAGTATTCAAGTTCATATGGTAGGGTGAAAGCCTATTTGTATGAAATTCCTAGGTTAGGCATCAAAGCTTGCTTTGGAAAGGATGGTGTACATGTGTCATCAGAATAAGTGATAGCATATATTAGTGAGTAGAAGCAAACAAATGACCTAGTAGGTTGTAGAGAAAATTATCTTTTAGCAAAGAGAAGATCAAAGGGAATGAAGGCCCATATGCCCCCCATCTAATCCCAAAGTTATAGAGAGCCACCTATTTTTTTCCACTCTGAAAGAACAACCCACTACAAATAAAAGATAAAAGTGATCTTTGGAAATGACATCTCAAAATGAGAGTCAAGACATTGCTGATCAACACACAGTAAGATGTATTTATGCAAATAGGTTGACTTTCAATGTCGTTCACTTGCAATATTGCAAAGAAATGGTGAGAAAAATTAATGAGACTCCAAGAGGATACAAGAGCCTGGGTTATGAGAAGGTGCACAACAACTTATTGGACAAGGAGCTCAAGCTTGTAAAAGATTCATTGAAGCCCATAAGGGATTCATGCACCAAGATATGGGTGTCAATTGTTTGTGATGGGTGGAAAGATGCTAAAATTAGCCCTTGATCAATGTCATAGCAATGTCTCCTAAATGAATAATAGTTTTTAGAGCCATGGGTTGTGAAGGAGAGGTGAAGGATGGTCAATCTATTGCTAATATCCTCATCACAACAACTGAGGAAGTGGAACACTGTAATGTTGTTGAAGTCATAACAAGCAACACAAAGAATTGTAGAGTTATTGGGTTGTTGGTTGAAGAACGTTATTCACACATTTTTTGGACACCTTGTGTAGTATAATCTTATACTACGAAAGATTGGGAACAAAATTGACTGAATCAAAGAATTATATGCAAAGGTTGAGGAGATCCAAATATTCATCACCAACCACCAAATTTCGAAAGGCATATGTAAAGTAATGTAAAATTTTGTATTTTAGTTTCAATTTAGTTACTTGAAAAATTCTTTCTTTTTTTTTAACTTAGTTACTTAAGTCATAATTTTCTTTTGTATTCTAATTCTTCTTTGATTTTTTTTAATTATTTTATTTTTTACTTTTGAATAGGTTGTTAAGACCCATTTCGCCTCTAACACAATTGCCTTGAGATGACTTGTGAAGGATTGAGAAGCACTTTCTAACATGGTCATTAGCCAAACTTGGTCCATATGGAGGCAAAGCAACATTGAAAGGGCAACAAATATTAAGTGAATGATCCTAGATAACTCTTGGTGGGATCGTGTAGAGTAACAAGTATCTCCTTAAATTCACCGAGCCCATTTTTCAGTATGATTTATTATACTAATATGAACAAGCCTTTCTTGGGAGAGATATATGATGGCATAGAATCAATAATTGAGAGGATGAAGACCATCATAAATAAGAAAGAGAGAGTTCCTAAAGAAAAAATCTTCAAACAACAAAATTATTGAAGTAAGATGTTATAACACCCCTTAATTTTTATTTTTATTTTAAAACTTGTTAGCTCAAAACAGAATCAAAATCTGTCATGCCCCTGAAATTGCAACACTAAACATTAAAAGGAAAATAAATAACAAAATACATATTAAAAATATAAAAAGAAATATTTGCAATTTAATATTATTATAATTATAATTATCATAAGATAATATTATAATTATAATTATCAAAATAACATAAATATTAACAATTTAAATATTATTATTATAATATAATACTATTAAAGAAGTATATAAAACTGATATAAAATAAATATATATTATATTAAAATAAAATATAAAATAACATAATATACATATAAAAATAAAATAATATAAATTATAGCATGCCAGCGATTACCAATAAATGGCAACGATCAATTATAAGGGATCAATGGGGCAATGTTTATTATCAAATGCAACGAGTTATATGTTAGAGTGCAGCGATTGGTACTACAGCAACATTATAGTTCAATGCTCAAAAGAACTATTATTAACAAAAGGATGTATCCTTTCATAAGGATATCCCTCTTTTAAAAGATGCATCCTTTCATATGAAGAAAGATATAAAAGGAGGATGAAGAAGAAATCTGAAGGGGGCAGAAATAAACATCAGCAGATTTATTCAGAGTATTATGGCAGATCATAACTGAGAGAGGAAATAAATAAAGAGTCTGTAATATATTTCTGAGTGCAGCAGCAGACATAATCAGATAAAATCGATTGGAGAGCAAATTGACTCAGTCTGAAAGGCAACAATGTCTGAACATTAAGGCATTTGATTCAAGCAAGCAGCATCATCTCCTAGACAGTAGAGCAGAAAGACATCCTCCAAAATGCATTCTGCAGCCAGGCATAGAAGATCAGATCTGGGCATTAATAGCAGTAAAAACATACACCATTGCAGCAGAACAATAAAGTAATCTATCCCTGTGGTACGCAGTGACAATTGTCTATGCTTATTTAATAGATGAATATAGATGTGAACATATTTATATATATATTTATACCAGTTAAAACACTGATAGTTGATGCCAAGGTAGCCTATATTATTGATATTATGAACAGTGATCTGATTCTGGCAATGATTGGTCAAGGAGGGATGAGGCAGGACTACAACGACGGGGAACAGCGAATGATTCCTCACTAGGAGTGGCATTTTATGATGATGGTTAAGGACCACATGAGACCACCTCATAATGATGGTTAAGGACCATTGGTTAAGAACCACATGAGGCCAAGGAGTATAAAGTCATATCCTTGGGCCTAGAGTTGAGAATCTAGGACACCCTATTGCAGCCTCCCGAACTATCCCCACTTGAATCAATTGTTGAAATAAATAAAAGGGGATCTTCAATCATAAGAAGAAGGCTTGATGTGATGGAGGGGAACAGTGTAAAGCCCTCACTAGGTAGCCCACCTCATGATTATGGTTAAGGACCATCAACTAAGGACCACATGAGGCTATGGAGGATAAGGTCCTACTGTTGGGCCTAGGGTAGAGGATACTTGGGGCACCTCATTACGTCCCCCTCTTTATGGTTGAGCCCACATAGTCCTTGAGACTTGTTACACTGTTATATATAATCTTTCTTAGACTTAGAATTAAATGTATTTCATATCATCTTCATCTAACATGGTTGTAGGTCGCCATAACCAGATTTACATCATCTCAATTTTGAATAGGGAATGGTATCTTTAACTATAATATGTTGTTGGTTTCATTTGGAATTGTGAAATCAAGGCAAAGTATAAGGTGATCCCAAAAAGGGGACATTACAAAATCCAAACAATTTCCTTTCCACTTTATGATCACCAAGTTCCCAATGTGGGCGAGGTGAGAGCATATAGTGTACGGGACTACAATTATACTTGAAATGAAGCAGTTGAAAGTAACATCCACTTATCCAGTGGGGTTAGCTAGGCACTTCCACTTTGCAATGGGAAAGCATATGCAATAATGAAACACAAAGTAAGCTCTTCCACTTTTCAATGGCAAGTGAGTACAACAAGTAAACAACTCTTCCACTTTTAAGCAGTGAGTGAGTACCAAAGAACCACTTATTCAGTGGGTGAGTAACAAGAGCCACAGGCAATCTTGCATAAGTCAAAAAAAAATTCTTTCAATTCAGTTATTTTTGGTTCTAGTAGTGTAGTTTTGGTTAGTTGCTTCAAGAGGAATTTCAGAAATAATTTAGGCAATCTAATGATGTCACCTTGTAGAGGATCTTAATGGGTGTCTACAGGCCCAATTTGATGAAGAGTGGACAAAATTTAGCTAAGTTTATAGCTTTGCAGTTTTACACTCTATAAATCGGTTGCGGACTTTCGGATTGCTCCTACACCTACCTTATGCAGATGTTTGGTCTGCATCGGGCTTTGAGGAAATTTGTTACTAAACCAATCATTTTTCATCAAATTCCAAAGTATTGAACCAGTTTCTATGTGTTTACCCGCACAACCAAGATAGAGTTTTCCACATTCGCGGAGATATCTAAGTCAAGTGAACCAAATACTTTTGTATCAGCCCAAATGCTTTTAGCCGGTTCTAATGACTTCCCCCAACAAACTTGTACTAATGGGTCCCTATGTAATTGCAACCAAGTCATCTGACTTGCAAGAACTTTTGAGTTATCTAGCTTGTGGGAATTCCTAGTCCATCTACCACTTTCAGGAATTCCATATCCAATAGACATTTGCAAGTTCCTCATGGTCATCTAAACCTTGCAAGTAAAATAAAACAAACCAAACATTAACAAGTTAATAAACTGGTTTAGATGAATAGTTTATTTGATGACGTTAGCCGATTTCAATAGGATGATGATGTCACCATGTACACAAATTTTCCACTTGCATCTACATTTGCAAATTTCCAACTTCTTGTTGCACTTGCAGACTTCCAACCTGCTATTGCACCTTCGACATTTATGCAATGAACTAGTGGTTGTAACAACTAAGATCGGATCCAATTTGACTTCCAAGCCACTAACCGATATAATGAAGATCACTACACACATTTTGGAATCTTTGGGCGAGTTGTAGAGAGGGGACAGAAATCAAGAAACAATCTAATTGTACTCTTGTGTTAGAATTCTACTGCCAGACATTAGGGTTTCATTTTAATTGTCTGTAAACATTAATTTTGTATTGAATAAAGTTGTTTGGCTACGTGATTGGGCTATTTGATAGAATTCCCCAATCCAGACTGCACCACGATGTCGAATATCAATCCACCCATCAATGACAATGGAACAACTAGTCCTAATCCATGTTTGTCTCATCTCCTCCATCAACATGTTCACCTTTGAATATTGTTTTTCAAGGAGGGACGTACGCAATCTATGTTCTTCAGGGGAAGCATAAGAGGTTCCAACTGCAATTGCATCTCTCAACATATATTTGAAATAAGGAGACCTTGCCAAATGAAATGGGATAGCATGGACAAAATAAAAATTGGCCATTGAATCATCAACTACTCATGTTTTTGCAAATTCATTAACCCTACCACTATATATTTTAAACTTGCAGTAGATGTCGCCTTCCTCTTCCCCCTATCACAACTCTCTCCAAGTGATATATTGGAATAGTCATAATAGATTGCAAGGTTTTGGATGACTGTTCCTTACTCTAAGTAGTGCTAGTAATTTTTCTCACTCACTCCAATCAACCATGCCAATTTTCAACCTATTGTTCCACTCTTATCTCTACACAAACTCTAACCATCCATTTCACCCAATAGATGGTGCATAACCCTACTATAGTTCCCATGGTAATTAGTTTTGCCAATATGACATAGCCAATGCCTGTTGCCCCTGTATTTTTACCCTTATTGATAGTTGAATTTGTGGCGAATTGAAGAAAGGGTTTTTTGGGGTTGAAAAGGTCTCTTGCAAGTTTTTGAATAGAGGGTGAAGGGCATGCAAAATGGTCTTTTGGAGTTCCAATAGAACCTGTGTTTGGATTTTCAAAATGAGAAGAAAGGTCTATTTTGTTTATGCCTCATTCACATTGTCATCATTGCTACTAGTGCTCATTTTATATTGTTTCTTTGCAATACCAAACTGAAACCAAAATATGTTAAAAGTTCAAAATTAAAACTAATTACAAACCCTCTCTTCTAACAAGCTAAAAAAACTATAAAAAAGGGCAAAATGGCATACCTTGACACTGTTGTATGTTCTTTGAACTTTCCTCACTGTTAAACTTCAACTCAAGCATATTCTTTGAACTTTCCTCACTATTAAGCTTCAACTCAAGCAATCAGGCTTCAAGTTTTCAACTGTTATTCAATATAAAATTGTTAACACTCACAATGTAAAGTTTAGGGCTTTAGTTTGTGTCACATGGGGAGGCATCCCCATCTCTCAAAACCCTTTCCTTGAAACAGCAATGGAATGGTGCAACACTCAACAACAATCACTACAAAATTAAAAACATTAAAAAAAAATTAGGGTGTATAAGGAGAGTGGAAAGGATTGTGGAACCCCCATGCCCCTTTACAATCTAATGTGCATGTGCGAGGTGTTGGTTTTTTTTTTTAAATGATGAAAAAGATTTTCTTTGTCAAAGAAGACACCTGGGCATCCTCGAGACAGTTGGGAGACATCTGAGATGTCCTTGACCATCCTAGAGATGGCCAAGTATCCTCTCCGCATTCTTGAACATCCTTGATTTTCAAGATGTGTTCCAAAATGTTTCTAACATTTTGCAAATGAGAGGGGACAACAAGGGGACATCTTGTCATCCCCAAAATGGCTTAGGGGGAATGAGGACGGGTGTTAGAGGGGTGGGGACGCATCCCCTTGTAACATAGCTTACATCATAGGTACAACAGTGAATAGGGTTTATTAGGTTCCACATATATAAATTACATCATTATTTCCAGGGTAGCATTACAAGTTGGGGCATAACTCAAATATACAATGGAGCCATATAGTATATGCAATTCTTGTATGACTATCATAAAGCCATATCATTGTCTAGATTATGGTGCAAAGTGCTTTAAATCACTAGCACGGCTAGGGAATTGATCATTGTGGTGACTTCATTATTGGTCCAAGTACCAAGATTGTAAGATCTATTATTATTGAGGTTTCAAAATTTTTGGGATGAACATAACTCCATATTGTATGCTTCATAACAGCCCTGTATTTACTATTCCATAGACCAATTTTCTTATCAATCAAAGTATTCAATTTATTGAATCGATATTCTTCATGTTCAGACTTTAGCTAATCTACAAATCTGGTCCACATTGTTGTTTATATGCATTATAGTATTATACTATATCCACAAATCTGGTCCACATTGTTGTTTATATGCATTATAGTATTATACTATATCCATGAAGTATTTAAATTTGTGTAATCAGAAAATGCTAAAAAGGAGGGCATAAATTTTGGAAAATACCAAAAATCATGAAGTTATAAATTTTTTGAATTGAGGACATTACAATGGTATCAAAGCTAGATCTTTCCATCTTGTGAGATTTCCTTCTTATGTAGTTAAATAACAAAGCCAGCAGGTATCATCAAAGGGAACTTAGAAAACTCAAACATCATTTTCTTAAGAACAAAGAAAAAACTCCTTTGAAATTTGAGGTAGAAGTAATTATGAAAAGAGAGAAGAAAGCTTTGGAAGATACTATAAATAAGTTTTAAAGGAAGTTTGACCTTATGTTAGATTTGATGGGGCGGATGTTACATATGATGCATTACAATCAAAATAGTGAGGCAAGTTCTTTTGGAGCCAATTATAGTAACAATAATAAGTAGAAAACCCACACGCAAAGAGCCATTGTTCATGGTTGGGTCTGTTTATAGACCTCTTCGTCCTACTTTCATTTAGAGGAAAGAAGTTCCTATGGGGGAAGCACAAATTTGATTGCAAGATGATATCACCGCCTATTATGTAGAGTATAGAAATCTTTCTACAAAGATCTAAAAGGCAATGTCTTTCACAAGTTTCATGAATATGAAGAGAACTAGAAAAGGGTCAAGACCTAAGCCTAGACCTCACAAGGATTTCTAGAATTTCAATAAAAAATTGGTGGAGCAAAAGAAAAAGAATGTTTCGAATCAGAACCCCAAGAATTCATCAAAAGGGTTACAACACTAGAGTAGTTGGTGCCTTGAACACTATCCCATTCTAATCAACAACAAAAAAAATCCTATCACAAGTAAGACTGATGATAATCGAAACAAACTTAGAAGAGAAAATCTTTGCTTCTTATGCAAGGAATCTTGGGTGCCAAGCCACAAGTGTCAGAGCAAAGAAACAATAGCATTATAAAAAGAATCAAGGAAGTCTAATGAATAATCAAAAAATAAAGTGGAGTATGAGGAAGCAGGGTTACCCCAAGTTTTTGGGATGGGGACGGCAGGGAATGGCAGGACGAGTCCCCAAGTTTCCGATTTTTGAGGCCAAATTTAGGGACAGCAAGGGACGGCTATATAAGATATAGAAAAATTTAAAATATTTAGGGAAACATTAAATATTCATATGAAAACAAGGATTAAAGCATGCATATATACATTATAGAAACTTAGCTTATAACATTTTTGTTAAGAATTCATTGCCAATATAGTTTTTTTTTCAATTACGATATGAAAATCAAAATAAAAAGAACATGGTACACTGCTGCCATCCCCTTGGCCGTTTCCGAGACAGGGATGTTTCCAGGACAAGGACAGGGGGGTTTAGAAACGAAGTAAACACATCAAAGCCACACGTTGAAGAAAAGGTTTTAGCAATTAGTACCGCTAGTTTTGAGTTTACTGAAATTGTTAGATCGACAACCAATGATAAGCAATTTAGCAATGCTAACACTAACTAGGAATAAAAAATAATAGATTCAAAAGACAATTGTTCAAGATTAGGCTAGTATGAATGATAAAAAGAATACTTTTCAAATTTTCCACTAGGTTGCAATTAACTCACTTTTTGAGATGGATGCAAAGAGATTTGTCCATTGGGATAACCCGCTTTTTGAAATGGAGGTAGAGACATCTCCAAGTTCAAGTTCTACAACTTATGATAATACCAAAGTAGCAAAACGAATGTTGAATGAATGGTGAAATGATTCTTCATAAACAACAACCCCTGAGAAAGTTAGAAGTTGCAAAGACAAAGCAATTAGCAAAGTTGGGTATGATAGGAAGCTTTGTAGGGAAATAGGGACAGTCAAGCAAAGTTGCTTGAAGACAAGAAAGACAAAGTTGTTAAGAAACCACATCAGCAAGACTTAGCAATAAATAGGCAATTAATGAAATGCACTGCATCATTAGAGAGATTCGAAGTATTTCCAAGATTGATTTGGGATCCCGGTATCTTGAGAAAGACTCAATCAAGTGGAGAAGAAATTACAAAGCATCCTAGTTCGCAATTGCTTGAGGACAAGCAATCTTGGGAAGGGTGGACTGTAATGTCCTTTTTGAAATAAAGCCAAGTTGAAATTCAAACACACATCATTCATTTCCCATGGTCCCCAAGTATTTTGCACTAGGAAATGGGATTATAATAATAACTCAAGAGGTTCATAATGTCACAAAAGGGGTTGATTAAGTGATGTTATAAAATAAGATTATAATAAAGTTTGTGTCAAGAAAATTTAAAATATAAAATAAGGAGGTCTCTTATAATTAAAGTTTATTTTTAATAATTCCTCTCAAATATCAATCAAGGGTCATGAAGAAAATTGAAAAAGATGACTTTTGGAGGAAAACTCTATTTAAGAGCCGATGTCATGTCCCCAAAATTACGTAATTTGAAAAATGGAGGGAAAACACAGTGTTTTTAAACACTACTATCTGTATTTAATATTTTAATAATAATACTATTAAATATAAATAAAATAATAATATTAAATATAAATTTAAATTATTGAATAAATAATATTTAAATTTCTATTGAGGTTGACCTCCCTTCAGGAAGGCGTATGAATTATGTGGCCGACCTTTTTTCTGGAAGGCATTTTGATGCATATTTACGCTAGTCCTTTTCCTTTGTTTTGGCATGATGAATCTGGATGTGAATCTGGTCGATTGGTTAAGGGATGACACCCCCTTGTCAATCATCTATAGGTAGGGACGTAGCCCTCTGCCTGTAGATTCGTTACCTTTTGAGTCCAGTCCGTTTCAATCTGTGATCAAAGAGGAATCGATTTACATTGCAAATTTCAAGAGTTAGTGACAAAGTACCAAACCATGGATTTGAGGAATTAAAGTGATGATTTTCTGAGACGAGAGACTCAGCAATCCTCACACCCATGTCTAGCATTCAGGAGGAGATAAGCGTTGGGCGATTCATTGTGGCAGAGCCACAAGCTGCGCCACTTCCTAGGAATCCCGACATCTTATCCAGGGAAGCGCTCACAAGAGACCTCTGCATAAGTGTGGATTGTGCCCTAAGTTGTAGCGCATCTCTCTATAGACAAGCATCATCTTCCAATGATGCGCAGGATATCCTGATTGAGCACCTTGGTACACTATGGAAGGGCAAGTGTTTGCATCGAATTCGTGAAGACTAACAAATAGCGACACTATCTGAGCTGGACATCTCATCACACTACATCTTGAGCATCATCGCTAGTAATCAAGCCAATGATTTCACATATTAATATTTTGAGTTGAGACTTCGATTGGAGGATAGCATCAAGTACTTTAAGAGCGGTACACTCAGGACAAGGTGACAATTAGTAATCATTACCTCTCAAAGTTGTGCATCCATCCGGGTGCAACATTTCATTAAGGTCGAGCATTGTAATCTATCGGACCCTATCTATATATTATTCCACCTCTATCATTTGTCTCATTACTGCCTAGAAATTACTACTACGGCATTGTTTCTTGCTGAATGACTTTCACTATTGGATGTAATATTTTGTAATCGACATCATTTAAATCTGGATGCACAATGCCTTTATGAAATTCAGTTGATAGTTGATTCGACTCCATAGTTTTTGTTATCAAAATTGGGAGTTCTCTCAATTATTATTCACAGATAGAGGCAGGTCTCTTACAGCCAAGCAAGGAAGAGGCATGTTGAGAAAACATTCTATTATTTAATTTTTACTTCTTGTAGGAGCATGGAGCTTTGGTTCAATTAACCTAACCATGAAAACCCTCTAGGTCTAGAATTGGAGGAATAAAAATTCCTTAGAGTGATTTCATACCGGAGTTACCATTGGGCTAAACCCCTGAAATTTCAAATTAATATGAAGATCACACTTGTGTTGAAGGGGCATTGTGACTGCTGAAGTAATTCTGCATTCTTTTTGGGCAGCAATATATCAAGTTTGTGGCTGCAATCTACATATACGGAGTGCACTAATGGTGGGGTACCATCCACTATATAAATCACTGCCATTAGAGCATGATAATGGTTTCCTTATGATTGCTGGTTGTTTTGATACCTTACATCAGAGGTATAGCACTGAAAACGGTTGCATTTAGCTAGTTACTAGGTTCCACATATATATAAATTGCATCATTATTTCTAGGGTAGCACTACAAGTTGGGGCATAACTTAGATATACAGTGGAGCCATATAGTACATGCAATTCTTGTATCACTGTCTTAACAAATCTGAGTCTGGATTATGGTATGCAACCCTTTAAATCACTGCCATAGCCAGGGCATTGATCATCTTGGTGACTTCATTATTGGCCTAAGCATCAAGGATTGTAAACTCTATTATTATTGAGGTTTATGGACTACTGGGATGAACATAAGTCCATATTATATGCTTCGTAACAGTCTTATCTTACTGTTCCATAGACCAGTTTGCTTATCAATCAAAGTATTCAATTTATCGCATCAGTATTCTTCATTTTCAGGCTTTAGCTAATCTACAAATTTGGCCCATATTGCTTTTTAATATTTTATATACACTATACTATATCCATGAAATATTTCAATTTGTGTAATCAGAAAATGCCAAAAAGGATGGCATGAAATCAGAAAAATACCAAAAATCAAAAAGTTGAAAAACAAAAGAATTGGGGACATTACAACTTGGAAAAGAGGATCTCCCCTCCAAATCCCCAAGTTCCCACAACATTTGTGATTTCCCCTATAAGTTCCCAAGGCCCCACGACGTCTAGAACATCAAGGCCCTATGTCCCCATGGAACACAACAAAACTCATAATTATTTTTTAAAAATAAAATTAACCTAATCTAAAAGTGGGGCCCACCAAGGCTCCCCTGCCTTAAAAGTAACTATAAAAATGCTTTCCCACTTCAAATCACCAACCACAAGCTGCCACTTGACCTCACTGGAGCTGCCCCTCAACCCCATTGGGGCTTGTCACTCTCAGCCCCTCTGCCCCACCCCTCACCCAGTCTGATTTTTTTTAAAAAAACTAAAAAATATTTTGAGTTGCACCAAAGTAAATGTTGACTTCTCAGTTGTCTTTGGTTGTCCTTGATGACAAAATCTGTTGGGCTCTGTTGGCATGCTCTTTGGTATTCATGTTTATGGTGATACTCTTGGTTCATGGCATGGTTAGATCATATGGTGATACTCTTTCAGTTTCATGGCATGCTCTTTCAGTTTCAGTTCTTTACTTAATTGTACTGACATTTGACATGGTATTCTTTGTCAGGACAAGCATAAGCTTCAGATATGTGTCTTGCTTTCATGACAGTCACGGGTATATTCAGCATGTTTACAAGTTACTGTGACATACTCATACTGGCAGATTCTTTTTCAGTGAGTTATCATTTGATTAATGGAATCATAAATCATATTAGTTGCAAAGTATAGGACAGTATCACAGTTGTGAGTATCAGCTTCATAAAGGTAATGCTTATGGCAAAATTGTTTCAGTTGATGTTTATCAGATTGATTTGGCATCTATATCGTCTTGGCATGGTATAAATGGTTATGACTTATTGTTTGATAGATATGGTACATGACTTCTAGTTCATCGTTTATTCATATTGCTTTAACAAGCAGTTACACCAATTCAGGCAGTTTGGCTATTAATTTACTTTGTTCTAGAAGTCTTGGCTTAGTGACATCATTGCACTCATGTTTCTAAAGTTATCTTGAATTCACATTACTTGGAGGAATTGAATTCATATTGATTCAAGCAACATATTTGTTGATAGTATTAACAATATAGTTGATTATCAAAGGAGACTCCAATGCTCGAGCTTTGACATCATGGTCGGCATCTAAAGGTGATCATTCTTCATGGCATGTAAATTAATCCTATCGGGTTTTTATAAGTATCCTGGTTTTGGAATCTTGTTTTGTTATTTGTCAATTATATTTTTGTAAGTCAATTTATTGGCTTATTTAAAAGTCACTATGAAGTGACATGGCATCGACAATTTGGTAATAATGATCAAATCACATTGTTATGGGGTATGGCTTTGGAAATAGAATTTGTATCTATAGTTTATTTTGTATATGGATCAGCTTCATATAGTGTGTGGTTCAGTTTTAATTACATTCTATATCTTTAAAAGAAGATGACTTAAACAAAAGTCATATGGCACACCTTGGTTAATGTTTCGGGCTCTTTGTGGGACAGTCACATAAAACATGTGAAAGGCAATTCAAGGCATTGTATTTTTAAAGTGCATTCACTTTGCACTCCAGCCGACTATAGTGATCATTATCGGGTTGTTACCACTTCATTTGGTTGTCGACTTTCACATTCTTTTTTACTATAGCCGACATACTCATTAAACACTTGGTCTGTCGGGTTTTGTTTGAAGTCTTTGGCAGCGACACTATGTGACTTGGAATGACAGCTCAGATCATTATGTTTTCATTATTCACATGGATTGTCAGTGGGCAAAAATATGAAAATTGTTTGTAATATCATGTTGTCGGTGATTGTGAATTTCAAATTGATTAGAATGTGGATTCCAAATGATTATGCATTTTTTCAAAATGCTCGATGGCAAAGAAGTTAGGGAAAAATCATTATGTCATTTTAGTTTGGCTCTAAAGAAAAACCCTAGCGCCGCCATGGAGAGGTTACAGCTTCAGTCACACTGGGTTCTAGCTGGTATTCAAGCTTGTTTTTCAAGTATGGCAGTTTATGAACGGTGGCAAGTTAGTTGGTGGACTCTCCACGCGCCGGAAGCGAAGGTAATAGAAAATCTTATGGGATTTTGTTTGCAGTTTAAACCACCATAACAGAGGTAATATCTTTACATTGCTTTGATCTTTCGAAGGTAAATCTAGTGAATGGAAAAGTAAAAAAAAAAGGAAAAATAATATTCTTTCAATTTTGTTCTAGTTACTTCCTTTTTGGTTTCAATTTTAAAGAGATTTTGAGTTTTCTTTAATCATAACTGAATCTGAAACTATTTTGAACTTGAAGTTCAAACTCAAGGGTTTCAAATTTTTTGGAAGGAAGGGTTTGCAATATGTGAATAAGGTTTATTCCAGTCTATAAAAAGCATAGAATCTTCAGCCATTATAGTGTGTGACAAAGATTGGAATGAAACAACAGAGTGTTGTTGAAAAGAGAATAAGGGTTTATTACAGTGATATCTTTGTATTTTGAAAAATTGAAAAAAAGAGTTTATAGTGTTTATATCTCTAACCCTTATTACAGAGATTGCATATTTCAATGAGATAATATTGGTACTGTTTCATTTAGTACAGATTATGATGGGCATTATTATATATCTTTTATATGTACCCTGTTGAGATTTTGTAATTGCAAAAATAATGCAGTTATAAGGTCCTAACAGTTTGCATGGTTATTGTGAAACTTTGTAGAGGAGTTGGTGCTCCTACTAAAGTTGGTGCTTCAGAATTTTGGTGGAGCTGGTGCTCCTAAATTGTTACAGAGTTGGTGCTCTAAAAAATATTGTAATCAGTTTGGTATTAAGCCTGTAAGGCATTTTGGAGTGGTTTTTCTACCCCAAGAGGGTTTTCCACTCGTCAAAGCTCTATGTTTCTCTTTTGTGTCATTTGTGCTTATCTTGCTTAGGTTTTCATTCAGTCATTTGTGAAAGTGGTTCATGCAATGCCCTGATACATTATCACAGTTCCAAGTTGTCTAAAAGTTCAAAGTTTAATTGTTCATGTTCAATGTATGAATGTTAAAACTCTGCCATTAGTGAGTTTGGTGTCCTGTGTAAAAGAAAGCATTAAAAGATTGTTCATTCAGCATTATGTGAACATTGTATATTATGCTTTCATATGAGTTGTTAAGTATTCATGTTATGTTTGATTAAGTCTTTGGAAAAAAATCATTCAAAATGCAATATTCACATTGCATATATAAGTCACTCATTTGTTCAAGATCAAACAGTTCAAATCTGCATTTCAAGTCATAAAAAGTTTTAATTTATACATTACTCTGATTCACCCTCCCTCCCCCCTCTTAGAGTAATTCCACTTCCAACAGTAAATCCAAAGTAATTGAATTCCATTTATACTTTTGGTTTGCTCATTCAATATCAATTCTGAGTAAATATTATTATGGTTATAGTCAATTGATTTACAAAGTAAATATACCAATCATAGTGAAGATGGATTTCAGACATGCATATTGGCACTGCACCTCATTGTAGACCTTTTTGTCAAGTTCTATTCTCTAGTGAATTCCTTCTTGGTAATGTGTTAAACTCCTAACTGATGTTATAAGACGACCTGCCATCAGTGTATCTACTTTTATTCATTTGATGAATGATGCTTTAGTCCAAGACGACCAAAGGAAAAGGGCAATGGAATTTTGGATCAACTGACTGTCAAATTGTTTACAAAAATGATAAATTGCAATTTCTTTACTATTTTTTAAATATTAATTTTTATATATATTTAACCATTGTCCCCTCACCATCCCCAAATTCTTGGAATTTCTTTTCGCAATCCATGAAACTCATTCCCCCATCCTGGAAAATCAGAGAAACACTGATTAATACACCCAACAGATGGAATACAGTAACATATAGCTCAAGTTTCAAATCTGATACAAATTTGGAACTGGATGTCTGAGACTCTGATCAGATAGTTCCCTAAATACCTATCTCAACAAACAAAAACAAAAAAGAAAGGGAAAACACAGAAGAAACAATAAACTTCCAGCAAACAAACAGAATAACATTCATTTGAAGTACGAATTAACAGCTCTGAACTCTCGTGAGAATGTTAGAGATGGAATCAAAGATGTCCAAAAAATTCATTAAGCAACAATGAGTGGTACAGTAAACCTTTGGACAAAGAGAATGTTGTATTTCTTACAGTATATAAGGAATTGACAAAATTTGGAGGAAGCACAAAAGGAGGAGGGTATCAAAAAAACCTTTAGAAGCTGATAAGGGATGGTAATGCAAGCGGAAGGAAATCAGCAAGGCTTGTTCTGAGATGGCATTGAATATATGAACCAAATGGAGAAAGTAGAAGTAAAACCAGCAGCAGCAGCAAAAGAACAGCAGAAGAAGTGAACTAAAAGCATAGATCCTAAAGAGAGCTAAAATTAATATTCTATATCGTGGAAGAAACAAAGGATGAGAAAAAGACTTTAATATCGAGTTCTTGCACTCAACCTACATACCAACTTCAGGGAATTCCAGAAACAGAAATTAGTTTTACTTTCAAAATAAAATAAAATCATCTATTGGCAATATGGGAACAATTACAAAAAAAAATAAAAAATAAAAATTGAAAAGGAAATTGATGCATAGGTGCAACAACAATTGCAAAATAATGAGTGGTGATTATATAGAACAAGGGCATGCTCAATTCAAGTAGCATCAAGCCTACTGATTAGTATCTCCATCATTAATACACTATCTTTCATTTCCACATTGGAAAAGGGATTCTAGCATTTTATTAGAAATGATAAATGAGTGGCAGCTAGTTGAAAGCCCAACATACGTTGTTTGCTAACAGATATTACTATTAGTGTATTTGCACTTATGGTGATGACCTTAATTGCATTCATCTGGCCACCTCATTGGGTCCTTCAAGCAGAGTAGTAGGCTGTTTATATCTTCTAGCTAATCATGTTTTAGCCATATATTTTTTTTGTTTCAAATAGCAGTTTCCATCATCTAAACTATTAGCTTAGCATGCACTACATTTATGTTATAATATTGATCATCCCAAAAACTATTTGTGAGGCAAAAGGAAAATGATGCCCTTCAAACATGCAGCATCATCAGAACATCCTCATTTCAAAATAACATTTCTACAAAATTCCATAATAATATATTTTACAAAAAAATATACAAATTGGATTAAATGCAGGATAGCAAAGGATGGATCGCTCATGAATCTTTCTATTAAATCAGGAGCTGCATGCCATGGTGCATATGTGAGACAAATCTATTTGAATTTTTTTCCATCAAACAATAAGTAGAACGGTATTTTGTTACAATTGTAGAAAAATTGTTATAAAAGGTAATTATAAAAGGCGTGTCATAACATCAGACTATTATTACTCACAAGTACTTTGCTGTAAGATAGTTCTTGTAAATTTGAAAGAAAAAACAAAATCTTTGTTTGTGTAAAAGCACTCCCAGAAGCAAATGCAAAAAGATTGATAGCCAGCAGTATTATAAAATTCCACTATAAAAACATTGAAAGAGACCAGATATGTAATTTCAAAATTAATTCATTGAAAAAGACATATTGATAGAAGTAATGATGTTATTTCAAAATATAAAAAGAATAGTGGAGACCAATGCTATACTCCTATCACCTATGTTTTCATACCAAATTGAAGAGCATAGGACATTGCATAGCCAATAACTGCATAAATTGGTGAATTGATAAAAAATTGTTATGACCCAACTATGACTCAATTAGGCATATGTCTATAAACAATTACGAAAAAACATGTTTACCTTATCATATTTGTGTCCTTGGATGCATAGATTTGAAACAATTTAGCTCTTTTCTCTTGCACCTTTGGAACTGCTTTGTTGATCTCTGTTGGAATAATGTAGATTCACAAATTTAATAATTTACATTAAGAAATTGCACCATACATGTAACGTCTAAAAGCTATTAGCAGTTAGATACATGCAAAACATAAATCCAAAGTATTGTATATACAACTATACCTAAATCATGATGTTAACAAGGTCTTGAAATAAACAACTCCTGAAACTCATCAAGGAAGCTGGATGTTGAATATATTGAAACAGGTTTAACCATATAAGTGTAACTAACAGGAAAAAACGAAGTTTTACAATCTAGATATGTGAGGGTTTAAACTTTAAATATCATAATGGAGCTTCAAGCTCTATGTGAAAAAGCTTTAACCATATAATTAAGGAGACAGCTTAAACCAGCTAGTTTGTTTTCTGCTTGCATCAAGCTTTTATTATGGTAAACAAGTGGATTTGATTCTAGATTAGTTATTGCAGCAAAGGATTACACAAGCATCAGGGCAAGTGTAACATGAATTTTATGAGACGGAGAGAAGCAGCAGTAAAATTCAACAACTAAAACAATTTCAGAGCAGGGGCTGTAAAGGTTGTCTGCAAAGGTCATAAGAGCAAAACTACAATGGCTTTCTTTTGTTATTCAGATTTCAGGTTACCGGATGTATTTACTTCTTTAGTATGCAAGTGGTCCAAGCCTTTCATTTTTGTTAATATTTTCAACTGAATTGAGCATTCATTTCTTAAATCCAACTCTTGAATTTTGGAGTTGGACTTTAGTGAAAAAAAATAAAAGTTTATTTATACACAACTCTAAATGCACCAAATATACATAGCATAGGCTGTGGAATGTAAATAGTTAATATTTCATTGATAGAACTGAATTAAATTCAATGTTAAAACAAATAAAAAATGAAAAAACAGCTTAACTGAAACAAAAACATAAAGTCCAAAGATAAAATGAAATTTAAGTTTAAATTAACATTCCATCCACCAACTAAAATGGCCATAGAACTCCATTCTTGTTTTATTGTAAGGAAGAAAAGTGCCCTTTCAAGGGTTAATAGGAGTATTGAGTAGTAGAAGAAAGGTGAAATGGCAGGCTCCAAGGAAAGGAGTTAAACTGAACTTCGATGGGACCTCAAGAGGGAACATAGGAATAGCAGGAGCAGGATATATATTAAGAGTGTAAAGGGCAAATTTGTAATTTTTGTTACAGGTATCTATGTTCCTTGGCTATAAGACAAGCAATGCAGCAGAATGGGAGGCCCTTCTAGCAGTCATTAAGGCTACTTATACAACTGAGTATAAAAGAGTGGATCTTTAAGGTGATTCCCCAATAGTAATAAATGCAGTAAGGAAAGCTTATTGCCCTAATTGGCAGCTTAGAGCAATATTCGAAGAGATCATATTACATGGTTGAGAAAATTTGAATAGGTGAAGGTGGCAAACTGTTACAAGGAACAAGCACACTGTTACAAGGAACCGATATTTGGCCAACCAAGGGGTAAAGTTAAGTACAATTACATTGATGGAAAGTACAGATAGAAAAATTGGGATGAATTGCATAGTATATTAAGAAAAGACTGTGTCCCATGATTTTAAGAAGGATTAGAATGTTTAAGTTGCAATGTTATTAGAAGGCATTTGTGAAGATGTAAGGAATAGCATTTGAGAGATGCTTCCACACATATGATTGAATGAAGTATAACCAATACAAAGAGTGAAAATGATAACAAGGTTTTATATCAACATGAGATGCATGGGGAGGGCATTAATTATATTGCTTGTATGTGTTGGTGGTTCTATTTGGCTAGAGGTCTTGGTTACAAGTGCTGATCAGTTGTTGTTAGGTTTCTTTAGTGGCATCCTCTTCATAAGTTCATAGCAAGCAAGTATATGACAAGGGACCCCTTACACCATAGTCTAGTTTCTGTTCAATCGGCTCAAGGGTTTTTACTGTCCAGCTATAGGTAATTTGAGAGTTATTAGAGCCATTATGGGGCGGATGGATTAGCTAACAATGGTAGAGAGAGAACTAGAGCTTCAATAATGGAGGACTTCAATAGAAAAAATAAAAATGGCTATCCACGACTTGGGTATAAGAGAGTATTTTGACTTGCTAGTCCATGGCTCTAATGGTTTAAAGGATGAACAGGAGGAAAAGGTTATGTTACAGTACAGCAAGGTATCAAGCGAGGAGAAAGGGAAAGCCATGTCCATTGCTATAGAGGTGGAAATAAAGCAATGCAAGTGGAAATAATCACGCTAATGTTGGATGTACAAACTTTGGAAGAATTTTGTCAAGATTTATAATTGGTGATGAGGAATTTGGTAATATTTGCCCAAAAGGGAAAGTTATAAGTAACAAGTGGATATACAAGGCCCCTCCTAGAGAATAGTCACCTCACACAAGCGGTAAGAAGGGAAAAGAACATAAAAGGTATTAAGTTAAATTGTGTGATGAATGCAAAAGGCCCTATAGCTCCTACAATGGAGCTAACCCTTATATCTGGCAACAGTGTCTACAGTTGTGCAACTGCATATGACCATTGGCTGACTACTCCTCCCAATAGTGGTATGGCTTGATGGGTTGTGTCAAAGTTACCTTAAAATATGTTATTCTTCATTGTAGATTGCTCTCATGGAAGTATGTTGTGTTATGGGTTTTTAGGGTTTTGTGTTGTTCTAGTATATGGTTTTTTGGTTGTATATGGTTGTCTCTTGGTGTTACTAATTCAACCTTGTATAGGGTTTTGTTCATGCAGTTTTAGCTATACTTATATTATTTTGGTATGATGGGGTAGGGAAGGGGCCCCATTAATAGAACCCTAATAATTATGTTAAAAAGAAGAAAAGAGATTCTCCAGCCACAAATTAGGGATGATTTTTGTGGTTCATATCTACAAACTGGCTAATTGTATCCATTCAAAGGCTAATTCACCTTGAAGTTTGTATGATAATATTGCATTTTTTAAGAATTATACTTTAAAAATTCATTTTTTGGAAATTGGAAAACCATCATTACTAAGGCCAAAGAGATTCCTTATGGTGCATAAATAGATTACAAGGAAGAAAACTTTTCTAAAGTTCTGATATGAAAAAGTGCTCAAGAAACCTCAAGTCTAAAAAGAAATCCTTCAATTGAGACAGTTTGTAGCTGAGGTACTCTAAAAGACCAAATTTATTTAGCTATTTCTACAATCTACTCACTTTTTTTCTCCTTACCTTGATGGTGGCTCACTAAGTGTGATCCAAAACGTTGATGCACAATAAATTTAATGTTATTTCTTATAAATGCATAGTATCTTAAAAATAGATTTAATCACATGAGCTCTATTGAATTCACCTATAGATATTAAGTACAAAGGATGTTTAGTCAGATGGACTGTGTTTTCAAGCTATATAGCTAAGAGCATTCCAATGTGAAGCCAGATTCGATTCTCAGGGACAAGAAACCTCAATTTCCAGGGACAAGAAAAGGGGAATCATTAAATAACACAAGAAAGTAAAAGACGCATGATAATTTTGTCCAAGTTAAGTCAAACATGTATCCATTTACTTAAAGCTTAGGTTTAATGTGAATTTGCCAACTACCTCAGATTTTTATTAAATAAAGATATATAATAGGTGAAAAAGTTTCATTTTCTCTTCAGGCCAATGCCAATTCGGTACAGCATTTCATTTTTGCTGCCACTTAAGACTGAAGATTTACTGATCTTTAAAAGAATATTACAGAATTAACATTAATTTTTAAAATCATAAGACATCTTATAAATAAGCATCCATTTAAGAGGAAAAAAGAATCAACCTACATTTTACAGAAAAACTATTGTGGACTCGATCACCAAAAAATTGCATTTCCCTTCCAGCTAATAATGACTGGCGACAGGATTTCCTTTTTCTTGCAATTAAAGACTGAAGATCATTGCATTAAAAAGAAAAATATTTCTATACTTTACAGAAAACCTATTGAGGACACAGTTCCATGGAGGGGACTACAGTTCTTTTATGAGGACATCTTTTGAATCTTCTAAACTAGGACAATACTAAAAAAATGATTCGACAGAAAACCTATTGACGACTCAATCATGAGAAAGATGCATCTCCTTTCAGACCAACAGTAATTTGATACAGTTTTCCCGCCATTAAAAACTGAAGAGGACTGCATTAAAAAGGAAAGAATATTCCTGAAGATAATGAGGAGGTTCCATAATCTTGTAAACTAGGCCAAAAGGAAAAAAAAAATTCTACAATTAGGGATTCAGAGCAAGAACTTTGTAAGCAGTCCCCTTACATCTATATGTTTTAAATTAATATCAGCCTACATTACATTTAAAAATGCAGAAGTTCTCACAGGATAAATTCCATCTAATTTTTCGAGACTAAATGACTCATAACTTACCTTCACCAAAACAATTGAAAAAAATAATGTAATTCTTGCCTTATGGCATATTTCAATATGTCGACAAATAGATATGTACGAGATATATTCAGCAAATAAAAATTCGTACCAGTCTTTTTTCCTAAAATTATTTGTACAGAAATTCATAATTAGTTAAACTAAAGCTGCGTCGATAATACTCTTATTTCTTACTCGGGATGAAAAGAATACGAACCTATTCAACAAATTTAGTGGGATTCAGCTCGCAAAACATGCATTTTCCTTTGTGTAGGTATTAACATGAATTTGCTTAGCGTTTAAAAGCGAAACATTAAATAATATCTGTTACATAAAAATTGGAGAAAAACCCATGTAATTGGTAGCGGAAAGGATGTTTACCTGAAGAAGAGGAAGCATTCGGACCGATTTTACGTTTCTTGGGCGGCATCTTTCAAAAGCTTTTCTGGAGTGAATGACAAGGAGTGGGAAGCGACGAATGATTTCTTTTTCTTCAGACAAGAAGGGAAATATGAATAAGATTTGAAGTGGTGAAAAGAAAAGGCTTTGTATTGGGCGTGAATCTTGATCTTGATCTTGTTCTTGATCTGGCCGTTATTCCTCATTCGAATTATATGTTTGTTATGTAGGGGACAGTCAACGGTAGGCATTGCTGCGGCAGCAGCAACGATTTAATTCCCTAGAAGCCTTTAACGCTGCGCTAGGAGAGTGAATTGCAGAAGCTGATGGTGACGCCAGTGCAGCAAAGAATTTTGTTTACTGAAAGATTGTGCTGCGCTGATACGCTGCTGAATGAAAAGATGAGATTGAAAAAAATAAACAGAAAGAGTGGGATTTGAAGATGGCAAAACGAGATGATCACACAGATAGATATAAACATTTTAACATAGCAGAAGAATGAATTAACCGTTGAATTTATGAACTAGGAAGCCCCACTATCTACTTTTATGAAGTGGAAGCTTCTACGAGGAGAGGAAAAATGTGTTCAGAGAATAGATTTGAAATCTATTTTTAGCGACTGTTTTTGAGGTGGGCTTGAAAATTTATCTATATTTTTTAATATTAGGATGTTTGAATAGTTGTGATAGTAGTTGTTTATATAATGCTCAATATTTTTATCAATATTGGATCAATAGTTGTGACTTTAAAGTTATTAGTGTTGATGATGACTACCCATAATTAAACAAAATGTATTCCTTTGATCTAAAAAGCAACCAATCATGTAATTCCACATTAGTGCTTAATAAAACATGCTATGAATGCACAACCACTGGGTCCTCTCCTCTAGTTGTTAAAAATATAGTTTAGATAATTTTTTAATAGTAATTGTTGTGGGAAAAAATTATGAGATCATTAGGATCTTAAAATTTTCAAATTTAAATTTGTTAATTTCTCTATTATTATAAAATCTATGAGACCATCTTTTTGTGAACTACTTCTAAAATATTTAATAGTATCCACTAAAATATTTTAGGAAGTCCTTCATAAAACTATTATTCATTGAGGAGATGTGATCATTATATGGTTGTAATGGTGAAAATGTGTCAATTTTTTTAATATTTTGGATTTATTTTGATTAGGTTGTCTTTTATATATTGATTAGCAATCAAAAGAGCGTCTAGTAATGAATGTCTAATAGATTTTGAATCTCATAGTGATTGGGTTCTCTTTTACATATGGAATAACAATTGAAAGAGTTTTTAGTAATAATATAAATTTGTAGGGAACTAGGTTGTTTTTTTTTATATTGATAATTAAAAATTGAAAGAATTTTGAGCAATAACAATGGAATAGTTTTTGTACTTTACATAGGTATTACCAATAGCTCTTTTAATTATTCATATAGACTATCAAACTATAATGGCTTGTATCAAGATTAGTGTTCAAGATAGTATGTATTGCTTGTAAGTTGACAATTAACTTTATTCTAACATGTCCCCTTCATTAGTCATCCCCAATATTTAAATTTGATCTCTACATCTAATAATTTATCACCTTGATTCAAATTCATGAGTGTAAAGGGATCTAGATGATTTTAGTGGTCACAAATTTGAACCTCAAACATATAAATTTGACTTTCTTAGTTTGAGCACATGTTTCCCTCCCTTGTTAATCATTATGAGTTTACTTGAGCACAACTTATTTCAAATTACATGTTAGTGTGGTGTATGTAAAGAGTAACCCTAAATCATTTAAAACATATAGTTTTGAGAAAGGAATCTATTGAGAACATATAAATTTCAAGTACAAGTAGATAAAAAGGATTTAATCAATATTGTATCATTATACTAGGAGTATACTACACATTTGTTTATTGACTCAACCTTGGTTGGTTGTCATTAAACCAACCAACTAGGGATTGGATTGAGATAATATAACCCTCACAATTTAGTAGACTCAAGTCAAAAGTGTTTCCAAACATTATCTTTCATATAAGATTACAAGCACACACATAGAGGTGAACATTTTAAAGTGAAGAAAGTTGAGCAAATCAAATCCTTAACTCATGATCCCAAATTAGCACACATGTCCAAATCTACACTCACAAAGATCACCTTCACACTTGCAAAAGTTAACCAAAATAATGTATAATCAAAATTTCTAAGTCAGTGAGAGTGATCTTACATATCCTTAATTTATCACATCAATGTGAATCAACTTATGGCATTTACATTCTGACATCTTATCAAATTTAGAGTTAAGTGTTACTTGCTTTTGAATTCATTTAATTTTTACAATTAATTTAGCATTTTTATTTTTTAGTCCCAATTTTCTAATCTAGGTTAATTGTTTACGTAAATACTTTATTTATTGAATTGGTCTAGATTATTTATGTGAATGTAAAAATATATTGCAAATATAAATAGGAAACTTGAATTTCTTACATCCATTGGGGTTTTGTCCTTAGGGTTTATCCCTTCTCCATTAAGGTTTTAGAACTATTTTATTATTATTATTATTATTATTATTATTATTATTATTATTATTATTATTATTATTATTATTATTATTATTATTGTTATTAATATTATTATATGTCTATTCAAATCTAATCAAAGTTTGGATATACCCTTTGAGTATTTGGCATTTCTTTATCTATCTCTAGGATTTAGACTTTATTGTAAGATTGATTCTTACCATCCCACTTAGATCTAATTAGGGCCCGGATCTACTCTTTAGTCTTTAATATTTATTTATCTATCAAGCCCATAATTTAGACTTTATTATAAGATCTCTTTGATTCCTACACTCCCACCCTTTAGATTTAGGGATTGATTTCCAAGTTTTAGATTTGATCATTCCTTATTTTTCTAACCTCATATCAAATAGAACCTTTTATTGTGGACTCCTCTTTGGTATTTGATGATAATGATGATTCTTTCTTTTCTTATGACATTATACGCAATGATTATTTTTTGTGTTAACTCCTTGTATTGTGTACTACCTAGGGTTCCTTGTTAGATGTATAATTTTTATAATGTATATATGATTTGGAACCATAATTATGGCGTGTGCCAAAGTGTTTATACATATATTTACTGTAATGGATATCTTTTATTCACATGATGTTAGATCACTAACTACACATGTTTAGCTCCATGTTTGATCATACTATGAGATGTTTAAGTTTCATGTTTATTCTTATCTATATCATTGCATGTGACATTTAGTTGTGCCAATTAATGTTTCATTATTTATCATTTTAGTGGCTATACTTTTAACTACCTTAGGGAGCTATCCATGCCATTGTAAAATGATATTTCTATTGATTATCCTTCTCCTTTTCATGATTTTTTACCTTTCAACACTCTTCCAAACATTAATTTTATTCTTATATCCTATTCTCCATGTATTCATATGATTTATGCATCTTTGTATCCTACCTAAGTTGACACTTTAAGTCATCTCCCCATGAACATGTTTTTTTCATGCTATGACTACTTTTCAGATTTATTATGCAATCAAACATGCATATCAAAAAATGGATAATGAATAGGATATAATAAATCAACTTAATGGTGCTCCATATAAGATATCTTGTTGAGTTTAATGTATTTGAGACATATAGAAATGTTTGGAGACAAGCTTTAGCCAAAATAATCATTTATGCAACACTTCAAGGTCAACATTGGCTCACAAGTAAATTTAATGTACTTATTCACTATAGATAGGGTGTCAATGAATGAAGAACAAACATTATGATTCGTGCTACCAATGGACCATTTTTCTCATATTCCTTATCACCTTCTGAATAATGACATTAAGTGTGTCTTCATAAGAAATCTCTTGATTTCTCTCCAAAATAAAATTCTTCTCTAGAAGTACCCTTCTTTCCCTAATCTTTATGTAGTCCTAAAGGATTATAAGAGCATTGTTGACAATATCTCATCATTATCTCCTAATTCACTAGCTTCTTCTACTACTACAATGCTTTCCTACACATCCAAATACCCTAACAAACCTTTTATGAGAAACAAATTTTCCAATCCTAAATTTGATCCCAAACTTGATGTAAACCAAGTGAATGCACACTTCCTTCTTCTCTTGTGGTGTCTTCCAAACCTTAGAACTCTTTTCATTTCATGCAATTGCTAGACTCTACTTTCTATCCTCCAACAACTCTTACCCATTAATCTTATTCAACCTCCTCTCATATGCACCATAGATAATTATCTTCCTCTTCCAAGTGGGAATGATTCAAAGGCCTACTACTAATACCATCATGTCCCCAAGCATGACTTGCTAAAACATGTCTTTGCCTTAGACATTAGGTACAAGATCTTATAAATAATAACATCATACATGTTTAAGGTAACAATGATAAAGGAAATAAGTTAGTTGCCCCTTCCAACCAAAACTTGCAAATCTTTATTAACCCTTCCCCAAGTATAACACTCCTAATCATGATGATATGGTAGCTTTTTTTGTTGTTCCTTCTACTACTCCTTCCCTTGATATTTATGCCTTCACTTTTTCAAAAATAGCTAGTGTTGAATCAATGTGGACCTTCTTCTAAACCTTAATCTTCTATCATCATCTTATCTACTAATGAGGGCCCCAAGATTGGACCGTATAAGGGGCCTCTTATAATGAAGTGTCAATTTTACATAAGTAAATTGATGGGATTTCCATGGATCAAGAATTTTTTTAATATAATAATTGAAAACCATCTTTGTAACACACATCACCACCAAGACTTTTGTATCACATTTAATAGTGTCCCTTTGAAATCTCTTGATGATATTTTCACTAATACATTGGGTTGTGTGATTATTTGTCTCATGGTTGGTAATACATATCTAGAGATGCCCTATCATATCATTACTATCTTTGATCAACTTAAGGTGATAGTTCAATACTATGGCACACTTCTATAAAGGAAATGGGCAACACAAGTCCATCTTTTTAACTTGAAGCACCTAAAAATAGCATATATATTTTAAATTTTAAAATGATATAAACCTTAATGAAATGTAATATTTTACAATTTTAAAATGGTATAAACCTTAATGAAATGTAATATTTTAAAATTTTAAAATGGTATAAACCTTAATGAGATGTAATATTTTTAGTGTAGTTTACACATTTTTTTTGCAAATTGTTTGGATAAATTCTTTTTAATAAAATTAGCATTGTAATTTAAATGCTAAAAAAAGTTTAGCAAATGAGGTTGTTGTACCTCCACTTTCTTATACTATTTTTTTTTTATATATTTTTCCATTTAGTTAACTTCTAGTATTAGTACATGGAAGAAAAATAATAATTTCAATAAATATTTTGTTATAAATGCTTAAAGTCAGGTGTATTAAAAACATAATAGTTTCAATGAGCGTTAACAATTGAAGAACCAATAGAAAATCAAAATAATCATAAGAAAAAAAATGGTTAAATTTATCCAAAGGGTTACACATTGGCTTTGATAATGCTTCTAAAGAGAATACAGTTTAAGAGCTAATTTTATTTTAAGAGATCCTAGTAATTGGAGCTTATATTTTTGGAAGTTTTTAAGTTTCTAGGAAGTATATGAATAGTTATGTGGAATGGTTTACCCTTTTGTTAGGCTTAAAGACTACATTTAGACTCAGATACAAACAAATTTTGGTACAATATGATTTTCAAATTATTGTCAATGATATCAATAAGAGCCAATATGACAGTAGCAATTAATTTTTAAAGAAGTAATATCATGATAAAATAAATTTATTATTTTTCAATTAGATATTATGATAGAAAATAAAATCATGCAATTGATCTTTTAACAAACCAAAAACTTTTTTTTCGTGTTGATAGAAAGAATGAAGACCATAAAGAGAATCTATGTGTAATGATTAATTAATCCTTTTTCCAATTACACATTGTTATAGGGGAAAAAATAATTTTATTGATCTTCTAGCAAATCAGGGAGCCTCTCAATTTGTATTCAATTGATAGAAAGTACGAAAGCGAATGATTGGGAGAATCTATGTGCCATCATTATAAAGGTCAATTCTAATAGATAATGTGTAGAGGTGGTTGACAACATGTTATAAAGGGAGTACCTCCCTTTACATGCTTTTCTCTCCCTACCTTAAAGTCCAACGCTGGTTAGAACATGAAAATACATATAAAAGACCTATAGGTGTTCATGTGGAAAACTTGGATAGATACATGCAGGATATGAATATTATTATGTGCAATATGGAAGTTGCTATGTTATGCATAAAGGAATGCCAGAAATAGTTAGTGGTTGTAAAATGCCATGTCTAAACCATGGTTTGATAGAAAGGGTTGAGCATAGGGATGTAGTGGTGCATGGTCTTGTTACCCCCCTTAAATTTTATTTCAAGACAAGTTGTTTTAAAACTCATCCTTTCATGGTAAACTTGTGCAAGTCGCAGCTTCGACAAATCTTATAACTGTCACAGTCTTGTTAAATTCTTGAACCAAGTTGCTAAGTTTTGATGTTTCAAAATCACCCAACCTTTTGCAGTTTTTGGAAATGATGTTTTGTGTTGTCGGGATATCGGCAGTTCTAGAAACTCCAGAACCTCTAACTCATGGTTACAAGGTTCTAGCTCATAGCGACAGGGCAACCTCAGCGAGATATGTTGTTTCCAAAGTATCAGTGCATTTAATGAAGAGTACGGCGCATTTAAGGAATGTCTTCTCCAATTTCTCAAGACGATAATAGAAAGTTTAAACGTAATCTTTAAAAATCCCCTAAAAAGATAGCTCTTTAATAAGGAAGTTGGTAAAACGGTTTGACACGTTCTGCTTAGCAAATAAATCACCACTTTCTGCCGCAAAAGTTAAATAGGTCTGCATGTAAGAGAAGGTGACAGTGTTTTCAATTTCAGAGTTTTCTTAAAATGGTACTGTGATCGAGGGAAAATACTTGTTAGAAAACAAGCAACAAACAAAAGAGTGCAAACAACAACTATAAACACCCTACACCTCAAGATTGAGAAAATGCTTAACTTAACAAAACAAAATGGAACCATTTACCTTGTTGAGTTGTCCTTGGGTTGGTCCTTCAATCTTCGATGTTGTATGCTCCTTTGATGGAAAAAGATGCAAGTTTGGATTGTGAGATGGATGGAAAAATGAGTGAAAATGGATGCAAGTATGAGAGTTTGGCTAAGTATGGCTCAAGAGAAAATTTTGCAAGAGTTTGGCTAGCATAAATGATCTCTCTTAAAATGAGAGAAAAGAGGGGGTATTTATTTTTGGACTCTCTAGGGAAATTGACAGTTGAGATTGAACCACCAAGATCAAGATGTAGGGCTAAGGTGAGTTGAGAAACTCACAAGCCCTCACATCTTGACATGTGGCATGTGAAGTGGCTTGTAAGAGATGATGTGTACATGAGTTGGAAGGAGAGTACATGACATGGAGGCAGTACATAGTACCTTCGGATTGGGACAAGATCTCCTTATAAAGGAGGTCCTTATCCCCATGTGGGTGAGAGGACATGTGAGGAATTAAAAATTCCCCAAATATCCTCATGGGGATGAGAGAAGGAATTTTAAATTCCAAGGAATGCATTGGGGGATTAAATGTGAATTAAAAATTCACATGGGGAATGGAGTGCCTTCTTCAAAAGGAGAAAGCCTTTAAGAAGGTTGACTTAGGACACATTACATAAATGATATGGGGATTAGGTTGACCTAATTAAGTGATTAAGGTTGTGCAAGCACTTGATTAGACAAATTAATGACATATTAAAGGCAAGTGGGAGATTAGGAAGAGTTCACATGTGACTTGATGTGACAAGTCAAATATCACATGGGGAAGAGAAAAAAGGAATTTAATATTCCTTGGAAGGATAAAAGGAATTAAAAATTCCTTGAGAGGTTGATTAGGCTAGTTAATGAAGGATTAGAGGAGGGTTAGGTGGCTAAGAGATTAGAGGCCAACTTGCAAAATTTGGAGGATGTGACACATCCTAATCAAGGATTAAGCATGTGCACATCCTAATGATGAGATTAGGAGATGGATTAGGATTAGAAAGGGATGTGACATGTGAAGAATTAAATAAATGCCATATTTATTTAATTCATTTGATGAAAAAGAGGATTAAAGAGATAAGGTAATACCTTAGGGGTTAGAAGAACTTTAGAGATATTAATTAAATAATAGTGATATTACTTAATTAATGCAGATAAGGGAATGTTTAGATAAAAAGGGATAAATTTGAATAAATTAAGTGTCCAAATTTAGGTGTCTACGTACTTTTGGGTGATGTGGGAATGGGAAGATGAACTTGTTCTTGTTCTTCAACCTAATGTGAATTGGCGGAGGAAGAGCAATTCAACATCATCTCCTACCAATCGGCTTGGAAGGAGAAAACTAGTTAGGTCGAAAGTACATCAAGGCAATCTAGGTTTTGGAAGAAGAAGAGGAACGCCAATTCCATAATTTAAGTTATGGAAATGCAAAATTTGGAGTCGTATAGAGTTGACACTCGCCAGCTTTAGTGACATGCATGGAATCTTTCACGAGGGGAGTAATAACGCCTTTTCTATAAACGGTTGTCTGCCTAAGTTTTTAAGAGCCAAGTACTTTTAGTAATGTAACAATTTTTGGGTGCATATATATTGGTCTCCAAGTTAATAGTGAGGGCATATTTTAGCTATTCTCGGAAATAGGGAAGTAAGTTTAGGTTTTCTTTGGTATAGTTGGTTGTGTAGGGTGTTGGGCCTTTGTGCTCATAATTTTGATATTGGAGAAATAAAGAAAGTATTTTGAGATCTTTGCATTTGTTAATGTTTCTTTAAATTGTCAATAGACTTTGGGCTTTTGCAATTTCCTTCCAATATTGATTTCATCATAGTAAACTATATGTGAAATTATTTCTGGAACTTTGAATGCAGGATAATTCACCTATTGAAAAAGAAATTCACTGCTCATTCTTTTTCTTATTTCTCATTGTTGGTGTGGAATAAATGGGCTTTGTATCATTTGTTTGCATTCACTTCTTTCTAAATCAATTCATCACATTTACGTTCATGGTCTTGGGTAAATGTTAGTGTTCCTTTCCTGCTTTCTGGTTAAAAGCATACCCTAAGTTTTCGTTCATTGCAAACCATTCGAAGGTACCTGTGCCTTGTAAAATAAGCAGAGAGTACTTGCAAATACCATTGCAAGTGGCTCAACTGTTAGTACTATTTGTTCTTCTTATTCGGCATCCTGAGTCATTTTATTTCATTCATTTCGAAGGACAAATCTATCAACTAGCAGGTCTAAAATTTAAAGGATTGGAAAAGAGTATCAACCATATGTTTGACTATAATGACCTATTTGTATTGATTTTTTTAAATTATTAAAAGTAATTAAAAAAAACAACTATATGCTCTAAGACCTATCAAAAGGTTTGATTATATTTCCCTTGCAATGTCTTTAAGAAAAGATGACTCAAAGTTAGGGTTTCTAAAAGTTTGTAAATCCAAAGGAGTAAAAACACCTTGTTTGCTACCAACAAGATAATTTTGAGTGAAACTACTTTATCTAAATTGTTTCATCCAAAATGTATCTGGCCAAAATTATATTAAGGTTTTGGGATATAATTTTAAAGTTTATTACCTATTATTTTGATGAGCCTTGATCATATAAGCTTTGAAAACATCCAATATTATATCACCAAGGCCAATGGACTTAGAACACAACTCATTCAATTAATCTATAATACACTAAACAAACTAGGTACTAAATATGGAACTTTTGTTTCTAGCTTTCATACTCATAGGTTGACTATGGGATCTGTTGGTGTTTTTTTATGTACGAACCTTCAAACCTAAGGCTCTCAGTTTGATGCAGCCAAGGTGACCAATATTTGCAATGCAAGAACACTCATGCTCAAGTTCAAGGTTAGAAAAGGCCAATGAACAAGAGGTTAATACACACCTCTTTTGCATTTTGAGCTCTACCAAGCTTGAGAGGTTAATCCTAGAGATCTTTTAAGGATATAATTGTATACACTTAAATTTGGTCTAGAGGAATTGATTAAATAAAAGTTATTTAATTAATGATCTTTAATTCTTCTACTTATAAATAAATTGAAATTTTTATTTATATAGTTCATTTTCTATAATTCTTCCTATCTTAAATCATTTTTTTCATGTCCTAATTAAATGAATAAATTCAATTAGTTTGTTTTATTTAATTAACTCTCTAATTAAATTTGAATTTTTAATTCGAATTTGAGCACATTTCTACTAGCTTCTCATCTTCCACCTCATCATATGTCTTAACAAATTAAATATTTCTAATATTTAATTTGGCATTTATCCTCAACAAATTTTAACCAATTTGAGACACTTGGCCTTCATCTCCATTTGATTCTTCTTCACACTTAGCAGTTTGTTCTTCTAAAGGGAACACACTCCTTGATTCTCTTTAACCTCTTCATCTTCAACCGTCCATCTCTCTAGATTGAATCCAGATCATTGATTCTTTCCACCTAAGCCCATGCCTTGGAAAATCTATAAATAGACTCTCATTTACAACAAAAGATATAGAGAGTTGAGCATAATTACACTCCGCAGAATTTTAGCTAGCATTATCATCTTAGCATTGTCATTTTAGTATTTGCATTGTAGAATCAAGTAGATTAATCATGGCACTTGCATTAGTAGCATCTTAATTGCAGTAGTTTCTTTATATCATTTTCATTATCAATATCATAGGAGCATCATTAATCTTTGCACATCATCTACAACAAATTTAGCAATCATGTAGTGTAGGAGATATCTCTTGCATTTCTAGCATCTCATTCTTCAGGTTGTCATTTGGAAATTCATGTGCACAAACAATCTGAGAGAAAAATGACTTAAAGAATCCTTGGAGATAGAGGACAATGATACGCTATTGGGGAGTTTGTTGTTTTGATTTCATTTGAATTCTTTGATATAATGTTTCATTGGTGTGTTGTATTATTTGCTTATGCACTCACATTATTCATACACACATAAATTGGCGCCCACCATGGAAAGATTCCAAAAGAAATATCACCATAAAAGCTTATGACGATGAAGAAAGATCCTCTCAAGGACTGATAGTATTGCCAATTCAAGTGGGACCAGTTGTAAAAGATATAATCTGCCAAGTTTTGGACAAGGAGTTGACTTACAACATACTCTTGGGACGACCTTGGATCCATGAAATTCAAGTAGTACCATCAACATACCATTAATGCTTGAAATTCCCTTACAATGGACAAGAGATCACAATTTCAATAGATTCTAATAATCCCCAATACTGCAACACTCTCAAGACAGTCCAAGAAATTTTTGTACCACACAACAGAGAAGCTCTCACTTCTATCTCCTCAATTAATGAAGGACAACTCAATTCTTTGTCAAAACAGTTTGAGAAAAAGGTTTAGGTGAAAGATAAAGGAATTGGTGATCCCATTTCCTCAAGTAATGAAAGCCAACTCAATTCCTTGTCAAAACAATTTGAGAAAAATATTTAGTTGAAAGATAAAGGCATGGGTGAGTATTCAATTGACTAGTCCTTATATCTCTCACAGTTGCTACTTTCTCCAAAATCATATGGCCAGCCATCAACATCTAGACAACAATCTTCACAACCCACCATGCTCTTTGATGGTAAATTTGTAAAATCAGGCACTCTAGTTGATGAATTTGAGGATAAAGACATTCTAAATTGGCTTTACAACGATGAAGAAACATCCCAAGCAAAAACTTCCAACATACCAATAGAACAATATGGTAAAGGATTCACAATCTTAGAAACTATCGGATATGAAGGAAAATGTCCTATTAGTAAATGAAAAGAAGGTACATTGTGGAACCAATTCAGCCTATCACAGTCAATGCAAAAGATAAGACAGGATTAGGATACAAAGAAGAGACAAAAGAAGAAACCACTCAGCAGATTTGTGAGTGAATCCTCCAATTGCAAGCTAGTTCTGAAACAGACTCAAATGAATATGAATGGGATTCACTATCTGAAGTATCTTTTGAAGACAAAGAAATTGATGTGATAAAGAGGTATGCACCCGTACATATGGAGGGACAAAGTTTAGGGTCTAGACCACTTGAATTTGGATCACTACATATCAATGACTCTAGTGAGGACGATCAAACATCAAGCAAGATAGATCATTCAGAGGAGAGTAACATTATAGACCTTGACATTGCTATCGAGCACCTTGAAAACATTTCCATCATGACCCTTATCACCTTTGATCTTGACCAATCTGACGATTCCTTACCTTTGATACATCCCAAACTCATTGACTGTGAACAAACCAAGCTTGATATCCCTATATTTTTAGATGATAATGCCATTGTCAATTTCCTTTGTTCTGAAAATCCATAAACAAGCTTCACCAATGAATTTCATAATGAAGCTTTGAATCAGGGGAGTTCCAAATCTCTTTGTTGTAAAATAAAGAATACAAAAAATTGATCTAATGGTGAAAACCATGCAATGGAAGTATTAGATTATGTAATGTCCCCATTTCGCGAGCATCGAGTTCATAAGGATTAGCCTATCATTTGAACCTTGTAGGTTGACAAATGTGATGAGAGGGTCTTCCTTGGCGGTTATCCAGAGTTTCAGGATACTCCTCCAATTGATTCAGGTTTGGGCCTTTGCAGGGACTCACAGAGTGATGAGGCACTTACTATTTATAGTAAGTTAGGCCGATAGGGGTTACTATTTTTGGCGAGGGCACCACGGCTCAGTTGGCAATCTCAGTTTCGACCTAGTTTGACAGTTTGATGAGCAAACGGTGAATAAGGAGCATTTAATAATAATTAAATAATTATTATTATGACTTTATATTATAAAGTCACTTTAAGTGAAATATTAAAATATTAATTATGGCGAATTATAAAGTATTTAATACTTTATAATAGTGGAGTAAAATTAATATTAAATGAGTATTTATTACTCATTTTAAAACACGCCATTTATTAATAAAATTGCCTAAGTTCAAAAGAGGCGAATTTTATATTATTAAATGCATTTAAACTACTTTTTTGAAGGGGGTCGAATTTTTGAGAGAGGTATTTATTTCTCAAAGACAAATAGAACTCATTATTGATTGATTATTCAAATTTTGTCTTTTCTCTCTGAGAACATTTGGAGTTGGAGAAACAAGGGTTTCTACAATTAGGTTTTGGAGAACGTCAACTCTTCAGAATCAGACATACTGAGGCTGTGAAATACCAGTTGAAGATTGTCAGTTGAGTGGCTTCACACAGGAGTCATTACAGAGCATATTTGAGAAGTTTTATTCAAGTTTCTTGAGCAATTTGAAAGGGTTTGTTGGCTGCTACAGTACCCGCTACAGTGCACGTGAATAGTAACGCTACAGTGCACGTGAACAGTAATGCTACAGTACATGAACAGTATTGCTACAGTGCCGCTACAGTATTTTGTAAGGGTTTTTAAGAATTATTTCATTGCAGATCAAGGTATGAAGATCAACGTTGAAGACATTAAGCATTGTTGAATATTTTTCATTGCTGCTACAGTACCCGCGCTACAGTACGCGTGAATAGTGTTTGCTATGGTATTGTGCTTATTTGTGAAGATCTTGATAAGTATTTGAAGGAACTTCATGGGGAAACTCTGCAGTTCATACCAGCTGCCATTGATAATGTTGTAACAACAGTTCTGGGCAGAATTATTGCAACTCCAGGCTGTACAAGCTTGCTGCAAATAAAAAACCAGGTTTCTTGATTCATATATTAGCTGCTTTTTTATCATGTACGTTTGCCTTTTTACTTGCATGTCATAGATCCATTATTGTAATCATTTTGCAAGATAAATAAAGTCATTTGGCCTTAGTTAGGAGTTGGTTTACTTCAGAATTGCAATCTCGAATTTTATATACCTTCTAGAGTCATCTTATGCAAAATCGTACAAGTTCTATTCAAGCAAAAATCACAAAAAAACACAAAACATTTCAAAACCAGCAAACACCAAATTATCAAATTGCATTCTTAGCATCAGTTGGGGTTGAGACAACAGGTCTCCGATTATGAAAAAGTAAAAAGAAAGAGTGTATCCAATGGTGAAAACCTCTGAGGCACTAAAGGATGAAAGATTTGACACTCTTCCTAAGCATTATCATGAAAGATCTTCAGTATTGGTTGAGCCTACACAATCCATAAACATCAGTACTGTAGAAACAGTAAAGACCCTACATCTAGCGACATCAATGACAGAGCAAGAAAATCCAAGTTTCACCAAATTCTTTGAAGAAAAACAAATCAATTTTGCTTGGGCCTATGCTGACATGCCTAGAATAGATCTAGATCTAATAATGCATCATTTATCCATAGCACCTGGAGTGAATCCAATAAAGCAAAAATTAAGAAAAATGCATCCACACATCGCCCTACTAGTGAAAGTAGAATTGAAAAAACTCTTAGATATAGGGTTCATCCAACCAATTGACTATGCAGAATGGATTTCAAACATTGTACCAATCTCCAAACCAGACAACAACATCAGAATATGCACAGATTTTAGGGATCTTAATAAATCTTGTCTGAAGGATGATTTTCCTTTGCCTAATATAGACATCATTGTGGATTTAACAGTAGGACATGATATGCTATCACTCATGGATGGTTTTTCAGGCTATAATCAGATCAAAATTGCACCATAAGATCAAGACAAAACAACTTTCACATGCCCATGGGGTACATTTTGTTGGAATGTCATGCCTTTTGGATTAAAGAATGTTGGAGCCACTTATCAACGTGCAATGACAACAATCTTTCATGACATGATGCACACATTCATGGAGGACTATTTGGATGACCTGCTAGCAAAATCATTCACCAGAGAAGGACATCTGGGAATATTGGATAAAATCTTCACTCGATTGGAAAAATTTAATGTGCGGTTAAATCTAAAGAAGTGTGTATTTGGAGTAACATCAACAAAACCCTTAGGATACATAGAATCAGCTAAAGGCATCAAAGTAGATCTAGCAAAATTCAAAGCAATCATGGAAATGCCACCTCCTAAGAACATTAGCCAACTAAGATCTCTACAAGGAAGATTTCAATCCATCAGAAGATTCATCGTGCAACTGGTGGACAAAAGTCATCCTTTTACTCATTTGTTAAACAAGAATGTTTATTTTTGATGGGATGAAAGATGTGAAGCTAATTTTAATCCATTGAAATAATATATGATGAATCCACCTATCTTGGTATCACCAATAGAGGGAAAACCACTTTTTCTCTACATAGCAACTACTGAGGTATCTTTGGGAGCTTTGCTAGCACAAGAAGACTCTACAAGAAAAGAAAGGGTTATTTACTACATCAATAGGAAACTAAATGGCTATGAAATTAACTATACATTCATTGAAAAAGCTTGATTGGAAGTGGTGTTTTCTACTCAACAATTATGACACTATATGTTAACACATACTACCAAACTAATAGCCAAGATAGATCCATTAAAATATCTACTCAGCAAAGCCACTCTAATAGGAAGATTAGCAAAGTGGGTGATGATATTGAGTGAATTTGATATTCAATATGTGGATAGAAGAGAGATCAAGGGCCAAGCAATAGCATATCAGTTAACTAAAGCACCATTGCAAGATGACCATCCTATGCACATTGAATTTCTAGATGCAGATGTCCTCACAATGACAACACAACATTGGATATTATACTTTGATGGGTCTTACACTCAACATGGATTGGGTGTTGGAATCCTATTTGTTACTCCTCAAGGACACACTATTCCAAAATCTTACAGATTGATGTTCCCCTACACTAACAACATGGCTGAATATGAAGCACTAATCATTGGTATCAAGGTAGTAGTGGAATGGAAAATCACATAATTATAGGTTTATGGAGACTCTCAATTAGTCATCAATCAGGTTTATGATGATTATCAAACAAAAGATGACAAGTTGATGCCATGCAAGAGAATGGTAGATGACTTCAAGAAATACTTTGTTGAGATAAAGTTTGAACAAATTCCAAGGGTATACAACAAAGTTGCAGATGCCATGGCAACCATTGCTTCTCTTCTACAAATACCAAAAACATGAAGTCATAATGAATTCATGTTTGAACAATTGTTTAATCCTGCATATGATAATCCTGAATCCCAAGTCATATACCATCTAGTTGATGTTGACTCTTTAATCTATGGGAAGATTTATACCTATCTGAGAGACAATACCCTTCCACCTGATCTATCCCAAAGACAAAAATGCAATTTTATCTACCAAGCAGCTTGACACACCCTGATAGTCGATACACTTTATCGAAGAGGTCTCGATGGTACTCTCCTCTGATGCCTTGAACCTGAAGAATCTGAAACCGCTTTATGAGAAGTTCATGAAGGTATTTGTGGTACTCATTCAAGTGACCTCTTACTCCAGCTAAGAAACTCCTACACTTGAGATATTATTGGCAGAACATGGAGAAGGAATCTTTTCAATTTGTTAAGAAGTTCAAGAAGTGTCAAATCCATGGAAATCTCATACATGCACTGGTGTAGGAGCTGCGACCATTCACATCAACCTAGCCTTTATATCAATTGGGACTTGATCTTGTGGGTAAGATTCATCCATCTTCCTCTAATGGAAATAAATTCATAATCACAACCATGGGGTATTTCAAAAAGTGGATTGAAGATGTCCCATTAACCACCATCACTAGTAAACAAATTTCTTCTTTCATCCTAAACTACATTGTCTGTCAGTATGGCATCCCTAGCTCCATTGTCATTGACAACAGTAGACCTTTCAAAAACCAAGATGTACAAGAACTTTGTGAAAAATTCCATATACAACACCGATTTTCCACACCCTATTACCCTCAAGGGAATGGCTAAGCAGAAGCCTCAAATAAGACCATTTTGAAAATCCTGAAGAAAACTGTTAATGATGTTGGACATGACTGGCATGTTCAACTAAACCCTACTTTGTGGGCATTCCGTACTAGCATTCACACCCCTATAGGAGCCACACCATATTCCATTGTGTATGGATCAAAATCCATTTTACCTATTGAGGTTGAATTACCTTCACTTTGGGTGTCATTAAAGGGAATCATTTTAGAGGAAGACTATCGAGTATCTAGACTACAGGAGTTGGAATTGTTAGATGAACGTCGTCAACATGCTGTTGATCATCTCAAAGCTTATCAACAAAGAATGTCAAGGAGCTATAATCACAAGGTCAAACCCAGAACATTTCAGGTTGGCAACTTGGTCCTATAAGAGAATCCTCGCAATCAATAGGATCGAGAAAATAAGGGAAAATTTGAACCTAATTGGCTAGGTCCTTTTTTCATTGTATCAGTATATGGATCTGGAGCATATCAGTTATCTACACCTGAAGGGGACATGTTTGAAGAACCTATCAACAACCTCCATCTCAAGAATTCTTATACATAACTCATCCAGTGCACGGTTTAAAAAGCTAAAAAAACCAAAAAAAGGAAAAAAGAAAAAAGAAGAGATAAAAATCCAAATAAAGCAAAAGATAAAATCTAAAAAAAGGTAAAAAAGGAAAAAAAAAAAAGGAAAAAATACAAAAAAAGTGAAAAATCAAAAAAATTGTTACCTTGATGAAAACCTGGCAAACATGCGTCTTGGTGACAACAAAAAAATCAGAAAATCAGAAAAATTGCAATAAAAACTAGTGAAAACTTGGCAACAAACGCTATTTGTAATAGATTAGATTTTCCATCTATTGGAACATGTGTCGGTCATCCACTTTTCGCCACCATTATGCCTGATCTTCACTGGTTGGTTTCTCACTGGGGGAAAAATCCTGAACTCATTGGGGGAAAGCTTAAAACAACAGATAAGAAAATAGTACTTGACAACATAGCAAACATAACAATCACAATAAAAACTCAACATTGAACATCAATCACAATTTTCGAAAAACCAACCATCGAAATCAATAGCAAGATTGATCAAAAAAAAAATCTCATTGGATGATATTTCTTTTGAATCATGGTTTAATCATTTTAGCATGAATGTTCAACTATTGTAACTAGATTTTTGTTATCATTTCTCTAGAGAAACTCAAGGATGTCATGGACTAGAGAAGCTATGATCGAGTATGATATTTTTCTTTGTCTATTGTTTGTGAGTTGATCATTACTACTATGTAAATATGTCGTGGGATGTGCTCTACAAATTATCATTGATGGCATTCTGGATTTGACTAGGAAAAGGATTAACTCTTGTGTGTTTTACGCAAGCAATACTCAGGTCATCTCGGTTCAATTATGCCTAGATGCTTGTGCTACCTTGCAATATTAAAAATCAATGGAAGTTGTACTCAATTCATCATGGTCTAGTTATACCATCGATGTTTGTACTAACTTTCAACATATTAAAAGCTCAATGATGATACCAAGCACAAAAAATTGGCTGACAAGATGAAAATATGGCATATTTAGATTTGCATGGTTATGATAGATTGCATCCATATTAGTTTTGCATCTGCATTTTAGATTTTCCAAGGCTAGTTAATTTCAAAATGATTCTACCTCTCTCATTAAAGGATTGAGTGCATTTGACATTAACAAAAAAAAATATCATTCACATGTAGTTGCATAATCATTATCATATCATACATCCATCCATGCATTAGATCATATATTTGCATTAGAAAAATACAAAAAAAAGGTGCATCACATCTCATTTGCATGATCAAAATCATCTCATATATCATAAAGCATCATCCATAAAGCCATATAGAATCATAATCCATGCATCATCATTTCATCATTGCATCCATACACACAGCCATGGCATAATCATATAAACTTCACATAGCATATAGAACAAAAATCAAATGTATTCACCATAAGCATTCATCATAAAATCATATAGAAAACATATAGATCAATAGTATCTGTTGCATCTCATATAATCTCACAATAATCAATGTCAAGTGTACAATGATATCCCAAAATGTGGAGAGATACATCAATAACATAGAAGAAAATCATAAAGTCTCTGACTGACTAAATGTATACATCAAGTCTCAATACATCAAATATGAACACAAAGGCTATGTGCTACTCCCCCTAGATAATGCAGGCCTCGTCCTGCCTGTTGCTGCACCACCAGATGGAGCCGCACCTGGATCCCTGCCTGATGGATCTCTGGGAGGTGGCCCAATCACACCCCTGCTCGTAGTTTGAGAATGACTCCAACCTAATTTGGCATTGACAGACTGTCCATAACTTGAGGCACGCCGCTCTACGAGAACTACCTCACAGTACCGCAATCTATAGTACTCTTCCTCTCGAGCTAAATGTCGCACCTCCCTAAGCATATCCCCTGTGGTGGTCCCCTCAAACACTCTTTGTAACCTCTCAGTTAAAGCCTCCACATGCTCACATCTCTGCCTCGTGGCATCTCTCTTTGATGTTAGAGAGGAAATCTTTGACTGTGCCTGCACCAGCTATCCCTGTAAACCCTGCACCTATGCCTGTAAAGCATCAATTTGTACTTGTTGTTGATGGGAAGGCACACAAATTTGAATCTGAGATGGTCCTAACTACTGCTGTCCTGAAGGAACAATAGATCTCCTCCTCTGGGGTACCCTAAAATCTAGTGTCTTCCTACCACCTATACCATTGCCATCACCCTCATCTTCTCCATCTCTTCAATCATCCCCTCTATCTCCGCCATCTCCCTCCTCCTCATCTCCATCTCCCCTGTCCCTCCTTTGTCTCGATGCATGTAGTGGTTCTCTCTCATCATCATCCAATGTTGGTGTTGGCTCATCTGGACTGGATATTCTCGGGGAAGCATGTGTGAAGAAATACTGAGCATACTCGTCTATCATCAAAACATCTACGATCTCTGGACAGTAATCCCATACCTGTGGCTACAATCCAAAATACTCCTCACAAGTTGCATCATAGGATAGGGTGGGTCCCCACTCTGGAATATCCTGTCATCTCCAAGCATATAATGCAACTCCCTGGGACATCACCTGAACTCGGTCATATTGAAAAAGCACTCTCATAAGCAAAAATATCTTGATGATAAAGTGTGTCTGTCCAATCAAATATTTGGAAGTGAAAACATACGACATCTCAATATCATCCTCAGGTCACTGCTTACAATCCAAGTACGGTTGCCATGTAACTGCCTCCAAATCATCAAGAACTCGTCGCCAATACTCCATTTTCCCAGCTTGTACTGGACAACTGGACCTGTGTATCCAAAGATATATGGCTGACCAATTGGACGATCTCTATCTACCACAGGACGTGTAACAGTTATATGCTCCCAAGCCCAAATCTGTAGCAGTGTCACTCCAAATGATAGACTCGCAGTTCCAAGGTATACCACCTAATGCAGATCATCATACAAATGAGCTAACATGCAGGAACCCCATGCATAAATGATCCCCTGCATGATCATATTCTCCAATATCCTTCCCCAACTAATGAATAGTCCCTTCGACCTACGGTTGGGACATATGAAACCTCCAACAAATCCAGCTAGAACACATCATAATGGCTCATATGAATTAACCATCTCCTGCCATGGGATCTCATACCCACTAATCCTGTCATCAACAAAGATCCTCCTCAATGCCTTAGTATCGTTGTGCTCTGTCTGATCATATATGGCTAGCTCACCAACCACAAGAATACCCAATATTCGGTAAAAATCCTCCGGTGTAACTGTCATCTCACTAGTGGCCAGATGGAAAGTGTTGGGGTCACTATGCCACCTCTTAGCTAATGCAGTAAAAAATCCCTTGTTTATCCTATACTGGGGCATATCAATCAAGGAAAATAGACCACATCGCCCAATCACATCCAAATCGGCCTACACCAGATGTGGAATCATGTCCCAAGTCTTTGGGAAGCACTCCTAAGACTAAAGAACTCTAAAATCCTCCTATAATCATGACATATCACAAATCAACATTTTATCAATCAACCTATCAATCAATCTAATCAGCTCTAGTGATATTTTGATCAAATCTCGTAGAGCATCTATCATCGACTCTTGTTTATCACGAGGTCAATCATCATCTATCCTATCATTGACCCTTACCTATCATGAGGTCAATCATCACCTATCCTACCCAACATCATCAAAACAACGACTGATGTGATCATCAAACATCAAAAACAAGGAGACAATCAACATTTTATCAATTTTGGTGTCTATGCACTGAAACAATGTGTCTATGCACTAAAAAATAGATGCACCACATAATTCCATCAATGCGCCACTTTGCAACATCAATGTGCTAAAATTTTAAATGCGTTATAATAGTCATCAGATGCCCCATTTCACAATCCAAATACGCTTAAACCCTAGAAGTGCTAAAACATTTCATCTATGCGGTATTTCATGAAACAAATATGCTACATGACTAAATGCACTGAAACAGGAAACATATGCACTACAACATTCTTCCTATGCGCTAAACAAATCAACCTTTGTGCCATTCTATTATCTAAATGCGCTAAACAAATCAACCTATGTGCCATTATGTTATCTAAATGCGCTAAATAGATATATGCGCTAAAAAAACCTACTCAATGCGCTAAATCGGGGTCTATATGCGCCAAAATGCGATTTCCAGAATTCAAAAACATAAAAAATGTGGGAAAATAAAAAAATTCAAATTTCAAAAGTTGGTTTCTCGGGGTATGTACCGGAGGTCCATACACAGCGGGGTGGTTGTGTCATCGAACTCGCTTGAATCGGTGGGTGGAGTATGTGATCACCATCTTGCTAAATGCTCAATCAGCTCAATCTCTCAAATGCAAATGAATTCAAATGAGCTCCTTTTTCACCTTTTTACCATTTAAAAGGGGTACTTGGAGGGTAATTAAGTGGGATTTATTTTATTTTCAAAAGGGCATCCTTTAATCAATTGACAGGATCATTCTTCATTATCAGGAGATAAATCATCTCAACATCGTACAATTAAAAATCATCATAAAATCATAAAAAATTCAAAAATTTAGAAAAATCCTAAAAATTCCAAATTTCTCGATTTATCTCCCGAAGGGGCATACATGCATCATCATTTGAAAATCAGTGTCTGGGGCATATCAAAATCTTTATCAGCATTATCAGCAAAAAAATTTCTTTGAAGTAATGTGTCACAAACACATCACTTCAAAGAGGGGCAAAATATATACACTTAAATTTGGTCTGGAGGAATTAATTAAATACAAGTTATTTAATTAATGATCTTTAATTCTTCTACTTATAAATAAATAAATAAAATTATTTATATAGTTTATTTTCTATAATTCTTCCTATCTTAAATCATTTTTTTCATTTCCTAATTAAATGAATAAATTCAATTAGTTTGTTTTATTTAATTAACTCTCTAATTAAATTTGAATTTTTAATTCGAATTTGAGCACATTTCTACTAACTTCTCATCTTCCACCTCATCATATGTCTCAACATATTAAATATTTCTAATATTTAATTTGGCATTTATCCTCAACAAATTTTAACCAATTTGAGACACTTGGCCTTCATCTCCATTTGATTCTTCTCCACACTTGGCAGTTTGTTCTTCTAAAGGGAACACACTCCTTGATTCTCTCTAACCTCTTTGTATCCAACCATCCATCTCTCCAGATCGAATCCAGACCATTGATTCTTGCCACCTAAGCTCATGCCTTGGAAAATCTATAAATAGACTCTCATTTACAACAAAAGATATAGAGAGTTGAGCATAATTACACTCTACAGAATTTTAGCTAGCATTATCATTTTAGCATTGTCATTTTAGTCTTTTCATTATAGAATCAAGTAGATTAATCATGGCACTTGCATTAGCAACATCCTAATTGCAGTAGTTTCTTTATATCATTTTCATTATCAATATCATAGCAGCATCATTAATCTTTGCACATCATCTACAACAAATTTAGTAATCATGTAGTGTAGGAGATATCTCTTGCATTTCCAACATCTCATTCTTCAAGTTGTCATTTGGAAAGTCATGTGCACAAACAATTTGAGAGCAAAAATGACTTAAAGAATCCTTGGAGATAGAGGAAAATGAGATGCCATTGGGGAGTTTGTTGTTTTGATTTGATTATCATTTGAATTCTCTAATATAATGTTTCATTGATGTGTTGTATTATTTGCTTATGCACTCACATTATTCATACACACAATAACAAACAAACCCTTTTATGAATCCTCACACAAATATAACTCGATCTTAATGTTCCAATTACTTTTTTTATAACTCTTCATTTTTTTAAGCTTAACCTAAACACTTTGGACGTATGAACAAGAGTCGAAGGCTTGTTCAATTATTTTATTTCCTTATCTAACAAGATCATTGATTCATTCCTCTGTCACTTTGGATAAACATTTCATTTTATCTAAAGTGGATGCTTATTATTCTGATATTTGGACAAAAGTAGAGATAGTACCATTCACTACTTGTAATGAGGCAATTAGTTAATTGATATACACTTATAGTTTGACATTCTACCTTTTCAATTATTTCTTAGTATTCTTATCCTTTTGCATTCAGGTTATTGCTACAAACTTTGAAAGCAATATTTCCTCTATCTCCTAATCTCTTGAGGGTTGACCCAAATTTACTATTGTAATATGTTAGGCTTCCAACCTCAACTCTATATCATCTTTTGCTACTATTAATGTAGAAATTTTAGCAATTATGAATCTTGAAGCATCCCTGGTGATTGAGGACATAAATTTTCCCTTCTTATATTTTGGGGTATCTATTATACTTAGTATACTTTAGATCTCAATAGCAATAGTACTTACCTATGGCCTTCTCCTTTGTATCTTAACATCTAACCATTTAGGCATTGCATATGAGGAAAAAACTATTTGTTTAACCTACAATGTTTATTTCCAAATAGGTACTAAAGATTCTATTTGTTGATCCATCATAGATGCCTTCCCTATTGTATCTAGTGAAATCTAGCTAGATACACTTACTTGTTCTTGCCTTACTATTTCTTCCTATAAAAGTTCCTCCCTTTATCATTTGGTCCTTCTTTCAAACTCTTCTCTTTTTGAACTATAGAGGGAATAAACCTAAAAGTAATTACAACTGGCACATTCTATAACACTTCTTGTACAACTAAATCTCATTTTTGTTGTTCTACAAGGATTTTCTACTTGAATTTATTTTGCTAATGCTTGATAATTTTGATCATTATTGCTTACTTGGCTTAATGTTATTGTAGTTCATGATGTATGGAGACTATGAGTATCTTGATTAGAAATATTTATTTATATTTGTTCAAGCAATAGATCTAGCTCCTTATTATGTTCCCTAACCAATTATTTAGTTGAAATACGTGTATCAACCTCTTTGTTGAATTCATCAATCATGACTTGAGCATCAAACAATGATATTGAAACAACAATAAAGTTGTCATCTTCTTCATGCAATGCTTCTTACATTGTTTAGTCTTTCTCTACTAACCTTTCTTCCACTATGGGATCTACTTGGATTCTATTGTTGAACTCCCCCTAATAGGCCCCCTGTTACACCATTTATTTTTGTATTCTTTGTATATTTGACAAGGAAGGTGGAGATAGTAGCAACCTAACCTTATTGGGTACCTAGTAGCATTAATGTAACTAATTGATTTCTCTTTACTTATTTCTTGAGAAAGTTCTTCAAGGGTAGGAACTAATGGTGCAATTGGACTTTTGTGTATGATTGGATGTGGAAGAATAGAAATAGAGGGAGAAGATGATGAGGTTGGATCCATACTTGAGTGGATGGGACCACTAGATGTAATAGGATCTGGAAACTTATTTATTTTTAAAGGGACTTCCTATTCCTTCATTCCTTCTTCAATATCCTCTAATTATTTCTTTTATATGCTACTTGACTTGTTCTTCTTCAATGGTTCTCTCTTTTTTATTTTCCTTAGGTGGTTGTAGAGATTCTTTTCTTGAAGTATCCACCTCTACTTGCATAAAACTACCTTCACTTTTATCCTTCTTCTTTGCTATATTGTTTTTGTAGGTGAGGATGACTCCTCGTGAATATAATTGATACACTTCTCTTTTTATCCATGTTGAATTATAGCTCAAGATATTTTGTATTGACTCATTTAAAGGCACAAGTTCTAACTCAACCTAATTTGGTTCAGGAATAGGATTATTGAACACATTTTCTATACACTTCTCTTTTTATCCATGTTGCATTATAGCTCAAGATATTTTTTGACTCATTTAAAGGAACAAGTTCTAACTCAGCCTAATTTGGCTTAGGAATAGGATTATTGAACACATTTTCTTTTTCATAGGCCTCATGGAGTACCATTCTTCCATTGGACACTTAAGTGAGGACTATGTAGATCTTGAAGATTTTTAGTTTATATTTTGTTAACCAATAGTAAATTATCTTCCTTATTCATAATTGTTGTTGTAATTCACCCATAAGTCTTCCAAATGAGGAACATGTTTTAATTCTAAGGCAATCATCTTCTCCATCCAACCAAAAGGAGAAAAATCAAGTATTGTTGAATAAGAGTGAAAGGTATGATGCTAAAGTTCTACATTTGAATCCTTAGCACATGGTAGTGAAGAACATGCATACACTACAATCATTACAAAGAATTGCACCTTGGCCCTATATTTTCTTCTTATAACTTGAATGGTTCACATATTTATCTCCTTAGCTCTAGCAAAATTATTTACTGATTGGATACTTTGGCAACTTGCAAAGTGTTGTTGAAAACCCCTCCACTTTGATATAAGAGAACTTGAGAAGCTAGATAAACCAATTACCATGTTTTCTTACTATTCTAGTAGCATTTAAGGATAGCCTTTTACTTCTCACCTTCTAATAACCTTACTATGGACATAGAGAAAGCATTATTCACTCTCTTGTAATAAATCAAAGACTTCCTATGCTCCAATTGAGGTTAATGATCATTTATGTAAACATTTCCTAGATCCATAAACATTTTATTTTTTATCAAGTCATAAGAATGTTTCTCTTCTAGCCAATTATTACATTAGATAAGATGTACGAGAGAATATTCTTATTTCTTGTACCTTGATCAATTTCTCATGGAGTTTATCACTAATATGCTTTACATAATGGATCATTCCTTCCTCCTAGAGGATCATAGTGATGTATGAATACATATATAGTAAGAAAGTGGATTCAATAGGCAATATCATCACTTTGCTCAATAGAGTAATCATATCTTATGTTTCCTACTAGAAATCCCTTCTCAAGAATGTCTTGGGTACTTTAGATACTATTTCTCATGGATTTTCCATCCATTTTTAGTGTACATGCTTTATGTATTTCTCAAAATCCTCATTGTAGTGGTCTTCAACATCCTTTATTGTTATTACAACTACATTCTCATAGAAAGGGATCTAAAATATTTTAATGATGGTGTCTAGATAAATATTCACCAAGACCCTTCCCTTTGAAAGTATCATCCTTTTCCCTTGATCACATTTTTTAGCACATTCCATTATTTATTAAAACTAATGTAAATAAGTGGGAAAACTAGTGGCTTTATCAATTTTATTCTTCACCATCTTCCTAGCTTTGCCAGTTGCATCTATACTAGTCATTCTTTATCTAAAGTCATCCATACTTACATGTACAATATCAAAATATAATAACTTATTCTATGTTGAGATAATATTTGATGAGGGAGTCACACCCTTAAATTTACACTTCATTTTCTTAACATGAGATGTCAACACCCGAAACACAAGAAAGAAACCACACATCACCATTGAATCACATTTTATCATTAGTCTCTAACAATTCTTGATTATATTAGTTTGTGAGAAAGCTTTGGATGCTAGCATATTTGTTGTTTGTGTATCCTTTTGTTACGGTGAATTTCAAATTCATATGTTCTTCTATGAATTTACACTTGAATTAAACCTATGGGAAATTGGTCTAGATCTAGAACTAGGATATACACTATTAAGCTTTTATCTTATCCACTACTAGAATTTTGTACGACCTTTATATATTTGACAAGTTTAAATAATTTTGGGGATTATTATCAGATATGGATATTTTGTGTTGTGTTAAAATTTCCTCCCATCTTGATAATTTCCACAAAAATTAAGTTTTAGGGTGATGCAAGAATTAGTACCAAATCTAGATTTTCATAAGGTAATTGTCATATCCAATACTCACTATAATTTCCACATACATCCAATTGTCTACTTCAAGTTACTACAAAAGACCTTGCAAGAATGGGATGTTGATCTAGACATTCAATTTTGGGTTGAAGGGTTATAGTATCTATTTTCTTTCATATTTTGACTAGGATGTGGAAATGATATGTGGATCCAGATGTGTAGACCATTGTTTAGTTTTTCTACCTTCAATTTTTCTTTCAAATTCTATATTTCTTATTCGAAGAATTCATTTTTTTTACGAAGATGACTACCATATTAGGATGTTTGATAATTACATTAAAAGTATTTTTCGGTCCATTAGGGTTCTACAATTTTTCTCACTTATCATTTTATGAGTTTCCATAAGTTATAAGTTATTCGTAGAAAATATGATGGGAAGTGGAACTTGATATATATCATTCCTAAAATTTCTACATTCGAAAAGTTTACAACTTCTATGTTTTGGGTTTTGTGTGAATTTTACCTAAGCAAGGATCTTTGATAGTTGTGAACATTAAATGCTACCCTTCAATTTGTCAATTTTTTGTTTTTGTTTTTCTTTTTATAGGTTAGTGTTATCAAATTTTGGGTGATAAATCCATATTTAGCCGCTAGGTTCTTATTGTGGATTTGTTAGTCCACAAGAGCCCGGCATACCTGTCTAAATGAATTTCTGCTCAACGTTAAACCATTTTCAGGTACAACTTCCACGCACTCGTAAATTCGCCAAACTTTTCACTTTTGATAGCTAGGATTGTTATCTTTGTAGTAAATGCACTATCATTAGATTTGATTGACCGATTACCAGCATTCATTGTCTCAGGATCACGAATCTAGTAGCTCTGAAATGCTGAAACGCCCTTCCCACAAGCATCGATAAGGTGAGAAGACTGGGGTTGCAACCACAGCACTTCCCGAGGCAAAAGACTGGAATGGCCTCGGTGCAGAGGCTGCTGCGGGCATAGGCGCTGATGAGCGCAAAGAAGGCATAGACAGTGATGCCATAGCCTTGCGCCCTTGTCCGCTCGAACACCTGCCGCGCCACATCCACTCTGCCCAGGTGGGCCATCACTCTAATCATGGTGCTCGCCAGCTTCCCGTGGTCGCTTTTCTTCCTCTCCCTCGCCACCGCCCACGCGTAACATTGCATGGCCTTACTCTAAAACGCCGATATTCTCAGATTACCGTGAATGGACTAAAGCAGCAGCTGTACGGAGAGTGGTTTTGGTTCATCTCATTTTAAGAAAAAATCTGCTTTCCTAGGGTTTTTTCTTTTTTTCCTACAAACTCTGCCCATTTTTTTCTCATTGTCATCGTTCACAACACAACACAATTTGTTCGGCAACTTGAGGTAAGTCACTTGTCATGGTTTTTATTTTTCAATCTGTACGCGCCCCGATCATTTCTGTTGTGTTTTTTTGTGTTTGGTGACAAATATGAATGCCATTCTATTCACTGATTCAGTATTTTAAGTAGTGTTGTGTGATGTTTAGCAATTTCAGTCCACCATTTAGATGCAGAAGAGGTATACAAATTAGAAAAATAACCAAAATTCAGATAAAAAGGGTACAATATGCACTAAGATTTCTAATGGTTATTAATTTATCATTATACGTGACTCCGAGTGATAATTATGGTTCCATTGAAATTGCACATTCTTATCTGCTGAGTGAGATGCAAATGGTGATCAGTCATATCAGATTTGCAAAGAAATGCTTAAAACATGCATATCTCCTTGGAACAAAAGCAAGGGAATTCAATCTTTGGTTTTCAAGACTTTCAGGGAGTTTTAGAACAGTGCATACCTACTAATTTTGTATGTGAGTCAAATACAACTACAACCTGCATGAAATACTTAACAGTCCAATAAAAAATAATATGATTTGGTATGAGTTATTTGAATTGTAATTTCAGTTTTTATTTTTTAGTATAAGTTATTTTACTTACAAGAATATTGCCATGAATATTATGCCTGCATGGCACTCACCTTTTTGCTTAAGAAAAAAGAAGAGCATGTTGAAAGTTCTGGACAAAAGCTACAACATGATATGTAGTTCTTTTTTACATCAAAAATATAGAACAATGATAAAAAATTTAAACCCAAAATGTCAACAATACCAAGATGAATGCTAATTAATCCAAAGCCATGATTTTAGATATTCAATGCAGGAATCAGAAGCATATAACTACCAGCTTTATAACTGAATATTAAAATTGTATCGCAGGTTTTAGTCTGTAGTACTTATTATTAATACCTAAATATATTGTTGGAGACCTCATTCAAAGCACAGACATGGAAGCCAATTCTTTGAACAATATATAGATGAGGGAAAACAAATCATTAGAAATCAAAGAACACCCAATAAGATTTTTAAGTTTGTTTTTTACAAATTCAAATTTCAATAAATGAAGGTACAGTTACAAATCCCTGAAATGCTTGCCAATAATTAAACTGGTGGGATTTCTTAAAATGCTTAACATACAGTTTGCATATTGTCTTCCCTTCACATTTAATTGAAACTGAAACAAAGCCCTGAAGCAAGATCTGATTTAACCAGTAAAAGTGGAATTGAAGCCAAACTGTTATTCCATTGACTAAAACTGCAATTAGTGGATTCATCAAGTGCCTACAAAGTGCAATGGTAGTAAATTCAAGGCATTCAGAGATTGGATATAAGTATGGATCCTCTTTAAATTATAGGAAGTCATAGAAAAGAGATTGAATTGATAAAAAAAAGAAAAGATTTTGAGGCCCCCAAAAAATATATAGACTGATTCTGAAAGTGAAAAAAACTCGGGATTTAGTCTCAAGTCTTCTTACATGAGTATTTTGGTAAATCTTGGAGCTTTATATCATATTTTCTGCTCGCCTATCTATTGGGTAGGGGATAGGCAAGGGAAGGAAAGAGAATGTTTAATGATGTATTTAATTTAATTATCTTTTGAACAATGCATTTCCTGCCCTCATACAAGTGTAACCTAATTACTTATATACGGAGGCATATGTAATCCTTCACCATTCTCATTCAGATGACAGGACCTTGAAGGAGATCAAAAGTGTGGATATTGTTCCTCTCTTCACATAATTGTGTCCATAAACTCTTTTATCTAAACTTCATAAGTGATATATATACTCCTTTCATGCATTATTTTTGTTATCTTTTTTTCTTTCTCAGCCAGAAGATTAATATGGAGATGAGAACATAATGGTGGAAGCTGAGAAATTGACTTTGGTAGGAAATGAAAATATAATTGTCTTTCATGTTTTTATCCACTCATTTTACCATTAAGCTTTGTACCTACAAGGTTGTCTTAAAAGCTGCTGGAAAGTTCTGTAGTTAAAAGAAGCATGACTTTTAGCCTTCTTTTCTAAGTATGATTTTTATGAGTTGTTGAATGGAATTTAGTTCTCAATTCATTAAGATTATGAATTTATCCAAGCAAAAGGATTTTTCATTTGATTATGCATGGCACGTATGTTTATTTTTGTGGATTCCAAACTGCTCATATGTTTTGCATTTACGTAAAGAGAATTCTGAATTAGCCTTTTCCTCTATATCTTCTTAGAAAGAAATGTTTGATCTTAGTAAATTATGAATATAAGTTTATAATTGTAATCGTGACATTTTGGAAGAAAAGTTCTACTTGGAATATGACAGACATATCAATTCTAGATGGATTGCTTTTGATTTCTTCAATTTTTATATGAATTTTTTTTCACATATTTTTTGCATATACTGTAGTCAATACTTGGATAGTTGGAATAGCAGAATCTAATTTGTTTTGATTTCTCCCTTATAGTTGATGATAAAGAGATTGGCAGCATTCAGAGCAAGCTGTTATGTTAGTCTTTGTTTGACCTCTATATTGGAGAAGATCCACTTGACAAGCTGGCGAAAGAAGAAATTAGACCGGGTTTAGCATCCTTTCTGACCCAGTAGATGCATACCTTTTGCTTCTCTTAACCAGGATAAAGCAATGTTCCACTTGCTATGAAGATGTAATATGTTTGACTTTGAAAAGTAAGCTGCATTTTCTAGGGACATGCAAGCAGTATGTAGGTTCTAAAGTTTTTTAACTGTATTAGATGAAGTATCTTACTGGCCCATACAACATTGATAGGGAACTTAGACATGATTCCATATATGTGTATGTGTTACTTCCTCATATGATTAAAATGTATTCAAATTTTTTTCGCCTGTCACCACAAAGTGAAAGGTCAAAATGTTGTATATTTTTGTCAGTTATTTGTTGGCAGAACTTAAAAAACACATACAAAGCTTTTAGTGCAATAGTTCTACTGCTTATTTGCATGGAATAGTGAACAGTCATAGAGATCTTTCTTCACAATCATCTACAAATTAAAAGTGGTATTATTAGTAATATAAATCCAAATTAAAGGAAAGGTAACATTGGAGCTCACAATTCCAATTGAAGGAGAGGTTTTGTCATGGTAGCTAGGGTGAGGTTTTGTCATGGTGCATAGTTATATGCTTAGGATTTGTTGCTCTGATTCTTCTTTTGATGATTTTACTGTAGGGAACATCCATGCCTACACATTACCGTGTATTACTTGATGAAAACAAGTTTGGTATAGACAATATTCAAATTCTCGTTCATGTGTTGTCATATGTGTATGAATCAATGATTTTTCTTGTAGTTTCTTGCAATGATATTTCTATTGTAATATATATTTTCTACTACACCTATCAAAGAAGTACCTCAACAATATCTACAGAAAAGGTTGGACTCCCTAAAGGCTTATGGAGTAATTTCATTGAGTTTTTCCTTCCAAGTATTCCTATTGAATTTTGCTTTTGAAAGTCATGATTCTGATGTTTATTCCTAAATTTTATATAGTGGCTCCAATAAACTATGCCCATCTGGCTACCACACAAATGCAATAGTTCTTAAAGACTGAGGACCTTTTATACTCTACCATGGCAGCAACCATAAGAGATTGCTCAAAAAATATCATGGATTTAAATGCATTAATGTCTAGATTTGATTTGCCCGTTCACAATATTTTTCATTGATGCATGTGTTTTTGTCTACAACCATGATTTCTCTACCATTTTCGTTACTCACCGCCCAAATTATAGATAAACACACCAGGCTCCTAATGTGTATTGATCAATTCGTTAATAAGATTTGGGGTAGAAAACCTATGGAATTAGGACATTTGCGTTGCAATCACAAACCATTATTACTTTCTTTTAACAAGTAACTAAAATTGTATTTTTTTAACTTCATTTCCATATTTAATCTTCAATTAAATTTTATCTTTAGTTTCTATTTGCCAGATCCCTTGAACCTCTTATGGGTGCAAGTGCTAGTTTAAATTTATTTCTGGCCCTATTTCACATGGTTCGGCCATGCATTCATCTCGATAATCTTGGCATATTCCACCGGCATAGAAGATTAGTTTGGAATTTGCATCCTCAATGGAGACCCTATTTTGTTAACTAGTGACATAAGCTAATTGTCTTTTTGGGTCGATTATGGACCGTAAATATGAAGCTTGTATTGGTTGAGCGGGTTAATACTATGAAGTCGTTTGGCTTATTTTAGGGAAGAGATTTTTCGTTTCAGAGAAGCGCCATTGAGTAAATATCAACATACCAACTCGTTTTGTTGCTTTGCTTCTATATCTTCGAGTGCCAAAGGATGTCGTGAGTTAGTTAACCCATAAATTATTCTATCAATTTGTCAAATTTTTACATTTATAGCTAGGAAATTTTATATATGTTTTTAATCAATTGCCCATCTATATTTTTGGAGTTTCACTCCTAGAACTAGGGTTTTCATTAATCATTTTTCTCTAATTTTTTATCTCATAAATCATTTAAATTTTGGTAAAAGAGACATTTTTGTGCTATGGTTTTCTTGTACTATCAAATTTTCAACCCTTTCCAATTATTTTTAGGTCAATTTCACAATGAAATCTAAATTTGCATGATAATTAAAACTCAAAGCATAATTTGATTAAAAATATATAGTTTTGATTCTTTCAATTGACACCAAATCCAGGGCATAATTTGTTCTTATGGACCTCGTATGAAATTTAGACAACATAACATCTAACACCCTTAAAGACTTATCCAACCACTCTTTACTCCACTAGCTTGTTCTTGCTTCAAAATGCTTCCTTCTCATACAAATGGATGATGAATTCACTAATTCTTCACTTTATCAACCATTGAGGTTGAGAGAGCTCATAGTTCACTTGTTAATGATCAAAAAGTGTTGAATTTATTGATAAGATCTTGATTTTACATTAAATTAAGTTTAATTTGTGCCACCATTAATTTTGTAGGGTGGTAGGTAAATGCCATTAATACTTATATGGGAAGATTTTTTTAATTCTTTTGTGATATACAAAGTTGGGAACCAAATATAAAAATAGATATTGGATGTTTAAAAATTCCTCATGCAACATCATTTTCTACATGTAAGTTCAAAACTAGATTCTTTAATTATTACATACTTTGTAGGAAACATCTAGATAATTGGATGCTAAGGAGAAACTTAGATCTAGTCTAGTTAGGAGTTGATTTTCTACAAATTTTACTCTTTTAATATTTTGTGTTGTTTACCTTGTTTGCATGGAATTCTAGGATGTCAAGATCCTTAAATGTGAGTGAGATCACGTTCAGTAGTGGGTGTTAAGCCATAACTTCATTATAGTTTTTTTATAAAACATTTTGAGGAATTTCTCTAGGATCTTAAGGAAAAAATGGTCACTCTAACAAGACAAGATGAAACCTAATGAGATTAGTAACCAAAATCAATAAAAATAAAGTGCCCTTATGCCTTGCATAACCAATTCCCATTTTATTCGAACAAAATGAGTCCCTCTTTCTCTTTTGGTTTCTTTGCCTTTGTTATTTGCTTTGCTCTTGGGGTTCTTTTGTTTCTTCTTGAGTTTGTTTTTTGTTCTGATTTAATTTTGGTTTTGTCTTGGCTTAAGTTGGTTCCCTTCTTGTTAAGTATTCAATGAAATAATTATAAGCATTAGTTGATTCCATTATAATGTATCTTATGTGCTTCTAAGGACTAATGGGGACTCTGTTTTGCAGGAGCAGCCACACACATGATGATATTTGCCAAGGGATCTCAGTTGAAATGCATTCCTCAGTTCAGTTGGTCATAATTTTCCTCTATGAAGAAAGTCAGAAAGACCTTGCAGATGTCTTGCCGACTATCAGTGCATTTGGCTGACATGTGTCTGTGTTGCATGTCGACAAGACCTCAGGGGTGTCACAACGGTCGAGATTTATATGCAGGCATCTATCGACAGGACAAAGGTGATCATCCCAACAATAGGGAGTTTCCCTTCGGCATGAGGAGTTTCCTTCGGAGAAAGGTCTCAGCGAGATCTCAATGTCTCTCCGACTGGCGGCAAAGGGATCCATACATCAGTGGGAGGTTTTCTCTTCACCAAGAAGTCTTGCCGAAGGCTTCATGTCTCACTGACCACCAAGAAAGATATGCCTTTTGGTGAGAGGCCTTTGTGGCAGGGAGATGTCTTAGTGAAGTCTTTGGGTCTCGCCGACAAAGCACAAGAGGAGGTCTATCGCGGTGAGGTCTGGTAGTATTGCTGACCCATAAAGTCTCACCGACATATTACTTCATCGGTGAGAGAATGAGATTGTCATCGCGACCAAAAGTGAGCATTTGGAGATTTTTCGATGAAGGCATAGGGTATCTACAGGAAGTCTCCCCAACAAGAGGATGTTACGCTGACACATGTGAAACAAAAGATTTCATTTCGGTGTGACTAACAGAGAGGTCTCCCCAAAATGAAACCTTCAGCAAAATGTTATGCCTTTGGCATAAAGTTTGGCTGACATGCTAGGGTCTCGGCGACACAGAAAGGGTATCGCCATAGGTCTGTTCGAAAGAAGGAGGCCCCAAACGAAATCAAAGGTTCGACGAAGGATAAAACCTTCAGCATGATGTATGGCTGAAGGGGTGAGGTCACAACGACAAAAGCGGCATCGGCGTAGTGATCTAGGATCGCTATGAGGTCTCGGCGACTGAGCGATGTCTTCCCGAAATGGTAGATCACCAAAAGATAACACTCTCAGTGAGAAGTCTCGCTGACATGAGGAGGTCACACCAAAAAATCCAAGCTTGGGGAGACTTTGAACGAATGGAACGAGTTCGGTAAGATGTCTTGTCGACCCAATGATGTCTCCCCGACATAAAGAAATGGGCTCGCTGATAGAAGAAGGACTTCGCCATGTGGTCTTGCTGAAGGAATGTTGTCTTGCCAATAAGATGAGCTCGCTGAAGGATATGGGACTCGGTGTAATGTCTCACCAACTGATGAAGGTCACGCCAAAACAAAAAGAGAAGCTGGCGCAAGAAGGTCAACAAGAGGAATTCGGGGAGACTCCAAACAAATGAGGGAGCTTCACTATGAGGTCACGGCGACAAGCGAAGGTCATGCTGACATGAAGCGGGGTCCCACCAAAAAGAAATGGAGCTCGGCAAAGGATCATGCCTTCACCATAAGGTCTCAACGAAGAAGGAAGTCAGGCCAAAAGGAAAGGGGGACTCGGGCTTGAAGAAGTAAGGATGGAATCGTGGAGACGACTCCCCGAGTGCGATGGTTTCACTGAGATAGAGGGGGCTTCGATTAAAGGTCTCCCCGACCCGATGGGGTCTGGCCAAAATAGAAGGAGCCTGGCAAGAAAAAAAAAGGAGATTGATAAGAGGTCTCCCTGACTATGGAAAGTGTGGTCGATAAGCTTGAGCTCAGGGAGAAAAAGAAGACATCACCATGAAGTCTCACCAACTTGATGGGGTCTTACCGATACAGGATGAGCTCGGTATGACTTATGCAGCTCGTTGAAACATCTTGCCAACTGTCTAATGTCATGCCGATGGTTGATAAAAGCGATAATCTCATCAGGGAGACACGATGAGTGTCTCACCGACAAGCGATATTGTTCAAACCACTTTTGACTACTTGAGAATCTGGCGTGGCGAATGTCTAACCAATCAGGAGGAGCTAAGAGGGCTAACCTGTGACAGTTTGATCAATTGACCGCCCCTCTAGAAGACCAACATAATGCAAACCAGATGGACTCTTTCTAAGAACAAGTGACGATGGACTGGCTTGGGCGAAATGCAAAGATCTATAGGGAGGTCTGATGGTGCTTCTAGAAGTGGTCAACAGATAGAAAGGTCCAGAACATGAAGAAAGGCTGAATGAAAGAAGAAGAAACTATGAGTCACAGGGACAGCTGTAGTGACTACTAGCAAGGAGGTAGATCAATATTGATGGAGATATTTTGAGCATTCAAGGCAGATTGCAAGAGAGTTCAAAGATGGACACGGAGACAAAAGAGTTAATGCTACAGCCACTAAAGATCTACAGATCATTCCCAGAACAAGTTGTCATCAGCATGGACAATGAGGATTCACATTTAATGCACAACTGACTTTCTTCAAAAGATTTGAGAGCCAACTCTCCTGCAGTCTGCAGATATTTTGCAAACCCTAATACAAGGGGACAATGCATTCTTTTTGTTGCATTCTGTATATAAGGCATTCTCACCTCTTTGTAAAGGTTGGAACTTTGTAGGGTTAGAAAGTAGTAGATAGAGGACTTGTAGAATAGAACTGGTAGCTAGGAGTTAGATTCAGTAGAAGACTAATATATCTTTCAGTTTTCTTAGTGTAAATGGAAACAATTTGGAGCCACAAATTTTTTGTACACTGGTGATTGTGCCAAATTTGTAAATGTTGCTTATCTGTCTCAGTGACAGTAGAAGCAACCAGATCTTAATCTACTTCATGTTGTGTTCCAGAATGGTGTTTGTCTTAAATTAATCATTTGATTTGTGAAGGTTTCAAGGGATGAGGTTTGATTTTATGTTTTGTTTGAATGGTTACTTGCAATATGTTGTTGAAATCAACACTGTGAATGAATGAAACTGTGTGTTAGTCACAAGTTGACTTTGTTCAGCTATTTTAGTTAGGAATTCCTTGGAGGGTGATCGGTCTGGTTAATTCAGATGAAGTGTCATTCTTTTCTGTCTCAAAGCCATGATTTATCTTTTTATATTTCTTTAAAACCCTGGTTAGAATAGGTTTTAAATTCATGTTTGATCTCATAATAATCCAAAAGCTCAACACCAGCAGGCCCCTTAAACATTACTGTTACATTGACCATTGAGGGACATCAGCATAGTTGAGACACAACTACAAAGACCTTGGGAGCTAAGGCATCCATGTGTTGCCTTTCTCTTTCAGGAGAAGTAGAATAGCAATATTCTACTTGCATTGTTGTGGTGCCAAAATCGCCATCAACAGGAACTAGTGCTAGAGGGAGGGGCCCCTTGAGGAAATTTTGGATTGTCGTAAGTTGGATTGGGTCAAGTCTTGGAAAACCCAGCTCTAATGGGTAGCCCTTTGTATATACCAAGATTTATCCATGAAATCCCTGGTCACATGTATGATCGGCTTCCATTATTTTTCCCTAACAATGGGAAAAATGCTTCTAAACATGTCAAAACTTGTAGGCGTGTACTTACTTTTCTTCAGGTTCAACATGAGGATGTCGTTTGTCAATTGTTCCTCAAAACACTTCAAGGTACAACCAGGAAATGTTATGATAATCTGCCACCAGAATCTATTTATTCATGGATAGAACTGGAAATCTTATTTTAGAACAGTTTGATCCTCATGCACTACACCCCTTACATGAATTTTCAACTACAAAAAGGATACCATTAGAACTCATTTATCAATTTAATCACAGATTTTTGTTCATGTATCAAAGGGTTCAATCTTTGGATTTGGTTGTTGATGATCATATACTGATAGAACATTATTATTGGGGTTTAAACCTTTCATTTGCAACCAAGGTCAGAGGTTGTGGTGAGGCTACATCATTGCATGATGCAATGAAAAAATCTCTCTTATTGGCACAATTTGGATGTGACACTGGAAATTTAGATAACCAAACTCAGGGTTATAATCCCCTTGTGCTTGCAAACTTTCCATCGTCTGCAACCTTATGCCACTTCACCCACCATCCCTTCCCAGGTGCAACCATTCTCATCAAGCAGCTATGACCTTCCTAAGGTTCCAAGCACCACATTCTTTGACACCCCATATCAGGTCAATCGCACACGAGACCATTGGGAGAATTCACTCCTGCAAAATCCAATCACAAAGTTGAGTACTTCACTCGATAATGAAGTTATAACCATATCATCTCTTTTCAGTCATCTTCCAAAGCATAGTTCATTGCACCACAATGAAGAGGATGAGACAACTAGTACACATGAAAATGATAATCAATTCATCCAAAATAATGAGAGTGACTGTGTGAGGAGATTTAATTCTTCCCTATCTTTTGATGACCTTGATCCTTGCAGTGAGATGGATTCAACAACTAATGAAACTCCTCTACCTAGTGCAGACTTGATGGAAGTGGAGAATGGATTCATCGATGCATTCATAGATGCTTTCATGATGGTGAATGAGGAGGAAACACCCTTTGGTGGGTTAGCACAAGAAGATGACTCTGCTGATTTAAGTGGTGGACGGATTGAAACAGGTGACATGCTTCAAAATGAGATTGCCAATGAATCTTGTGGTCAAAGTCAAGGACTTAAATGCCAGCATGAAATTTTAAGGGAAGAAATTCAAGTAGATGTGTAGATCAATCAATTGTTCCTTGAAGAAATTCATGATGGGGTACATTTGGATGAAGCAGATGAATGCCAAGAAAGCGACCAGGAGGCTATCTCAGAAGTTAAATCTCTTCAATATGATGAAGAGAATGAGACAAGGGAGTATTTTCTTGATTTTGATTTTGATTGCTTAAATGTGTTGTTAGAAGAAAGTCCTTGCTTAGTATCCACTAATCAATTTGTTCTTAACACTGATGAATTTGATGCTAAGTGGCATGTCCTTGTTGATGAGGTGCAGGGATTTGAATTGAAAGAGTGTTTTCCTATCTTTGACTCCATGCATTCAAGTGAGTTTGAAGGAAATATTTGTTCACCATGTGCAAGTATCCCTGACATCAATGGTGATAAGCTGGAAGAAAATTCTCAAACCCTAGGGGATGACATGTTTCAAGAGAAAGTTGAAAGTGAGACTTCATCTCAAGAAATTTAGAAATTTTTTGACTTCGTGCCCGAGATGAATATAGAGATGTTGGTGAGTGAATATCCTGACTGCAAGACAAACCTTGATTCTATGGTGTTCCATGAGCTGAGACCTTGCGAGGAGGAGATCATACAACACAAGCCTGCATTGGTAACTAGAAATCTTTAGAATCAGGTGGTGTCCTTTCATTATCCTCTGTGTTTTAATAATTTTTAGTTTTATTATAGCATTGGGGATAGTAAAACATGTTTGTGGGTAAATCATGAAAAAACTGAGAACCCACAGTTGATAATATTTCAATCTTTATACCCTCATAATGAATTTATTGCCTATAAACTTTATATTTCTGAGTATAAAGATAAATTTGCTAGGCTTAGAACTGTGCCTAGTAAGTTAAGCTTGCTACACATAATGAAAAATCAGTCAAGTCAATGTATAAATTTTTACAGTTTTGTGTTTGTAAAGCTTAGCTTATGAGTTAGTTTAGGATTAGGATAGGTTAGTGTTAGTTTTTGGTTTAGTTAGTTTTCCTTTGTTTTGTCTTTTTTCCTTTTTCTGTTCTTTTTGTTTTTGTTTGTAGATAGTTTGTTTTTCTATTTGTAAATATTTTGCTTTATGTTTTGTTTTGTCCTTTGGGGTTTCTCTATTTCTTTCCATCTTCAAGTGGTGGTTGTTATTTGAAGCATACTTTGGTCATTTGGAGAAGAATGGTTTAGGTATTTTCATGCTTTCCGGTTGGGTGATTTTGTCCTAAATTTGTTGTTTCATGCCCATTGTCAATAAGAGTTGTGGAACGTCTTGAAAACAAGGTGTAAAGTAAGTAACCTTCATCGGCTCCCTCTAAATCTGTCACAAATCAATAAGATCATCTCCTCTTGTAATGGTATATTTGTCCTAGGATGACAATGTTGTAAGACTTGAGTGAAAAATCTGATTTTCCAAGTGTTGTCATGAGGTCCATGGTAGTTTTAAACCCAGATCAAGAGTTAAACATATGACATATTGAAAAAGAGAATTAAATGAATATCTGGAACTTCAAGAGAAAACATAAAAGATTTAAAAAAAGAAGAAGAAGAGGATTCAATATGAATGGGTGATTCCAGTATCTCTACTGGGGCTATGGATGTCTGGCTGGCAGTAGAGCAATGTTGTGAGAAAACTAGAGGTATCTCCGTCGGGGCTATGGACACCTGACTGGTAGCGGAGCAATGCCTAGAATATAATTGCACAAAAGAAAATCAACTCATGTAGCTCAAATCGTACACATTGTTGTTCAAAAGATGAGGAAAACTTCATGAGAGAGTGATGCACAATCAAGCACACACATAGGTTCAGGGGTAGCCATTGATTGACTTACATTTGAGATCCTAGCTCAACCTTGCTTCTAAAACTGACCCAATTGGAGTTGTGATGTTCATGAACCAGGAGTTCTGGGTAGCTGAATCCTTCAGATTCTTGAAAATGGTTAAACCATTTTCCCAGCTGAGTCGCCATTTGTTATGCCTTGCATAACCACCCCATTTTATTCTGGAACAAAATGGGCCCCCCTTTCTCTTTTTGGTTTCTTTTCCTTTGTTATTTGCTTTGCTCTTAGGGTTCTTCAATTTTTCCTGAGTTTGTCTTTTGTTCTGATTTAATTTTGGTTTTGTCTCTGCTTAAGTTGGTTCCCTTCTTGTTAAGTATTCAATGAAATAATTATAAGCATTAATTGATTCCATTATAATATATCTTATGTCCTTCTAATGACTAATGGGAACTCTGTTTTGCAGGATCAAATCACACACATGATGATATTTGCCAAGGGATCTTAGTTGAAATGCATTCCTTAGTTCAATTCGTCATAATTTTCCTCTAAGAAGAAAGTCAGCAAGACCTTGCAGATTTCTTGTCGACTATCAATGCATTTGGATGACATGCGTCTTTGTTGCATGTCGGCAAGACCTCAGGGGTGTCATAGCGATCAAAATTTATATGTAGGCATCTATCGGCAAGACAAAGGTGATCGTCCCAGTGACTGGGAGTTTCCCTTTGGCATGAGGAGTTTACTTCGGAGAAAGGTCTCGGTGAGATCTCAATGTCTCGCTGACTGGCGGCAAAGGGATCCATACATCGGTGGGAGGTTTTCTCTTCGCCAAGAAGTCTTGCCGAAGGCTTCATGTCTCACTGACCACCAAGAAAGATATGCCTTTCGGTGAGAGGCCTTTGTGGTGGGGAGATGTCTCGGTGAAGTCTTCGGGTCTCGCCGACAAAGCACAAGAGGAGGTCTATCGTGGTGAGGTCTAGCAGTCTTTTCGACCCATAAAGTCTCACCAACATATTACTTCATCGGTGAGAGAATGAGATTGTCATCGCGACCAAAAGTGAGCATGTGGAGATTTTTCGACGAAGGCATAGGGTATCTATAGGAAGTCTCCCCGACAAGAGGATGTTACACTGACACATGTGAAACAAAAGATTTCATTTCAGCATGACTAACAGAGAGGTCTCCCCAAAATGAAACCTTCAGAAAAAGGTTATGCCTTCGGCATAAAGTCTAGCCAACGTGCTAGGGTCTCGATGACACAGAAAGGGTATCGCCATAGGTTTTCCCGAAAGGAGGCCCCAAACGAAATCAAAGGTTCAACGAAGGATAAAACCTTCGACATGATGTCTAGCCGAAGGGGTGAGGTCACAGCGACAAAAGCGACATTGGCGTAGTGATCTGGGATTGCTATGAGGTCTCGGTGACTGAGTGATGTCTTCCTAAAATAGTAGGAGATTGCCAAAAGATAACGCTCTCGGCGAGAAGTCTCGCCGACATAAGGAGGTCACACCGAAAAAGCTGAGCTCAGGGAAACTAAAGGAACTCAAGGAGACTCTAAACGAATGGAACGGGTTCAGTAAGATGTCTTGCCGACCCGATGATGTCTCCCCGACATAAAGAAATGGGCTCGTCGACAGAAGGACTTTTCCATGTGGTCTTGCCAAAGGAATGTTGTCCTGCCAATAAGATGAGCTCGCCGAAGGATATGGGACTTGGTGTAATGTCTCATTGACTAATGAAGGTTAGGCCAAAACAAAAAGAGAAGTTGGCGCAAGAAGGTCAACAAGAGGAATTCGGGGAGACTCCAAACAAATGAGGGGGCTTCGCTATGAGGTCACGGCGACAAGCGAAGGTCATGCCGACATGAAGTGGGGTCCCACCGAAAAGAAATGGAGCTCAGCAAAGGATCATGCCTTCGCCATAAGGTCTCAGTGAAGAAGGAAGTCACACCGAAAGGAAAGGGGGACTTGGGTTTGAAGAAGTAACGATGGACTCAGGGAGACGACTCCTCGAGTGTGATGGTTTCGCCGAGACAGAGGGGGATTCGATGAAAGGTCTTGCCGACTTGATGGGGTCTGGCCAAAACAGAAGGAGCTCGGCAAGAAAAAAAAGGAGATCGATAAGAGGTCTCCATGACTACAGAAAGTCTGGCCAATAAGCTTGAGCTTGAGGAGAAAAAGAAGACATCACCATGAAGTCTCGCCGACTCGATGGGGTCTTGCCAATATAGGATGAGCTCAGTATGACTTCTGCAGCTCATCAAAATGTCTTTCCGACTGTCTAATGTCATGTCGATGGTTGATAAAAGCAATAATCGCATTGGGGAGACACGATGAGTGTCTTATCGACATGCGATATAGTTCAGACCACTTTTGACTACCCAAGAATCTGGCGTGGCGAATGTCTAACCAATAAGGAGGAGCTAAGAGGGCCAACCTGCGACAGTTTGATCAATTGATCGACCCTATGGAAGACCAACAAAATGCAAACCAGATGGAATCATTCTAAGAACAGGTGACGATGGACTGGCTTGGGCAAAATGCAAAGATCTACAGGGAGGCCTGATGGTGCTTCTAGAAGTGGTCAACGGATAGAAAGGTCCAAAACATGAAGAAAGGCCAAATGAAAGAATAAACTATGAGTCACAGGGACAATTGTAGTGACTACTAGCAAGGAGGTAGATCAGTATTGATGGAGATATTCTGAGCATTCAAGGTAGACTACAAGAGAGTTCAAAGATGGACACGGAGACAAAAGAGTTAATGTTGTAGCCACTAAAGATCTATAGATCATTCCCAGAAGAAGCTATCATCAACATGGACAATGAGGATTCACATTGAATGCACAACCAACTTTCTTCAAAAGATCTGAGAGCGACTCTCCTGTAGTCTGTAGATATTTTGTAAACCCTAATACAGGGGGACAACACATTCTTTTTGTTGCATTTTGTATATAAGGAATTCTCGCCTCTTTGTAAAGGTTGGAAATTTGTAGGGTTAGAAAGTAGTAGATAGAGGACTTGTAGAATAGAACTGGTAGCTAGGAGTTAGATTCAATAGAAGACTAATATATCTTTTAGTTTTCTTAGTGTAAATGGAAACAATTTGGAGCCACAAATTTTCTATACATTGGTGATTGTGCTAGATTTGTAAATGTTGCTTATCTGTCTCACTGACAGTAGAAGCAACCAGATCTTAATCTACTTCATGTTGTGTTCCATAATGGTATTTGTCTTAAATTAATCATTTGATTTGTGAAGCTTTCAAGGGACGAGGTTTGATTTTATGTTTTGTTTGAATGGTAACTTGCAATCTGTTGTTGAAATCATCATTGTGAATGAATGAAACTATGTTAGTCACAAGTTGACTTTGTTCTGCAATTTTAGTTAGGAATTCCTTGGAGGGTGACAGGTTTGGTTAATTCGGATGAAGTGTCATTCTTTTCTGTCTCAAAGCCCTAATCTATCTTTTTATATTCCTTTAAAACCCTAGTTAGAATAGGTTTTAAATTCATTTTTGATCTCATAATAATCCAAAAGCTCAACACCAGTAGGCCCCTTGAACATTACTGTTACATTGACCACTGAGGGACATCAGCACAGTTGAGACCCAACTACAAAGACCTTGGGAGCTAAGGCATCCATGTGTTGCCTTTCTCTTTTAGGAGAAGCATAATAACAATATTCTGCTTGCATTGTTGTGGTGCCAAAATCGCCATCAACAGTGGGGAAGGTGATATAAACATTAAAAAGAACGTAATACACATGAACAAGCCTAATCAAGTAGGTTTTTCAATCATTGTAGGCCTAGTGTACCACAAGAAATAATGACCAAAAGTCTCAAACTAACCTTCACATGCTCAACTAAGGGGATATCCTCATTATACTAGAAGGGTACATGAGGCCTAACTCTATAGATGAAAGGAATATTCTTAGGTGTCATTAGGGTAAATAATAGGTAACCTAAGCTAGTGGTTTTTAGCGAATTTTTTTCTTTTACATGCATTGTTAGGAAAAGAGATTCACAAGGAAAATTTGTAGCCAACACCTCCCCACTTGACAAAAAAGAAAATAATTGAATATCAAGAGGAAGTGGTTTTAGGAGAGAAATTATAATCAACAACTTTGTATGTATGAGTAACTTGAAATTCCTTATCAATCCTAAAAGAATGAATGACCAAGAAAGAATAGTATATTAGGAAACATGGAAAATCTTAATTAACTAGAGGAGAGAAGATTGGAGCACAAACATTTACCTATCCAATTAATCTAAACCAAGATGAAGATGCACCCATAAAACATATTTCTTCCTCTTACCTATTTTTTTAGGCATGGTCGTAGAGGACTTTGATCAATCTATCTTTGAATTTAAAGTCCTTTATCAAAATTTTAACTATAAAATAGACAAGATTATTGTAGGGTTAGAGATATAAATGAGAACTCTTCCAACTAAAACAAAAATAAGGTGAAAGTATGGAAAATTATTTGGACCAATTCCTTTTTATTTTAAAATTTAATGGAGAATTCTTGACCACTAAGGTTGTTAAAATAATATTATTGAGAGGAATAGGAAAATAAATAAGGTAAGCCCTTGACCATATAGGAAAAAGGGATGTGATAAAAATGAGTCTCCAAGATATTTATAAGTTGTGTTGAAACTACTCAAGAACCCAAAGTAGATTTTGGAAATCTAATTTAGTAAAAGGAAAAGATGAAATAAGATAATTTGTGGAGGAATCAGTGAATATGAAAATTAATATTTTGGTTCAGTTAAATGCTACCCTAGATAGAATCTAAGAAATTAAAAAAAAAACATTAAAACTCTCTCCATTTATTATCCTATATTAAAAAACAAATACCTACTAAAGGAATGCAACTAAATTGACAATTATCAATTTTGTGATAAAAATCACCCATATACTATTGTGAAACTTTACAGGTAATCAAAAGAACAAAGAAAAAATCCCCAATAGTTGAAGAGGAGCTAAATTATATGCCAATGATAGAATGGATTTTTTTCTTATAACCAATCTCCACATAATCCCTCCTAGCACCCTCCAATGAACTAGAATAGTAACACTATTAGATGTTAGAACACACAAATATACTAAGAGGGGGGGTGAATTAGTATATTCCTTAAAATTATTACTATCTTAACCAGATAAAACATTCAAAGAACAACCACACAACCACAACACCAAATTTACATGGAAAATCCTACAAGGGAAAAAACCACAATGAGAAAGTTTCTTGGAGCTATTGTCCAAATCTAGCCTCACAAATATAAACAAGATTTACAACAATTTTAAGCCTTCAACCAAAGGAGGTTTACAACTCCCTACCAATACAACACTTATAGAAAGAGGTTGCAACCTCAGGATATAATATTTGATGAATCAGATACTCAAATGCCTCCACAACACCTCTACTACCTCTGACTCACTATATTCAGCACTTCACTTACACTCCTATGCTATTTTCTCACTACCTCCAACACTCACTCATGTACTTCTACCTTCATCTCATTGCCTCCAACACTTACTCAAACACTTCTTTCAACTCATTGCCTTCAACACTTCACTCATACAATTCTTCTTTCTTCTCTCTACCTTTAGCATGCATCAAATACTTCTCTACACATTCACACTCATTCGTCTACCTTTAGTGCACTGCCTTCAACATATAAATTAAACACACAACACATTACTCAATTACTTTGATCACACACTTGATTCTTCATTTATACCTTCAACAAGCTTCAAAAGGTTTCTCCTTGTTGACCAAATTGAAACGTGTAGACATGAAATGTGCAACGACCATAATGAGTCGACTCCAAAACATCCACAGGAAAATAAAATTGAATGTGGTCCAAGATAGGAGATAAGTAGGACTTATTTTACATCTGTACACAATCCCATATTGGTGCACACAACAAAAACTTGGCACAAACACCTCAAATTACCAAGTCATCCCAACAAACACTCAACCCACAAAATATTAACTCTAGACCACAAGTGGTACCAGAGAAACCAGATAAAACCATATTTGTTGATAGCTCATATTCATGCGGATTCGCCAAATATTATGTTCTATCTACAGGAACTCCCCCCTCCAGAAGTACAGAAGCAAGAAGCAAGAACATCCCTTAATGATTATAGTTAATATTAATAAAATTGGCATCACATACTCTCATGATGACAGTTCAATGCTAAATGTATGTAGCATTGATCTATTGCCTAAGATTAATATTGATCCATCTTCTCTTAATGCTTCTTCTATTGTTATTCGTGGGTTTGATAATGTTGGGTGACAAGCTCTAGGTACAAGTATTACCTTTGTAGCTTGGACCCATTACTGTACCCACCCTTGTATATGTTATGTCAGAAAAATTACCACATAACCTTCATCTTGGTAGACCGTGGATTCATGCTATGGGTGCAATCCCGTCTACCTTGCATAAATCTATTAAGTTCACTTGCAATAATATAGTCACAGTTAAGGTTGATCCTGATGCTATGCACTTATGTGAGATGGTAGCTACTGGTCAAGCTTCAGTTGTGCCTACTCTTATTCCTTTAGTGTCTTCCAATGTGTCGATGTTTACTCCAACAATACCTACTACAAAGGATACTCTTGAGACAGATGTCCCTAAGGAAGATCCTTCTGAAGTAAGAAATCTTAGGTATACTCCTCAAAAGAATGCATGTCTTGGTGATGATTGGGGTTCCTTAGACTTTACAGACTCCTTCATTGGGGAACACAAAGTCAACTCGATCCACTCAGACCTTCCAATAACATCATTTTCACCTTCTATCAAAGATGATTACTCTTTTATATCATGGGGTAAGGTGAATGCAAATTGTAATGTTCTTGGTGTTGATCCTCCTTCTAAGGAAGATGATCACACTTCTATTGAAGAGGTTAATGTTGGTAATCCTGTCAAGAAAGATGATGGGGATTTCGTAGAGGAGTATAATCCCCATTGTTGGAATAATACTCTCCATGTAGATCCTCCATTTGCTGCTACCTTCGTATCGTCTTCTTGTGAGAATTCAAAATTTTCTCCACAAGAGAAAGGTTTTCTTCCTACTCCTCATCCTTTATTTGAGCAAGAGCGTATTTTGTTGTGGCTTCTAAAATCCCACTTAATTACTCTTCCTTCTCCCACATGCAAGAAACTTCATAAACACGATAAAGAAAAACATTCTTTATGTGCATACCATCGAGTGCCTAGCCATTCCACTAGTGAATGTAAGGCCTTGAAAGATGAAATACAACAACTTCATGATTCAGGTGCCATCAAACTCCCATTTGATTGACACACCTTCCTTTTCCTCACATGACAAGTGATATTGAGGTCTACCTCTATCCTCATGTTCTAAGTACCTTTCATGGTTCTCCTCCCCTATATGTTGGGGCAGTGATAACTTGTTTTGGGGATGTGTGTCCTTTTAAGGACCCCCTCTCTTCTTTATGTTTATCAAATGAAGATTCCCTTGAGTGGACCCATTTTTCTCTTGAAGGATTCCTAAGGAACCCCCTTTGAAATATTTTATCTTGAATGAATTCATTAACGTCTAACTTGGGGGCAACCTAGCTAGACCTCACTTTTCAAACATGTCCCTTGAGTAGACCCCTATTATTTTGAAGGATTCCCGAGGGACCCCTTTGAAATCTTTCCAATCTATCAATAGTGTGTGTGACTATCCGCTTACTTTCCTGCGAGGCCGCTTTCACTTTGTAGGTGTGCCTGTGAAGCCGCTCTTTCACTCTGCAGAGTTCACCTTCCTTTGGTTTCCTCCATGTGAGAGATCTTGGGGGATACTTCCCTACAGGTCTACGGGTCTGTAGGGAATTTTCCTAGGTTTCCTTCATGCGAGAGATCTTAAATGAAACCTTCCTTGCAGGTCTGCTAGTTTGTAGGGTGCTTTCTTGACTTCCTCCATGTGAGAGATCTTGGGGGATGCTTCCTTGCAAGTCTATGGGCCTGCAAGGCACTTGTACATCTGGGTTTCCTCCATGTGAGAGATCTTGGGGGACTTATCCTTGTAGATTTGTGGGCCTGTGAGGTGCTTACATTCTTAAATTCTCTCTTCCCTTCTCTTTTGTATATACCAGATCGAAGTTCTACATCTTCTTCATCCTAAGTATATTCCATTCATCTCTTAGCTTTATAATTCATCTATGTGTTATTTATTAATTTGGGGATGATGCATGGTACTAAGACAACCTTTTACATCGAGGTCTCTTTACTTTGCTGACTTGAATCCTTTAGCTTTTTATATTCTAACATTATTGTCTGGTGTAGGTTTTTCTTGTCTAATACATTTTTTTTGCAGGTCTTCAACTTGGGGCATGCTTTTGTGGTTCAAAGAGTTATCTACTTCATCTACAATATTCTTTTGGCATATGATGTTATTTATGTTTAGTAGACTTCCTTTAGCATGCATATTAATGTAGATTCATATGCCCGCTAAAGTAGGGGAAAAATGTATAGTTGCAAAATTGCACCCCTTGCAATTTCACATACATTATTGCTTCTACTTTAGTGTCCACTCCCTTAGCATCTTGTGTAGGCTCATTTTAGCCTCTGCATCAACCCTTTTCCCTCTCAGGGGTCTCCAACACCCCTTTTTAGTAGCTACCCTTGCGTGCCAGCTTTTTTTCGAACCTTGGGATTTTCTCGTTCTTGTCATTTTGTAGCATAATGTGTCTAGACACTAGCATGCCACACAAACATCTGTGCACCATGCTAGCATCCTGTGAAATTTTAACACTCAAATAGTTATCTCTGAGCATGCTTTCCACTTGTCCTTACCTTTTGTTGGTGGTAACAACTCAGGATGCCTTGTAATGGTTGAAGAACCTTCTTTTCCTTCCTTAAATTCTATCTTTTCACTTCATTTGCAACTCTCTTTTGTCTCTAACTTCTTCCTCTGCTTCTAACTTCTCTCTAGCTTTGGCAGTAGCCTTCTACTCTCTAACTCTTGCTTTCATAGCTCCATATAACTTGTTACAACAACACTCTCACATCCTTTGCAACACTCTTGGATCTTGCAACTATCTTGATCTCCCTCTTTGCATCTCCTTTGGCTCTTGCAGCTCTATCTCCCCTATCTTATGCTTGTGAGCATCTTGGGATTCCATATCCCCTATCACTTGCATCCTTTCTTTGTGATACAGGTTCTCCTCGAGCGGATATTGCTTTTATCGCCTCTTTTTTGATACGGGTTCTCCTCCTCGAGCGGGGTTTGCTTTTATCACTCATACTTGATGGTGTGGGTTCTACTCCTTAGCAGGTTTTGCTTTCACCACATGATTTTTCCATTTTGGTTACACTCTCTCTATCTTTCTAGTTGTCTGTGGAGGTGGGAACACCAAAACAAGGGTTTGACTAAGGAAAACCCCTATACAGCCCCAACACTTTCTCTCAATATTACAGATGCAGGTGTTGAAGGAATCTACTAGCTAGAGGATTCATTACTTGGATTGTTGTGAGAATATTCTTCCTTTCTTTCTCATTATTTTTATCATTTCTATTTCACTTCATTTAAGCTATATCACATTATGTCATTTTCCTAAAATATGTAAGTTCTCAGTAATCAGAGTAGAAGTAGTCCTTTAGCTATTTTCTATGACATTCTCACTTTTTGGTCCGTACGAGACACCAGGGCACCTCTAAGATGCCAGCATGCCACATTGTTGTCCATATTCTGCACTAACATCCTTTGGCCAATAGCTTGTCAATTTGTCTAGAAAATCTCTATGACCTCCTCTTTTGGATTCTAGAACTCTCACTATTGTTCCTGAGATAGTTTAGGGAAGCTCACCCCATGAGGCTCTCTAAATGAAGAGAAATCATGAGTAGAAAATACCCCTTCTCTACACTTACATACCTAGAAAACACAGTCTTGATCTAGAACATTGAAAACTTGACTTGTGGTACACCTTAGCATCTGAAACTTGAAGAGAGAAAATAGATAGACATTTTAAACTCATCCTTCAAACTGCAAGACCACAACATTGATATCAAAGAAATATGAAACATTTCTCTAAACCTTCAATGATTGCAACAACATAGTCCACATTGATATCAAAGAAATATGAAACATTTCTCTAAACCTTCAATGATTGCAACAACATAGTCTTCACTATGCCTACTCAAGAAACTTTTGTGGTAACTTTATGCTCTGAAATAAGGAGCACACATGCTTCATACTTGATTCTGACTATCTTCCAAACCACAAGAATATATCTTCAAATGTGGAGGAATGTGGAGCATTCTCTGGGGCATTTTAGTACAACTTTATAAACCACTATCACCATGCCACACTTTTATGCTTTCTTTCACAACTTATGCAATGCTTTACAACAAGGGATAGTTAATACAACATTCACAACATCATTCACCTAAACATGAGCAACATGAAATATAAGATAATTGTTATAGCAAGCTCATGACATCCATCATACATAATCCTTCTAATCAACATTTTTATTGCAACATATGAAACCATCCACACACTACCATTTTGCTAACAACAATGACAACATTATCAACAATCTCCATTTTGTTGACATTAGTGACAAAACCTACATCATACTTGCAACAATCTTTCCCTTTGGTGTTGATGGAAACATTGACACAACACTAACCAAATATACAAATTTCTCCCCCTTTAACATCAAGGACACAGGGCTAGTGGTCTTCAACTATGCTTGTAGCAACATACAAGCTCCCCCTATCTTCACAAACCTTATCATCCTTCTACCTACTCCCCCTTAGAGATAGCCTTCACCAATCCAAGGATAAAAATGTATCTTGAATTGCTCCCCTTGGACAAATGCACCAACTATGAATCTATTTATAAGATGGAGGGGAAATAACCCCTAGCTTCTATCTGAGATACTCAAATGTATCCTTTGAAAGTTTCTTTCTAAAGATGTATGCTACTTGTTCCTTTGTGGGCACATAATCCAATCTCACTTCTTGGTTTATAACTTTCTCTCTTAAGAAATTGAAACATAAAAATGTGTTGAATCTAAGATTAGTGTCCATAGCCTAGGGCCATTTCCATATTTTTATAAATTTCATTCAGATATAGATCACAAGGTACAAAATATTGACTTTCATACCCGAAGGTGATCCAATCAAACTTGGATCTATATCCTAAGGGGAATTGGAATTGATTAGAAATATTTTGAAATGATTAACTTAATGATCTTATATGCCCTAATATTAAATGCAAGATCCCAAAGACTGATAGTCAGAAATAACAGTTTACCAATGGATTTGAGAAGTGTAGAGAATGACAACTATGCTCAAAAAATTGGTTTTAAGGTGCCTACAAGGACTCATTTGCACTTGGGATATGGGTCTTTGTATAGGTGTATGGATCAACTTTATGGGTCCTCTAGTACAAGAACCAAGATTTTGTTTTTCCCAAGTTTCACTATTGGAAAGTTGGAAATAAATTTTTAATCTGAGTTTCTGTGGCTTGACAACAATGAATGCAAAAAATGCATGAATGCAAAATTTCTCCTTTGAGATCTCTTCAACTCTTCTTCACTTACAAATTTGCACATACACATAGAGAGGAGAATTTTTTTTGTTTGTTTGTATGGTGGTTTACCTTAGTCAAACCTCGATTTGGTAATTAATCCTTGATAGAAAGATAATGAAAAAGGGAGGGAAATAATGAATGAACACTTTCTTGTTAAAACTCACCAATCCTTCAATGGATGCCCTTAGAGGACTGAAGACAAAGACATCACTCTAAGGATTTAGATCTTGCTTGATTGGCTTGATTGATTGCTTGAATGCTTGAAAACCTACATCACAATGTTAGCTTCAAAACATGACATGAACACACATGAACTTTGGCATGATGTTAGGATCTTGATTGCTGCTCCAAATGACTGATAATGTTGCTCTTGAATGCTCTTGACAATAATATTTTCTCAATAGGATTGATAGATCATGTAACTTAGATTTCAAATGATAAAAAGACTATATTTATAAGTGTTTATCTTATTTCCAAAAAATTAGATCCCAATAGCCAATATTTACAAGTAGAAATTCAAATATTACAATGCCACCACTGACATGTCTAAATTTGGAGGGAAACAAAGTACAAGGACACTTCCTCCATTGGGCGAATGGGTCCCATTATGGCACATGAGTCCCATTATGGCGAATGAGTCCCAATCCTATCTTCCAGAATTCAATGCTTGTTCTCCTTCAAAAAATAAGAAGAATAAGGCTTTGGAATGCATAATTTGGCAAATTAGAAGCTTAATTAAGTCCAATAAATTAAGGGACCAAACATAGTGTGAAATTTTAAAGGTATACAATTTACTATAGTACATAAATGATACCCGATAAATATATTCTTGATTTTAACATGCATCATTGAATTCTTTGAAATATTTATGGTGCTTATATTATCACATAGAATTAGAATGGGCTCATCATATATCACCTTGATGTCCTTCAAAGTTTGCTTCATCCATAGCACTTGGGTGCAACAGGATGTTGCAACAATATACTCTACTTTTGTTGTTGATAGGGACACTGAGTCCTACTTCTTACTGAACCAAGAGACTAATCTATCTCCCAAAAAGAAAGCTCCACCATTGGTACTTCTTCTATAATCAACACTACTAGCCCAATCAACATTAGTATATGTATTTAGAAAAAAACCATCATATTTTTGATACCATAGTCCATAGTCTGGAGTGCTCTTCAAATATCTAAAAATCCTCTTGATTGCCTTTACATGAGTTTCTTTTGGATCAACTTGAAATATTTGCTCAAATGACAACCTATTACTATGGGAGTACTCACTGATTTGCAATATTGTATTCCAAACTTCTTGAACATTTCCTTGATATGCTTTGCTTGAGAAATAAAGATACCATTATTTGACTGTGCAATTTGAAGTCCAAGAAAGAAAGATAGATCACCTAACATAGAAATTTCAAACTCTTTCTGTATTTCTTCAAAAAAATTCTTACACATTTCATCATTTCCTCCAAATATTATATCATCAACATACACAACAACTAGAACTCCTTCATCCTCAAATTTAAAATATAGATTGCTATCTACGATGCCTTTCTTGAAGCCCCGCTAGAGTAGGTACTTGTCCAACCTTGCATACAAAGCCCTAGGGGCTTGTTTAAGACCATACAATGCCTTCTTAAGTCTACATACCATTTTTGGGTATTCTAAAAGTTGAAATCCATCAAGCTATTCTATGTAAAATTCATATTCTAAATCACCATTCAAGAAAGAAGATTTCACATCCATTTCATATACTTTGAAGTTCTTGTGAACAAAAAATGTAAGAAATATTTTGATAGCCTCCATTCTTTCCATCGAAGACAATGTTTCCTTAATGTCAATTGCTTCCACTTGTGAATATCCTTTGCACACCAGCCTTGCTTTATTTCTCACAACCTCTCCAACTTCACTCAGTTTGTTTATGAACACCCATTTTATTCCTATTACATTCTTGTCTATAGGCCTCAAAACCAATTCCCAAGTCTGATTTTTCTTAATTTGATTTAGCTCTTCTTCCATTGCTTGTATCCATCCTTCATATTTTCTAGCATCAACAAAAGTTTTTGGTTCTATTCTTGACAACAAATGAAATTTCACTTGTTCTTTTGTCTTTGCAAATCTTCTTCTATTTTGCACTCCATTATTATCTCTAATGATTTGATCTTCTGAGTGATTTTTTTGAACATATTTGCCACAAGTCTTGGGTATCTTCTCTGGTGCTTCTCCCTTCTCTGCAACTTCTTCTTCATCTTCTTCTAAGTAGGCAGGTACATCTGACCAACAATCTTCTTGCTCATGAATGCTTTGATGTGAGTCTTCATCAACTCTGACATTTGCACTCTCAACAATCTTCCTCAACCTTTTATTATAGCATTTATAGGCTTTTCTCCTAGTAGAGTACCCAAGAAAGATTCCTTCATCAAATCTTGAATCAAAATTTCCCAAACCTTCATCTCTTTTGATAAAGCATCTTCTTCTAATTTTTTTGAAATACTTGATAGTTGTCAGTTGCCCATACCAAATCTCATAAGGAGTTTTGGTGCTATCCACCCTTAGATACCTCTGTTAAGAATATAAACAATAGCATGGAATGCTTCTTTCCAATATACACTAGTCAACTTCGCTTCATTCAACATTATTCTTTCCATCTCTTGAATAGTTCTATTATTCGTTTCCACTACTCCATTTTTCGAGGAGTTCTAATAGTAGAATAGTGCCTCTTTATCCCATGCTCTTCACAAAATTCTTCAAACTCATTTGATGTGAAATCGACACCTCTATCAAACCTTAAACACTTGATTCTAGCATTCATTTCATTCTCAACCATTAGCTTGAAAATATTAAATCTATTGAAAACTTCTAATTTTTCTTTTAAGAATTTAACCCATGTCATTGTAGATAAATCATCAATTAGTAACATGAAATACCTTTCACCTTAAAGACTCTCTATTCTAGTAGGTCCACAAAAATTAGTATGAATTTTCTCCAAACGTCTTGTAGTAGAGTACTCCTTGGTCTTGAATCTTATCCTTGTCTGCTTCCTAATCTGAAATTCTCTACACATGATGTTTGCAGGTTTGACAACCTTAGGCATATCTCTCACTACTTGCATGGAGCTGATCTGCACAAGTTTATCAAAGTTGATGTGTGTCATCCTCTTGTGCCACAACCAACATTTATTTTTCTATCCTAGAAGATAACTTCTCCCATTGATAACCTTTAGATTATGTAGATTGCTTTCAGTCCTTGACCCTTCTGCCACCAATCTACTAGATTTTTCTTTTCTAATTTCACATCCTTGATCATGAAATAAAATATTGTATCCTTTGCTACACATATGACTTACACTGAGTAGATTGTTTATGAGACCTTCAACATAGAGACATCATTTGTATTGGATTTTCCATCAATACTTATGGTGCCATTTCCATAGATCTTTGCTAATGAGTTATCTCCAAACTTTACTAATATGTCATTCCACTTAACCAACTTGATGAATTTTTTTTTATCACCAATCATGTGACTTGAACATCCACTTTCAATTACCCACAATTTTTTTTTCCCTTGAGCATGAAATGTTGTTTGGACAGCCATTGAGTTTTCATGCTCATTTCTTGATTCCTCTCCTTTGGAGATGAAATTCTCCTTTATTTTCTCAATAGCATCTACTTTCTCAGCCAGTCACTTGTGTAGAAATTTGCTATATGCCCAACATTATTGCAAATTTGATATACCACATTTACATTCACTAGAGAATCAAGATGATTTCTTCTTACAAAATCCCTTCTATTAATTTCATATTTACACTCTACAACCTTATGAAAATACTTATTGCAAATGAAACAAAAACAAAAAAATGAATGATTGAACTTGGTTTTGGAGACATTCCTTACATGGTGAGATCTTCCTTGAGGTCTAATATCAACTTTTGGATTTTCAGACATTGTTTTCTCCAACTCCTTTTTGAGTAAGAGGATTTCTTTCTCAAGCTTTGTGCATTCTTTTATCTTAGCTTCAATCAAGGCCTCTTGTCTTTTGTTCTCTTTCCTTGCACATTTGAGATCTTTAAGAGAAAAAAACAAGTTTACCTTGAAAATCAACTTCACCCTCTTCATTCATGGTTTTGCTTGAACTTATAGAGATCATAGTGGTCATGAATAGGGGTTCTTATCCATCATCATATGATGTGAAATGATCCCCTTCATCTGACGAACAATATTCTTCTTTGGAGAGAAGGTTCCTCTTGAAATTGTTCCTTTTGAATATTTTACTACTATTTTCATTTTTTCCAAAAGGAAATTTAGATGCAAAATGACTAATTATTCCAAAATTAAAATATTTTAAGGAATTTTACCTTTTTACTTAGCTAATCCCTTTTTCAGCTTCCCCACAAAGTTTTCCTCTTCTTCTTCAGAATCACTGTTTGAACCGGGTGCTTCTTCTTTCTTCACAACTTTGAATACAACTTCTCTTTTGTGTGTACCTTGAACTTCATTCCTCATCTCATAGGTTGTGATGGATCCAAATGGATCTTCCATAGTAAGCTTTGTCAGATCTTTGGCTTCCTCAATATCAACCACTTTTGAATCAAACCAATTGGGAAGAGTCCTTAGAAGTTTCTTCACAACAGTTGAGCCAATTATATCTTCACCAAGTCCTTTGATCCCATTTACAACATCATCTACTCGAAGCAAGTAGTTGGCTATGTTCTCCTATTCTTTCATCTTCAAATTCTCAAATAATGTTTAATAGGATTACAACCTTTCTTGCTTCATATTGATTCCTTCATAGAGATTCTTGAGCTTATCCCATATCTCCTTGGAAATATTGTATTTCACTACCTTAACAAATTCAAAATTTGCTAACCCACTTAGGATAACATTCTTTGCTTTAGCATTGTTCTCATGAGCCTTCTTTGCATTAGGATCAATAATAAGATGAGTAGGTTCAGTATAATCATCCTTGGTAGCTCTCAAAACATCATAACCTAGCGAGGAGAGATAGGCATCCATCCTCACACTCCAAAAGGCATAGTTGTTCTCATCAAACTATGGTGCCTTAGAAGATGACTCCTTTTGAGCCATGTGTTCTAAACCAAGATCTACCTTTAGTTGTTAGGTTGCACCAAGGAACTCAGCTCTAATACCAATTGTTAGAACACAAAAATATATCGAGGGGGGTGAATCAATATATCCCTCAATTTAATCCAATTCAAATTTATCAATCAAAACTTATTATTGTCTTAACCAGATAAAACACTCAAATCACAACCAAAAAACCACAACCCTAGAAAGAATCTAAGAAATAAAAAAAGGCAAAACCTCTCTCCATTTATTATCCTATATGACAAAACAAATACCTACTAAAGGACTGCAACTAAATTGACATTTATTAAGTTTGTGAAAAAAATCACCCCATATACTATTTTGAAACTTTACAGGTAATCAAAAGAACAAATAAAAAATCTCCAATAGTTGAAGAGGAGCTAAATTATACGGGTCAATGATAGAATATAATTTTTTATTATAACCAATCTCCACATCAACCCTCCTAGCACCCTCCAACAAACTAGAATAGTAACACTATTAGATGTTAGAACACACAGGTATATTGAGAGGGAGGTGAATTAGTATATCCCTCAATTTAATCCAACTCAAATTTATCAATAAAAAATTATTATTCTTAACCAAATAAAACATTCAAAGCACAACCACACAACCACAACACCAAATTTACATGGAAAACCCTACAAGGTAAAAAAAATGGTGAGAAAGTTGCTTGGAGCTACTGCCCAAATCTAGCCTCACAAAGATAAACACGATTTAAAACAATCTCAAGGCTTCAACCAAAGGAACTTTATAACTCCCTGCCAATTACAACACTTACAAAAAGAGGTTGCAACCTCATAATATAATGCTTGATGAATTAGAAACTCAACTGTCTTTGCAACCCCTTTGCTACCTCCTACTCACTACTTTCAACACTTCACTTACACTCCTCTACTTTTGGCTCACTGCCTCTAGCACCCACTCATGCCCTTTTTCCTATGTCTCACTACCTCCAACACTTACTCACACACTCCTTTCAACTCACTTCCTTCAACACTTCACTCATATAATTCTACTTTAAACTCACTTCCTTTCGCATACATCAAACACTTCTCTTCACATTCACACTCATTCTTCTACCTTTAGCGCATTGCATTTGACATATCTATTAAACACACAATACATTACTCTACTACTTTGACCAGACATTCCATCCTTGATTTATACCTTCCACAAGCTTCAAAAGGTTTCTCCTTGTCTACCAAACTTAAACATGTAGACATGAAACACACAACAACCATAATGAGTTGGATCCAAGCCAAGAGATAATCAGGGCCTATTTTACATATGCACACAATCCCATGTTGGTGCACACAACAAAAAATTTGTGCAAACACCTCAAACTACCAAGTCAGCCCAATAAACACTCAACCCATAAAATATTAACTCTAGACCACAAGCAGTACCAGAGAGAACAAATAACACCATGAGGATTACATTACAAGAATTAAATGATATTCAACAACATTTCCATGCCCTCCTTTTACACCTTCATAAAATATTATGTTGGTGCAAGAAAACAGACACATAGCTAGTATCTGTTGCATACCCAGACAACACAATCTTGAGATAGAACATTGAAAACTCAACTTGTCGTACACCTTAGCATTTGAAACTTGAAGAGAGAAAATAGATATAAATTTTAAACTCATCCATCAAATTGCAAGACCACAAATTTGATAGTGGAGAAATGTGGAGCATTTCTCCAAACCTTCCATGATTACAACAACATAGTCTTCACTCTACTAAGAAAATTTTGTGGTAAGTTTTATGCTCTAAAATAAAGAACATATAGGCTTCACACTTGATTCTAATTATTTTCCAAACCACATGACCATATATTTACATGTGAAGGAATGCAAATCATTCTTCATGGCTTTTGAATACAACTTCCTGAACTAGTGTCAACATGACATGATTTCATGCTTTCTTTCACAACTTATGTAATGCTTTATAGTAGGAGATAGTGAATACATCATTCACCTATACATGAGAAATAGGAAATATGGGACAATTTTTATATCAAGCTCATGACATCCATCATCATACATAATCATTTTGATCAACATTTTGATTGCATCATATGCAACCATCCACACACTACCACTTTGCTGACAACAATGAAAACATAATCAACAATCTCCATTATGTTGACATCAATGACAACACCTACAACATTAGACACCACCATGGACTAATAAAAAAATGTCAAAACCATGGGGACCACCTCAATGGAGCCCCCAAGAATGAACTTGTTAGTTATGAATTGCTCCTTAGTGGTCCAACCAACCTCTACATGGTACTCCAAAATAATGCACCACCTTGGAACCTACCATATAATTGATTTTACCAAGGTCCAAGATGATTGAAACACCAATAACAAAATTTGAATCCCCCACCATAAGTAACTTGGGACAATCCTAGGAAAACTCAATAACACAATCCTAACTTCCAATTGAACCAATCACCAATCCCAAAATTAAAAACTCAACCACTTATGTCTACTCCATTGAACATGAAAATATGGTTAGCATTAATGTCATTTATTGTGGGAACATTCCACTTAGATCCCAAAAAATGTTTCCTCAACCATCAAAACCTACTATAGTACAAACAACAAACAATGAGGAAATTATACTTCCTTTGAATAAGATGCAACCTACTAATAGGGGAATTCAACAATCCTTGAGTGATGATCTAGAGATTCCATCCAAATCTCTTTTAGAATGATCCTCTAAAAAGATCACTAAAATCAAATTTTGGCAATAATCATCATCTAACAACCCTTTGAAGAATGTTCGCAGAGATTCTTCAAGATCCTCTTCTATGGTTCCATCAAGATTAACTCTTGAAGTTCCTCCAGAGTTAAACTCCAAAATCAACCATAACACAATATCCCTAAAAAATCTATACCTAAACATATTCCAAGACATGTTGTATTTTCAAAATGTCTCAAAAAACAAATTTGACACCCCCTTACAAAGCCCATGCCAAGGATAGAAACAAGGTTATCTAAGAGTTAAAAATAATCAACATCAAATTTTTTCTACTCTAAGCAATTAAATAAATTTCATAAGTGAATAAATTAGTAAAGAAAATTTGTATTAAATCATTAGGTAGGAAGAAAAATCAAGATGATACAATTTAGGTGGAAGGTCACCTTGCTAATATTCTTTTAGGAAAAATTCTCCCACCTAAATGCACTGATCTAGGAGGCCTTATTATTATTGTAATGATCAGGGAAGTTGGAATCCCCAACACATTAGTTTATCTGGGTGCTTCCATTATTGTCACAATTATGGATGTCATGAATAATTTTCCCTAAAAAGGTTGCAACCTACAAACATTGTCCTACAAATGAAAGATCAATCAATCACAATACCAATATTGCAAATATTCCAATTATGGTAAATTCATAGTAATACTTAATGGATTTTCTAATGCACCAATCATGGATACCAAAATAATGAAACCCCTGTATATTGGGAAGATCATGACTAGGAATTTTAGTAGCCTTGATAGATTGTAGGTCTAGGGGAATGATAATTTCCAATGGAATAAATTTCAAATTGTTGACTCTTTATCCACCTACAAAGCCATCCCCAATAAAAAAATAAATCAAGAAAGTTTAGCCTCCCTATCCATGAACACTATTAAACACCATGCAAAGTGTTGGGATTAGGGTTTCTTCATCTTTGCAATCCTAACATTGGTTTGATTACTCATTATTTTATGCCTATGTAAATTAGTTTGCATTCATCCATAATGTCACTTTGTTGAATTCGTAACGATGAGGTGTCATCTTACATAGAAAGTGATTGGGATGTCATGCATCCTCAATTTGAGGAAATAGACATCCCACTTTGTGAACTCCAATATGAAGCATGATTTTTAGCATGTGTCATGTCATGTAAGAGTTTATAATTGATTATGATAAAATTTTATAACACATTAATGATAGTGGTAAGAATTGGAAATAGAAAAATAAAATGATAGGTGAGACCCAATTGTGTAGGTGCCTATGCATGCAAGGGTGTTCTAAGCATGTACATTCTTTGCATGTTTAGAACATGATTGGCATGCAAGGAGGTGCTAGACACACAGAGGTGTAGTTTAGCATTCATGTAGATAGTCAAAATTTGCCACGTAGTCTTCTCTAGTGTCCACTTGTACAAGTTTCAAATTTTTCATTTTACTCTATAAATATGATACATTTGGAGTGATTTCTATGATAAAGTTATTTTTCAGATACCTTTATGTTGCTGAAATTGCTCTAGAAATCCTATTATTGAAGACTCTTGTAAGAGCTTGGCTCTGAGATTGTATTTTAACCATATTATTTACAAATAATACATTGGGATGTACTTTTGGAGTGTGGGTTTTTTATCCCAAAAGGGTTTTCCCCACGTAAACAATGTGTTATGGTATTATTTTGAATTTGCATTTTTATGTTGATGATTATGCATCTCTATACTATAATTGTTTAAGGTTTTTAAGAAAATTTGCATTCTCTCTCTCCTTAGTAGATAGGTGTAGGAAGTTGTTTCCACTTACCTTTCTTCCTTTCACTAAGGAAAAAGAAGAAATACTAGAAATGCATGATCATTTGGAGGGAATTGAGGGTTGAGAATATTTTGAGAAAAGAGATCACTAATCTCTTTTGCAACTCACAATAGTGGAGTTTGCTCGAGAAGATAGAGGAAAATTCCTCAAAGTATTCAATTTCTCATTGGGAAGAGTGAAACCATGAGGAGGTTATTTCTTTAAGAATATCACCATATTTCACATCTTGCAACCTTGTGTATACCCCCTTAATACATTGATGAGTGGAACGAACATAGCAACCTTCACCTCCCTAGCATTTAAGCAAATAGTGCTCTTGTTAAGGAAAAATCTAAATATTGATAGTTGGTTAAAAAATGAATAGGATCTTTATTTATTCAATGTGCTCATTAGGAAAAAAAAAAAAATTCCTAGGACTACAAAGACATGATAGGTGTCCATCTAAATATTTGTATGCATCATATTTACTCTAAAGATGTGAGATTGATAAGACAGCCAAAACATCGAATCAACCTTGCACTTCAAGGAATAATTAAAAATGAGATTGAAAAAAATCAACCATTGGGATTTATATACCAAATATTAGATAGCAAGTGGGTCTCACCACTTTTGTTTCCAAAGAAAAATTATGAATGAAGAGTTTTTATTGACTATCAAGAGTTTAATAAGGAAATTTACAAAGACTATTTTCCTCTACCGTTCATTGATCAAGTCTTTGACAACCTAGTTGGGAAAAATTCTCTTTTCTTGATGGATTCGACAAGTACAATTATATTTAAGTAGCACCATAATATTAGGAAAAAAATATGTTTACTTATCCATTGGGAACATTCATATATAGAATCCTCCCATTTGGAATATATAATGCCCCTAACACATTCAAGTGAGTTGTCCTCATCATCTTCTTGGAGCTAGTAAGCAATTGTATGGAAATATATTCATGGATGACTTCATTGTTCATGGTAATAATTTTGATGATGCCCTCACTAACATAGACAAAGTCAAGGAATGATGTGAAGAGAAACAACTCTCCTTAAGCCATTAGAAATGTTTGATGATGATGGATCAAGCAATATTTTTGGGCCACCCTATATTTTTTGAAGCTATCAAGTTGATCCCAAAATGATAGAGGTTAATACCCAATTAGAGCCTCTAATAACACAAATAAATATGAGAATCTTCTTACAAAATTCCAAGTATTACATAAGCATTATTAGAAATTTGAGAAATCTGGTAGCCCCAATGTTCACTCTTCTCCAAAAAAACTTGTTTTAAATTGGACTAAAGAGTGTCAAAAATATTTAGAGAAACTAACATCTACTCCAGTACCAAGAGGCCTTGATTGGAAAGTATCCTTCTATATTTATGTAGACACCTCAAATGAGCAATACATGAAATATTAGCAAAAGATGAAAATGGAGGAATTTATGACATATACTTCAATAGAAAAAACTTAACCCCCACATAACACAAATACACTACCACTAAACACAAATCTCTTGTACTGATTCATGTCATCAATGAATTTAATCATTTCATTATAGGTTAGAGGGTAACCATTTATAATTATCATTTTTCCACTAAGCACCTTGTGAATAAACCTACAGTAAGTGAAAGAATAATTTGTTAGTTGTTACTACTATAAGAATTTAATGTAACCATAATGGATAAATCCAGAAAATTTATTGTAGTGGTTGATTTTCTGTCCAAAATCCATCATTCAAAAGAAGAGCATGAACCTGTGAAGGATGAATTTTTAGATGAACAACTCTTCACTATTTCTACTCACATGACATGGTTCACAACTAAGCCAACTATTGGCCATAGGGGAGTTCCCACCTAAATTTTCTACTAAGCAAAGAAAGAAGTTAATAAGGTATAATGCACCATCTAAATGATTTAATGGTATTTTTTTTGAATGTGCATTGCAAATTATTTTCATTGATGTCAAGAGGGCAAGATACTGTCATTGATGTCAAAACTGTGCAGTATAAGAGATTCATGTATGTTCATGTCTTTTCATTTCTACTCGTGGCTAAGGATTATTTCTACACTCTCCAATGGTGGTTTTATCCTCTTCAGACTACTTCAGGGTTAGGTTTTTCATGATATGCTAGGGTTTTTGAACCCAATTCTTCAAAACCCTAGGTTCCTTTGAATGGGTGTGCACTTTATGTTCTAATTCTTCAATGAATTTCCCTAGGTTGTTCCCAGTCGTATAAGTTATAACTTAAGCCCCTAGGTGTCATTGGTTTACCAACCCCTACACCACCTTCTTTTAGTGTGAAATATTTCTTCCTAAGTATAAAGTCAACACTTTAGAAAAAGTAAAGGGATGACGTCAACAGGACAGATGACACACTTCCAATCACCCACGAGAGAAATGGCGAGCCTCATTTCTAGCCTTGTAGTTGCACAAAATGGTGACAAGTGGTGCTCTTCTACATGCCTACATGAAGAGAGAGAAGAAAAAATAAAAGGCTTGTGGTAGCGTGGAGTGATGAAGCGTGTAAAAGGTGGGCCCATAAGGAAAGCGTTTTGTGTGGATGTGACATGTGTTGTATGTTTGCTTATCCAAAAAGATGACGGTGGGTCCCAATTCATGTTGTGTGGTGTCACAGGAGCTTGACAAGTGGTATATTTTCGTGTACCCACAAGAAAAAATAAAAGACAAGAAAATTATGGTCTTGCGAGAGGTTGACGTGTGGCAGTGTTCCGCATGCTTGCAATAAAAAAGAAAATAAAATAAAAAGTAGTGTGGTGCAACTAGAGGTTGACATGTGTCCAGGTTGACTTGTCAATGTTTGATCATATATCTACCATGCATCTATGGAGAAGAGAGAAAGTTGTGAGGGGCTATGAAAGGATGAAACATAGCCATGTTTCACTCATTTGCAAGGAGAAAGAGAAAAAGGAGAGAGAATGTTGTAGTGGCTCAAAATGTTGATATGTGGTCATGTTCTGCTTGTACACAAGGAAAAAAGGGAAGAAGAGAAAGAACATTGTGGAGGCTCAAAATGTTGATGTGTGGTTGTGTTTCGCTCATTCATGAGAAAAAAATAAAAGAGAGAGTGTTGTGAGGGATCAAAATATTGACACATGTCCAAGAATTTTCAATGGTAGCTCTATAGTTTGGCGGAAGGTCAACATGTGTTCATAGTGAAATATACTAAAAGACTTTTCAACACACTACATGCACTCTCATTGGTCGAAGAATATTCATCTGTCATAAGATCTCTAATTTGAATTTGCATCATTATTTTTACGTGAAGATCAAAGATCGATGACCTAGATTCAAACATGCTCAATGACTAGTCCCTGGTTCTAAACTTTCTTTGCACAGGTTGACAAGGTATCTATATGAAATATTTTCATAGGACGACTTATACTACACCAAACATGCTAATTTTTGGTCCTATCCAACTTTATCAACCTAGATCGATATATATGCAAATTATTTTGGGTTGATGAAAATGTGATGAACTGTACAGTTTTGTTTCTATACATAGTTTAGTGACTTGTTCAAGCACTTAAAGTTCAATATTTTAGAACAAAGGATGTTTATGTGAAGCGGAGCAAGGTGTGTATGTGAGGATGTGAAATTGATAAAGAAAAATTACAATATCTCTCAGTAAGCTTTATGAAAGTAATCTATCTGTAAACTTATCTTTTATCATTTGTAGTGTGCTTTGTGGTTGGTGCCATAGATTATATGATGTTGGTGCCTCCTGTTTAGTGATTTGATGCTTTGGTTGTGACATTGGTGCCTATAAATTTGGTTTGGGGATTGGTGTCTCGAGTGGGTTGGTGCCTACAAATCTATTGTAATAATTTAATTTATTTGTGAGGCTAGATTTAGACAGTAGATCCAAGCAACTCTTCTCACCATGGTTTTTCCTTTTAGGGTTTCCATGTAATTCTAGTGTATTCTTGTGTGATTGTGCTCATTGCTACTTTTGATTTCATTGATGATGCTTTGATGTTTGATACATTGATTAAAATAATTTAAGGACATACTGATTCACCCCCCTCTCAGTATATTTGTGTGTTCAACAATGTGATATAGATTTGGTGTTACACATGTGCATAAGGGAGGGGCTTGTCATGATGAACCAACTAGAGGACACTATTCACAAAGAGAAAGGCTCACAAAATCCTTGGAGATAGATACTAATGGACTTCCTTACACAAAGATACCAATAAATATATTAAAAAATGTGATGAATGCTACAAATGGGAAGACCACCATCTAACAAGATGCCCCTCCATCCTAAAGTGGTTCTTAAGCAATTTAAGACATGAGGGCTATATTTCATTGGACCAATTGACTCGTTGTCTTGAGAAAAGGAGCATATACTATTCTGCATAGATTGTAATATCAAGTGGGTAGAGGTGCAAGAATTAAAACTTGCAACATAAGAATAGGTAGGAGACTTGTTATATAATAGAGGTTTTTTAAAAGTTTGGATCTCCCACATCCATCATTACTAATCAAGGGCCTCAATTCTTTTCTAAACTACTACTCACTTTCATAAATCATTTTTAAGTGAGCCACAAGAAATTTTCTCCAAACCATCCAGAAGAAAATAGTTAGGTAGAGGTTAACAATATATAATTAGAAAATTACCTAATGAATATAGTCTTGGTAGGCATAAAAGATAGAGCAAGGAAGTTACATGAATAGTATGGGCCAACAATAGGATTCTTACCTATTGAATTTGAATTGTAGACCCTCTACATGGCCATGGAGGTTGGCCTTGATCTTGACTGAGCACATCAAAAAAGGATCTCATAACTTAATGAACTAGATGAATTGATATTGGATGATTTAATATACCAAATTTGTAAAGCAACAAATGAAATTCTAGAGTGATCAATATATAAAGAAAAATAAATTTGATAATGGGGATTGAGCAATTTTATTCACTTCTAGATACAAAGATCAAAAAAGAAAACTTTTCAGATGATGGTTGGATCCTTACAAGATAGACAACTTTTTTTTATCAATGGAGTTGTATGACTAATCGCAATTGATGGTGATGTATGGACTTTGTTGGTAAATAGGCACATGTTACAATTATATCAAAAACTAACTAGTGAGGAAGAATTCATAGATACAATCAAGTCTAAACAAAATCTTTTTTGTATCCACCATGTTTCCTTTTAGTTGAAAATGTCTCTATAGCATTTCACACTAGAGAACCAAAAAAAATACCATGGAGTTTAGGAAAGGATTTGACATCTTTTTCTTTAGCACATCTTTTCAACGATGATTTCAAGCCACTCATGTTTCTTCCTTCCTTCAGAATATCCTTTCAATGATGACTATAGAGTCATTTATGTTCCTCTCTTTCTCTAGAGAATCCTTTTAACAATGTTTCCAATGTTTTTCACATTCTTTTTATTCCTCCAAAAAATCCTTTCAATGATGTTTTTAGATTCACTTATGCTTTTTATTTGCTTTGGAACATCCTTTCAATAATATTTCTAAAGTTTTTTGTCTTCCTCTCTTTCTTTAGAGCATCCTTTCAACAATGTTTTTTAAGTTGTTCATGTTCCCCTCTTTCTTTGGAGCATCCTTTCATATATGTTTTGGAAGGTTTACTCCACAAAACAAGAATTCAAGAGTGTCTATACATGGTAAGTGTTTCATCTCACCAAAATGTATTCGTAATAAGTCGATGCATCCACCTACTACATAGGAACAAATATTAGATGCATAGCTTACTCCAAATCAATATCAAGGAAGCATTAGCACTAATAGTATGAAACCCACCATAATGATAACAAGGGAGAGGGATGATAGGTCCACTAAAACTGTGTGTCACAATGTAGTGCATGAAAGAGAAGAAACAAAATTTGAACATGCACAAGAAAGTACTTGCAGCTAAAAAAGGGAATGCAAAAAAGGAACACATGCATGAAGGTAGACAAGGTTTTTATTGCAAACAAGAAGGCACACACAACAAGTCCCCCATGTTATTTTAATGGCATGAATTTTCATACCTCACAAATTCCCCATTTACACCAATTTACCTTAGAAAAATCAAACCCGACAATGTTATTCCACCTCATCCATTTGCTTTCCATCCATTTGGCAGTTGTCTATAGTGTGGGTGGGGGAATTTTTTTTGGGATACTAGTATGACACATAGATGTCTATGCAGTACGTTGCCTCCTGGCATGATTCCCACCTCTAGAATCTGCAAAGATGTGGCACTTCTCCATTGGCAATGAAGCATAATGCCCCTGCGCCCTTGACTAACCTCAAACGACTCTTTTGGGATCCTATTCATCTTAAAAAGACTTTCCTTCACATTCAATTCATCTTCTTCACACCTCTTCAATCTCACTTCACAAGTCTACACATTTCTTGAGCATTACACACTTCATTTCACAGCTTTTCCACCATTGTTAAAGCTCCAAGTTGACACTCTGTTGGTTTCACTCCTCTTGTTGTTGCGGCAATGTTGGCACTCACAAGTTTGCAAGCTCACATCTTCCTTCATGTGTTTGAGGGTATCTTGTTGGGAGGTGATATCCATTTTACTTAGCATCGTTGTTTGATTTAGTAGCATATTGTAGCATTTCTTGGCATTCTTCCATTTCAATACTCTCTTTATCACATTTTCTCTATTGTGGCTATTCTAGCTGTCCATGGAGGTGGGAACACCAAAATGAGGGTTTGACTGTGGCAAGCCCTGAAACAACCCCAACATTTTCCCCCATTCTATCGTGTGTAGGTATCATGTTCGTGTGGAAATTTTGATAGGCTAGACAGACCGTAAGTTTGGTTTCTACCACCTTATCAAATTCTATCTTTTAATTTAAAGTATTATTCTTATTGTTTTAGCCATTTAGTTGTTTCCAGTTTTCTATCATCGTTTAAAACTATACTTATCAGGTAGTTAGTGATTTTCTATTAGTTTTGACTATACTTTGTACTCCCTATCCATATGAACACCAACTCTTGATCAGTATGCCAGCGCATCACACTATTGTCCATCTTCTACACTGGAGTCCCTTGGCAGAGAGATACCTAGGTTACAATCCAGGCTCAAGAATTTTCTCACCTGATTTCCTAAACTCTCAAGTTGACAAAAGGATAGTGACAAATCAATTTTCCTTCCTTTTCACCCTCTTGAAACATTAAAATTTCCTTAAATAATCCCTTACCATGAGGTAGATCAGGGAAACTCATTGTTCTAGACTACCTCATGACCTAGGGTACTGAGTAGTCAGTCCCCCTTCTCTATATTTTGGTGAACCCAACATGAAAGTTGTAATATTTGTTTCTTTGTGTTAAGGTTCTTTCTCTCATGTCTAAGTAAGTTGTAGGCTTGTGTGTTGTGATGCTTTATGAGCTTCACAACTCAATCTATGACTTTTGGATATGTTGTTAGAAGGAGAGCACAAAAATGACACTTAGAGATGGACTTTATGAGGGTCACTTCAGCTCTTGCCTCCCAAGAGATGGTATCGGTGGCAGAGATGAGTTTCTTCAATGAAACCACTCGTACCCCTACTCCTCCCGTCTCTCCTTTAGCTCTGCCTTTGGACGAGAATGAAGCCATCCCTATTCCTATAGAGCACCTCATGGCTCTAGTTAAGAGGTTATTGGATCTTGCAAATCACTTGGGGAGAGATCAAAGCATGACTAGGCCTACTAGAGTTAATGAGATCATATATATGTTCTAGACAAGGATCAAACATGCATAGAGATTCTTCATGGCCTTACCGATTTAATGGAAGGATACGTCCCTTCCTACAACCTTAGGTCAAATATTACCCAAGGTTATGTGCTCAATTCTTATGAAAGACAAATTGGTGTCTCAATTCCTATGACAAATGGGGCCTTCCATCAATATCTTTATTCTTGATCCACCTCCTACTATCAAAGTGAGCAAAGTACCCCTTGGATTCAATGTTCTTCCTCCTGGGGTAGCTCTATCCTTGGCAATGAGATTTACAATGGAATGGGGGTTGGTGGTCTTGGTATGTGTGGTGGCTTTGACAATGGCTTCAGTGGTGGTCACGGCGGTGGCTATGGTGGTGGCTCTGGCGATGGCTACAGTGGCGGCCCTGTGCGGTGGATTTGGTGGTGGTCTTGGTGGTGGCTCCACTGATCCTATGTCTTCATTTGAACCTGTTCTGAATGCCCTGCTACAAAATATGGGTCAAATGCAAAACTAGTTGGCGAGCCTATCCCAAGCCTTTTCCCAACCTATCTTTTAACCTTTCTTCTAACATAGTCCTTTGTCAGTGATTATTTTGAACACTCCCTTCTCTCAACAGATGGAAATTCCTAAGTTTGAGTATGGTGGTAGACAAGACCCTCAAACACACATGTTAGCTTTCAACGCAATGTGTACAAACTTCTTTCACCATGATGCTCTGATGGCCAAATTATTTCCTCGATCTCTCAACAACGCAACACTAGAGTGGTATTGTTCCTTGCCTGACAACTCCACATTCTCATTCAATCAACTTGTTAATCAATTTCTCCAATAGTTCCATGCTAACATCGAGTTGAAGATGACCTTCTCGGATCTCGTCTGATATAAGCAAGGAGAGCATGAGAAGATTATTGATTTCATTGCTTGATATCAAGCACTTTTTTCATAAATATCTTACCTGCTACCCAACTCTGATGTACAAAAGGTGTTCATTGGCAACCTATAGTGACCTTGGCAAGATAATTTTTCCTTAATGAAGTATCCTTCTTTCACACATTTGTGTGTGATATTGTGGGAGTATTAGAAAAAATTTGTGCAATTCGGGGGATCTTCCTCACGCTCTCATCCCGAAGGAAGGTCTATAGTATCAATTTTAGGAAAAGACAAATCTATTGTGAATGTAGTCACCACAACTAATGATAGAGGCCTCAAGCCCAATGGGAAATTCACTGTGTATAGTGTTTTTACCTCATCTAAAATGCAAGAAATAAACTCAAGCAAGAGATAAAAAACTAAAGACAACACTCAAGATTGGGATTAAGATGAAACTCAAACTTAAATGACAATAAAACCATTTTTTACCTTGTTTGAGCTTGATAGATTTGTTTTCCCTTTTTGATGGCTTGATATGTGTGCTCTTAGATTGATTTTGGTAGCATAACGGTTTGATTCTGTTTGATTTTGGTCACAAGATGGATGCAAGATGGATGTGGTTGCAAGGATTTGCTTATGGTGATAGTGTGATAGATTGTGGGAGAGCTTGAATGTGGTAGATTGTGGTTGGAATGGTTTAATGCTTGAGAATGCAAAAATGGCTAAGTGTTAGCCATTTAGCAAGGTAGATGGAAATGGACGGTGGAGATTGAAAGGGGGAAGAAGATCAAGGGTTGAGATCAAGAGTTGACCAAAGGAATTAAAAATTCCTTTTTAATGTGCATGGAAAGGATAAAACGAATTTAATATTCCTTGGGAAAGAGAAAAGGAATTTAATATTCCTTGGGAGATGGGGGAGGAATTGAAAATTCCTCAAAAGCACCTTGGGAAGAGAATAAGGAATTAAAATTTCCTTGGGGGATGGGAGAGTTGAGCAAAGAGTAGGTTAGAATAGCTAATCAATGATTAGGTTGTGTGAGGGATTAG
>VDFB02281492.1:665111310-665208201 GCA_007258455.2 Sequoia sempervirens | reverse complement strand
CCATTATCAGTGAGCATTATTATTGGCCTCGGTTGTCACAGGATGTGAAGAAGTTTGTACAAAGCTGCAGGGTATGTCAGATGCCTAAAGGAGTGAGCCAGAATACAGGCTTATATCAACCCTTACCTATACCAGAGAGGCCATGGGAGGATATAAGTATGGACTTTTAATTCTTGGTTTCAAGGACACAACGAGGGAATGATTCAGTCTTTGTGGCGGTTGATAGGTTTTCAAAGATGGCACATTTCATTCCATGTTAGAAGACCCATGATGCAGTCCACATTGCTGACTTGTTCTTCAAAGAGGTGGTGAGGCTACATAGTCTGCCAAAGAGTATTGTTTCAGATCGTGACACCAAATTTGTGGGGTACTGGAGGACCTTGTGGAAGAAGCTGAAGACAGAGTTGAAGTTCAGTTCTACACACCATCTACAAACAGATGGGCAGACAGAGGTTGTTAACAAGAGTCTGGGTAACCTACTGAGATGTTTGGTAGGAGATAAACCCAAGGGATGGGACTTGCTCTTACCCCAGACAGAATTTTCTTACAACAATTCTGTCAATAGAAGCACTGGTAGATCACTGTTCCAGATTGTGTATGGAAGTAGCCCCAAAACAACTCCAGAATTGAGGAAGATGGACCAAGAGAAGAAAATAAGTGCTGAAGCCAAATATTTTGTAGAGCACATCAAGAATATACATGAGAAGGTACGAGAACATATCAACAAGATGAATATGCAATATAAGGCCCTAAGGCATATCAGAAAAGGAGGAATAAGGAGTTTCAGATTGGCGATGAAGTAATGGTCCACTTGAGGAAAGAAAGGTTTCCTGTGGGAACCTATAACAAATTGAAGATGAAGAAATTCGGTCCCTATAAGATTTTGAAGAAGCATGATTCAGGGAATGCATATGAGGTAGAGTTGCCTGATGGAATCAACATTTCCCCTGTGTTCAACATTTCAGATTTGATAGAGTATCATGAAGGTGGAACGAAGGAAGCACCAACAATAGGGAAGTATGGCATTCCAACACCTACTTCAGAAAGGGAGGAGATTGAAGCAATCTTGGATAGTTGTGTGGGAAGGAGTACCAGAAATAGGCAGTATGAAGAATATCTGGTGAAATGGAGAGGAAGGCATGTGGAAGATTCATCTTGGCTATCTAAGGCAGTTGACCCGGTTGGGTTTTCCTCAACCATCTGAGACATGATGAGTCACTTCTCAAATTACCTTGGGTGTCTGATGCAAGAGCATCCAGTGGTGTAAGGGCAATCTTGCATCACCCAAAAATAGTTAAATTTCAAGTTTCTTGGTTTTTAGATATTTTTACATTTTAGGATACCCTTTTTTTCATAATGAAATTCCCAATTTACGGTTTTTATTTTCTATTCCTGGGTTGAAAGATATTGCAGTTTTAGTTTCCCAGATTTGCACCTGAAAATCTTTTGAGTTAGATTTGAGGCACTTAGAGTTCTTGGAATGGCCTTGAAACTTTCCAAAATAGACGTAGTGGATTTTGAGTGCGTTATTGACTTCGAGACCTTTCCAACAGTTCAAACGGTTCGCGAATCGGAGTCCTGGATCAAAAGTTATGGCCCCGGGAAGTTGGCGCACTTTCTAGAAGATACGATTGCAAATGTTCTTTTGAAATTTGAACTTCAAGTTGTAATTTTTCGGTGCCAAACCGCCTAAACTCAAATTTGAATGTTGTTTTGGCTCCAAACTAAAGAGGATCTCTATTTATGGGCGGGTTTCTAATTTTTGGGTAACTTTTTGGGGACAAGCTCGCATATTGCGAAAGGGTGATTCTGTAGCTTTCTATAACTTGCATGTGTTGTAGAACTTGGGGATTTGAGATCCTCTGCATGTAAGAAGCTCCATTTTCTGAATAATAAAATTATTCTCTTGTTTGTGGGTTATTTTCTAAGTCTCGGGCTGCGCCCTCATCAAATAACATATGTAAAAGGACTAGCAGAAGGTCCATTATACACATAGGACCATGGCTACAAGGTCCCACCATGGTTGAACCAGAGAACGGAAAATGCCATCCAAGGATTGGGAACATCTGGTGATAATGGCCCATACCAAGGAGGAAGATGTCGCGATCGAGGGAGAGCAAGAAGATCAAATGCTACTTGTTCCAACTATGGGAAACTGGGACACTTTGTCATGGAATGTTAGGAAGAAAAGAAGAAACAATGTGGATTTTGTGGAGAAGAAGACCATGACACATTTCACTGTGAGAAAGCATGTCAAAATTATGCAAAACCCTAAAAGGAAAAGCAATCATATTCAAGTAATACAAAAGGAGCTAGAATCCTCTGCAAATTACCCAAGGACCTGGAGGAAGGAATTAAACAATTTTAGAAGACATGAAGATAGTAGGATTGCACAACGGAAGAAGATAGCATCGAGAATGAATGCCAGGAAAAAAATAGATGGAGGAAAAATGGAAAGACTACAGTAGTAACTAGGAGAGGCACTGATACTGGAAGAATGGATGCAACAACTTTAGAAGAAGAAGAAAGCTCTGGTGAAGAACATGAGTCTTTCCCCAAAAAGGAACAATATACCAAGTGGTAAAGCAAACCAAAAGAATCTTATAGCAAGAGAAAAATAGAGAAAGAATGAAGAATAGTTATTTCATAGAATTGGAATTGAGGGTTCTCAAATAATTTGCAAGATTGACAAGGCAATAGGATCTACTTACCAAATTGAGAAAATTGGGTAAATATTGGAATAAGAAAAATATACCACAAATTAGAACCATAGGAAAACACTGGAAAAAGAGACCAATAATGATTATACTCTGGATACACCAGAAAAGAATTCTGAAAGTAATGGTTGACCTAGGATCATATGTCAATCTAATTCCTAAAATAATATGGTAATACCTGGGAAAACCAACATTAGAGCCTACACCCTACAACATAATCTTGGTAGACGGTACCGAAATGAAAATGATGGGTACCTAGAAGAATGTAGAGTTTAATGTAAAAGGAGTGAAACAATTCATAGATTTTGAGGTGGTCACTATGAAGGAAATAATTGATTCATTTGATGCACTACTAGGGCTCAGATGGTTCATAGAATCCAAGGGAATTATAGATATGTCTAGAAAGAAGAAATATCCTTTGTATATGATAGAAGGGTGGTCCACATTCCCCTAGGGAAAAAACCTAGAGGACCCTATATAGAAGTGAATGCCAAAGAGGATGAAGATAATGACCAGACCATAAACACCATAACCATACTAACCAATGAAATTTTGGAAGAACCCAATTTAGAAGGAGAACTTGAAATAAAAGACACTGAAGGTAGCATGGACATCAAAGTAATGCTAGAAGCATGGCTATAGGAAAATAAAGATGTTTATTCTTAGAAGCACTTTGGCTCTCAAAGGATATTCATGATAAGAAAAAAACCACCAGAATAAGGTAGTGTAGTGCAGGACATGTGTGGTTCCACTAAGAGGGAAGGAGAAGACTGCGAAAGAGAATCTCACATGATTTGTCACATTTCCTAAAAGAAATTTCAAGAAAAAATTCCCAAATACTTCAGAGTAGGAGAACTAATACCTTATATAACCCAAATTGAGAGAACCTTCCTGGAGGAGTTAGATAGGCCAATTGGACTACTGCATACTCTTACCTGCACTGCCACATGTTGGTATAATTCCCATAAGAAAAACATAAAGAAGTGGGATACATTTTAAACCCTAGTGAAGGTGAGATTCCAATCGAAAGTAGGGGATTATGAGGGCATACCACCATATGAAGGTGACATCCCATCGTAGAAGCACCTATAAATATGTAGATATTATCGGGAAAGTAACTATGAATATGATGATCGATAATACATTCAACTATTATACTAGAAGTTATGCCCAATAGCACAAACTTGGTATATTGACTAGGAGAGAAGGGAAAAATTAGAACTTGGATAGAATTAACTAGTGATTTCATCTAGACCTTTTCATTTTTCAGTAAAAACCCTCAAATATAAACCATACTCAAAAGAATAAAAGAGATTATCTTCTCCCCACTCGAAGACAACATACAAACACCAAAATCCTAAGGACTGGAATCCCATCCCACACCATCAGAGCAGACATACAAATAAAAAGATTGGATGAAATAGGATACATTCAAATTAGAACAACACTACAAGGAAAAACAAAATGATGAAGAAGAATAACTACTAGTTATAGAAATTAGTCACAGGGAGAGGGAAATAGAAGAAAATACCAACCCAAATCAGAAATACTACAATGAACCAATCAAAATAAAAGAAACAAACATTGCAGCAAAAGGTGACCCTAAGCTAGCACAAATTGGAAATTATTGGGATGAACAAGTAGTTGCATGGACTATTGAAACTCTAACTGAATTCCAAGACCTATTTCCTTGAAACTTCACTGAAATGAAAGGAATTAAAGGAGAAGTGGGAGTTATGAATATTCAACTTAGAGAAGGTGCCAAACCGGTTTGAAAAAGACCATATTGGCTAAATCCTAATATGAAGAAGAAATTGAAAACCAAAATAGTTAAAATGTTGGTAGCCAAAATAATCAAGTTGGTGGAAGATGCAAAGTGGATAAGCCCAATGGTGATTCAAAACAAGAAGACCAGAGAGATAAAAGTGTGTGTCAACTTTTGAGAACTAAACAAAGCATACATACATGACCCATTCCCCACACCATTTATAGAAGAAATATTAGAATCAGTTGCCAGAAGAGAGATCTACTCATTTACAGATGGATTCTCTAGATACCACCAAGTGAGAATCAAGGAAGAAGATCAACCCAAAACTACTTTTTCTACTAAATGGGGATCATTTATGTACACAATCATGTCCTTTAGATTAAAGAATTCTCTGATAGTATTCAACTGGATAATGATCAACACCTTCAAATATTTCATTCATGATTTTATCGAAGTCTACTTAGATGATTGGACAGTCTATGGCCTAGTGAAAGACCATGTTTAGGTCCTTTGGATGATTCTCAATCAATGTAGAAATATGTAGATCTTACTTAAATAAATGCACTTTTGCAGTGCCATATGGGACACTCCTCAACCATATTATATGCAAAGAGGGACTTGTGGTAGATTTGACAAAAGTAGCTTTAATATTGAACCCACCACCACCAAGGAACAATCTAAAAGTAAAAAAAAATTAGGATACATGAGATACCACTAAAAAATCATTAAGGGATACATAGGAATTACAACCCCATTGGAAGACCTCCTAAGGAAGAAAATAGGGCAAAGTATCAAATGGAATGAAGAAGCCCAGAAGGAGTTTGATACTTTGAAATAGAAAATAGTAGACGTGTCAATCCTAATATTTATGGATTGGAATAATCATTTCCATGTCCATGTAGATGCCTATAGAATAGCAATAGGAGTGGTACTTGCTCAACCAAAAGGGAATAAGGATCATTCAGTAGTATTTTCTAGCAAGAAACTATCTATGGTAGAAAGAACTACATCACAACTGAAAGAGAAGAGTTAGCAATAGTATATGCTTTATAAAATTATTGACACTATCTACTATCCACTCCCTTTACCTTCTTCACAGACCATGAACCCCTGAAATGCCTATTAAAAAAATTGGTAACTCATGGCTGGATCTCCAAATGGTTGTTACAATTCCAAGAATTTGACTTTAAGATATTGGTGAAACCTGAAAAGAAAAACTAAGGACCAAACTATCTATCCCAGATTGAAACCAACAAAGAACTAGACGTATATGGGGAAGAATTACCTAGCACACACTTGTTTAAAATTACAACAGTAATGAAAGAACTAAAAGACATTGTTGTTTTTATATCATCCAGAGAATTCTCCAAAGACCTAATGCCACAAGATAGGCAGTCGCTAGACCAAAGAGCAATACCATATACATTAGTAGAAGGTGAGTTACACCATAGAGGAACAGATGAAATCCTTCGGAGAGTAGTATACAAGAATGAAAATAATCCATTTTGTAGGAAGCACATAGCGGGATTGCCGGAGGGTACAATTTCAGAGAATCTATCGCAAGAAGGGTGAAACTAGCTGGTCTATGGTGGCCAACATTACATAAAGATGCCATGGACTACATAAGAGGATGTGACATTTTTCTGAGAGTAGGAATGCCTACTGCCAAGGATGAAATTTCCCTCAAACTGGTACTGGCCCAAAACTCATTCGAGAAATGGGCAATTAACTTCATAGGGCCAATCAACCCACTGACAAAACACTTGAAGGCTCGATTCATTATTACCGGGGTAGAGTACCTAACAAAATGGGTAGAGGCAAAACCAACTAGAGATTGTACCACCAATTTTTTTTCCAAGTTTCTATACAACAATATCATTACCCGGTACGAGTGCCCATTAAGCATAGTTAGCAACCAAGACAAATATTTCATAAACAACATGATAAGAGAATTGTTGTAGAATTTCATGATAACACATAAAAGAAGTTATCCCTGTTATCTGCAAGACAATGGAGCTAGTGACTTGCTCTGAACAAAATCATTGGCAAAACATTGACAAAAATGTGTGAGGAAAACTAGACAGATTGGGATGTTAAGATACCGATAATACTATGGGCATATCAAACCTCCTATAAATAGACAATCAAATTTACACCTTTCTAATTAGTATGACCTTGATGCAATAGTACACATGAACTTCATAATTTTGAACATACATACCACACTAACTTTGTGGCTTGAGGAGGATGAATCCTTAAAGAAACGAATAGAAGAATTAGAAAAATTGGATGAATTTTGACAACTTGTTATATACAATCAACAGTTGGAATGAAAAAGGAAAAAAGTGTGGCATGACTAGAACTTGCAACTAAAAATATTCCAAATAGGATATTTAGTGCTGCTATATGATAGTAAATTTAAGAAACAAGGAAAATTAAAAGTTAGGTGGTTAGGACCACTCTACATCCACCACATCAATGAATCTAGAGTCGTTAAACTCTGACAATTGGATGGCACAATCATAGTAGGGTATATTAATGGTGTATTCTTGAAACACTATAAAAAGTCACTAAAATAACACACATTAAAATCACAAAAGATACATTGCACAATAGCCTAACTAACAAAAAAAATTAACCTACCATTCTACTAATGTATTCATCAAATCAACCAAAACTAACTTGTAAAAACCAAAAAATGGGTAGAGCATTAAAATTTCAACTACCACCTACTATAGCTCATACCCTACCACCCAAAATCTTATAAAAAACCCCAATTCCTATTATAATCTTCACAAACTACCATTATGAGATTAGAGCACCCACCAACCAAAGGTAGCAAATTCCCCCAAAAATTTCTTAGCAAAATGGCAATCTCCCAAGAAGCACTCCCTAGAATGGGTACTCCTACAGTCATCCACATCTCCGAGAGACCTAGAAAAATGTTTAAATGGCTCCCACTCAAAGAAAGGCTCACTGAAAAAGAAAGAGCTTTCTCATCAGTTCCACACAATGTGGTTCACCTGGAGGATGTGAGGAAATACATCCATGAAACCATTATTGAAATCAACCACATTAAGCTAGAAGAGCTTCGCCAACAATTACTAATGGAGGATGGGAAAACATATAAGGAGTATATGGAGATTGGATGAAAAATACTAGACTTATGGAAGGACTTCCCAGACTTTTGATGGAAGAGGAATGGGTTTGAATCATCTTAAGATGGATACACGATGATCCGATGTACCTTGACAATCCTTACCAAATTACAAAGGAAGCTATCCATGTTGTGACTAGGATAAAAAGGGTAAGAGGGATCCTGACCAAAAAGGCTATCAAAAATAGTGAAGTGGAGAGGCTGACTAGATCCACGTTTGATGGCTGGAGTTTGAGCGTCAAAAAAATTACAAATCTAGTAGTCAAATATGCAGATATGGGTATAGCTTACAAAGTATACTACGCTAACTGGGAAGACTCAACTATTGCCATTGTCATCCACACTGCATAGTGGAGAACCTAAAGAAGATCAAGGAAACTGAGTATCATTTTTGCTACGACACTCTAATCATCTATTTAATGTTTTATTTATTGAATGAATTACCAAGGTTCAAAGGGAAAATCTAGTAAATAGATCAAACCATAGTAGCCTAGATTAGGGACCACACCCACCAATTCTTGAACTTCCAAACCCAACAAATAGCCTACTAGGGTTCTTTCAAAAATTTATAAGAACAAATGCCCTATCTATTGGCCAAACAATATAAGAACTCAATAACATTCCTAGTTGATAAATATTTTACATACATAGAGGCAATTGAACCCCACACAATATGGATTTCAGTACTCCCTTATGAAATCACAACACAAGAAATAAATTCTTATGCATAAGCCTTGCTTCGAAACCCAAGGGACACCACCGTTGATACGTTTGGGACATACCAAGAGGTGATGAACAAAAATATGGAAGAGGAAGCTCAGGAGGATGAAGAACAGAAGAAAAATAAAGCACAAAATTAGGAAGGATCACATCCTATTACCGCAACTACGATGTGGCCTGAATCTACCAGTAGGAGGACCACAAGGTCTCAGGCCACCCCTCCAAGAAAATTAGTAGGACTTGCAACATCAGTTCCTACTCCAGGCCAATCATCAAAAACTCTAAAAAGGACCTGACATGCAAGGGTAAAATAAAAAGCTAACAAACTGAAACCATATCTTTAGGAACCTGAGGTTGAAGAGATCTTTGAGGAAGAAGAGGAGGTGGAGCAACCTCTGCAAAGGAAGAAACAAACCTGAAGGGCCCCAAGGACTTTTCCAATCAAACTAGAGCCCCAAGAGAAAGAAAAATAGAAGGAAACACCATAACGACAATCTTTGACACTTTTAGTGGAGCCAATAAATGTACTTGAGACATTTAATGCTATTATCAACCATGGGATGTTACCACATATCCTAAAGATGTATGAGGAATATGAAAAATAAAATCAAGACAAAATAATCCAAAGACTAATGAGATATGTCAATTATTTGAATAAAAGTATTGAGGAAGCCATGGAGGGATTCCCCAACAAAATTATTGTATCTATAAGCACAAAAAGGGCTAAAGCCTTTCTTGGGATGAAGAAATCAAAGAGCATGCCATAGTAGCAGTTAGCACCAATATGACCAAGGAACAAAAACAATCTCTACAACAGGAAAAAGCATAGGAGTTTCAAACCAAACAATGTGTCGACATATTGATGCAAGATGATCTAAATAACATAAAAGTTCTCCAAAAAGAAACAAAGGAAGCCACCAAGAAATTGTGTGAGGAAATGATGAAGAACATAGAACAAGGGCCAACACAAGAATACAATTTTGTTTAGGAAACTAGAAATGAAGAAAATATCTCTAAAGAAGTTAGAGAAGAAAATGTTTTCCCAGAAATCATAGGATAGGAGAAAGTTCCTCCATAAGCTGAAGAAAAAGAAAGGACAAAAAATACTGGAAGTAAATGTAGAGGAAGCTGAGGAAGTACCAAAGAAGGATAAGGATGACTCCAGAGAGGTATCCAACCCCTTGGATACCATCTCCATAGTTAAGAACTTCCCAGATCAACAACATCAAATCCAACCAGTACATTCTTCCCAATTACTACAAGTTCCACTAGTCAGTTCACAGATGAAACTCTCCAGGATGTCACCTATTAAAAAAATATAGTTGGGAGATATTTCATGCAACAACCAAAGAGGAACTCCTATAGGAACATGTCCAACAAACTGAACTCTAGGAATCCATAGATACATTGCAAAAGGCTATTCCACATGTTTCTAGATATCAGTCCCTCCCTTTGCCACAACAACTACAACAATTGGTCACTAGAGTATAAAATGACTTGATCTCATAGAAGGATAGCATTAGAAAGGAAGCCTAGGATGAGCTCATCAAACACAACACCCAATAGTTTATCAAGAGATGGGCTTCTACACAAACTTAGCTAGAAATCCAACTCCAACAAATGAAGAATAGCATTAAGGATGAGTAATTTACCAATTCTACTTACAATATCCTAACACGATGAAGAACCTCTAGGACCAGATCACACACAAAAAAAGAGAAGATAGCAAAGATGAGTTATGACCCCTTATAGGATCCCAATGCCACAACAAGGGACAACATAGAGCACTTGCACATTTGGCTCCAACAGCTCTACACACAAAGAGAACTGCTCAAACAAAAACTACAATAGTTGAGGGAGACAATTAACAATGAGTTGAGGTTTCTCCAATTGATTCTATGAGAAGAAAAGAAGATATCCAATAGTATCAAAATCCCCAACACTCTACCCGAAGCCGAACAAACTCTAGCCCAAGTCCAAGCACAAATTGGTACCCTCCTTCATGCACAAGCACACTGGACAACTACATTGGTACAAATCAAGGTAGAATATTAGAACATCCTTCCCTAAGCAAGCATGTCTTGAGGACAAGACATCATTTTAAAAGGGGGGATGATGTTATTAGGTCAAAGGAAAGAACAGAGCATATTGACAGCATACCAGTAGAATACTGTGGTACTAGTAAAGGACAACAACCACGAAGAAGGAGACACATCCCTTCAAGGAAATGAATGTATATATGCTATATGTAATAGATAGGAGATAGATGCTAGATAGGAAGAGAAGATATATGAGATAAGAAGATATATGTAATAGACATAGTGATACTAAGTTAATGGAGCAGAGACTAGACTTTCCCTTTTGTACTTGTCATGATATAATATATATACCAGAAGGAGTTATAAGAAAGACATGTGTGTTATGGATATATAAGTAATTTCTTTTGTTGAGTATACTATTATATGTTATGAATTCCCTATATATTCCTACCGCATGCTTGTTTGTCTTCCTATATCCTTTGGGGTATAATTTGACTACTCAAGGAATATTGGGTTATAGATCCTTTCGAACTATACTGCCACCATTTCTCTTTCCAACATGGTTCATTAATTATTTTGGTAAGACGGTTGTTGCTTAGGCTTGTTGGGTTTGCATGTGGCTTTATTATATTAGAAGCAATTGGGTTGACTTGAATACTCTCACTCTAGTTCCATGTGCCAAAATAAAATTTCTCTTCGCAAGAGATTCCTATTCACCATGCCCTTCTAAAAATTTCAAATATATTAAATCACAAGTTCCCCACCCAAAGGAACTTGTCTTAGGGACCCAAAAACCACATAAACATACATAAATACAATTTTTACAACCTCCAAAAAATCTTCAAATGTCAAGGTCTAGGTTTCCACATTTAAGGATAATTTAAACCAAATAAATGTACCCACCTTACAAATTACATCTAAATAATAACATAAATAAAGTAGTAACACTAGGAAACACAAAAATGGTTTCAAAACATGATCTTAGATACATAATCATATATTACAAGTATAGTTATAAAAATGAATTTATAATCCATAACAATTAAAATCACATTATACAAAAATCTTGTATTGTATTCAAACATAAATCATATTATTTATTAGTGTTAATTATGATATAAATATACCATTCACATATTAGTCAAAATTAAAATATTAATGTCCTAAATTAAGTTTCATACAAACATCCAATTTGATATCATTTTTACCCTGTATAATTTTGTTAACCTCAATCATCCAAGATGTCATTAAAATTCACATATAACCATTCAACATGTAAATCAAGGTTAACATCAATATATCATCGAAACCATTTTAAATCAAATTAGTGAATTGCATAAAATTGATAATGACTATCTAGACTAAGCATGAAACCATAACACAATCAAGAAAATATAAGAATAATATATGAAATAAATAATCAACTAACATAAATATCTACTTGAGTACCTTTATATAAATCCAAAACAATGTCAATGTATATAAATGGGTACAAGGAGTTTGAAATGGGTCACAATTGAAGCAATGTAGATGGGCCTTATTGTAGGCGCCATTCTAAAAGGTGTATTAGGAGCCTTAGAACTAGAAGGAGTGACATCCATAGGAGAAGGGTGGATAGGAGGAGAGTAACAAAGAACTAGAAGAGGTAGACCTTAGCTCTAACAACATGAAGGGTCTTTGAATATATTGTGCACTCTAACACATTATGAAGAGAACCAACCAACTATGTAGAAGATGTAGAATTTGTTGGCCCACGATTGTAGTTGCACCAAAAGGTCGATCTATTAATGCTCGATACAACCGCCAAAGACATGGGTCGCATGGGAGGCGGTTAGTCCCTTGTCACAAATCCCGAGGGGGGTGTTGACTATCTGCCAACAATTTCCCTCTCAGCGTTACCTGAGGGGATTTGAACCCATGACCCAACTCTTTGATACCAATTGTTGGCCCACAATTGTCATTGCACCAAAAGGTCAACCTATTATTCCCCGATCAATAGAATTAGTAAGATCTTGATAAATCATTTGCACATTGACATATAGATATTTCCTATACATATGTGCCTCATGATCAAAATCACTCTCCTCATCATGAACATCATCCATAGAATTGATAGGAGTATCTTGACTTGGTGGATGAGAAAGTCACACTAAGATTTAAATGAACACTTATTCTAAAAAGGAGGAATGATATTAACGAGGCTTTGGTATAAAAACAATAAATACAATCTACAGTTATAATAAAGGATAACATAAGAGAAAGGTAATGATATAAATTAAATCAAAATGTTTGAAATCAACAAAATAAACAAATAATTAAAAAATAGTCATATGGGAAAAATCTAAGGGGGTATACAATTGATTGGGTTCACCAAAGAACAAAGGGGAAAATATACTCTATACAATGATCCTAGGGTAAATAAATAAAGTAAGAAATAATAAGATTCAACCCTAGGATTTATGAGCTGAGATAGTAAAATAAAAATAGACTAGCACATTTTTTAAATGAAAAAGATGGATTAGGGTTATTTAGATCTATGCATGGCTTGATGGAATTAGACTTTAAATTATCACTCTATGGTCCAAAATGATTCTATGATATCAAATCTAGCTTCACTACAATCTAATAGATGATAAAACAAACTCTACTTTGATTAAGGTTGAAATTATGGCTCAATTTTTTTTTATGTATCAAAAGTGGAGTACAAAATTAATCTAAATGCACAAAATCAATCTTTTGTGCATAAAATTGATCTATGAGACACTATAATTGTGAAGTTGGTTCACCATGCTTTCTACAAACTAAATTTTCAAGGAAAGTGGTGTTTATAGACATTGTTTTGGATTTTTCTAGCTAATGCGATTCTCCTTTGGATGGACCTTTGAATGAATTGATTTAATAACTTTTGAACAAAGATTGAAGATAACAAGCAACCATGCGTAATATTCCCATCTATTGCTAAGTATGTGATTAGTAATGTAATATTGAATGCTCATATGTGCTCCTTGAATGATATAACAAGTAGTGAATGAGAGCTAGGTGGACCCTCTATGATCTTGGTGTTGACATGAACTAGTGCTTTATCATTTTATATAACACCCTTGAATAGAATTTGAAATGTTCGAAATGTTCCACATTTCAAGTAGACACATAAAAACTAGTTGGAGAGGAGCAACATAATCCCAAACTGAATTTTTGAATTTTAAAAATGCAATGGTCAATTTTGATAATGGAATTGAACCAAGTTCCATTTTATACCACATGACAAAAACCAAATTAAGGATTGAAACCAAATTCCTAAAGATGTGTGGAGGAAAAATTAGACTACATTCAAGGAATATACCAACTCCTAATATATAAATACACCATTTATACATTAATTATTATATAAAATATAGTAAATTGATCTATGAGACATAATTGTGGTTCACCATACTTTCTACAGACTAAATTTGCTAGGAAAGTGGTGTTTATAGGCATTGTTTGGGATTTTTCTAGCCAATGTGATTCTCATTTGGATGAACCTTCGAATGGATTGATTTAATGACTTTTGAACAAAGATTGAAGATAACAAGCAACCATGCAATATTCCTATATATTGCTAAGTTTGTGGTTAGTGATGCAATATTGAATGCTCATATGTGCTCCTTGAATGATATAACAATTAGTGAATGAGAGCTGGGTGGATCCTCTATGATCTTGGTGTTGACATGAACTAGTGCTTTGTCATTTTATATAGCACCCTTGAATAGAATTTGAAATGTTTCAGATTCAAGTTGACACATAAAATCTTGTTGGAGAGGGGCAACATATTCCCAAATTGAATTTTGAATTTTAAAAATGCAATTGTCAATTTTGATAATTGAATTGAACCAGGTTCCATTTTTACCACATGATTGAAACCAAATTAAGGATTGAAACCAAATTCCTTGTGTGGAGGCAAAATTAGACTATATTCAAAGAGTATACTAACTCTTAATACATAAATACACCACTTATACCATTAATTACTATATACAATATAACCCAATTAAAATGAACCCAAAACAAAAAATATATAATTTTCACTATTTCATACTTAAACTTAATATCAATAAATAAAATAATGTGCAACCTTCCACCAACCCATAACCCTCTAGAATAAAGTTAAGGTGGAAAAAGAGAAAAAACAAAAATATTATTGCTTATGTGATAAGAAAGTTAAGATGAAAAAAATAAAAAAACTAAGATGTTATTGCTTCTGTAATAGGATCTATTATATTCAACCTATGAATGGAGTTGAAGTGACAAAGAAGTGAAACAACCTTATCAGCATGTATGAGACCAAAAGTAGTTTGTCTCACTTCAAGATAGATTTTGATTTGACTCTTTATTGATAATATAAAATAAATCTTCAACAAATTCATATGGGAACTTTCACCCAAAAGCTCAGCATCTATACCATAAATATGGTTGATACAATACCTTAAAAAATATCATGCTTTGCCGCTTCAAGAAAGTTAAGGTGGAAAAAAGAAAAAACAAAGATGTTATTGCTTCTGTGATAGAATCTATTATATTCAACCTATCAATGGAGTTGAAGTGACAAAGAAGTGAAACAACCTTATTGACATGTATGAGACCAAAAGTAGTTTGCCTCACTTCAAAATAGATTTTGATTTGACTCTTTATTGAAAATATAGAATAAATCTTCAACAAATTCATATGGGAACTTTCACCCAAAAACTCAGCATCTATACTATAAATATGGCTGATACAATAACTTAAAAAGTATCATGCTTTGCCGCTTCAATATCTTGAACTGGAATTCCACTTCCCAATGTCAATCATAATTGTAGAGAAAATGACAATCATCATAGCCTGCAAGTTGAGAAATATAAAAGATGTTAACTAACAGTTTTGATTACATATGAGCTAATATCTCTCTACTAAAAGTAAAGGCAGAGATGGAGAATATGATAATAAAAAATAAAATGCTAAAATTTCAAAATAATGAAAAATACCTGGAAGTTTATAAATATGATGAATTTTAAAAGTGATAAATTTTAAACAGGTTTTACTAAATAACCCTATGAATAAGCTCATCAAGAGATGAAAAAACATAAGAACAAGAGAAAACCTATGACTTGAAAATTCATCTATAAGAGGGGAAATCAATCAGTGACTAGTGCTGGAACTTTCGAGCTATAGAATTGCCTTCAAAATACATAACTTTCTGGGTGTTCAAAAAATGCCTAGAGAATTTAACAGAGATGAGCTGCAGTGAAAGCAATTCTACCAATGTATATAGCTTTTAGCGCATTACTCAAGTAACAGGAGGAAATTTATAAATTTCCTTTCCCTTCTATCAGATTTATGCTAATAAAGGAGCAAAGGATAAGTAACTTGAATTTTCCTGGCAAGTATTCTTACTTGGGTCCACGGTGACTATCATTGCTGTACCTCCGAAGTCACAATTACCACCAGATTCTTTGGTTGCTTGAAAATAGCTGTTGAAAGCATAGGAAGCATGAGAAATAACTGTGTCTGGGAGGTAACAGGCACCATTGGGCTGAATGGCCTGGCAGTCAGCACCAGCCCCACAGGCATAGTTCATGGCCTGCTCAATTACAGAGGCTGCCACTGTGGGCTTGGCTACACACCACAGACCTTGGCCTGGTGGTGTGGAGGGAGTATAAGGAGGAGGAGGAGAGCCTAGGGTTGGAGGTGTGCTTGGAGTAGTAGACGTTGGAGGTGGAAGTGTTGTAGCAGGAGATGGGATGGTAGGTGTTTCATAGGCATAGGGAGGAGGATATGTAGGAAGTATTGGAGGAGAATATGGTGTAGTAGAGGGAAAGGGAGATGTGGGTGTGGTAGGAGTAGATGTAGGAGGTGGGTATTCTAGGTAAGGAGGGGGTGGTATGATTGGTATGATTGTAGGGGTAGGAGAAGAAGCATAAGGAATGGGAGGTGGGTTTTGTATACTGGGTGTGGTGGGAGGTGGGTATTGTATAATGGGCGTGGCAGGAGGTGGGACTTGTATAATGGGCGTGGTTGGAGGTGGAAATTGTATACTGGGTGTGGTAGGAGGTGGGTATGTGATAAAAGGTGAAGGGAGAGGTGGAGTGGTAGGGAGAGGTGGAGTGGTAGGGGTGTAAGGAATAGGAGGAGCTGTTATGACTGGAGATGGAGAAGGAAGCATGGGTGATGGCAGGATTGGTGTGATTGGAAGAGGAGGAGGATTGCTTTGTACAGGAGGAGACATGTCATGGCATGGAGGCTCAGCTTTCACTGGAGGAGTAGACATGGGTGTATAAGGTGGTGTAACATATAAAGGAGGGTTAGCTTGTGAAGGGGAGGGTATGACAATAGGTGTTGCAGAGGAGTATGGAGGTGAGTCATAGGGATCAGATGGTGAAGCAGGTTCATTGTACCACTTGCCAGATGTTGGATCAAAATATTCCACTAGCTTCACTCTTTTTACTTTGAAGCCAATTGTCAGCTTAGCAGCTCTGGGAGTTGATACAGATTTGTCTTCTCCCTGGTGATTATGAGTTATTGCTCCAATTTCCCTGACAGCCTCTGCATAAGACATTTTAGATCAATGGTGAAAAAAGGGGGCACTTTAGAAACTAACTATTGTAAGAGAAAATTGCAACTAAAAGATACATGTTCTTAAGATTCATTAAAGAAATTGCAACAAAACACAATATGTTTTCAAGATTCATTAAAGACAAGCAAGAAAGGATATAGTTACCAGTGCTAGAGAAAACAATGGCTGCAGAAGAGATGTACAGAAGAAGTAAACAGACTTTCCTGTCCATTATGCTGGCCTGCGGCTTTGTTACACACAAATCTGTCCGGAAGGAGCTTTTTGATAACCTCTCAAAGAGCTCAACTCTATATAGGCATCCAGTGTCACTGTGCTGAACACAATTTACCTGGGAAAAAGTGCTTTCCTCTCAACTTCATCCATTGCTTAATCTGCCAAGGGGTAAAGAAACAGGCCTAAACAGCATGACAACTATGAAAAGCACACTAGGAACTTCTATTCTCTCCATTAAAAAGATGGATTCTTATTAAAGTTTAAACAAATTAATTTTCATAAAACAGATCACATCTTATTGTACCATGAAGGAGGAGGAATTAAATAATATATGAGAGACCTGGAAAAAAAATATTCTGTGTCAATTTAAACTTAATTTTACACACCGACTAGTGCAGGCTAGCTGCCAGCACAGATTCCAAACACACTCTATGGGCTGTCTACACATTTTTCCTGCTTTATGTTAGCTATGAAACTTGAGCTTTAAGGAATTATGGATAAGAAAAGGGAAGAGATGCATGGACTCAAATTAGTTCGTTAAAGGAAACTGAGTGAAATCTGAGGAAAACCAGTTTATAGCAAATTCAAAGTACGTTTAAGTTTTGTTTGCGTTATAAGCTCAGTAGATTCAAAGTGCAGAAAGAGCTTTTCTCTTTTGTTTGTATGGAACAGGATAGATTTGACTAGTACATACTTTTCCTTTATGGGCATAAATGCCCTCTTGTACGAGGCAAAGTATATATGCTTGCTTGAGTCTCAATCTCACAGATGTATTTTGAAAGCCATCTCGTATCAAGTTGTATATTGAAATATCTCTCAGTAAAGAAAAACTAACCGCTTTAGTAATTGAAGTATGAAGACTATTTGTGATGGAGTTATTAATAGGTGGTTTAATTAAGAGAGTCTCTTCATCCAGTTGAAGCAGAGAAGTTAGAACTCTTAGAAATAATGAATGACAAAAATATAGTGTAAAATTTGTATGTTATATAATATTATGATATGAAAAATGTCTATAATAGTTTAATAATATGCGTGCATGTCATCATAACGCATGTTAAGGTTATAATGTTGTGAAACTTAGATCTTATCTATTCTTTCTTCTCATTTTAGCTTTTTCAATGCATTCATGATCTTTTTTGTATAGAGTTCTTGGTATAGTAAGGTAACACCAACGAAACCTAGCACCATGTCAAATATGGCAAGATATAAGCCTTGAAACTTGATGATGTCTCTCATATGAATAGAATGTTACAATTGACACACAATTCAAATATTGCATGAAGTACTAGGTCCCTTTTTGGCATAAGAACACACCACACATTACAAAAAGGGAACCAAATACAATATTCATCATGAGGACAAATTCATAGTCTCCATGTAGTATAGTAACAGTTCAACCTCTTCAATGTATTCATGATCTTGTTGTATAGAGTTCTCGGTACAGTAAGACAACACCAACGAAACCTGGCACTATGTCCAATATGGAAAGCTATAAGCCTTGAAACTCAATGATGTCTCTAATATGAACCTCCAATAGAAATACTATGTGTGACTCTGTTGTGTTGAATTGTGACAATAACTAGAATGAACCCGTGTAGTGAAAATTTTCCTTTATAGCATAAACATAATAATTGTGTTATTCCAAAATACTTGCAAAAAGAAACAAATAAGAAATAATTGTTTTTAGATAACACACAATTTCTTGACCCCTAAGATGTTCCTACACTAGAAGTCATAGGTAACATAATTTTTAGCTGAGTGCTCAAAATTAAGGAAGTGAGGAAGGTGTCTTTGACCACCCTAGCTAGCTCACTTCTTCAAAAACTTGTGTGTCCTCCAATCCCTTTCCTTTCAATCTAACAAGATATTATTTGCACTCCTTTCTTCTAGTTTTCTTGCATGTGTACATATTTAAGACTTAATCTATTTCATCCTACTACTTCTTAGGCACTTTTTACCTTCAAACAAACTCATGTGATAATGGTGGTTTATCAATAATATATTTAACTTCATGATAATCTTATGGATCAACAACATTGAATACAAGTGAGATATCCAATTCTTTAGGCAATTCAATTTCATAAGCATTCTCATAAAATATGCACAACACTCTACAAGGACCAATCTTCTTGGGTTTTAGCTTTTTGTTAGTTCCTCTTAGAAACCTCTCCTTTCTCAAATGTATCATGACTAACTCGTCCTATAATTAATCCTTCTTCCTTTAATTCTCATGTACATTGGTTGTATACATGGTGCCACTCTTCTCTAACTACTTTTTAACTTGTGCATGCACCTCGTTCATGTGATGTGCAATACCAATATGTTTACCATTTGAAATCCTCATTAGATCGATAACACATTTAGGAAAGGTTCCATAAATAATCTACTTTTATACATTTCCTATAGACCTATTCACTTAGTTGTTGAAAACAAATTTAGTTTTCACCAACATGGAATTCCATTGTATTGGTTTGTCTCCTACCAAACTTTTTAAGATACTATTGAGATTTATATTTATTTATATTTGATGATCTATCTATAGGTGGTAAGTAAAATTTTCATTCAAATATGTACCTAACTTCTTCTACAATGTGTGCAAAAATGACTCAATAACTTAGTTTAGACTATATTTTAACCAATCATCATCATTATTCCATGATTGCATTGATTCCCTACTTATTAATTAAATATAATTTATTTAATTAATTAGAATATTTTTGATCCACTATTTGATTAAATAAATTTCATTTATTTGGTTAGCTAGGCTAATTCCTCTTCATTGATTAGTAAATAAATTATATTTATTTCATTAATTCAACTAATCTTATTCCAAATTCCACTAATAATTGATTAAATAAATTTTATTTAATCAATTAGGACAAAATAAATCAATTAGGAAAATAGAGAGAAAGGGAGCAACAAGAGGGAATGAAATTGATATTTTGAACCAAGATTCTTTGCAAAAATGCCAAAACCAAAAGGATAATGGATAGCAAGTCTGAGGCCTACTCTCCACTTAGGACAATAGAGGGGGTTTTGAGTCCTTTATGGGCTTGGATTTCAAAGCTCGGGATGCCCTCAATGGTAAATCTTGTTTAGAGAAGTATGAGCCCCACCATAACCCAATGTGTATTTATCCAAGAAAATGGAAATCCTTATTTAAGAACCCATCATTTTAATGCAAAGAGAAAGGAGACTATTCAAACCCCCCAACCACTCTTATTTTGCAACCAAACAAAGATAAGTTTTACTTCCAAGTTCTAGATTCTATTTTTGATAGGGATGTTTCAAAAATGGAATCCTCTTTAATTGTTAAGTTCATGTATAATGCTATTTTGTGTCAAAATGCCTTATTCCATAATCCTTCCTCCTCTCTTAACCGAGAATTGTGTGTCTATGTTTCCCCCTCTTCCTCTTTTGGTGTCATTCTAGGTTTCCCAAGTCTTTATGTGTTTGGGTGAATTAGTTGTTATAAGTGTCTATTAGTTAGAATGTTATATTTCACCATCTTGACACACTTAACATCCCTTCTTCTCTTGTGTCCTCTTCTTTATCAAGCTACTGGAGTTACCCACCCTATCATCCTCTTCCCTTCCTTTTCATTAGGCTATTAGAGTTTCCCATCCCTAAGTCCATCCTTTCTTGTCATATTATCAATAATGACTTGTCTCATTAGAGTCAAACTTCTCCTTATTCACCTATAATATAGGTATGAGTCCCCCATCATCCCCAACCCCGTAATTTAAATCTCTTACCTCTTTGCACTATTCATCCCACTTATTATCTAGCCTATTAGGACATTGTAATTTTTATTCTTGACATGTGGCTCTATCTTGGGTTATATTCTTTTGGCTACATTATTTAATTAAACGATGTGGTCCTACATGTATTTCCCATTGTTGGAGTTCTGTTTACTTCCCTAGCTACTATTGTTGTGATATGTACATTTTGTGGCCTTAGTTCTTATTTCTATTACTATAGATTTGAATATATCTTCCATACCTCCCCAATACCTCTTTGTGCACTTAGACATAGATTTTGGGCGATTCAATGGAAAAATGGTGTTGCTCTATGGGTTCTCCCATATACATGTTTCCTTGGTTCTTGATGGTCTCCATGCCAATTTTAACCTCTATGCAATTGGTATTTGGGTTCTAAGCTTGTAAAGGAAAAATAACATTTGAAAACCCACACAAAGCCCTAACAAGATTGTATCAAGCACTCATGTTTAGATGAATAGATTCAAGGGTGAAAACTCATGGACATATAATAACCATAGGATGAAAACCCTACTAGGTTGTGAGAGACAAACAATGAAAACCCTATTAGATGAAGAGATGATTCTCACCCATAGCTCATGGTAGAGCACTAATGGTGGTTTATATCGGGGCTATTAAGATAAACTAAGACTTATAATTATCATAGTAGAAATGCTTACACCAGAGATGTCCATGGTGGTAGTTGTCCACATGAATATACCAAACCAATGTCTAGAAGATTAAAAATGGCTACTATAGCCTCCTTAGTCTATAAAAGTTACTAAAGAAACACTTTTAATGTGTATCTTATTTTTTGTAAATGCAAAATGGCCCCATAAAGAGCATAGTAATTGTAAATTAATATAAATAAGTATTGATGAATGTAAATCTATATTTCTAAACTAGGCTTATCAAATTTGAGAAAATTTTCTAATGTGTAGTTTATTCTCCTTGTTAACCTTCTTTGAAATAATATGGTTTGATGTTATTTGCATGAATGTAAAGTATATTTTTGGGGTTTGCTAATTAAACAAAAAATATATTAGGGTTTATCAAGATTCATGGCTAAACCTATTTTTTGCTAAGTCTAACTTGTGTATTTAAAGTTGCAATCTATCTCTAATGGTGAACCTTGCCCACAATATTAAGGTTTACCAAATTAGGGAAAAAATAAAGAAATATAAAATATAATCTTGAGCTATAAATGTTTTGTGTAAATATTGAAGTATTTTAGGGGATTATATTGGAATATGAAGCATATTCCAAATATTTTTGTGTTGTACAAATATTAATATAATCTAAGATATTCAAAGGTTTTTTCCTTAGATATATTTAAACTAAAATTTTAAATTACCAAAAATATTTTCCTTAAATTTAGTTTGGGACATAACAATGAATTAGAATTGGTTTTCCTACAAGCCTATTCTTTTTCAAGAATAATCATTGTAGTGCAACAACTTTATGCATCTTAATGATAGAGCAGTTAAGTACTATAGGTGGGAGAACAAAATTAGAATGATTGCATATAAGGGTTAGGATAGAATATTATGGAAAATAGGGAAATTCCTCTAATGTAGGTGAGATTCTTGAGGTTTGAGTGGAAAGGAATTTTAATACAATGTTGGATATGTTGGTGCAAATGTGACACAAAATGGATATAATATGAATGTCCTTAGAACACAAAATGGAGAAGGTATCTCTTTAGAGGCCAACAATCGTAATGTTTCTCCCAATAACACAATGGACTATCCTCACCTCATCAACATTTTTTTTATAAAATTATTTCATTCATAAGGAGGAAGATACACTAGAAGACATAGCCCAAAATCAAATCATTGATAACATCACAAATTGTTATGCTAAGTACCAAACCCTACCAAAGAAAATTTGAGCCAAGACGTCCCTTACAAAAATTATAAATTTAAAGAAATATGGTAAGACCATCCCCAAAGATAAATTGAGACAAAAAACTCCATAGAGTGATGCCCAATATTCCTTAGGTAAGTTGGCATTATCCCCATACAATGGGTCTAAAAAATTTAATACTCATTCTTGGGTGAAAAAAATAGATACATACCTAAGTCTAAAGCCTATGAGAGAGGATGAGGCTATTAGTTTGCAACCTTGCATCTAGAAGAGATTGCACATGAATGGTGGTACCGTGGACTAATCACTTAAGGCCATAGATTCATCAACTTGTACAATGAGTTGTGTAGGCTAATTATTTAGAGGTTTGATAGGAAGGATCTAGAGCTACACTTCAAGGAACTATCTTAGCTCAAATAGTATTGGTTAGTGGAGAGTTGTGCGAAAGAAACTAAGAAGTTATCCATCATGGTACCTAATATCTTAGAGAGAAGGATAACCATTATTTGGACTAACAAAATCTCTCAAATTATTGATCAAATCCTTTGAACCACCTTCCTTATAGTAAGTTGTCAAGATGATCCTATAAATTGAGACAAGCATACCAAGAAACATGTTTTAAAAAAACCTACCCAAGAAGCCTCTCCATAAGAAGATACAATAAGGTACGAGTTACCTATCGGTATAAGACCTAGAGGCAAAGAATGAATTAAGAAGGAAGAAGTTTTGCTTCTCTTGCAAGAAATATCAATTGCTTGGACACAAGTTTCTAAGAAAGGGTTAGGTGCAATACATTGAAGTAGTATTTGAAGATGAGTCAAAAGCTAAGGAACTTGAGCTACCAAGTGAAGAGGAAGAAGAATCTAAACTTGGAACTGAAGAGGGAGAAGATAAAGCAAATGATGATGAAGGGACCTTGGGAGGCTCCATTTATAAGGTTTTCAATATTCACAAGTATAATCCCTTTCAAATTCAAGGGATTTTCTTGAATTTTCTCTTCATTTTTCTTAGAGTGTGATGTATTTGGGGAAAGGATAGGGGTTGTGCTTATGAAAAACAAGCCTCCCATTTATTTTGAGACTCATAAACTGAAGCAGGCTAAAAGAAAATTTTCCATCTATGATAGGAAAATTCTAGCCATTATGAATGCATTGACTAAGTTATGAAAAAAACTTAGTTGGCAATTGATTTGTGGTAAAAATTGATCATAGCTGCCTGGAATACTTTCTTAATCAAAAGGACTTGAATGAGCATAAAAAAATGGGTGAGTAAACTGCAAGCATTTAATTTTGATATCATTTTTTTAAAGGAAAGAAAAATGTAGTCATTGATAACCTATATAGGAATCCAAGATTTTTCTTGGTGTCATATATCTCAACTAATGGGATATGCCAAAATTATAAAAAGAAAATGTCAAGGATGATTTTTCCACTAATATTTTAGAGCGAAGTTATCATATGATATATTTATTATCTCATGAACTCATTCTTTACAAGGGTAGGTTTTACTTGGTGGAAAAATAAAAGATGAAAGAAAAAATACTAAGGGTTGTTCATGAAGCTCCTTTAGCGAGGCATCCTGGGTATTTCAAGATATATACTTGTAGGACAGGGGAAGATTTATGTGGAAGGGACTCAAGGATGACATCCTTAGTCATGCAAGGGAGTGTGCAGTTTGTAAATAGAAGAAAATAGAGATAGCCTTCCTAGTAGGACTTTTGCAGCCTTTACCAATTCCTAAGAAAATATTAGAGAGCATCTTCATGGATTTTATCATAGGAATTCACAAATTCCATGGTAAAGATTGCATATATGTGGTTGTAAATCATCTCATGAAATATGTACACTTGTTTGATATCTTCTTAGAATTTAAGGCTTAATAAGTGGTTGAATTGTTCTTCAAATAGGTGTTTAGGATTCATGGGCTACCCAAAAGAATACTGAGAAATTGAGATAGTTAGTTCATAAGTATGTTTTGGTAGGAAATTTTTAGATTGATAGGGATTGAAATCATCCCTAACATTAGCTACCACCCCTAAATTAATGGGAAATTGAGAGTGGTAAATAAATGGTTGGAAGGCTACCTAGGAAATTATGTGGTTGGCTAGTAGAAGGCATGGATAAATTGGCTCCATTTGGGAGAGTACTATTACAATGTCATCTATTACATGTCAATTTAGATTACCCCCTTTATGTCCTTATATAGGTATGAAGCTTGAGGGTTTGCTAACCTTGATTTAGCTAACAATAGTTTTTCAAGGGTGAGTAACTTAATTTGGTAGGGCCAAGACCTCTTGAAATAACTCAAGGAAAATCTCCAACAAGCTCATGAATAGAAAAAAATATATGTGGAGCACCAAAGGATAGAGAGAACATTTGAGGTTGGATACATGGTGTTTGTGTGACTGTAGTCTTACACGTCATCAACTGTAAATAACATTATAGTATAGAATCTCAAGACTCATTCATACAAGCCCTATAAATTTTTTAGGTGAGTTGGTGAAGCAACATATAAGTTGGAATTTAATGAAGAGAGTAGAATTCATAGAATTTTCCATGTGTCCTATCTCAAATGGGCCCTTAAAAAATATATTACTCCATTAGTTGATTTTCCTTCATTGGAAAAAGAAGGTTAAAAATAATTTTTGTTCTAGATTCAATTATGGATGCAAGAAAAATAAAGCTAAGGGGCCAAGAGATTATTGAGTACCTAGTTTGATGGAAATACCTTCCTATTGAAGATGCCACATGGGAAGGATCATAGATTCTGAAGCATCCTAATTTGAAATTGTTTGAGGGAGAGAAATTTTGAGTAGGGTAGACTTGTTATGTCTCATTTTTATATAAATGTTGTTATGTGTCAAAATTCCCTATTCTAGAATCCTTCCTCCTCTATTAACCCATAATTATGTGTCTATGTTACCCCATCTTCCTCTTTTTGTGTCATTCTAGGTTTTCTAAGTCTTTATGTGTTTGGGTGAGTTAGGTATTCTAAGTGTCTATCTATTAGAATTTCAGACTCCACCATCATATCATACTTAATGTCCCTTATTTTCCTTCATCCTCTTCCTTCCATTTTCACTAGCTTGTTAGAGCTTCCCATCCCTTTTTCTCCCCTTTCTTTTCCTATCATAAATAGTGACCCTTATCTTATTAGAGACAAAATTATCCTCATTTGCATACCATATAGGTATGATTCCCTCATCGTCCCCAACCCCCACAGTTCAAAACTCCCACCTCTCTACACTATTCATCCCACCTACCACCTAACCTGTTAGGACATCATAATGCTTATTCTTGACATGTGGCTCCATTTGGGGTTCAATTTTATTGACAACATTATTTAATTAGAGCATGTGCTCCTATGTGTATTTCTCACCATTATTGGAGTTTTGTTTACTACCCTAGCAACCATTAATATGTTAGTTAATGTTTGTGGCCTTGATTCTTCTTGCCATTACTATTGGTGGTTGATGCAAGTTTGAGTATCTTCTTCCATGCCGAGAGCAAAAATTATGCACACTCAAACACAAATTGGTTTTGATCATTATGCATTTTCATGCAAGAATATAGCGGGACTAAAATTTATTTTTATCTTCAAAATGAAACATGTAAATGGTGCACTTATTTGATACTAAACCTTTTCATGCTATTTCAATAGAAAATGATAGAAATTAGGAATAACAACATACCAAATTCTTTGCAATAATAATCCAACAAAATCCAAAGCTCCTTCTATCTTTTATTGCCACCACAATTGCTCCCCCTTCCTTGTTTCCTCTCTATTATGGCTATGAAACCTTGGATTTCCTCACACATTTACTCCCACTTCACCCTCAACTCTCCAACTAAAGGTGAAATAAATGTTGATTATTGCATTTTAACTGTAACATGACTGTATATTACTATGCTTATTTAATGCCTTAAATGCATTATGTTATCCACTAAGTGGAGTACTAAACAACTCATCAATCTTTAATTTGTTAATCTTTCTTTAAAACAAGATAACAATAATTATAAATATATATCCACCCTTATATATTTAATACATTTATAAATGTACATCTCTATATTTTATAATGCTTTATATATAGAGAGAGGTATACACACATATATACATACATACATATATATGTATGTATGTATGTATGTATGCATATATAAATTTATTCTTTTATAATTTCTCTCATCTTGAAAGAAAAAATATATATACATATACACGTATACATAATTCAACATCTTTCATAAATGTAATTATGTACTTGTATTGTGACAAAATCCTATTGAATAAATGAAGCAACCGTGCAAGAAGGTATACACGACAAATATCAATATCAAATAATGAATATAACATGATAGAAAGAGACAAAGAAAATTCAAACATCTAATTATAATGATCTTATGATGCAAGGTACCATCACGGTTAAGACTCAAGATGAATATAAAAACTATATGTATGCAACAAGACACTATTATATGTGTGTGAGAGTTCTCAAAATAATGATTTGTTGGTCATTATCCCTGATGTGCTTCCCTCTTGTGATCCTCTCCCTCATCATTTGGGAGGGGGAACTAATTTCTTGCATCCGCCTCATTTATCCAACAAGGTAGTTAGTCCATTACCCATAGTATCATAACATAAAGTGAATCATTTACTAACAATCATCATAAATATATTAACATCACATATGTATCTAACTAATATTTTATTTTTTCATAACAAAAATAGAGAAAAATAATCTTAATGTAAATATCCACAAATCAATTTTTGATCATTATAATATGAAATGCATAGCAATGTATTTTAGCTTATAGTTAATTAAAATGGCATAATCAACTTAGCCCAAAATGGGGTGTGAAACCTTGTGTTTAGATGATTTTTAATTTAGTTTTTTAATGGGTTGGAGTGATTTTTTTTGGAATACAAAACCACTAAGAGGGAGGGGGGTGAATCAGTGGTCTAATTGCAAATCAAGACTTTAAATGAATGAATGCATACAAATCCTTTGAGATGACTTCACCATAAGTATTTAATGTTGAGTGAATCACAAACACATAAACTAGATCAAGAAACTTGAGCAAGAATAGATTATCAATGACAAACAAGCAAGAGAAACCAAGACACAAAGATTATGAGTGGAAAACCCTAAAAGGGATAAAAAATCACTCTTGAAAGATTCACTTTATTGATGCCTCACTGGCTAAACAAGAAGCTCATTGATTACACTTTGTGTCTCACTAACAAACTCCAAGAACCTCACTGGTTACAACAACAAATTATCTCATTGACAATTAGACAACACTTTTCTCAATCTTGAAAGGAATAAACACAGAGAACTACTAAGTTTCAAAATAATTTACTGCTAAATCATTGTTTCTTTGGATGGCAAAGAAAATAAATGACATTGACTCTTTTTTATAGAGACAAACTCCACTCAAATAGACAACTCAACATTCATTTTCTTGCTTAGTGCATATCACACTATTCCAGACCTCAATTCAAAGACACTTGCACTCATTCTCAAGGCACATAGGTCTGTGCAGAGATGAGATAACACTTGAACATAGATGTTACTTGAACAACATAGAAACAACACTTGAACAACATTTGCTTTTAAAGACTCATTCTTTGTACCATTGATATAAACAAAGACTATTTCAGACCACTTCTCTTTGAGTTACAATCCACCATAACAAGATACAAACTCAATTGATGAATCGATCAAAATATCTATCTACTGTAGTATTATCATTGCATCCTCTTCCACACATATTTTCATGTTAAAGGAGCACCAAATCACTGCATTTATTTTTCATTACATCAAAACCACTCTCAATTTTGATTACTCTCAAAATGCATTGTCTTTGATTTTTTCTTCCATCATCATTCCTAAAATTACAAAACTGAATTAACCAATTCAAAAATGTAGACACCCAAACACCTGTCAAAGGTTGAGCATCACAAAGTAATCATTTATAAGTTTAAATGTACACCCTTGATTCTTCTCCAGCCGCCAATTCACAATTGAATACATTTCATTGATTTCATTTTATGCAATTTAATATAAAACCTTAATTTTCCCGACCAGTCAATCTCAAGAGTAGGGGCCGGTTAATGATGGTCTTAACCCCTTCAAATAGTCACTTAAGTGACTTCCAACCTACTATAGTAAGTCAATGAACTCTTAAAACAAAAGAAACAAGATTGAAAAACCCTTTGCTTAATAAACCTTATGTAGGGTTTTTGAGTGACCTCCAAAGCAAGAAAGAGAAACCCTAAGAGGAGCAAGACCTCAAGAAACTTGAATCAAGAGTTTGTATCATAAATTATGACTTTCACCATGTTTGATGTAGAATATTATTCCTTTGAAGCTGAAAAAGAAGGAGCACAAACACTAGGGTTAGGATCTTAAGATAAATGTGCTATCAATCAACACTTGACTCAACAACACTTTTGACACTGCAATGTAAGCACTATAGTTTCTTCACTGAGACCTCCCTTGAAGCAACATTATGCATTTCACAACCACTACACCAATCCATGACAAGTTTATCATTTAACATTAACACCATGTGAACAACCTTTTAAGATATATACATTATGTCAAATGCCCTTTCCAACAACATAGCAAGATCCTTTTCAACAACACTAGGATGGGCAGAGAGTAGATAACAAACCAAACCAAATAGAGCATTGAGTGGATGAAAAAACAAACCAAGTATCATTGAAATCAATGACAAACAATGCCAAAGTCAACAATTTTTACCCTCATCCTACTCATTTCGGGAACCAATGCTTGAGACGTCTAGTTGATGGGTGTTAACTCCTAGTCATTCCACTGTCTATGTGGGTTTCTATGCTGTTTTTTATGTTTCTAAGAGTGTCTTGGTGTGGATTTGAGATTTATTATTCCCTTATCCTTCCCTTGTGTTGGGTTTTAAGAGAATGTGATTGTGGGTTAGTACCCAATTTTCATTTGAGTGTCATTTTCCCCTCTCAAGATTCACCATGGTGGCTTCATTCTATGATCAATAATTCTTCCATTGGTGTCACCTTGCATGTAGTAATGGTGAAGTGGTTTTTGTAGTTATCGTGTGTTGTTGTGTTTCACATGACACTCAGTGCACATTGTTGTGTGAGTGTGACATGTTATTGTCATATCTTAATGACTATGGTTGTTTTTCAAAGAAAAAATTGTTCTATCAATTTTTTCCTAGGTGTGTGGCTTGGGGTATTACATCTCACATTTACATATTTTAACACATATATCAATTTCATTGGCATTAGTCTCAATTGCACCAAGAATAATTACATAAGGATATTAGCACCCAAAAATATTTGTTTCTCTATTTGGTTCTTGTTGAAACAATTTGAGAGTCTTGATTTATTCAAGCATGCTTAATAATTTCCTTAATACATAATAGGCTTCTAATGATGCTCTTTAGCACCACATTGTTTCCCAAACACATAAATAAGATTATGTCTTATTTTAGTCATCTTATAATTTTATTTGAAGATCTAATTCTAGATTTTGATTTTCATATTTTTATTCTTATTGAACATATTAGTCAAAATTTAAATTAAATGCATAAGGTTGTGTATTTAGAGGAATTATTATAAGACACTTTCACATTAGAAGAGATCATCATACATCATTGAGAAGAGATCAAATTATCGCATAAGATGAATTAGTCATATCTCATGTATTCACATGTTTTATCACACACATCTAAGTCTTAGTAATATTAGTCATACTTGCATCAGGTGTTGGAATCACTCATGCTTTGATACCATGTTGAAGTGAGTAATCATGATGCAACCAGGATCATCAATCTGCAACAACATAAGATGTTATTCCACCAAACAAGAATAAATTATGATACAAGATTTCTTACAATATGCCTTGCAATATGCAAGAGGAGCCTTGATGATAAAAGCAAGGTAGGAGATAAGATTAGATAAGATAATGGCATGTGTCTTAATCCTATAACATGCGACAACTAATAAAAAATAAATTAAATGACATAGAACACAAGAAGTAAATGATATGAGATAAGATACGATCTCATCATGACAACTAAGGCTTCTAGAAATATTCTTAGGACCTAAGTAAACTTAACATGTGAATAGGACCTACCAAATGAGCTAGTTAGGTAAAACACATTATTCACACCAATGGCCCCCTTAAGTGCAACTTAGAGAGGAACAAAATAATGCAAAGATGCAAAAGATGGGTCTCGAAAATGAGGTCTGGCGAGGTACACATGTACAACCAATATCTCACAATTAGATAAAAAGAGAAAAAACATGTGAGAGAAAACTCTTCTCCAAAAGAGAGAAATACAAGGACTAAGAACTCTCCAAAAAAATGTCCCAAAAAAATAGGAACATGAAGAATATCACTAAAGCATGAAGAAGCTACAAACAATTTTTGAAAGATGACTACTATAGTGCTATAACTAAAGAACCTCTTTTGAAATCAAGATGATGACCAAGATCAAGACGACAAAAATTTTCATGAGTGCCCCCAATGACACTACTTGAACAATGATTAGATGGAAAACAAAATAAAATAACATTTGATAGTCAAAGATATAGATGACATATAAATCTACACAAGTGACCTCATTGACACTACTCAACCAATGCAAGAGTAAGTTGCTAGTCAAAAATACATGTGATAATAGTTTGAAGAACATTGATCAACTAAGGATGGAAAGTTTCCTCCACAAAATAGGAATGCAAGAGTTTCCATATGGTAAATGCTCCATCTCTATTAAATGCATGAGTAACTAGCATTTGTTCCACCTAGTACATAGGAATAAATACTATACATATATATCATTCCAAAGAGAAACCAAGGAAGCATTAGAAAAAACAATATGATACCCCCCATAATGTTGACTGGGGAGAGGCATGAACAATCCATTAAAACTGTGTATCACCATGTAGTGTATGAAGGAGAAGAAACAACATTTTAAATAGGACAAGTGATCTGTATAGGATCTAGACTAATTGTGAATCTGAATGCTTAATTATAACAACTTAAAGGAATTACAAATTCATGCATACATTATTTAACTTATGCATTAAAGACTTAAAACTCAAGGTGAAAATCAGAACATGAGAGAGAAGGAGAGAAAAAGTGCAAACAATCTGATAATAGAGTTCGTCACAAATGTGACTACGTCTCCGGGTCCACTCCAAAAGAGTGAGACCGATCCGATTAATCTCCAAAAAAGATTACAAATGCACCAAGACCATTCCTTCTAGCACTTCGACAACATAACAATACTCCGTCGTACGAAAATGCCTCAAAAATATCCACAAGACCCCTCTTTCGTATCACCTGTTTCACTATTTCATCACTTGCATTCCTGAACTCCTAAGAGCTTACATTATCCCCCTTTTATACATAAAATTAGCCTAAATAGGCTTAACAAAATCATTAACTTCCTAACCCCCTCTTAACCATCGTACAATGCTAGCTTGTTTTTTTATTAACCCCCTTTTGTCATTTAATTAGGTGGGTTTTGTTTATTTTTTTGGCTTTATTAGCCATATATTATGGCTCGGCCAACAAACATTGAACAAAAGAAACCGAACACATAAATATGGCAGACCACTATCGATGGTATTTCGGTGGTTATACATTTTGGCTCACCGAACGTCATAGGTTCCAAACCCGTCGGTGTCTTGTTTTAAAACAAACTCAAAAATGAAAATAATGAAAAGAAACACCGACATACATGTGAAGGAGGGGAACGTGTGGTGCAATGGCCAACAGTTTGCACACTATTCAGAAGGTCACAGGTTCGAGCCCGGGGCTAACAAACTTTTTGTTAAAACAAACAAATCGACCACCGAAGAGGAGAGAGGCTACACGTGTCCAACCAGTAGACTACCACGTGGCAAGATTCTATTCACCCAAGATGCTAATGTGTCTATTGACGTTGCTACACAGCTGCCACGTGCCAAATCCTCATTCGCTGATGAAGACATGTCATCCATGACTCTGCTACTGACTCGGAATACGGTCGCCACACACGATGGACACATGTCACAATCTGATTGGTCTGTATAGTCTGAGTCATCTTCCATGTGTCACGCCAAAATTTATCCACTTGGATTCCGTACAGTACGGACTGACTGCTGACGTCACCCATGTACCATCAAGTCAACTGAACTTTGACTGCCCATATCTCAAGCATATGATGTCGGATTTCAATGAAACGAACGTTGCCGGAATCATCTCGACAAGCTCTTCAACTTGATACTATTTTCGATGATTTTTGAGATGATCATTTTTTTTCCTTTTTGGATGACCCCTGATGGTAGTTTGACCCAAGGTTTGACTGGCCATAACTTGTGCAAACAGACTCCTTTTTGCTCCATTCAAGTTGTGTTGGAATCAGGATGTCGAGATCTTTCTGATGGTACTGAAATATGGAGTATTGAAGACACTTCAATTTCCACTGAAAAATATCCCCCAGATCAGGCCTCCCCACTGGAGAAATTTTGGACCTCCAAAAGTGGCATTTATTCAAACATTAGGTGAGGACTTGGCCTCCCCACTTGTCCTGTATCATCTGTACATCTGTATCCCTGGCTCATAATCACAACAAACACTGCAACAACATTGTTGAACATAAACATCATTCTATCACTTCCATAAGCATCTATATCAACTGTCATAGCCACTAACCAACAATCATTGACTAGCATCAAGCTGAACAATAATGCAGATATGAAAGAGAACAAATCATCAACATATCGATCCTTCACAACATAAACATTTTTACCCAAGGATCCATCAATGCTTTCAATCACCATTCCCTCATGCTGTATTGTGGGTGCATCCTGTGACATCTGACCTTGGTTAGCTACTCCAAGTTCCTGTCTAGAACCACCTATGCTGACAGACATAAGAGTTAAATATTTACTTGCATTAATCACCCTCTTTAATTGCCCCGTGTTTGTAAAAGAAAGATCAGTCTTAATCCTGTGAGAATGTACAATATATTGAATGCCATCTTTAAACAAATGATAATGATTCTTTTCCCTGTAGAAAATAGCTTTCCGATCATATAGATAAGGGCTACCCAAAACTATCCCACAGATATCTAGTGGAACCACATCAAACTGTACTTCATCCACAAACTTACTAGTGATTGCGAATTTTAAAGTGCATTGTCTTGTTACTTGCAATTTATCATTCTCGCAAATCCAGCCTAGTGGATAAGGTTTCTTATGTAGTGTAGTTTTCAATCCCAAGCTTCTTACAACATCTTCAGAAATTAAGTTAACTTGAGAACCACTATCTATGAGTGCATCAATTTTAATGTTCTTAGCAACAACCCTTAAGTGAAAAAGCTCATTCCTTTTCGTATCTTCAGAGACATCATTCACTTTAGAAGTAGAAGCACAACTATCAAAGGAAACACTGGAATTAAGAGCTTTACCTTTCAAACCCATAGTTGTTATCTTAGTTTCATCATCAGAATCGGAACCAAGATCCATAACAACATTTGCGGCTTTCTCTTTACCCTTTTGTTTCTGATTCAGTCTCTGAGCCCACTTAGGCTTCAATTCAGGATGCAACTTCCAACAGTGATCTTCATCATGACCCTTCTTGTCACAATGAGAGAAAGAAAGCCTGTCATCCTTCTTGACTATAGCTATCTTCTTTCCTTTCCCTGTCTCTACAACTTTAGAAGATTTCTTTACAGAGTTATCATTATCAAACTTATCAATAAAAGAACCCTTTCCCCTTGACTCTAAGTGTGTAGCTTGAACAGACACTTCATCCAAATTACAAGGGTTCAATACCAAAATGGAATGTCTAAGATATGAATGAAGACCTCCTATGTACTTTAACAAAGTATCCTGGGTGTACAAAGGTACAAGTGCAATATCCTTCTTTCTAAATTCATGGGTGTACTCTTGGATAGTTTGACCTTTCCCTTGCCTAAATATTTTCCAGTCCATCATTAACTATTGCATATGTCCTAGGGGATAAAACTGCTTCTTAAGAGCATTAACAAACTCTTCCCAAGTTAAACTGACTCTACCATGCTGTGAAATTTCTGCCTTAGTCTTACTCTCCCACCAAGTTAAAGTTGTACCTCCTAACCGAAGAGTAGCTAATTGGATCCTATCAACATCATCTAATAGGTTTTGAACTCTACAATAGACTTCAACTTGTTGAATCCAATCATCCAATTTTTCAGCATCTAATTCACCACAATACTTAGGTAGTTCAAACTTAACATCCAATTTAATCTGAGGCTTAATTACACCCTTAAAAGGATTACCAGAAAGAGAATGTGTAGTAGAAGAAGGAGAATGAGGAGAAGAAGGAGGAGATTTTGGGGGTTCATCACCACCTCCTGGTTGCTTCTTCTTTCTTTTACTATCTCCATGCTCTTCTTCACGTTTCAGGTGTTCTTCCCTTTCTTTGAGTAGCATATCCAATGCAGCTCTCATCTGCCAAAAAACTCTTCAAAACTCTTGTTCATTGAGCTCTTTAGGTACCTCCATTCCAGACATAGACATCTTCGGAAAAGTTCTTCGCTTCCCGATCTCAGGATTAAAGTCTTCGAGCTTTCCTTCACCCTTCTGAATCCTGGATCTTGTTAGCATTCAAAAATAAACTGCAATAATAGTCAAACTGCGCTTTGATACCACTTGATTTGTATAGGATCTAGACTAATTGCAAATCTGAATGCTTAATTATAACAACTTAAAGGAATTACAAATTCATGCATACATTATTTAACTTATGCATTAAAGACTTAAAACTCAAGGTGAAAATCAGAACATGAGAGAGGAGAGAAAAAGTGCAAACAATCTGATAACGAAGTTCGTCACAAATGTGACTACGTCTCCGGGTCCGCTCCAAAAGAGTGAGACCGATCTGATTAATCTCCAAAAAAGATTACAAATGCACCAAGACCATTCCTTCTAGCACTTCGACAACATAACAATACTCTGTCGTATGAAAATGGCTCAAAAATCTCCACAAGACCCCTCTTTCGTATCACCTGTTTCACTATTTCATCACTTGCATTCCTGAACTCCTAAGAGCTTACATTATCCCCCTTTTATACATAAAATTAGCCTAAATAGGCTTAACAAAATCATTAACTTCCTAACCCCCTCTTAACCATCGTACAATGCTAGCTTGTTTTTTTATTAACCCCCTTTTGTCATTTAATTAGGTGGGTTTTGTTTATTTTTTTGGCTTTATTAGCCATATATTATGGTTCGGCCAACAAACATTGAACAAAGGAAACCGAACACATAAATATAGCAGACCACTATCGATGGTATTTCGGTGGTTATACATTTTGGCTCACCGAACGTCATAGGTTCCAAACTCGTCGGTGTCTTGTTTTAAAACAAACTCAAAAATGACAATAATGAAAAGAAACACCAACATACATGTGAAGGAGGGGAACGTGTGGTGCGATGGCCAACGGTTTGCACACTGTTCAGAAGGTCATGGGTTCGAGCCCGGGGCTAACAAACTTTTTGTTAAAACAAACAACTCGACCACCAAAGAGGAGAGAGGCTACACGCGTCCAACCAGTAGACTGCCACGTGGCAGGATTCTATTCACCCAAGATGCTGATGTGTCTATTGACGTTGCTACACAGCTGCCACGTGCCAAATCCTCATTCGCTGATGAAGACACGTCATCCATGACTCTGCTACTGACTCAGAATATAGTCGCCATGCATAATGGACACGTGTCACAATCTGATTGGTCCGTACAGTCTGAGTCATCTTCCATGTGTCACGCTAGAATTTATCCACTTGGATTCCGTACAGTACAGACTGACTACTGACGTCACCCATGTACCATCAAGTCAACTGAACTTTGACTGCCCATATCTCAAGCATATGATGTCAGATTTCGACGAAACGAACGTTGCCCGAATCATCTCGACGAGCTCTTCAACTTGATGCTATTTTTGATGATTTTTGAGATGATCATTTTTTTCACCTTTCTGGATGACCCCTGATGGCAGTTTGACCCAAGGTTTGACTGGCCATAACTTGTGCAAACAGACTCCTTTTTGCTCCGTTCAAGCTGTGCTAGAATCAAGATGTCGAGATCTTTCTGATGATACTAAAATATGGAGTATTGAAGACACTTCAATTTCCACTAAAAAATATCCCCCAGATCAACAAGAAAGTACTTGCAACTAAAAAAGGGTGTGCAAAAATAAGACACACATGTAGGAGGCAAGAATCACTTGGATTCATTGTTGTCGTACAGGAACGCTCATTGAGAAAGGTGTGATGACAAATAAATAAGGCACTAAACAAACCCCCATGACACTTTATAATACAATTTGAATACAAAATATGCCGCAATATTATGTGAAAAATACCCAAAAGTATGAACAATAGTGTGACACTTTATCTCAATGTGTCTACATACAAAAGATGCTCAAAATTGCCACAAAAGACAAAATGTTGGATAAACATAGAAAGCAACCCAAAATATCCAAGTAATTAACTAGAGTGTTAATACTAAAAAATATAAATAAAATATACTTGGGGAACAATTAAAAAAAGTGCATATGTAGCTCTAGAGCTCTAAAATACCTTTCTAATGTCACAAGAGCCAGAAAAAATGAAGGAACTAGGTAAAATTTATGAGCTTAGGAGCAAAAAATGTACCTTCAACAGGCTATAAAATGTACTAGCAAAAAAATATTAGAGAAATATTTTTACCATTGGATAGTGCTTGTAACCAATTTTTTCTTAATATCTCATTTGCAAAATTTTGATACCCAAGCGAAAAATTATGGCTCCTAGAAAAAAATGCTTGATTAGGACATTAGGGGAAAAAACTTGGCCCCATAAGGGGTTAGGCGTTGGTTTCCCATATGATTGGTTGGTTTACTGGAGGGTTGAAAATTTTATTTGTCCCCCTTTTCGTTGGTGGAGCAACAAATGGGTGGCAAGGTATTGATAGTTGAGTAGCTAGCAACTTAGTCATTGTCACTTAGCGATTAGTGGACCATAATGACTTAAAATTTGTGTGGCTTTCATCCCCTATGCCTATGGATTAGAACTAGTGCCAAGTGCTTAGTGCTAGATACTTAGTGTTGTAGTGCTAATTAGGCACAAAAACTATTGTTTTAATATATTTATTTTATTTTATTTTTAAAAATGTATGGACCTACACTAAGTGGGCCATACAACCCTCCTAGAAAAAACAATTTGCCTCAAAAAAACCTTATATCAAATATGGGAAAGTTTTTTATCTAAATTTATCGAATCGACCTCTTGGACACAAAGGTAAGGTCCATTTGGACCAAAAATTCTCTAATAAAAAGTTGTTCACCATATTTGAGCTTCAAACCCTTGTTTTCTAATGTTGCAAATGGTGACCAAATTGAGTGAAAAACCAAATCTAACTTTCTTAAGCCTCTTGGATGCAATGGAATAGCCAAAAATGCTACAAATATATCCAAAAGAGTTGCAAACACTAGATCTCACCAAAAATCACACATGTAATATAAGATCAACATATTTTTGCAAATCCTTTCTAATTCTCTAGATCATATTAAAATGCAATAGAAAAGCATATGGGAATTCACAAGATCATATTGTAGACACTTAAAAATGACCTAGGCATGCAAGCTCTATTTTTACCACTTTCGTTCTAGCATAATTATGACATTTAATTATGTCTTTGGTCCACATTCGACTATTGATTAAATAATTCATAATTATTTAATTAATTCATGTCCTTTTATTCTTCATGATTATTAAATAAATAAATTTTATTTATTTATTAAATACTTCATTAATTGTCTAAGTCTTCCCTTAATTAAATAAATTTCTTAATTTATTTAATCACCCTTCTTCAATCATTTCTTCTTGATTATTAAATAAATAAGTTTTATTTATTTATTTAATATGTCACTAATTGTCATAATTAAATGAATTGATTAATTTATTTAATTATTAATCATATATGCTAAATTAAATAATTATCTTTAGTTATTTAATTGTCAAAATCAATATTCCTCTCATTTTAAATAAATAAAATTATTTAAAATGTCATCACGTTCTTAACTGACAGTCCATTTTGGTAAATAATCTAAAAATCGATTATTTATTATTTCACAAAACCCATATTTTGAATTAATTTAATTCAAATTGGTAACTTTCCTCCAAAAATCAAGTAATTGGGCAAATTCTTGATTTTCCAAATCTGGTCTTCAGTTCAACTCTTATCTTCTTGATTTTTGAAAATCTTTATTTTCGAATTAATTATCTCATTTATTCTCCACCACCGATTCGATTCTCTCATATGAAATCTCGATCACTCACTTAAGGATTTTTCCATAACCCTGATTAGGGATTATCAAATTTAATCTCGTCCTCTGATTTTAGGTCTCTGTCAAAAGTTGATCTTGTCCGTCCATTCAAAATGGCATTTTCTATAAAATGATATTTTTCTCTCATTTTTAGATTACGCACTGACATACTTAGATATTTCACAAAAATTGCTGCATTTATTGTCATATTTCATTAAGTTTTGGGCATATTTAGGCATAGGCATTTTTAGTCATTTAGGCATAGACATAGACTTTAAGTAAATCCTTCAAAGCTTGGTGTAGGACTTAGACTTTTATTTCCAGATTGCTCGCACGTTGAATCTAAGGGTAACACATCAAACAACAAGTTAGAAGGTGTTACAAAAGTGAATCATGGAGGTCTCGGTGATTAACTAGTATAATCATTTTGTTTATGTTTACTTCCATTGTGTTTTGTAATTTCTTTGGGTTTCTTAATTTGTATGGATTTTCTAACCTTAAAATAACCTAAATTTTAACCCTTAGTTACATTGGTGAACCCGACTTTGTTCCTTTTTTATTTTTTCCGTACGGTTTTGTGCGTTCTCTGTCATTTTTGCAAGTACAGGTACGGAGCGACACAGGCTAAAACACCGCAATCGATTTGTCATGCTACAATCAAAGTTTGGAAAGCCGCATTTGTATTCCTGAGCTGCATTTGACACATAGAGCGACGCATTCGCTCTATCATGATGCATTTGACTGGTAATGTTTTATGTTATTTGCATTCGGGTTTTTTCTATTTTCTTTGTTCTTTTTATTCTGGTTCTTTTGCATTCTACCTAGTTAGGTTTTTGTGGTACTAATTTTCATTTGCAGCATCTGGCGGTTACTTTTCATGGGTCAAAGGAAAAAATTCAAACTCCTAACTTGTGGTCTTGCAGGTTCGAACGTCAAAGACTGAACACTAAAACATTGTGCCTGTATTTTTCTTAGATTAGTACACACTTACTTTTAGCGCAATTAAAAAGAACATGTCTTCTAATTTGCATGATTGTGTTTGCAAAATGGTAGGTGAGTACGCGTACAACATTGACATGGATACCTTTTGTTTTAGAGTCCAACCGTTCTTTGGCCATTGCTTGATATAGTGTAGGGTACAGTATCATGCCTGAAGACACTCACTACTAATCCCCTTGAGTAGAGATAGAAGTTCTTGGGAAGTCACTACCTAAGAATTCAAATTTGGTGTGCTCGAATGACGTTAATGAGCCGTGGAGGGGAGCCAATGCCACCAAAATTCTAAGCTATCCGCTCTCAAGAAGGAAAGGTGTTTATCACCAATCCGGGGTATATTGGTGGGCTATATCAAGTATACAAACCCTTGGCCTATTGGCCTTTTAGGATTGTACTTGTCTTATGTGTGCTTGTTTACACCCAAAACATTGTGCTTGTCAAGTGCTTTCTGGATTCACCACATTTACATTTCTGAACAAAACATTTGACATCAGACAGATCAAATTTTCTCTTAATACATCAAGAAAACAAACTGCGTCACAATTGTTGAAACACATTCACCTTTCTGCAACGCATTTGAAAACTACTGAGACACAATCGAACTGATAAACTGCATTCAACATTTCAAACACCGCATCTATCTGCGTCGCGATGCATCTAAACCTTACAGAGTTGCATCTGCCAAACTAAGTCGCATTTATCGGTCCCTGAGCTGCATTTTCTCAAAGTGAAACTCATTAGCAAAACTGTAATGCATTCAAGGCCTTAAACGACGCATTTTCCTATCACAAGTAAAACCTCATACAAAGTCAAATTGGAGTTGGCACCTTGTCAATATTTTGTCAAACACTGTTTCCAACGCTATTCTATCAGAAACCAACTTTGAAATTGCTCAAAAATTTCGACCATTAGTTTGCATTCTTGATCATAGGTTTCATCCTTCATTTCTTTTAGTTGCATACATTAGGCATTAGCTCGTCCCTAGGTTTTACATCTCGCATACTTTGGATTAGGAAAATCTCAGCACAATTTGCAACGTCATTTCTTTCGAAACTAGGTTCTCTTGGACATAATCATCAATCCATTTTTCAATCATTGTCCCTTTTGTGAGATTTTCCAACTCAACAGTCTAGTCCTTTAGTAACCGAAATCGAAAATAAAGATTGAGCTTAGAAGTGCTTAGGTATCCTTGTCTTAAATTGCATTATAATTTTAGACATTGCATATTTTATTCCCAAAAATCCAAAAATATTATTCATCCTAGTTGTCATTTCGAACTTAGACCTTGCATAGTGTCATCCTTGCATTTAGTCATCATTTTCACTTGAGAAATCTCATTTTATGGTGGAAACTAGACTCCAAAAAAAGCAACGACAAATGGAAAACTTTTGACAAGACCCCACTTCCACTATCAACAATCCCACGTATGACCCAAATTGGACTTTTGATGATCCATTTGGAAATACAAACAATCAACCTCTCACGACAATACCATCCTCATCAAATAGTCCCTTCGAACCATTCTTACGTAAGGATGTGTACAGACAAATACTTGAGGAAAACCTAGAGGTAGCGGCACAAAATTCAGAGGCCTCTCAATTTGTGGAACAAATGGTCCTATACGATAGAGACAGATACTTAGCCATACTCTTAAGTCAAGGAGCTAAGTTACCACACGGATTCAACATCAACACGCTGAGATCCACATCTCCTAACCCTAATGACAACAACGCGCATAACATGTCACATAGTGGTTAGCCTCCAAACACTATGAGCAATACTTTCTTTGATGCTACAACGACCATGCATGCTAACTCCAACATCCCACACATCTCCAATACAATAAATGCTACATCCATTGGAGGATCACAATCTGCCATAGTGCCCACAATATCCACAACACTGTCACAATCGGCTGGAACCACCTTTGGCTCTGCGGCAATGTGGGAAAGTTACTCCAATCCTCTTTTTACCAATACGGTAAATGCATTGGGGGCATCATCAAGTCATACCAATCCCCATTTGACAACTACATCGAATACAATGAGTACACCTTCGACATACCCTCTCATTGGTATCTCACAAAATCCTTTGGGTGGGGGTAAACGACATATATTTATTCAAGGACAACAACAAAATGTGAACACATCAACACTGTCAAATCCCATAAAATCCCAAGGACAAAATTCGACCATCCCCCTTGTCCAAACCCAACAATTTGGATAAAGTAGTCAAAACACACAACCCATGGCATCATTAACACATCACAATGTTCATGGTCACCATATCCCCCAAATATCAACACAAATGGTTGGGGGACACATCCCAACGTACTCATCCCACATTCATACTCACCAACATACCCCCAATCCCAACTTTCAATACCAACAACATGCCAATCCGAACACATCATACATGTCACAACAATCCATACCGCCACAATACACCAATATTCATGCACAACAAACAGGGACCTATGGCGTACCAATCAGTCCAATGCATGGGACCACAAACAACCCTGTAATAGATGCCTTACAAGCAAAATTGATGGGTTTAGAGAAGACTATCCAAAACATACAAATATCAGGCAAGAAATTAGAAGTGTCATATGATCTAAATGTATATCCATTCGACATGAGCTTATACATGCCACCATTTCCGCCGGGATATGTGTCACCCAATTTTAAAAAATACAAAGGCAAGACAAACCCCATTGAACATGTTCGTGAATTTGCAACCAATTGTATGGACGTCGCCTATGAACAAACATACTTGATGAGACTTTTCTCTAAAATTCTTGCGGGTCCTGCCCTTGAATGGTTTTCCACTCAAAAGGATATCCAAACATGGGATGAGCTTAAAAAAAAATTCATAAAAAATTACGCGTACAACATTGACATGGATACCTCTATCACTAGCTTGTGCAATCTCACGCAAGAGGATGTTGGTGAGACATTCATCCCATTCTTTCAAAAATGGAGAAGTCTAGCTAGTCAATGTCACATTGACATACCCAAAAGGGAAAAGGTGGACATGTTTGTTCAAACACTTCTGGGTCCCCTAAAATATGCATTGCAAGTGCATTGTTGCACAACCTTCATGGACCTAGTCGAAAAAGGGGTCCAGATTGAGAAATCCCTTATCACAAAGGGAGAGATCAGGTATGGTCCCGAAAACACAAATGCAAATCCGCCCGCCGACAAGAATAAATACTGGGTCAAAAATAAACATGTTACAAATGACGGTGTTGTTGACACCAAGACTGCAAACATTGTGGGTCTTGTACTGGCCCTAAAAGGGTTTCAATAGCAAAACAAACCAACAATGACATTGACACCCCCTACCAATGTCCCTTCAAACAACCAGAGCAACCAAAACAATCAAGGACAATACCGTCAGATGAGACAATTTCCTAGGGGTCGCACATACACTTCTTTGGGTGAACCCATTGAAGAAGTCCTCAAGAAATGCCTCTAGAATGGAGTCATCACACTTCAAGAACCAAAACCATATGACCCAGGACAATTTAAACTAGCATGGTGGGATGACAATGCATTTTGCGATTATCATCAAGAAAAAGGACATAAAACCTCTAACTGTCGACAACTGAAAAACCTAGCACAAGATCTTATCGAAAGTCGTATCATTGAGGTTGGTGGATCACAATTTGCCTCCAATTTAGACCATACTATTCATAAGAACCCACTATAGGACCATGGTTCTAATAATGCTTCCACGTCAGGTCCACAGATAAACAATAATCACGCCAATTTTGCTAGAGCCAAGTACAACTATTCTGGTGGACCAATTATAAATAATGTCCGAACTAACGACGAACACATCAATACCATTATGGTCAAGAGAGCACCCCAATGTAATGCTACTACTCAAAGTGGCAAGGTCACATAGTTGGTCCACCTCCCACTAGACAACCCAAAATCACCATACCCGGCCCATCTGCTAAATAGTCAAAACCCACCCCGACCACAAAGCAATGGCAACCCAAAAGTCAGTTCAACCTTATCGACCAGCTGGGCAAGACTCCCACGCAAATCTCTATACTCGAGTTAATTCGCATATCACCCATGCATAAAACTATACTGGATAAAACCTTACAAGAGTTATCAATCCCCTAGGACATTGATGTCAATCAGTTTGAGACCATGGTGGGATACCTCACTACACCTCACCATGTCACCTTCTCTGATCAAGACTACTCATCACCGAAAACTAACCACAATGATGCATTGCACATTGAAACGTTCATCCATAAACACAAGGTTAGAAGAGTTTTAGTAGATGGCAGAGCAGGATTGAACATATGTTCCATAAAGTTGGTCAAAGCTCTAGGATTTCCCTATGCATGCATCGACCCCACAAAGAGTATAGTGATCAAAGCATATGATGACGAAGAACGCTCTTCACGTGGCATTATTTCTCTCCCTATCAGAGTGGGACCAGTCATTATGGACACAACTTGTCAGGTCCTAGATTTGGAATTATCGTACAACATCTTGCTCGGCCGTCCTTGGATTCATGCCTTAAAATCCGTTCCATCCACATATCACCAATGCCTAAAATTCCCATTTGACGGCACGAAAATCACCATATATGGTGACCCTGACCTCTTTCAATACTATACCAACCTCAGGGGTATTTCTGAAAACCAGGTACCTATCAATCGCGAGGCTTCTGGCCCCTCGTCTTCTAAATACATTGAACCATCCACACTCGCATCATCCTCCACATCCACTCTGTCCACGTCTTCTGCCACACCACCATCTTCTGCAAACCCTAAGGCTGAACCCACTATCAAGATCCAGGACCTCGGCTGTGGAGAATTCAAACTACACACAACATATAGCATCACAATGATACCCAAGTCTCCGAAGGTCTATGGTCGGCCATGTTTTAGAATGGAACCCAAAGAAATTTTCAAAGTTCCACCAAAAACAGTTTTCATCAAATGGGGAGACATGAGTAATGAGGACCTTGCTGATATCACAAGATGGATCTATAAGGATATTGTCGCACTACCCGCATTACTAGTTAGGAAATATGGCAAGGGATATGACATAATGAAGGCTAAGGGCTATGATGGTACTAGTGGCCTAGGTAGAAATAAAGTTGGATGAAGAGAGCCCATAGAACCTTTCCAAATACCAAAGTATCTTGGATTAGGGTTTGGATCGCCCGATAATGACGATCGACGTACCATTGGGCTTTCAAGTGAGTGAGTACATGCTTTGGAAAGTATCGAGACCACTAAGGAAACCCTCACCGAAACTGACTCCCAAGAATGGGAATTTGGCTCAGAACGATCCTTAAGTGATTATTGCCTCAATGATTTGTTTGTCAAAATAGGGGAACTAACCTCTGAACAAAGATTTTGGCAAACATTTAAAATTGATCATGCACCAAATAGTCAAAGTCCCATTACCACTCCCCATGACATACAAGACCCACCATCTGAATCCCTTCAGTCCAATCCATATGAAGTACTAGACAACACTAACAACCATGACTCTAAATCCTTCACCCCTTATTTTGACAACAAATATGAGACTAGTGAAGGGGAATATTGGATAGAGTCTGATGTGGAGTTGGATGATGATAATCTCATCTACAATATCATTGAATCCGTCTGCATGCTTTCTGCATCCTCCCCTCAATTCACCAACACTGACGATGGCATTTCCTTAGTTTATCCTCAGCTAGTTGATTGGGACCAACAAGGCCCGCCAGTCCTAGACACATTTCAGAATGATGAGGAAATTGTAGAGTTTATGGGATTACGTGAGGGCATACCCAGTGGTGATCACAAGTCAGGATTCGCCATTGACTTAGATTGCACGACATACTTCAGCGAGACTGCTCAGTCCTCCAGTTGCAAAATTAGAAAAAATAAATAAAAATGAAACATCTTTAGGTGAAAACTGAAAGGCACCTTTTGATGACAAAAAATTAAAAACAAAGGACGTATATGCGGGTGAAAACCTCTCTAAGGCACCCAAAGATGGAGGACTTAACTTTCTTCCCATACAACAAGAGAAATCAGCTATGCTTATCGAAGACACCATAGAAGACAACATAGCAACTACATAAGATCCCAAAATGGTCCTCTTTGCTACATCCCTGACTGAAGAAGAGAGACCAGAATTCCACAAATTCTTTGCAGAACGGAAAGCCAACTTCGCATGGTCCTATGCTGACATGCCAGGATTAGACCCAAAACTAGTTCTGCACCATCTGCCATTATTGCCAAATGTCAAACAAGTTAAACAGAAGTTACACAAAATGCATCCTCAGGTCGCTCTATTGGTCAAGGCTGAGTTGAAGAAACTTCTAGACGCTGGATTCATACGGTCTATTGACTATGCTGAATGGATATCTAACCTGGTGCCAATAAAAAAGCCAAATGGGTTGATTCGTGTCTGTACAGATTTTAGAGACCTAAAAAAGGCATGCCCAAAAGATGACTTTCTTTTACCGAATATTGATATCATAGTTGACCTCATAGCAAGATATGAAATGTTGTCCCTTATGGAGGCTATAATCAGATTCGCATTGTCCTCAAAGACCGGCACAAAATGACATTTACTTGCCCATGGGGTACATACTATTGGAATGTCATGCCATTCGGTCTCAAAAATGCAGGCGCCACATATCAAAGGGCTATGACCACAATCTTCCATGACATGATGCATAAAATAATGGAAGATTATGTAGATGACCTATTGGCTAAATTAGTAATTGGGAAATATCATCTTAGGGTTTTAGACACAATTTTCAAGAGACTGGAAGAATACAAAGTCCAACTAAACCCTAAGAAATGTGTCTTCGATGTCACATCGGGTAAACTCTTGGGATACATAGTTTCTCGAAGAGGCATTGAAGTCGATCCAGCAAAAGTCAAAGCCATCATAGAAATGCCTCCGCCTAGAGGAATCAGTGAACTCAGAACTCTACAAGGTAGGGTACAATCTATTTGGTGCTTCATAGCCCAATTGGATGACAAGTGTCACCCATTCCAATATCTGTTGCGCAAGGGTATCCCCTTTGTGTGAACAGATAAATGTCAAGAAGCCTTTCAACAAATCAAAGATTACCTACTATCAATGCCAATCCTCATGCCTCCCATTCACGGAAATCCATTGATCCTATACATCTCGACAACTAATTCAGCACTGGGGGCATTACTAGCACATAACGACCAAGAAGAAAAAGAAAGAGTTATATATTACATCAGTCAGACATTGGTCAGGTATGAACTAAACTACACACCAATTGAACGAGCTTGTCTAGCCATGGTATTTGTAGCACAAAAGCTAAGACATTATATGTTAAGCCATCAGACACAACTAGTAGCAAAGATCGACCCCCTCAAATATTTGTTAAGTCGGGCAGCATTAACAGGACGTCTGGAAAAATGGGTCATGATTCTGAGTGAATATGACATTCAATATGTAGAAAGAAAGGAAATAAAAGGACAAGTCATAGCGAACCAGCTGGCAAAAGCACCTTTGGAAAGTGATCACCCGTTAGTGGCAGATTTTCCAGATGAGTCAATATTCCATACAGAACCTAAGGCACCTTGGCGAATCTACTTTGACGAATCATACACAAATCATGGCTCAGGGGCAGGAATCCTGTTCATCACCCCTCAAGGAGACTCCATTCCTAAGTCTTTCCGCATTTCCTTCCCATGCACAAACAATAAGGCAGAATACGAGGCACTAATTATAGGACTAAGAATTGCAATAAAATGGAAAATCAGAGCACTACATGTCTATGGGGATTCTCAGCTCATCATCAACCAGGTTAATGATGACTATGACACAAAAGATGAGAAGCTGATGCCTTACAAATGGATGGTTGATAGTTTCCAAACGTACTTTCATATGGTAACTTTTGAACAAGTTCCGAGAGCACAAAACAAAGCGACGGATGCCATGGCTACAATAGGCTCTCTCCTTGACATACCAAGCAATCTGCCTCAGCTAGAATTCCTAATAGAGAAATTGTTGGTCCCTGCCTATGACATTCCGGAGTCAGAGATGGTCTGCGAACTTGTTGGTCCCGAATCTCCTTGGTACCAGGATATTTATGACTACCTTAATTATCAAACCATTCCACCTAATTTGTCTAATAACCAGAGGAATTCCTTCATATGAAAATCCACAAGGTATACCATCGTCAGTGACACCCTTTATTGCCGTAGCTTTGACAACACCCTCCTTAGATGTCTCGACACCAATGAAGCACATACAACCTTACGCGAAGTACATGCTGGTATATGTGGGTCTCATTCGAGTGGTCCTACTCTAGCCAAGAAAGTAACGAGACTTGGATAGTATTGGTCGACCATTGAAAAGGATGCAATAGAATATGTCAGGACTTGTCGCAAATGCTAGATTCATAGTGATTTGATCCACGCTCCAACGCAGGAACTTCGGCCAATCACTTCTCCTTGGCCTTTCGCTCAATGGGGACTCGACCTCGTGGGTAAGATCCATCCTACCTCGTCCAATGGCCACAAATTCATCACCACCGCCACTGAGTATTTTACGAAGTGGATCGAAGCCATCCCTCTGACATACATAACCAACAAACAAATATCTAAGTTCATTCTTAACTACATCATTTGTTGGTATGGCCTTCCACAATCCATCATCACTGACAACGAACGTCCATTTAAAAACCAAGACGTTCATGAGTTATGTGAGTGATTCCATATCCAACATCATTTTTCATCTCCGTATTACCCACAAGGAAATGGTCAAGCTGAGGTGTCAAATAAAACCATTGTTAAAATCCTCAAAAAGACTTTCAATGACGTTGGCCGTGACTGGCATATACAACTCAACTCTGCTCTGTGGGCTTACCGCACTAGCATTCATACACTTATAGGAGCCACTCCATTTTCACTGGTCTTTGGAGCTAAGGCCATCTTTCCCATTGAGGTTAAATCCCTTCGTTACAAGTCTCCCTAAAAGGTTTAACTGATGATGAGGAGTATAGACAATCATGCCTGCACGAGTTGGAGATGCTAGAGGAAAGAAGGAAAAATTCCCTGAACCATCTACAAGCATATCAAAAACGTCTCTGTTACAGTTACAACAAGAAGGTTATGGTTATGAAATTTGACATTGGCGACCTAGTTCTCATGCAGAACCCTAAGAACCAGGCTGACAGAGAAAAGCTGGGAAAGTTTGAACCAAACTAGTTGGGTCCTTACATCATTATATCTTCTTTTGGTTCTGGAGCTTATCAGCTGGAAACTCCAGATGGAGAACAACTAACAGAGCCTATCAATAGTTTACATCTCCAAAAGTTCTATGCATAGCATCAGGAGATCGAGCTGAAAACCATAAAATATAAAAAATTGAAAAATGATAAAAAAATCATTGCCTTGATGAAAACCTGGAAAACAGGCGTCCTGGCAACACAAAAAAATAAGAAAAATGACAAAAATAGTAAAGAAAAATGATTCGTCCAACAGTGAAAACCTGGCAAACAAGCGCTTTGGATAAGTACCATGGTGAAAACCTAGAAAACAGGCGCCGTGCGTAATCAATTATTGCTCTGCCATCTACTATCACTTTGTCTGTTGTGGTCTAGGATGAAATACATTTTCCATCACCACCACATTATACCCTTCCTTTCATGGTTGATAAACGGTTGACATCAAGTCCTGACGACTGTCCATCTGGTACACCAACAACATCCCTTTCATGTCCCTTAAAATTGGCTAAGTCTTAGACCTAACTGGGGGAAATTTTTTTATCATGTCACTATAGTGGATGTCCCGCATGGTTTCAACAATTGCAAAAAGTCCTGAAAAAAGACCAAAGCATGGCAAAAAGTCCTAAAAAAGACCAAAAACATGGCAAAAAGTCCTAAAAAAAAGACCAAAAACATCACAAAAAGTCCTGAAAAAAGACCAAAAACATGGCAAAAAGTCCTAAAAAAAGACCAAAAACATCACAAAATGTTTTGAAAAAAGACAAAAAAACATTATAAAAAGTCCTGAAAAAAGACCAAAAACATTGCAAAATGTCCTGAAGAAAGACCTAAAAACTGAAAAACGTCCTGAAGAAAACCACAAAAAATGTCAAACTACTCGAAAACACAAAAATGAAGTCATTCCTTGTCAAGTATGTCAAATCAATCAGTCTTTGTCATTTGTCTGAACTACGTTGTCTCTGCACATTTGCTATGTAGGCAAGACTCATAATTGAGTCCCTGAGACATTAGGTTAGTCCTTTTAGGTTTGTCAAAATAAAATCATGATGCAATCTTGGATCATCAAGACAAAGTCATTGGTCATGTCGAACTACGAGGTCTCTAAGTGTATGACGTAAGCAATGCCATCTGTCGATGAGCCCTCAAGGCTGCACTAGGTCAGTCCATTAGCGTTCATGACACTACATTGACACACGTTAAAAAGTCTTCAGGTCAACACAAATCATTTTTCAGATACGAAAAATCCTAAAAACAAAGTGAAACAATCATTTATTTAGCATGACAATCTCATCAGCACGTCAATCATATCGTCATGACAATATCAACATATAGTCAACACAAGTCAAACTCGGTCAAAACAAGTCAAATCATCATAACCTGCCAAACTGTCAACTCTTGGTTAGCCTTCAGATATGTCCTTCTAAAAGATAACCTCTGTCATTCATGCCTTAGGATGTGTCCTTCCTAGGCATCGTCACTGTCATTCAACATTTTGAAGGATCCTCTTGACATCTAAGGATCACTCCTCTTGACATCAGTATTCTTCAGATGTGTCCTTTTGAAGAACCAACTCTGTCATTTATGCTTTAGGATGTGTCCTTCCTAGGCATCGTCATCATTTCGAGGGACCCCTTTTGGAATTTAGGGATCAATCCTCTCGACATCAACATTATTCAGGATGTGTCCTTCCTGAATTTGAAATTTTTTGACATTTGTCATTTGGACATCACCAAAACCTTGACACCTCGACATCTTGGCATCATCAAACTTGACATTTTGACATTAAAACAATGGATATCCAGAAGCACTTGGAAAACACTTGGCACTTGTCTTTTGGCTTTTTATCATGTTATTAGTTTTTCAATGAGATCCCAATAATAGGATTTAGAGAAGTAGTGACGTATCATGATGATTGACACACATGATTACTAGTTTCTCAGCGAGGTCCTGACTCTGGGATTTAAAAAAATGACGTATCATGATAATGGCTCTATTTTGTATTCTGGCAATCATGCTGCTAGTTTCTCAAGGATGTCCTAGAAACAGGATTTAGAGAAGCAACGACGTTTCATGATTTGTCCTTCTTGTCCTTTTCTGCTTGTGGTTGATTACGAAAAAAGACTGGGGCGATCATGCTCTTAGTTTGAGTCATGATCATCCTTGTTTATGACTGCTTGTCTTATGTGATGGTACGACCTTGCACACCTTGATATATGTCATATCATGGTGTTTGTTGGCCATTACAACAGTTTTCCCAATGATGATTAAGAGCAATAAATATTAAAGTCCTATGGTAAAGTTTTGAAGGATTTGGTCTAGGGACTAACATGCATCTCCTTCGGTCTGGTTATCTTCTCTCACCGGTCTAGCCATCTTCTCTCGTCCATCTCACGAGGATATCCTATGACATACAAAAACATAAATGCATACATGATCATATAAAACATTGCATTAGGTCCATACATACATCATCCATAGCATTAAATCATATACATGTCATTACATATCACATTCAAATTTGCTTAAACATGACATCCATTCAAACAAATACATTATGCATATCATCGCCATCATGACAAAATCAACATAACACATAAATAAGCATGGCATCATCATGGCATCATATCATAAGAAAACATCATAGAACATACATAATACCACCATCCATCATAAATCAACATCATACATCACATATATCATAATGCACAAATCAAAGAACATCACATAACACACATGTAGGCCGCATCAAAACTACATCATCATATAATATCATCTCAAAAATGTACAATGTCACAGGATAAAGTCAAGAGATATGCCAAAAATGGAGCTTGTAGGCTCAATAGTCTATACATAATGTGTCATAATAACAAACATGCCCCTAGGGTAGACTCTCATCATCCCCTCATGGCGAAGAGTGTGGCGGCTAAAACATTGTGATGGGCACTGAAATGATGGGTGGACCTGTGGCAGCCTCTGTCTGTGCAACCAATGGAACTGAAACTGATGGCATCATCTCCACAGTAATAGACACCTATGATGTCACTGCTTCCTGGCTCTAAGAAGTAGAAGGATCTGCCACTGGTGGCTACCTCTGTACTGACCTCTGCACTAAACCAGTAGACCCATGACTATGGCTCGAATGGTGACTCAAGGCATGCCTGCGTGAGTGGTGGGACCTGTGCCCTCATGTGTGCCCAGAGGAGGTGGATCCTCCTACACTGGTGTGACTCCAGCTACCACTGACACTCCCTGATCTATGTCCACTGCCTATCCTCATCTGTGAGCATGACAATGTCGAATCTCATCGCTCAGGAGGCACCTCCTGCTCGTATAATGTCCTGTATTGTCCCAACCTCGTGCTCACCCTGTCCAGCTCATGAGAAATATCCCCAAAGGGCCTTCTGCATAATACCACAAACTCTATACACCACTGAGCTGAGTCCTGCTGACGGATCACTGCCTGATCCCGCTCTACCCGAGCCACCTCTAGCTCTGACTACAGTGCTTTGTCATATGCCATGCTCTCATCCAATCTCCTCTGTAAATCGACCACCCTATGATCTAACATAGCATCCTAGGGAAATCTCAAGGAGGACGGTATCTCCTCCTCTCCCTCCACCATCTACCATCTAAGGAGTCTCTCGGCCTCATCCACGACATCATCCTCATCATCGTCATCCTCTGCCACATCCTCTCCACCGACTCCCTCATATCAAGGTGCATCCACCTCCTATCTGGCCTCCGCCACCTCCACATCCTCCTCTCTCTCCCTCTCCTCTTGTCTCTCCTCACCCTCTCCCTCCTATCTCGGCTCCTCCTCCTCCTCTCTCTCCCCCTCCTCGGCCACCTCAAGGATAACATCTAATACTACCCACGCCACACGTGGGCGCACCCTCCGGCCCTATCTCTGACCATCTCTCCTCTGCCTCTGACAATCTCCTTCATCATCTCTGTCATCTCCACCCCAGTCTCCGTCTCTGCCCCCATTCATGCCTACGTCCTGACCTCCGTCTGAACCCCAGCCTCCGTCCTGACCTCCATCTCCACACTGGGCCTTCATCTCTTCCCCCATCCCTGCCTCCATCCCAACCTCCATCTCCCCCCTACCTCCATCCCTCCCCTGGCCTCTGCCCCTATCACCGTCCCTGCCTCCTTGCCTGGCTCTTGGCACACAAGGTATCACTGACCATTTGTACACAGGTGTTGGCCCATCAGGATCTGTCAATGGCACTGGTCTATATGCTTGCCACCATAGATCATAATCTACTGTGGTCCTAGGATCAACAATCCCACCTCTCCATCCCCACGGCTGGGCTTCTAGCCCATCAATCTGTTGCTCTATAAAGGCTACTGGAATGGCTGGTCCCCAAGCATACTCTCTGGACGATCGGGCGTACTCCATTGTCCCTGCAGGTACACCCTGTTGCTCTCTAAACTGTCTGAGGACACGCTGCGGAAAATACATCTCTATGATCAACGGGCTCTGCACTGTCCTGCCAATCAAATACCGATACTGTCGGCATAGGCTCAGATGGTCCACCTCATCGTCCCACTACTCGCAGTCTCTATATGGTCACCAGATAAAGGACACTATCATGTCAATCCTGTGACGCCACTAGCCTGTCTCGCCCATTCGGGTCTACTGTAAAGCACCGACATAATAATAGGCATAGGGAATCCCCTCGGCCAGCTGTGGTCTCTGAATTGGCAGAAGAAATATGGCTATGTGCTCCGAGGCCCAAATCATCATCAGGGTGGTGCCACAAGATATACTATGTGCTCTCCGGTAGATGACCTCGTGCAGCTAGTGGTAGAATGTACCCAATAAACACGGGCCTCAGGCATAAACTATCTTGTCTCGCCTCATCCCAATGAGGATGTCTCCCCAGCCAATAGGGAACCCATGTCTGCGATGGTCAGGAATAAGTATCCCGCCAATAAGTGTCGCCAAGAAAGCATCAAAACGAGCATAGTGCTCCACCATGAACTCCCAATGGATCTCATATCCCTGGATGCCGAGTCCTGCACCCTCATCTCGATAGTACGCCCAGAAATTCTGCTCGCCATGGCGAGGGTCGTAGATGATCCGCTCTCCTTAGATCGACACCTGTAGAATGTGGTACACATCCTCCAGTGTGATGGTCACCTCACCCGTTGGCAGGTGGAAGGAATAGGTCTCTGAATGCCAATGCTCGCATAGCACAGTCAATAGTCCCCTATTTTCCCGAATAGCGGGCATATAAGTGACATAGTACAAACCTAGGGCCATCAATCGTCGCCGCTCTCGCGGGCTTAGCTGATCAGCAAACTTGAAGGTCGTCGGTCTGCTCTCTCGTGTGTATATCAGGGTAAGCTACCTCTGCACAAAGCCAAACAACGCGTTAGTACCTTCTGCACAACTGTCAGTATCATCAAAAGCATTTAAGGTTTCACAAACATCAAAATTAGCCCTAGTCAAAGCAAAAGTGAAATGCGTCGCGTTGACTGCAATTGCATCGCAAAATATCAAATGTGTCATTTCGTACTTCGAATGTGTCCCAACATGGAAATTGCATCGCTCGGTTGCTCAAATGAGTCGCATCAGAGCACTTGCGTCACGATATATGACGATTGTGTCATTCCATTCAAATGCGTCACTAAAACAGATGATTGCGTCGCAAAATGACAATTGCGACATTCTAACCTTCGAATGTGGCTCAAAACCTCTGTCTACCCGAAATTACCTTTGCAGTTGCGTTGCGACGCATCAAATGTGTCGAACACGAAGTCAAATGCGACTTACGTGAACGCATATGCGTCGCGACGCATTTGTTGTTTGTCCTAGAAACCTACTTTTGGCACGCAAAATGAAAAAAATACGAAGGATGATAGGGGTACATACCATGGGCTCTGAGCCCTCTGGCTGCTGAAAGTCTACACGATCTCGCCGCAATGCTCTGGCACTAGAATCACCATCCTCGCTGCACTCCTTTTCACTCTGCGTTCTCGAAATTTGCAATGTAAATAGTAAGAATGAATTGAATTTTACCCCTTTGTCAACCTATTTATAAAGTAAAAATGGCATTTGTCAACTAGGTTATTACTGGAGGCTCATTTGACCAACTTTGACCACCCCGTTGGTTGCTTTAAACATGTCGGAACTCAAAACCGTCTGCGTCGTTGTTTTTCTAGTCATCAAATTGACTTATCGGGACCCTTTCCAAATTTTTTTGTTGCTGATCTAAAATTTGAAAAATTTCCCGAGGGGGCATTAATACTCTACACCATCACTGGGGCATGGTTTTGACTTATTTTCTTTGTCACAATGCGACATGCTACATTATGACAAAGAGGGGCAAAATGTAGACACTTAAAAATGACCTAGGCCTCCAAGCTCTATTTTTACCACTTTCGTCTTAGCATTATTATGACATTTAATTATGTCTTTGGTCCACATTTGACTATTGATTAAATAATTCATAATTATTTAATTAATTCATGTCCTTTTATTCTTCATGATTATTAAATAAATAAATTTTATTTATTTATTAAATACGTCATTAATTGTCTAAGTCTCCCCTTAATTAAATAAATTTCTTAATTTATTTAATCACCCTTCTTCGGTCATTTCTTCCTGATTATTAAATAAATAAGTTTTATTTATTTATTTAATATGCCACTAATTGTCATAATTGAATGAATTGAATAATTTATTTAATTATTAATCATATATGCTAAATTAAATAATTATCTTTAATTATTTAATTGTCAAAATTAATATTCCTCTCATTTTAAATAAATAAAATTATTGAAAATGTCATCACATTCTTAACTTATAGTCCATTTTGGTAAATAATCTGAAAATTGATTATTTATTATTTCAAAAAATCCATATTTTGAATTAATTTAATTCAAATTGGTAACTTTCCTCCAAAAATCAAGTAATCGGGCAGATTCTTGATTTTTCAAATCTGATCTTCAGTTCAACTCTTATCTTCTTGATTTTTGAAAATCTTTATTTTCGAATTAATTATCTCATTTATTCTCCACCACCGATTCGATTCTCTCAGATGAAATCTCGATCACTCACTTAAGGATTTTTCCATAACCCTAATTAGGGATTATCAAATTTAATCTCGTCCTCTGATTTTAGGTCTCTGTTAAAAGTCGATCTCGTTCGTCCATTCAAAATGGAATTTTCTATAAAATGATAATTTGCTCTCATTTTTAGATTACACACTGACATACTTAGATATTTCACAGAAATTGCTGCATTTATTGTTATATTTCATTAAGTTTTGGGCATATTTAGGCATAGGCATTTTTAGTCATTTAGGCATAGACATAGACTTTAAGTAAATCCTTCAAAGCTTGGTGTAGGACTTAGACTTTTATTTCCAGATTGCTCGCACGTTGAATCTAAGGGCAACACGTCAACCAGCAAGTTAGAAGGCATTACAAAAGTGAATCATGGAGGTCTCGACGATTAGCTGGTATAATCGTTTTGTTTATGTTTACTTCCATTGTGTTTTGTAATTTCTTTGGGTTTCTTAATTTGTATGGATTTGCTAACCTTAATATAACCTGAATTTTAACCCTTAGTTACACATACAAGAAACTAAAATTACAATAGAAAAAGTTTGATGACATAAACTCTCTAAAAAATAAATGGGCTTTCTAGATTCAAAGCTCTAACACCACATTGGAATCACTTACACTCGGATATCATTTTGAAACGAGTAAGAAGGATGCAACTAAGATCATCAATCTACAACACCAAATAACCTCCACATACACAAGAGAGAAGTGACAAAAAAATATGTTATTCCACCAAATAAGAAGAAAATATGATACAAGATTCACAAGATTCCTTACAATATGCCTTGCAAGGTGCAAGGGGATTCTTTTTTATAAAGGCAAGGTGAGAGACAGGATTAGACAAGATCATGACATGTGTCTTAATCCTATAACATGAGACAACTAACATAACAAATATTAGATGACCTAGGACACAAGAACTAAATGAGATAAGATAAAATAAGATCTCATTGTTATAACTAAGACTTCTAGAAATATTCTTATGACCCAAGTAAACTTAACATGTGAATAAAACCCACTAAGTGAACTAGTTAGGTAAAACACCTTATTCACACCAACATCAAGCACTCCCTATTTTGATCTTATCAAATCAATCATACAAGTGTGACTATTATCAAGGAATTTTAATACTTTCTTGCATACAAAGTAGGTTCCCATTGGTGATTTTAGCATGATATATTTTCTAGGAAAATATATACATTCAAGAAATTTTTTTTTGCATGCAACAAAGAAAAAAATCACCTAGTTAGAATAATACCTCCTAGACAAGATTGTAAATGTTGTCTTGTCCAAAGCCCAAGGATTCTCTAGTTTTAGCAACTCACATCTTGCATTGTAGATCCAATTTTATATTTTACACTAGTACACAAACAACAATATATGACTAAATAAACTACTAAAAATTGCATATAAATGACTAATTTTAGTCACGTGACTATTAGTGGTTTATTTGTAGTCATTTATAACACCACCAAATTTATGACTAAACTATTTTAGTCATTGATTTGGTCATTGATTTAGTCGTATATTTAGTCATTAATTTAGTCATATATTTAGTCATTAATTTAGTCATATATTTAATCATTGATTGTTGTTAACTGATCATTTATTTAGTCATGGTAGTCATTACTTTAGTCATTAATTTTTTCATTAATTTAGTCATTACTTTATTCATATATTTAGTCATTACTTTAGTCATATATTTAGTTATTTTTATTTACTGGTTTCCATTAATAAAAAAAATTACTTATCAACTATCTAAAATATTTGCACAATAAAACAAAAATGAGAAGGTAAAAATAGCTTATTTTATTAATCAAAATGATATTACATTCAGTTGTGTAAGCTTGAAAATGGAGTTACAATTTTCTATCCCAACATGAAAGAACTTGAAAAGATTACAATACATTGCTGAGAGAGAAAAGAACTAGTTGAAATCTGCTCCAAAACCTTGCCTTTATGTTGTTCAATAGCTTACAAAAGAATAGGAACATGACTGTTCTTTTATATCATAACCTACAGTCCCTTACCCTTGTAATGTTTGTTGATCCTCTAACTGTCATTTGTGCATGACTGTTCTTTTATATCATAACCTATAGTCCCTTACCCTTGTAATGCATAAGTACATGATACATCTTTGCAAAAGAACTTTCATTCTATGATCGTGATAAAGTTCCAATCATCTATAGGCTGCCTTCATTCAAACTAACCATGCACAAAGATATTCAAACTCTCTTTCCTACTGTAGCTCTTTATGGAAACTCTTCCACCACCTCCACCAACCCATCCCTTACCTCTAGAAGCACTTATCATACCTGTTCCCTTCCTACACAAGGAAAAAAAGAGTCCCTCAATGCTACAATCAATAAAACCAATATAAATGTAAGCAAAGAAAGTGCATCCATGGTTAGTGTAAACAATAACCTTAAATTTGAAATAATTCAATGGGTCTATACTAAAGTACCAAAGCATTAAGGAGATTCAATATTTTCTACCATGTTCATATCCTAGAAAGATTAATGAATTACGTCAAGATAATGAACATAACATCTTAAAATCATATTTCCTTGCTATTAAAACAAAAGTGATCAAGGTATCAACTCTAATAAAGAAACTACCATCAATCTAAGCCAACATAAATATAAGCATAAGTGGTGTTTACAACCAAACAATAACATTAGATATTGCTATGCAAGCAAAATATAACTAGCAATCACACCTTGGGGTGCAATAGGTACGTTGAAGACAATATAGTGAACTTGATGTAAATTTTGTTTATTAAAAAATGGGAAGACCGAATTATAGTTGTATAGTAGAAATAATTTGTTTTACTTAATTTCATAAAAAGTTGAAGTCCTGTGAGTTGAGTACAACAAGTAAAACTTAAACCCCCTTAATAAAGAAACATTATGTTGTTGAAGAAAAGATTCATCCTTAATAATAGGCAATAGACAACCAACAAGCAACTTAATAGTATGTTGTAATTCTATTGAAAAGAGTGATTCAACCGTGTTTCTTGAACATATGAGTTGCACGAGAGGCCTTGATTTGCATCCTTGAGTAAAATCCAAACAGTTAATAGGAATGAACCATAAGCAAGGAAGCAAGCATTGGAAAAGATACATATAATTTGTGAGGATTAAACTAAAATGCAACTTAATATATTAAACAATAGTTTTTGAATGTGATGCTTTTTCCAGACATCATCCAGTACAACCAAAGTTGTCGTGGGCATGAACTATCTTATCCCACATTCTCTTAATGGTTACCTTGAGATTTGGGGACTGTGAAACTATTTTGAAAACAATGTCATCCTTAAAGTGATCTATAACAAGAAAAAATAAAATGAAATCAGTTAGTGTAGCAAGAAGAGCATGTGTTGCAACCTATTGCATACTATCAGAAAAATGACAAATGAAGAACATGTCTTTCTAAAATTTGAGCTTATTAATCTGAGGATTGAAGATAACGACATTCACTGTATTGAAACTATAAGCAGACATATAGGATTATTTGTGAATTATGCAAAACATCTAAGCACTATCCTTTCAAAAACAAAAGTAGGTGTGAATTATGCAAAACATGTGAGCACAATCCTTCAAATATTCTCATTCTTGTAAAATCAATGTTAGTAAATTTCAATGAAAAACATATGTATGCAGCGAAGAAAATTGACAAAGTGACCTAAGGAGATAGTATATTCTCCAATGGCCTGCCAAGAATATCACAACAACAAAAATTTCATTAACATATTGAAGATGATGCAAAAAACAGGGCTACAGAAGGAACCAAATAAATGAAGATGATGCAAAAACAAGGCAACAGAAGGAACTCTGATGTTTAAAAGGGAATCCAACTACAATTACAAAATATGGGAGTCCCAATGCAACATCCCCTGTAAAACATTCAAGTAACTTGCATTAAAGAAATCATCCAAGCCCTAAGGTTTGACATGATTTGTGGACAAATCTATAAGAGTATGAAAGGTGCTTGCATTAAACCACACAAAAATTATCGTATTCAAGGGAAAAGTAGCACTAAGAGAATCCTCCTCCTTGAATGAGCTCCTCTATAAGAAGTTTCTGAACAACTGCTCACACTTTCTTTCTTTCATCCCATATTCCTCATTTCTTATTTCCATGTCAACATAATAGATGTGTTCTATTTATAGAAGATGGACACTAATAAATAAACATGGATGCAATTTACACTTCTAGAAATGAAATCCAATTCCTTGGTAATAATTAGGAATATAATTCCAACCTAAATAAGCTAAACCTAAGTTGTATATCTACACCAACATTATCTACAAAAAGAAAATGTAATTAGGCTACAACAACATCATCTACAAAAAAGTAAATAGGCTCATTCATAGTGGAGAATTAGTACTTTCACCTTATAAAAAATTTCAATAATAAAAAGGCTCGTCATCACATAAATCTTGCAATGCTTCTTTATATTTATGATTTTATTTCAATGGTATTCATAACCAGTCTTTAGACAGGTACTAAGAAAATAAAAAATGAGTCACGCTGCAAATCCATCTACAAAATGACATTTCCTAGAAAGATCAGCAAACCCAAAAATTTAGAAAGCTAATAAGAAAAAAATGTTACGCACTAAAATTAGTTGATCCTGATGCTACATGCATAGCACGATTATCAAGGCAACAACTCCAGATGAAACCCTTGTTCCCTTCAAATGTCCCAATCCAATCCCCTATTTTTCCATTCCTTAGCATTGTACTAGAATCTGCAATCACAAAGAAAAATAACAAACTACACTTACAACAAAGAGGAACAAATGATAACCTACACTTACAACAAGAAAAATAAATCTTCACATGAATAACATAGATATCAAAAATAGTATATATGAATGAGTTCAACATGCTTTTCTTTATTACTAACCATATCTTCTAAATATTTCTAGAATATGACCACAAATACATTGTAGTATGCTCCTACATCAATAATGATTTACCCTAACCAAATGTTTTTACATAATAGGGTATATATACATGTAGCTTGTATTGTCTGAATATCATGATGTGGCATATTTCTTTGATTAGGCTCTCATATTGGGAGATAATAAGTATAACCATACAGATTGATTATCATATGGTGTAATTCTAACCTAGGTTTAACCTGAGTATATGAAACATTTGATTTACATCGGTAACCTCCATCTATTGTAATGGCATATGGAGTCCAAGCAAGGTTTGGGCAAGTGGGAGAACTATTTATTAAAATATCAATAACAAGTACCATCTTGGAACTTCAATATATCTTTGCGGAGCACCAGTTCAGACCCAACCCAATTCCATCAAGAGGAGAATTTAGAGCCACTTCTAACAATTGGTCCTTAACAGAAACTGAGAGTGATATGGTGAGATATGTGACTTGGTGAAGTTTGTTATGCTCATAGTATGGATGGGCAATGAAATATCTTACATGAGTCACATCTAATCCTTTGTCTAAGTAGGCTATAATAAGAATTCAATGAAATCATCAGTTGTGTGAATCTAGCTTTGACATTAGCAAGGATGCCCCCTCGAAGTAGCACTACTTGCTTATTCTGTTATATAATACACTTGGGCTCTAAACTTTCAATTTTGTGTAGTTTTTTTTGATTCCATATACTTTGTTTATGTAGATTTGATGCATTTCTAAAGGCAGTTCTTGGAAAGTGGTATAAAAGTGGCAACTTGGGAAGTGAATCTCAAATATAGGTCATAAATTTTCTCTTAATGCAGTCTATGTGGTTGGCATATGTATTTATGCATTTTACTGGACATCACCGCCCACCAAGTCTACAAATAGAATGAAAACTGAAAAGAAAATATAAGATTTGCAGCAGACTAGGATGCTCCAGCAATAGAAGTTTGAAGAATCTCTGGTTCTCTTTCTTTGTTTACTACTTTTTGTTGCACAATATTAGTTTAAATTTTCTAAATATTTCCATTGCATCATAATATTTGGCTTCATCATCTTTGGGATACAACTACTTGGGATGAGTGCTTGATAGACATTGCAGGTTTGTTTTGTGGGTCCTATTTTACATACTTGAAGGAAACTATTGATAATATTTATCTCCTCTTTGATATAAGCTCCTATGGAGTTTTATTATCTTCTTTGGATATGATGAGGGCACCTTTAGACCCTCTTGTTCTTTCTCCACACAATCATTTGTCACAATTTGGCATTAGGTCAAGATCTTTGAGCAAATTTTGGAGGAGTGTTCATCTTTGTTTTCATTTGAGATTTGGTTCAAAATGCAAGCAAAGCAGAAGCATGCTTTGAAAATGAATTCCTAACAATTCTCACTAATATACCAACTTTTTCCTTAATTGACCTTTGACAAGTGTGAGACCAATTTAGCACCTTATTCCATCATTCAAGTTTCCTAACTAAAAGTCCCAGCCGTCATTGAAACGGGAGACATAAAGACACAGCTACCTCCTAACTAAAGACTCAACCACCTTATTTTAAACACAAACATTCCTAATTGAAAATTAAATCCTAACTAACTGTTGACAAAACAACTTATTTAGTGTTGTTGATAAAAGGGGGTCCACCATTGCATTGGATGGGGTTGTAAGGTATCTGAATATTCAATATCTCTATCCAATCAAGGGAATGTCTAAGTCATAAATTGGGTACTACAGCTATAGATTGCATAAGAGATACATCATCCTAATGGTGGTGCAAACTTCACATGATGTTCTCAATTTTTTTTAATTTTCTCTTAGAAGCTCCCCATTTCAATCATTGTGGACTATGGAAGCTTGAAATATTTACTACTTGACATTTCCACCATAGTTACCTGGCATGGGGGAAAAATGTACATAGAACATAAAACCTTGCCAAAATGTGCCAACAAAATATTTTTTAATGTACACATCCTCTAGGGGTTGAAATTGGAAATAAGGTTCTCCCTTCATTAAAGGTAGCATGCCAGGTGATCATGCATGTGTCAAATTACTAGAAATCTAAAAAACACAGCTGATATTGAGGTGGATTGGAATAGAGGAAGATTGAATTTGAAGGAAGTTCAAATGTTGTTGCTAATAGTAGACAATGTACTTTTGAACTAAGTGGTTCTAGACCTGTAGTAAAAAATTATTAAAGCTAGTGTTTGTGGTGGTGTTAGTTTGTTGTCTTATAATTTTCAATTAATTAATAAATATGGTCAAAGATGCATTCTCAGGGTTGGATAGACAATAGTGGTGCTTGGATGAGGATCTTGACTTTGTGTTGTGTCTCCTATCTTCTTTTCAAATTGTTGCAGCTTTGTTTCATGTATTACCTAGAACAGGAAGACATACCCTGCAATAATTTGTGAAATTGGTTTTAAGTATGTACTCCACATTTGCAGGAGTAGTAGTGTAAACATAGCTGTGAGTAGGATAAGCTAATCTGTATGTTTTATGGTGGTAGTGATGATAAGCATAGAAATCATAATAAACACTCAAGAATACAATCCATCAAGCAACACAATATGTTTTGTATATGCTGCATTGTAAGAACTCCCAAGACCACAATCTTTAGGAAGTAGATCTATAAATATTTAACTAAAATGTATTTGCACTATGTCATTCTTGAAAACTAGAATATAATCATTAAATATGGACTAAAAGTCAGTACCTGGTCTGGCTGGGCAACATCAGCAAAAATAACATAAACCATACCAAGAATCATCCTATAACTAGTAGGATGCCAAGCATCTTCAATAATAGGTATGACATTTGTTCACTTCTTCGCCATGTTTACTAAATCTCGTCCACTTTTGTGTGAAAATTCAACTGCATACACAATGCTAGTCTAGTAGCCAGCAAGACAATAATCATCAAAATAAATAATCACCATGCCTAACCATAAGTGAAACACCATATAGTCTCATAAAAACTCTAAATAGATTTTCAACTTTTCCAAAATCTCAATATAAAAACTGCACATAACAAGAAACCCAACCTCTTGGTTCAAACACCATGCACAAGAATCTACCACACAGGAAAAAATTTAAAACCTCACTTCCTACCACCATTTCCAACACCCAATGCATAATAAAATATGTAGGAATGTTATAAAAAGAACACCTAAATTACTAAAGCATAAACCATGAAAAAACGTAACAAAACAACAATGCATGTGACTATCAAAATAATCCAAAATGGTTTTGAACAAAAATAAACAATATTGTAATAGACCCTTTCACACAAAAAAATAAAAAGAGGGAGCATAAAAAAGTAACCTCAAAATATCAAAGAATATAACAAGAAAATATCAAAGCAACCATACACAACTACGATTATGCAGAAAATATAATAAGAAATGGTAAACAAGAAACTCATTGGGCCTACAATATTCGAAACATAAGATACAATTGTTCTAGAAGCAACCCCTAGATATAGTACATGTGTTCCTGGTTTCTACAAGCTAAAATAAAATCAAAGGATGACTCGTTATATCAAATTTATACAAATTTCTAAAATCCAGCAACCATCACAAGTGAAATCACTTCACTCACTATCCAAATGTTATCAACACCACCAAGAATGGAAGCAACCAATTTTGAATGAAATGGATTCCATACTCTATACTCTATCTTGATTCCATCGTCATTTTGCACAAAAATACACATGCCACTAAAAATTAGATAAAATGACAAAATAAGTTATAACATCAATCAACAAATCACGTGTCACCTTCCTTAAATGGCGGAAGCTACAAATGGGAGTAATACAGTTGCTGCTAGAAATATGCTCAACACCATTCTTCTTGTTCAACACAAAAGAAGTGAAAAATTCAAATATATATTAAAAGGCACTCTGATGCTAAACTATTTGGGTGGGATTATTTTAAGCTTTTATGTGTAGTGGGTGTCCATAAATAGTGGAAAATTGAATTTGGGACAAAAACCCTAGATTTTAGATACTCTTACAAATTGTTTGTCTTGGGTCTAATCAGTAGATGTGTTGTCTGCAGATTGTTTGTCTTGGGTCATTTACTTTTTCCCAAAAAAAAAATGCTTTCCATAATTTCAAAATCTTGAAAAAAGTCAATTAAAAATCAACTCAGAACTTACAGATAATAGACTATCAATATAGGACCTAGGTAATCTGCTACAAGATTTGTGGTAGATACCATACCTGTAATGAAATAGAAGCATCAAATGGAACATAGGAACAAGCCTTCAGGCCCAATAATCTGAGTCTTTCAACCACTAGTTCATCAAAAATTCAACTAGTTCAGGAAACACAGCTTCCAACCAAGCAATAGAAAAACTAGCATTGCTTGAAGCCTTAGAACCAATAGAATGTGAGCTGCCCCCTGTCATGGGAAAGGATGGCCTTCATGTATGTATATTGATGCATTAATGGAAGTCTGCATGGTTATGGTATCTATGTGTTTGTCTCTTGTGGCAAAGATGGCCTTCATGTATGTATGGTGATGAGTTGATGGAAGTCCACATGTTTGTGGTATCTCTGTGTTTGTCTCTTGTGTTCTATACATGGTTGATAGAAGAGACACTTTTCACTTTATTATTGTTCATCCTTTTTCCTTACGTGCTACTCTATTTTTTACACTCAACTTTAAAAATGATTTGCATGCCCACTCAGAAAGTGGAAGCTAATTTTAAGAGTTCAAATTCTGAAATTTGTATATAGACAACTCAATCTACATGTCCCTTAATATAATTTTTATAGATAAAAGTAAGTTCTCCTGTGAAATATGCAATTTGATAGTGGAAACTTCGAAAATAAAATATCACTTTTAACATCTCATAATGGAAAAGAAAAGAATAAAAAAACCTCGATTCCAAGTTCTCTATATAAATCCTTAACTTCTGCAACACAAGATGGATCTGCTTTTCCATAATTAGCCTAAAAAAGAACATAATAATTGTTAGTCAATAAGCAGCTAGCGCAAAATTACACATATAGTCACAAATGAAAATGGACTTATTTGCATACATATAGTCTTTGAATTTGGCTCTCATTTTCCTGTTCAAGAGCTTGCACTACAAGCCGGGAGAATTTAAAGTCTTCAATGTCTGTTCCTATGTACATGTACCAACTCCAAAAATAGAATAGTAAGTCTATGATTAACATAGAAATTCTTAAAACACATTTCATCACAACCAAAATTTGTTCAAATAGGTATTCTGGATTGTTGGCAATCAAATCAAGAGTCCACAAAAGTGGCGAGCTGCAGCCTAGAAATAAGGTTTCGACAAGGGTTTTAGAGCATGTTTTTAAAATGAAAACTATGGCCAAGATCCTAATATTGAGCACATTTAATCGGTGAGACCCTAGAATGGTAGGTCACACTCCCGCCGAACGGTACACCAAACACACGAACATTGACCCGTCGTTGGAACCACCACCCAAGTCCCGACGACAAGCACAAACTCCACTAACGACATCCCCATCAAACCATTGCGGGAATAAGAGACCTCATCCTGCCGATGGCCCAACGAAGCATATCAGGGAGAAAATTGATTATTAGCAGGAGTGAAGCATTAGTTCCATCGAGCATCTGATAACCCTTATTGCATTACAATTTACATATATAGTTTATCATTAGGTGTGCATGGTTGACCTTTGTGCCCATGCTGGCTATATTGAGGACACCCTAAACATTATTACTAAGATGATGATGCAAGAGCTAGGTGGTTTTGATCAACTCAAACACAACTAAAGAGGATTTAAACAACAACTTGGTTCACAACCCAACTTAGGGTGCACTTCACTACAACCGTCTACTCTTTCTAGTAGATCTGCAGATCTATTTTGCTCACTTTTCACACAAGGACTAACTCAACCAGCAAACCCTTGACACTTTAAAATTACCTTTATGACCAACACCAACATACTACAAAAATTCAATAGGTTCCTTTGAAACACAAGCTTCAAAATAGCACTCTATTGCTGTCCTAGACCCCCAAATAGGCCTATTTTACAAAGAGGCTCATACCTAAACTCTTCCAAACCCTGATATTTTTTTGGGGCAGCACCAAACAGTCTACCAAACCACCAAATCCACAATTTTTTTGGTGAGATACGCCTTCCAAGTCACTATTTCACTAAACCCTCATTTTGGGCAATTTTCATGAGGTTTTTATGGAAATCAATGTTTCCAACCTTTCCACACCTTAAAAACTCATCTAGCACACCTTCTTAAGCCTTAAAAATATTAATCTAGCCTTAAATTCTGCTTCCCCCAAGTTTCATGGACATTTGCTTGTTTAAACTACCTCTTTTCACCTAAAAACACTCATTTTTGCCATGCATGGCAACCCACAAAACCACTTATCAGACCTTTCCAGCTTCTCAAACCCACATAGACACCTATTATGGATCTATTAACACATACCATTTCCATTCCAATGAGCTTCAATTACAACAATAGTTGGAATGGCCATTTTACATGTTGAAGGCCTTTAAAAAACCCTTATTTTAGGTTCAAACCCGCAGTCAATGATTTAGCCCTCTGATGCGTAAAATTCAATAAAACTTCACAAAAATGGAGCCAAAAAAATCTTGTTTCTATCCTTCACAATATCAAGTTGACCTTTGAGCAAATAGAAGTTGTACAGCTTCATACCATCATTGGAAAGTGCTGATTTTTTATGAAAATACAGAATTTTTAAGCAAGAATAGAGTTTTGCATATAAGTTTTTAATATTATTCAAGTTTTTTCCAATAAAAAACATCTACAAAGCCTTTATAAGGCATTTAAAAACCTGTCCATGCACATATCCACTAACTTCATCGAATCCATTATGGAAATCCACTAACTATAACTGAAACATGCAACTTGCTTGACAATAAATGCAAGATTTTGCATGCTTTGCAATTTTTAGCACTAATGAATCCACTAAACCAAATAAGATGAAAATATGACATTATGACCCATCATGGCCTTATTCCAACCTCAAACTACCTTGACTTATAAAATTCCTAAAAAAAAAGTGTATTTTGCAACTTTTTGGCAATTTTACAATTTTACATCTTTCTTGGACAACTTTTACAAAAAATGCACCAATAAACCTTATGACACCTAATCACATACAAAATGGTCCATGTTGACCTTATTGAACACACAAAAATACTTCAAATCCCTAACAAAGAACAAACTTGACCTAGATTAAATTGAAATGATTTGGTGCTCTTGCACCAGATGCTAGTTAAATATGTGGTACATGTGGATCATATATGAATATAGGCTAAGTATTTCCAACAACACTACTTTTTTAGTTGGATCCTAAAAATGCTGCAACTTATGTTATTCTCTAAAAAATCTGTACGAGGTTTAAATAGTAAAGAGATTGATGAAAGATAGAGGAACTAAAAAGATACCTGGATGTAGTTGGATTGAAGGTCATAAACTGGTACATGTTTTTTGTGTAGGAGGAATATCACATCCACAAACATGGAAGAGCTATGCAAAGTAGGAGAAATTGGCTTGGAAAATGAAGGCAACAAGGTATAAAGAATCATTTATTTGCCACCATAGTGAAAAGTTAGCAATTACATTTGGTTTGTTAAACATGGCCCCTGGTACAACTATTAGAGTTGTTAAGATAAGAACCTTCAAGTATGTTCTGATTGCCACACTGCATCTAAATTCATCTCCAAGATTGTTGCAAGAGAAATTTTTCTGAGAGATGTGAGCCATTTCCATCATTTTAAACAGGGACAACTTTGGATGAACTAGAATATATTCGAGGGTAGAACACTATCGACCTAACATTACTAAATTGGGGGAACTCCCCTCATAGCTCCACCGATAGATTGATAAGGTGGGGGCAGTCAGTTCCATTTTTTGTAATGTGGTAAGAGTCATACAAGTAATATTATGTCAGGCTGGGGAAATATTCTTGGGGGTTCTAAATGATTTGCCTCTTTTTTATAAGACTGTATTGGCAATGCCACTTGGATCATAGTTGTTTGGTGGGATTCCAAACCTAGACAATGAAGTACAGTTGTGGAAATCTCATAGAGAGAAGATACAAGCCTCCATGATGATTTTTCTGAGTGAATTTATATCAGATTCTTGCTTAGCGTGGCTTAAGACATGTACAAATGATATTCTCTCTACAGATAGGCTTGGGGGAATGTATTTGCTTGATCTTGTGAAAAGTGGCAAGGAACTTGCAGAGAATGAGACATTGATCATAGAAACATTGGAAAATCTGGATGCATTTGAAGGGAGCTTGGAGTGGTTAAAAATGGTTTTTGATTCAAATGTTGAGTTTCCATGGAAATGTGTGTGTGAGATTGTTTTGAAGCACTCAAAGAGTCTGTGGGATGAACTTTTTGAAAGCCTATTTGTTAGTAGGATGAAACAAATAATAGCTAATGGATTTGCAGATCTGCGTGAGAGAGTTAAGGTTGGTAAATGCCTTGAAGCCATAGTTACATCTTTGGAAAGTTACAAAGATGTTGAAACCCATTTGCACAAATTAACTACTAGTGAGGGCTGGCTTGTCAAGAGAGGGGACCTAAAAAGTGTCAATTTACCTGGGTTGAGTTTTAGATTTATGATGACAAATGATGAAGACTGGTTTGGTTGCCTTAATGCTTATTTTGGAACTGAGGTTAGTCAAATAAAAGATACCATAGATGAGGGGTCCAAGAATATTTTGGAAGACCTCCTAAGTTTTCTTCATGCACATAAATCTCCTTCAAGGATAAATGATTTAGCACCTTATTTGCAAGAGAAATGCTTCCATTTTATCTCAACATTGATTCTTGAGATTGAAGAAGATCTTGCACATCTTTCAGAAGCTCTTTATCAAGAAATGAAAAATGAGGAGATACCAGAAAAAATGAACAAGGAGGCACTAGAACCGATAGTTATAGTGGAAAGTGCACTTTTCTTAGGAAGATTTTAGTTTCTCTCAAATTTCATTCAACTTCTAGTCAAAATTCTCGCACTGACAAAAAATGAGAAGGTACGGATGAGAATGAAGGCCTAGGATACAAGATTTATCATTATCGATTTATAAGGCTAAAGTAGGGGTGGTGTTATGGGAAATTGCACTAGGGTGCAATTTTACACCATAACAAAGTCCATAGAGATGGTGGGTGTTCATAACGTTGTCCAAGTTTTTACAGTCAATGTGAAAAATTGTAGGGCAACAAGTGCTTTTGTAAAGGTACACATTGTTTGGACACCATGTACCGTACACTCCCTTAACTTGGTGATGCAAGGGATTAGTACTCAAATAGAGTGGGTGAAAACTATATACACTAAGGGTGAGGAGATTCAAATGTTTGTGACAAACCATCATATGTCACAAGGCATCTTTAGGATTTTCTCAAATTTGGAGTTGTTGAAGGTAAATAAAATTTATTTTAAATTTAATTTGTCATAATTATTTACTTATTTTACACAACATTAGATTCCTAAGACCCGATTTGCATCACATAATCATTTTGTGATGAATTTTGAAGATGCAAGAGGCATTAGGCACCATGATCATTAGTCACCAAAGGAGTATTTGAAAGCAATCAAATTCAAAGAGGGCCCAAAAGGTCAAGTCATTGATCCTAAATGATAATTGGTGCCCTCATGTGGACTGTCTTGAGTTTCATCAAACCTATAATGCATATGATCAAGTTTGTTGATATAGATTGACCATGCTTGGGAGAAATTTATGATGGCCTCAATTCCACGATAGAAAAAAGAAAGGTCATAATAGCATAGAAGGAGAATGACCCCGAAGAAACATTTTTCCAATGTGTGGAAAAAGTCATTTATGATCATTGGAACAAGATGAACACACCCTTGCATCTCCTTGCATGTGCATTATCCCCTAAATATTATAGCACAATGATACCTTTTTTCCAAGGAGAACCACACCATATAGAGATAGTGAAGTTGCTAATGGAAATAAGGTAGCATTTTGAAGAATCTTCTCAAATCCAAAAGTGGTGGATAATGTTAAGAAAGAGTTTGGCAAGTTCATCTCAAGACGAGATCATAGTATTTGTGCTCTTCAAGACCAATACAAGGAAGTTTCTCATACATGGTGGTATCTCCATGGACAATATTATTTGTTCATCTAGCCTTTTGCAAACAAAATTCTATCACAAGTAAAGCATTTTTTATTTTTTTACATTCTTAGTACTTACCATTATTTTGTATTTTTTATCTTTAAGTTGTATTCACTTTCTCTCCAATTTCAAGGGGTTGCAAATTCTTTGGTTGAGCATAATTGAAGTATATGCTCCTTTATCCACTCAATCAAGCATAATTGGTTGGCTGCAAAAAATTATTAGAAGACTTTATTTATATCCATTCCAACTTGCATCTCCTATCACATAAGGAAGATGACTACAAGGAAAGGGCAACAAAAAATTGGGATGTAACCCCTCAATGTGCCAACTTGGATGCATCTATTGTAGAGTTTGTCAAAGTGCAAAAGATGATGAGGTTCCTACATATAATGTACCTAGTGGAAGTGGCACTGCATTAGCTTGTGGTTCAAATCATGTTGAACCAAGTGATTACTTTTATCTAGATGCTTTTGATAGAAGATTGAAGACCAAAATGCAAATATTCTACTATATTATCTTCACATTTTGTAACTGGAATGATTTTCATTTGAATCTTGACTTTGGAGTCTTGAACATATATGCCATAATATTAAAATTTTGAACTATCAATTGACAATTAATATTATCTTTATCACTACCATTGATCAATGATGAAGTCTCATACTATCATAGATTCAAATGTTATTATTATTATATGATATATCAAATAAATTTTCAATTTTGTATGATATATATAATATAGTTGTACCTAGACATACTGCACCCAAGAAAAAAAAGTGTTGTACTAGCATACCTGAACCCTATACCCATACCTGATCCCATACCAAAGCCAACAACTTAGCATATCAATTAATCATTAATGCAAGATATACAAAAAATTATAGCTTTTTTGTCATATCTCATACCTTCAAATTTGCTCCTTCAAGATTAGCACTTGATAAGTTGGCACCAGTGAGATCAACACTCTGCAATATGAGGCATATTCTCAATATTAGAAGGAAAAATTCTCTCTATAGAGGAAACAATAACATCGCCAGTTACAACCAATGTAGAAACCAAAATGCTCCAAATGGGTTGAAGTACATAAAACAGGTGACTCTATCAAAGCAGTTCAGAAACCAACCAATCAACCTCAAGGCCCATGCAAATCTACATAGATTATACATATGCAAATTAAATGAACTCATGGATGGCATTAAACCAATAGATTGTGAAACATTTACATAAGTCCTCCAAAGATAATAATATTATGACTTCAGTTTATGTATGTATTTTCCATTGCAAAAATCAATTCACCTTTAGTTTGTGGCATCAAGCATCTTATTTTGTAGTATAGATACAAATAGGTATCATGTGAGCTTGAAAGGAAAGACATTATCAGTCAAGAAAAGGATTAAGTCATGATGATGTTTCTTGCAAAGCCTACACAATAAGGCATGCAATCCCTCATAGGTGGTTCTCAAGTAAGACAAGGGAATATTAAAAGGATGTGAAAATACATTTTTTGACAAGAATCTACTTTGATTATGAAAAATGTTCAAAACAAATCTATGGCTTCATACTTTTAGCACAATGTTATCAGATAAAACAATATAACGGTATAAACTCTCTGAACTGTTGTTTACAAGGGCATATATATTGATATAAAAATGAATTTATTATCTAGATGTACATAGATGACAAAATCAATTACATTATCAAGATTAAAAAGAATGAATCATAATGATACTTGTCTAAAACCCACAAAATAAGGCACTATCAAAAAGATATATCAAGCACATAGCATTATCTTAAGGGATATATTAATGAGTGTTTCAAATAATAATGAACTTTAATCAATTAAAATTTGAAAAAAAATTATGGTGAGGAACAAAGTTATGAAAGTAAACTACACAACTTCTTTAAACTTTCATTTCCCAAAGCATAACGATCAGTGAAAAAGAAAGAAAGGTCTTATCCTGATATTCACAAATGACAAAAAGTAGTCAATGAGAATCAAAATTACATAAGCTAGAATTCATCAACAAAGCAGGCCTAACACAGTTCTTAGTTCTTACAACAGTTGTATGTAAAGTGACATCTAGCAAACTTCATTATTGGTTATAAAGTAGACGTATAACAGTTCTTAGTTTTAATAAAAAATTAAAATAAAAGAAAATAGAATCTTTCAAAATTTGAAATACCTGGATTAATGCCCTCAAATCAGATCCTTATTGAAAGAAATAGTTCCTAGAAAACCTTAAATGCAAGGAAAAAGTGTAGATTCTTGCCTCTTATCTTTAGAAAGTTGGATTAAAATGGAAAAACATGGAAGATTTGTGAATATGTGGGAATAAGGGAAAGGAAATATCAAACTAAATTAGTAAAATACAGGAAAATATCAGTCAACACATTTTTGCTAGAAACCTCAAGATTTTTTCATAAAAAATGTGGCCAGTACCATGGGATATGATATCTCACAATTTATAACAATATATTGCCACGATCTACTACTAATAACTAAGACTGAAAGTGATAATGGAATTCAATTATGCCTATTTTTGAAAAGTAGGAGACAGGGGTACTTGGAGATACCATTTTTTTATTAGAATATTTTCCAAATTAAGGGATTTAGAATCAGAATAAGCCATCTTGTTTAATTAGAATTCATGATACACAACTTGTTGAAGCTTTGAACCAAAACCACCCCTCCTTGAAACCATGGGATTTTACTCACCAAAAACACTCTAAACCCAGTGAAAACATTGATTTAAATCATTAAAAATTTAAAACCACTCCAAAGCCAAAAACCACCCGTGAATTAGTCAAACTACAGGTTTTAGTTATTAAACTAGTCTCAGCTTAACAACAAATTGATCAAACCCTCACTGACAAAACTTTATCTCAAAAATAAACATAAAAATACATCAAACTCAGACATATAACACAGTAAAGAGTGAAGGAAATATTCAATAGTGATCTTCAAACCTGAAATGTCATATTGCATGAAGCAGGTGTCCATTCTTCTGCAATTCATTTTTCCAAAGATTCAAGATCAATGTTTGGTGAAACATGAATGTCAAAACCTGCTTTTAGGCTGTTTGCACCAAACAGAAAATGCCATTCACCACCTGTTCCAACATATACTCTTCCTTTGCAAGCATCCTCCCTACGTGAAAATGGGAGCTTTGGAATGGAATATGGACATTCGTAAAAGAAAAGTGCGCTAGTCTGTGTAGGGTAAAAGATGTCGTAATGTCAAACCTAAATGTGCACATTATTAGGAACTTGGTAGTAATTTTTATTTTAATAAACATACTCTAAAACCATTGCTCTAAACCTTATTTTCAGGATGCAACTCGCCAAATTGGAGAAGTGAAAGGTCAATACTAGCGAGGAAGAGTTTGGAGGAGCAAGAACCAATAGTGGTGGGAAAAGTAGCACAAAATGGTGAAAAACAACCAAAAAAATGACAAAAAATGATGAACGCTTAAGATTTTTTTAATCATAAAAAATTAATATTATATATATGAAGATTCTTAGATCTTCATACGCCTAAGCAAAGGCACCCTGACAAAAGTCAAAATATGACACAAAGAGGGAAGTAGATACCACTGAGGTATCAGTTTTGTTGTCATCCATCCTCAGGATGTCGATGATGTCGAACACTTCAAACCAATTGATCGTGTTCCAAACGTGGTTTCTATAATGCCGTAGGTGATCCTTTTTGACTTGGAAATATCCTTTGATTGGCTCATCGATCAGCTCTACATCCCCTTTACACACATAGGAGTTTGATTCCCATGTCGTCGACATTTTTGAGGCCTAACAAAAGCGCCTCTTTTTCAACTTCAGTGAATTCCAATTGTAGGAAATGTGTAAATGGGTAAACTTTTCCTTCAAGGGAGATGATTATATCCCTTGCTCTTGAACCTACAGTTGCACAACCCCCATCAAACTACATTGTCCATAACTTTGTATCCTCTTTTAGTCTCTTTTCAGGACAAGCAATGTTTTGGTCTTCAGTTTCTATCTCTGACAGCGTCACATAATTACCAGGACCCATTTCTTGATATAGAATTTGGGCTAGGGGGTCTGGGGATTTCACCACTATGAATCAGGATTTGGGCTCAAGTTCTATCTTGATTTTTCCCTCCTTTATAGGAATGGTCGTGGATGACCAATCTAACTGTCTCACCACTAAGATCTCTATAGAAGCTCCGGCTCAACAACATCCCGTAGCTAGTTGGAATGTCAGCCAATAGGATGGTCATCATTATCTTTTTCTCTGGACAATCTACCAACCTTACTTGGGCATCCTTCAATTGTGTGACCAACGACACCGAGTTAGACTCAATTGAATAACACTTGTCTTATGCCTCAGTGCACGAAATTCCTAATGCACTCATCACTTGTAGAGGCATGACATTATTTGAGGCTCCTGAATCTATGATGCAATTGCTCAGTTTGAATCCTCCTATATATAGAAATATATAGAAAGGTTTGGGCTTTTCTTCCACTGGAACAAATGACTCAAGCAATGTAGGTTGAATTGAAGCCTCTTTCTGTACATATTGTATTATTATATCCAGCTACTCAAGGTGACCACGAAGATACTCCAACTATGAAATATTAACCTTGATCTTCATCATGGAGCTTACAATGTCAAAATTCGCTAAAGATGGGTCCTGAGCAATTGCTTCCTTAACTTGTTCTTTAGCTCTCTGCCTCTCTTCTTCTTCCTTTTGCACTTTCAAGTGTTGAGCACGTGAAAACATAGGCATTGAATGTAGTCTATGATTTACTACAAGAGAGTAGTAGCGGAGGTCTTCTTCTTCAATAATGGGATCAAAGTATCCCATAGAAAAGTTTCCATTGAAGTTGTCTTCCTGTGGTAAGACAACATTCGAACTTGGTGTAGGGACAAAACTTGAACTAGGTACAACATCAATGTATCCCTTGATTTGATTCATTCTTAAATTCTTAGGACATGTAGTACCGGTATGTGCATCAGTCTCATGGAAATAACAAAATACAGTGTTTTGTGCACCTTCAACCGTTGGTCTTGGTGGGGGTGTTGGAAATCACAGCCTGTAATTATTGAAAAGCTAAAAATTATTTCTCTTTGGCTAGTATGATTGCTGAGGTTGGTATTGTGGTGGTGGTAGTGCAAGCATCTCATTGGCTACCTTCTATAGCAGTGGATCTGCAAAACTCTGAACCAGAGGCTTGCTTGAATCCTTCTTTGTCTTGTTGAAAGTAATCATGTTATCCTTAATATCGAAGGCATGTTCTTGCGTATTCGTCAATTCTATTTCTTTTTCCGTCTTCAGAAAGAAGGCTATCTCTAATGGAAGAGAATTTATGAAACAAATCATCAAAATCTTTGGTGATGGATTAAGTGTACAAGAAAGTTGTGTAACAAGACGATTAAATCTTGCTACAAAATCCCTTATGGGCTCGTTGTGCTCCATATTTGAATTTGCAAGTTGGGAAAACAATAGATGACTGTCTTCAACGGGCTTGAATCTCACCAAAAATTTCTCGCTCATAGTTGCCCAGCTTGTAATAATTCCTGGCTCTAGGTGATTGAATGAGTCGATAGAATTTCCCACAAGGGTCTCTATGAAGAGACGTACAACAATGTCTTCATGTCCCACATGTAAGATGACGCGAGTCGTTGTGAAGGCAGAAATATGTTCATCCAGTTGTTGAGTCCCATAGACGTGGAACCAAGGAAAGTGCTTCCTTGACCCTTTAGGTAACTCATGATTTTACCGCAAAGCCAAAGGTCCAATGTTGTTACCCCAAGGTAATGGGGGTGGACGTCTCTAATTCCTATTAGCATGGTTATTGCCAAGCATTATTGTTGTTATCACCCATTGCTTCTGGTTGGATCACAGGTTCTTCTTGCTTGACTTGTAAGATTTCTTGAAGTTTTATGCCTCATGCCCCATGGTGGGCACCAAAAAATTGTTGGAATTTCAATTCGCACCTCTGGAATGCGGATTAGAAATGAACAACTATGCACAGTTAGACTGATCTTCAAATTAGGAGGGGAAGCTCCCTCTTCGTTGATGATCCTTAAAAAGAAAGAATACTAAACTATTGCCAATCTTTTTATTCTTAGCTAAGAGCACAAGGTTATAAAGCTCTTTGTGTCGTAGCTAAGGTTTTCTCTTTTCCAAAACTTCAACTACAACTAGGCCTAAACTAAAGACGCTTCTAGCAACTCAAGTAAACTCAAAGCTTGTAGAAGTAAATGAGGAATGATTCAACACAGAAACTCAAATAAACTCACTTCCAAAACACACTTGAAGACTCATTGTACTTTTAGATGTAAGCTAAAATAAAGGTTATATAAGCTAAACACATAAAAAAAAATATGAGACGGTAGATCGGAGCAAAGTAGGCATAAGATTTCCTTCCTCTAATTTCTAACAACAATTACATTTCTAGGACAACAAATTTGTAGCAATAACAGGCTTACAGTTTAGCAATCAAACCAAATTACACATGACACTGATTACACATAAACTAAACAATGATTTGCAGCAAAATGTAGGCATGCAAACTCTCTTACACAAAGTGAACGGACACTAAATAACAAAGTTGCAAGAAAAAGTAGTCTCAACAATTTGTTATCACAATAATGGTTAAAAATAAATGGGCAAGGCTGCCCTTATTTATACACAAACAAGGAGTAGGGAACCCTAAAATATCCTTGCTTTTACAACTAGACTTTCCAACATGCAAGCTTTATTTCTAAAACTAAAACAAGACAACTAACCATAAGTTCAAATGAAGCACTATTATTTGAAAAAGGATAAATTTGTTGGATGAAATCCTCTGTCACCTTCATTTGACTCTCCAAATCAAATATTGGTAATTGTTGTGGATCTTGTGTCAACAAAATTATCAATTTCAACATATGCACTTATTGGAGTATTTTTCTATCAAACCTTGAAGTTCAACCTCCTTTTTGATCATTGGATCACATTAAAATGAACATTTTTAAAGAAAAAACCATTATTTGGAAATAATCCCTACAAATTATCATCATATGGTGATAGTGGAATTTGAGTGAAATGGATTTCTTCAACTTCATCTTAACAAACTACTTCATAGAATCCATCCATAAAAGGGAGAAAATAATTAAATTCATCATCTTCAATTGTGCAACTACTATCTTTTGACAAAAAATTTGGAGTGAGAGCACGAGCCTCTAATAGTTTTTCTTCTCTTTTCATTACCAATTCTTCTTCTATAGTGAAATTTTCTAGCATAGACTCATTTATAACCACTAAGCATTCAACACTTGATGCCTCATTGATGTTCATGGGAGATTTTGGAGATGAGGATGTGGTGCAGGAGCACCTGCCAAAGTGCAAGCTTATTTTGAAGATTTTGGATAAAATCCATTTTGTTGTGTTATGTTAGGTTTTGAACACCATCCTAATTGTGGTTGAGGACCTTTTTTTCTTAGGTTAGAAGTGGTGAAGTTGAATAAGTTTTGAAAGCATATGTTTGGGTTGTTTTCCAACAATAGACCTAGGTGGAAAAACACACTGTGTTTTGCAACACTTATCTTTTGGACGTTCCTAGGCTCGAAAAAGGAAACCTAACTATTTCCAAGCTTTGTAAAAGGGAGCTCTCGACCTTTGAAGAAGGTTGGATGTTTTGGAACGTTGGCAGTTTTCATGAGAATAATAAGAAGACAATGATTTTTGGTGTGAAAATATAGTTTTTCTGTTCTTGCTTCTGGAACAGCAGTTAGATGAATTGAGCAAGGAATTTGTTGGTTTGTTTTAGCATGTAGAGAAGTCTTTGAATCATTCTTGTGGCTCAATAGATAGTTATTTTATCGCTTCTTTCCATTCTTTGTAAATTCTGTGTTTTTCTTTATTTGTTGTTTTGACTGGTAAATCTTAGAAAAATGGAGTTTTAGATTGTTTTTTGTCCGTACCAAGAAGTATGGGTGCAGTGGAAACAAGGATAAACTCCATTCTTGTACATAATGTAAATATAGGAGTTAGAAATAGTTCAGGAAGCATGCTAGAAGGTTGTTCCTAGGCGAGCTTGAAAGCCCAGCAAGGAAAGATAGTCAAAACAAAACCCTAACGTAGCAGGGGTGTGAAATAATTATCATCTAAAGAGTGTGGTGGATGCAGGAACCTTTACAAAGGTTGGGCAGGAAGATAGAACCCTTGACTGATCATCTGGAGGCTGAAAAAGGAAAACAGTCCAAGAAAAGGTCTTAGAAACCCTAGTTTCTTGCAAATTCTAACTTAAGCCTGTGTACGGCCTGTGAAGGTCCTAAACCCAAAAAATCTTAAAGAACTTGGAAAAAGAACCAGGGTAATAGAAGAGAGTTTGGATTGACTTGTTGAAGGAGAGGTGTAACAACCAGTTTTCTAGGGTTAAGAGACCTAATAGGGGGCTCAAGGCTAGTAGCCTTCCCAAACCCTAAAACAGGGACTTTGTGAAAACGATGGAGAGTTGGAGTTTGGTGATTGTTCAAGCACCTATAGAAGATGATTTTGGAAGCCTTGGAAGGTATCACACACCCCTGTAACAAATTTAGGAAGCATTTGAGAATGGTTAGTCTTTAAGGTGATTAAGGGCTAGGTGGTGAATGAGAGGAAGAGCACCAAGTTAGGCTTGGTTAATGATTTGAAACATGATAGCAGGGTTGGCAGGAAGGACCAGGGGTGCCTAACAAACATTAGGACCTATAGGTTGTGTGGTGGAGAGAGACACCAAGGGGTTATCAAATTGAGAACCAGAGCATTGAGCCAGTGATTGACTCAATCCAACCCTGTCCCTATCAGGATGATTCAAAACAAAAGAGAAAATTCACTATCTCCCATTGATTATCCACTCTCAAGGTGTTGTACAAAAACATCTAGATTTGGCAACAAATCTTCCCTACATGCTTTTGACATGGTGTGTGCCTCTAGTACTACATCATATTTAGGTAGAAGATCTTTTTTTTCATCCAACTATGTTTTTCATTCAATACATTTCTTCAAATAATCCTTTGAATGCAAAAAAAATATCAAACACATCTTCATTCATGGAATATTTGTTGTCCTTTTACTTAGCATGAAAGGATGGATCATCATTTTGCTCTACAAATGACTCAGAAACCTTGTCTTCCTTAGGAAAAAAATAATATACATGTGTAGTTCCTTCTATGTCCAACTTAGAAGGTTGTTTTTTTTTTTGTTTTGAAAATTGAGCAATGCCTATGAGGTATATGGAAAATCCAACTATTCACCATGATCAATTGATGTCAAGGGACATATGAGCTCCTAAAAATAGGACACCATTGGTGGATCCCTCCATGTATTCTCTTCATTTACTTTCCTCCTTTTAGCTACATGATCTTTCTTAACTCTTTGACTCCATGAACACATATAGTCATTGAATTTATTTACTCTTTTAGCATGAACTATTCCATAGAAAAAATATCCCATAATAGAGTCACCCTCAAAATCATCTCAAAGATGTGAAAGGTTACTGAAATAAAATTGTTAATTTGACTTGGAATTGATCATAATTTAAATCATGCAAAGCATCTCTAAAAAAATTATAGTGCATCATGGTCTCTTGTCTTGTGGAAGACCAAAAAAATTAAATTTTTCCTTGGCAATGCCTCCAAAGCAAGCCTCATAGGTATTGGGGGTAGTTTGAGTTTGTCATTCCTATTGGAGTACCAACATTTCTATGTTTAGTCCTTGGTATTATTGAGCTAAACCATTATGTTGAAATTACCTATCATATTTGTGACATTAGTTACCAACCTTTGTAGTAGAGGATCAACAAAACTTGGAATTTTGATTGAGTTTCTTCTAATTTTCAAGTGGTTCAAGAAATAAATTCTCTCATTTTTCCATTTCTATCCTTCACGTTTGGTAGTTGGGAAAATATATTATGGATATCCTTGGCTTGTTTGAATCATGCCAACAAATTTTCATTCATCCTATAGTAAGATGGTGGAACCATTTTTTTTGTGCCTCCAACCAAGTTCTCAACAAAAATTCATATTGTGACATCTTCAAATGCCACTCACAAAATGCATGTCATGGTGAAGGTGACAATATGCTCATCTATATGCTAAGTGTTGTCATCATGAAACATGGGGAATCCCTTCCTTAATTCATTAGGGAAATCATGATGAACTACAAATGCCAAGCAACCAATATTGGCTCCCCATGATAGTTGAGGTGGAGATAGAACATTATTATTATTGTATTCAAAACAAAATATATGTTGCTAAGTTCAAGAACTATTTGTGGAGATTTTCCTGCACTTGAAGGTGCTTGATTAAGAGACCAAAAGACATAAGACCTACATTCCTTTGCAATCTAATGTAGACTTGATCAGCTAGGATGAAAAGAATTCAGTTAGAGTAGATAAGAAAAATTTCCATAGTAGAGTTCCTAAAATGTGTTAGTGTTTTAATTTGTCTTTTGCAAGAGGAAACACATAGTATGAGATCACTTTTCTTCAAATTTAGAGGGGAACCTCCTTGAGATGAAAACTAACCTAAAACAAACCTAAACTGACCCTAAACTAAAACTATGGACAACATATACATATATCACACTATACAAGATTCACTAAGGGGGTTTTAAATAAATAAAAATGATTGTGTGCCTATGTTTTTGCCTCTAATACAATCAACATACACTAATACATTTGACTGCAAAATCCAACGAAACTGTCTGACGAAATATGTAAAATTCGATGTTCGCCGGGTGCTTGTAAAATTTGATGTGTAATTTCCAATTTTTTGAAAGTTTATCCCCAACGTTCCTCAAAATTTCGATGAACCTAGGGTTCATTGAAATGTCGGCTATCATTTTTGTCGAATTTTTGACAAACATGAAAAATTTTAAAAAATCAAATTGTGGCCGACATAAAGAAAAGTGAGTTCGCGCCTGATTTATTGTGACAGTCTTTTTCTCTACTTGAGACAGTTTGTGGAGAACTAAGGATGATTTTCTTGGGAAAAATCAGAAAAATTCAAGAAGATATCGCCAAGTTGAGGGTAGTCATTGTCTTTTTAATTAGTTCTGAAGTTAGATTTGTAGTTCCAGGTTTGAAAATCATATTTTAAAGCAACATCTCATTAGATTTCATTTTTAGAGGTTAAGGGTTTGAGAATTTCATGTCAGATTTTGTTGTGTGGAATCACCATAAGATCACAATGGAGGAACAGATTCTTGTGACTATAATTATGTGATCCATAACTCTATTGGTCATGTGGCATAGTTGTTCTATAACAAATATAGGATGCATTCATGTGTGACCCAAGTTTAATGTGGCTATGTTGTGATAGAAATGGAGGCACTCATATAATGTAGTTAATTAGGTTGTATAATGTAGGTGTCAATCATCATTGGGTGCATTCAGGTTGTCTCAAGTTTAACAGTTAGGATGTAATTATAGCATGATCGAAGAGTTATTACCTCTTGCTGCAATAAAGAGCCTATAACTTTGGTTGATATGCAGAGTGGTTGTGTTATATCAATTATGTAGTGCATTCAAGCACAACCCATGTTTAATGGGCTATTCTAGAGAGTGATCAAGATTTTCTAAACCTTATGAATGTTACTTGACATATATTTGCATAATCTCAAATTCCTTCAGAGGCTTTTGAAGTATCAATGTATCCTATATAGGGTTTAGAATGATTTATTTTAATTAAAAAAATAAATAAATGATGTATTTCCCTGTAATTAGATAATGTGGAGATCTCCTAAATCTCCCCAGCACACTATCCTCTTTGGCACTGTATTCATTACTCCAGCTACTAGGGTTTTTGCATGTGACATCTTTAATATCTTCATGACCGTGGCTTTTAAATAGATCTCAGTCTTTGCTTTAATCCTTTTCATGGTAACCCTTGAGTTCCATAATCCACCTTCAATCTCTTCTAAGAACGTTGTCTTAAGCTAGACTGCATAGTATGCATATAAAGCAAGTCCTTCATACCTGCCATTGTTCCAAACCACCACTCACTGCCTTGCTTAAAATGTTGCCTCCATAAGCACAATAGCATGTTTTAAAATCATGGTTGCCAGTGATTGACCATTAAGGTCACCACTTTCATCATGAAGATACAATGAGATTTTTGTCTTCAAACTCAAGGCATTATGCAAGATAACATTGTGAATTGTTTTTTGTGCGATTGATTTTATTGCATTTCTTGCTTTTCTAACTTCCTTTAAGACTGGGTGTGCCTCTGCAATCTCAAATAACTCACTCACTATCACTTGAAGATTCCTTTCATGAGCATCCTTCTATAAAATCAAACTATGCCCTATAGACTACCTACTTACTACAGGGGACTCATTGTTTCATGGTATTGTAGTTCTTAAGATCCTTCAACCTTATTGACACTACTTCCGCAGTCCACAAGGTATTATTCACTATTCTCCCCATCTTTGGTGAGTCTGAAAACTCAAACATACAATCCACTACCTCCATTATACAATATTAATGGCTAAGAAGAAACATTGAACCTATGATTACCATTGTTACTTCATTTGAACAGTCATTCCCTGATTGCATTTTCCTTGTCTAACACTACTAAAAGCATTTGAAAAACCCTTAAGGTCAGCAAGGGGGTAAGGAAACTCACTGTTAAAATCTCCACTTTACTATGCAAGGTTTGAGCTTTATTATCTTGTCACTGCTCAACCTGTTTTTGACTATCATCTCAAAGTGGTGTCATTCTTCTTACCGTAGATTGCATTTACAAATGTCACTAAGCTACATGGTATTGCTTGTTATTGGCTACAATCTTTAGATTGCAAAGATTTTGTTATTACCTACAATGTCTCAATCTTTACGGTATTGCAACCTCACTAATCGCTATAGTTATTGTTTATTTCTATGGAGGCCTAGGGTTTGTACCCTAATCATGCTCTTACCAATGTTTTTGTTGTTTTTTATTAGGGCTCTCTCAATGTTGAGGGCCCTAGGGATAAGCTCGTCATAAGAAGTGACACATTGCATCTTTAACTAAAAGGATAAATCCGTATTGACATTAGCAATGATGATTCTGATTTGTTGCTCCTTAGGAATGGGTCACTTGCTCTTACTAGCTCGCTACCTCCATTGTTGTAGGAATTTTGTGATCAAGTTCAATATTCTGATTTTAGGAGTCTTAACGGTTGGAAATCATAGTAAAATCAGAATTTAATAAGTTTTGGAATTAGCATTTTAAAGTGTTTTTTGGGGTCATTAACTTTAGACTATCTTCTCTTTTTCGGGGTGGTTGCATGCCAAATTTTTTTAGTGTAAAATATCAATTATTAGATTATACCTATCTATGAATAAAAATTATTGGACGTGAGTTTGATATTTTTGAAGATCTAAATAGTCAAGCTTGGTAAAGAAAAATCATGTCGGATAATATTAACAAAATGAAGAGACACTTGATAGATTGTGGGCTAGATTGAAAAGAAAGGGTGATGGAAAATATTATTGTCCTTGCAATAATTGCAAGGGATTAAAGACGAGATGACTTTTAATCACAACAGCTAAGAAACATTGTAGGCAGCATGGTCACATTGAAGGGGGGCATGATTATAGATCCATTGGTAAGTTGTTCATTATATGTGTTTATATTGATTGAATTTGTAAATATTTTATATTGTTTTAACATTATATATATATATATATAATCCTTGATCATGATGTGGTTTATTTGTGTCTATCAAGTGGCTATAAAGGAATTAGGTGCCCTAGGGCAGATGTATGGATTATCAGTAGCCCGAGAGGAGGTAAGGTTCTGTGGACAGAACATGGAGAACGTAGTCTCGAAGATGAAGTTAATGATCCTATGGAAGAAGATGATCATGCGCCAGAAAACACAATTGAAGATGATGGTACGAATACATTGATCCATACCACATTTAGTGGCAGAGCTGATCATGATGATCAAGATGACTTTGATGATGTTCATGATTTACCTGTACTTGACAAGGCATACGAGCCCCTTTATGAAGGCTCTGAAACAACTCTTCTCTCTACTGTATTATTGTTGTTGAACTTGAAGGTTATGAATGGTTTATCAAACATAGCAATTTCACGGATGTTAAGGTATGTCATATATGTCATCTTTTTTCATCTATTTTAATTGTTGTTAGTTCATCACTAGTAATAAAGGATGAAATATGTACCATTAATATTCTTTATATGAACAAATTATTTTTTGTTGTAAATTGATTGGTGAATTTTTGTTACCACCATCAAATATTTTACCTCGCTCATACCGAGATTTATGTGCCATTATGAAAGATATCAGAATGGAGTATCAAGCAATAGATGCATGTCCCAATGATCATATTATATATCATAAACAATAGGAATTTGCAATAGAATGCCCGAAATGTCATATTAGTAGATATCGAACAAATCAATTAACAAAAAAGGTGTCTCGCAAGGGTCTTCATTATATTCCCATTATTCCACGTATGCAGCGATTATTTAAGTCACGAAAACTTAAACAATTCATGGATTACCATGCATGGAATAGAAGTGGAGATGACATTCTTCGAATGCCTATGGATGGTTCTGCATTTAGGGACATGGAGGAAAAATGGCCACACTTTAAAAAAAACCTCATAATCTCAGGCTTTCATTGGGAGCAGACGGTGTCAATCCATTTGGAGAGCTGAGATCTATTTACACAGTGTGGCCTATTTTTATTATCAACAATAACATTCCTCCATGGATGTCAATAAAGAGGGAGCACATAATGTTGTCAATGATTGTTCCAGGTATTTGTTTACATCAATTTTCTTTAACATAGTAGCATCTCATTTGTCTTATTTGTTGCATAATGACATATTTTTTTCATTCAATAGTCATGTATATTAATTTATATATATTGCAGTAAAATGGTTATAATAATTATATGTTTATGTTCATTCAACTAGGTAAGTACCAAGTTAAAGATATGAATGTATATATCGAGCCTCTTATCGATGAGTTACTAAAGTTATGGAATGGCGTCACTATGTATGATGTCTCCAGACCAATAGGACAAAGGCAATTTCAATTCCATGCAATGCTTGTATGGAAAATTCATGATGCCCTAGAGCTAGCACATTTTTGTGGTATGTTATAACGTTCGACTGCACTTTAACAATATTTAATTTAATGAAGTAGATATCATGAATGTTTTTAAAATAATCTATTCATTATATATAATTATAAAAATTGACATATTTAATCCAATTATACATCATCTTGCAGGTCTTCAAACAAAGGGAAAATTTGTATGTCCAATTTGTGGTCCAAAGATGAAATCTCGTCGTTCAACAAGTTTAGGAAAACAGGTGTTTGATGAGTATAGGCACTTCATAGAAATCATAAGTATCGAACTACTGAAAAACATCTTTTCAATGGGAAAGAGGAGACTACATCAAAACCATGAAGAATGTCACCTCCCCTATGGAAGTTGGAATATAATAGAATTAATCGTCAAGGTTATACATCGGATCAAATTGTTTATCTATCATATATGATATGTTTTGAATTTATATTTTTATATTGTGTTGTGTTTACTCATTTTGTAATTGGCAATGATTGTCGTTGTTAATTTGGTTAGCTTATATGCTTCATGAAGGTCGTTAAGGCATTAATGGTCGACTTCCACACGAACTGAAAAGTTATCCCATACAATTTAGTAGGTTGCCCTACTATGAGCAGCTACAAATTGTGCATTTGTTTGATACAATGCATATCGGAAAGAATATAATAGAAACGTTATGGAAAATATTGGATGGAAGGCACGACAAAGAAAAAATTGTCAAAATTTGTAGTGACATTCAGGAAGCCAATCATGCAATGAAAAATGTCATTCAATTAAATAGTGATGGAGACCAAATTAATATAAGTTCCCTTCCTTGGTTATTAATAGAGTAGCAAAGCAATGCTATAAAAGAAGTCATACAAAAATTCGATTTCCCACAGGATTTGTTGTGAACATAAACAATATAATAACAAAGAAAGGTGAATTTGGGTCAGGGATGAAAATGCATGATTGGCATACCTTCATTAAGGTAATTATTCTGGTATATTATATACACTTGTATAATGCATGTACTTTTCAGTGTATTGTGTTTACTACTTTTGAAAAATAATGAAAAGATCATTTTATAATTGTTGCAGTACGTTCTACCTCTATCTCTCCCAGACAACTTTGACAACAATGTCAAACAAGTTATATATGATTTTGGAAAATACATGAGGTAAGTAGGCAAGATTTGTTCAACCAGATAACATCTTAGAATTTCCATTTGTTTTACTTGTTATGTAATATACCTCTATATTTTGTTAACATCGCTAATATATTGCTTTTGAATCACTTTGTAGATGGCTATCATCTAAAGAAATCCATAAAGAAGATATAAATTATTGGAAGAGAAAAATTCCTCTGCCTAATGTGCGAAATGAAAGTGCTCCACCTTCAACATTTTTCAATGCACAAGAACACTACCTCATACACCAAGTTGAGGAGATTGAATTGTGTGGACTTGTACACACAAGGTCAATGTGGATGGTTGAGAGGCACTTGAAATTTTTGAAGGCTTTGGTTAGATAAAGAGCACATCCAGAGGGTTCTATGGTGGAGGGATATATGGTATACCAGACCATGGTGTACATTAGTGAATATCTTCCTAAGTTTGCAGCAAAGATCCATGTAGATCACATTTTGGATCCCAACTCCATTAACAAATTCGAAGGGGAGTACCTGTTGGGGAAAGGTAGATTGAGGAAAGTGAGAGGTAATTATAAGATGGTCATGGATATTAATTGGAATGCATTTTACATATGGTTTTTATGTATATTGTACTTATTTAATTTTTAATCTTCAATATACATCAATTATAAATTAAGGTCATATACTATGGTATTTAGCTAATTATACGTCGTTTGTGAATTTCAATTTATTTTGGTACAGTTGGTCGAGAGTGGAATGCACTACATTTGTATGTCGCCAACAATCTTGATTGGATGATGGTATGGATTGAATGATGTCAACAATCTGGTCACGCATTAACATGGGAAGGTATGGCTTCATTGGTTAAAGAAGCTCATCGTAATAGAGATTCCAATGTTACACAAAGAAAAATTGATTTAGCATATGGTTTAAGAGATAAACATGTACGTATAAATATATTAATCACCCATATTATTTAATTATTTTCAAGTATATTGATGTATATATATCTTGAGATTGTTTTCTTTGCATACATTCGGCCAAGAATAAATATGTTTATCAACTGACGATATTGCAATAATTTTTAGATGTTTGACATATTGCAGGTGAAACATCACAAGGCTATGTGGTGCAATGGTTGTAAATTTTGAATCAAAATGTTGGATGACATGAAGAAAACTTGTGATTCTAGTATAACTATAGTCTTTCAGGTGACTAATGTTTCATCTAGAAGCGACATACATCCAGAAGTCTCAGAAAATCGATACTATGGGATTTTGGATGATATACTTGAGTGTGACTTTAAGTCCTTCAGATTAATTTTGTTCATCACCCTATGGTACAGGCTATGATTGAATGAAAATGATCATAAGAGAACTGTTATTGAACATGATAATGGATTTACCATGGTTAATACAAGGTTGATCGAGCGAGCTGGAAATGAGCCCTATGTTCTTCTAAGCCAATGTGAGCAGGTAATTTACTCAGAGGTTCCAGGTAAACCGGGTTGGTTATTTGTTGTTAGACATGATCCAAGAGGAAGGCCGGTAAAGTATAATGTGGTGGAAGAAGAAGATACCAAAGAACTAGAAGATGATGTAGATGATGATCAGGATCAACAGTTAGTTGATGATGTCCCTAATGAAGATGTCAAAGAGGAGGAACTAGATGCTGATGATGTAGGAGTTAATGTTCATGAAGATGACATTCGTGTGGATGATGAAATTATCAAAACTGATATCGATGACAATGATGATGATATTACCAATCCTTACAATGTTGAATCTAGATCGGATGATACAAACAAAGAGTTGGATGAAGAAGAAGATCAATGACATTGAAATGTATAAGTTATGCGATTATATTATCTATTTGATATTAATTTATTGATAGATTTATATTTGACTTATGTGGTTACATAATTAATTCATGATGTTTTTAATTTTTATGCCATTACATAATTAATTTAATGATGTAATTTTTAATGTTTAAAAAGTCAAAAAATTAAAACATTTCAATAGTGATGTTAACAACCTTGAAATTAGTGTGTTTTATGTTTCATGTGATCATAAAAGATTAAAAAGTCAGTTGTAGAGGTGGTTGTTTAGTGGTTGACGTGTATGTTGGTTCTTTTTACAATGTAACCAGGTTTCTTCTCTAATATACCTATGGAATTGCCAAATCCAATCGAAGGCAACTCAAAGGACCTGGACCAACTGATGAGGACTTTAAAAGCCTTGTACACTTTGGGCTCTACAAGACCCGGGAGGGTGATCCCTTAATGTGTTTACAACCTCTGCACCATTATTATAAATAACATTAACAATAGCAGATGATCTCACTTAATAGCTCAACACAATAAGATAATATCAACTAGAATTGGTTTTTCATAGACAATATCAACTATCTGGAGCGTGAGATAACTAAACACAATCCATTGTATAAGATAGTCAATGATTTGCAATTTGTAGCAAGCTCTAGGAAAAGAAAAACAAATACTGAACTACACGAATAATTACAACTTAGATCAATGTCATATATCCATTGCATGAGTCAAATTCATAAGCATCTAGAGGTTTATAACAGATTTAATACATCACATATAAGATCCCTGACAATATTGCATTACAATTTCATCAGTATGCATTCTAACCCAAGGCTACTTATCAAATCCTTATACAACACATATCCGCCTATAATCCCATTCAAGCATTTTGATTAATTCCTTGAATTAAAGGTAAAATAGAATCATACACACCACAACAGTGAGATGGATAAAACAACCTTTAGTTATTTCATTGAAAGTTTAGATATGCATATACAATGGAGAGACATGAGCTCGAATTTTTATTTCAACTCAAATGCTAGTACCGTTATACAACATTAAATCTCTATGAACTCAAAACCTGTTACATAATGACTCAAAACCTAAATTGCATTTCTCTAAAACCATCAGACTTTACAATTCGCTCTGCAACTTCACCTAGACTCAACAAAAATTATCTAACTTGTTAACCTATACTTCTGGCCTTGAAATCCTTATAGAAAATGAAGGAGCAAACAAGCATCAAATAGCAAAACCTGCCACCAACAATTGAGCACCTCGCGATATTCCAAAAATTTGTTACAATAGCCACCTCACCTTGAAAAATAATATTCTTGTTCAAAAATTGTTACAACAAAGAATCATCCTCGATCATATTCTCGCTCATCAAGTATCTAAGGAGGAAGGTTGATGCAATAACAAAACCAATGGAAACCAAGAAAGTCATCCATACAAAAATGGAAACGCTTACAACCATCTCGATTTACAAATTGCCTAGAGCTCCACCTCTTTTACTCATCATCATTCAAATACTTAGCCACCCACCTCCGGTATTCTTCATCATTTGGCCAGTCAAAATCAATCACCTCTTTTACCTTTGTACTATAAGGCAAATACTTTACCGCTACTTGATTAGCATCTCTTTCAAAAGATTTCAAAAATGAGCCGGTACCAATAATCTTATCCATACACTTACCGTAAATCATAATCCGAAATATCACAAATTATTTCCACTCTGATTGCCGATGACCTTTACTCTTGCTTTGATCCCCACCATTTTGAGTGTTCTAATCGGCCATCGGGCTTATATCAGGTAATAGTGTGTTACCCCAATCATTGAAGTTCTTTACCAATTCCCTAATCTTCCTACTTAGATCATCTGGTAAGGTCTGAAAACCTTGCAATGATTTAACTAATATATAAGTAGGTTTCAATGATTGGGGCATGTTATTTACACCAAACCTTGAGGCTTTATTCATAACATCTAGATTATTTTCCCTAGGGATCCAATTTTGAATTATTGGAATCACTATCCCCTGATCCCTATCAATATTCTTTATTGCTTCAAATAGAAAAGAATACAAAGAATGTATAGAGGGCAGTTTACTATCCACCTTTTCATTTAAATGCTCCAAAACAATAGTAACAATTTCTTTTTCTTTTGAAAGAAAACCCTCCTCTTTTACCCTTAGTGATGTCTATAATTGATCAATTTTCTACATGAGCTGCCTTTTTGTTGGATCAACAGAGCACTCTATTTCTTCATCAACTTGTTCTAGAGGAGGTAAGATGTGATTTTGAATGGGAGACCGTGCAGAAAAAATTTGGAGCTAAGAGATTGACCCCTGGCCAGGAGGTGATGTGTCGGTTCTCGAGCATTGATGTTTCCCCATTATGTCTATACTTGAACCTTTCTAATTCATCTTGCAACTCAACATTCCTCTATTGCATTTTACTATATTCTTCAATTAAAATGTTATACTTCCCCATTAGGCTCTTTCTTTCAGCCTCCTCCCTTTCAGCCAGCTTTTTAAATAACTTGGCCATATTCACAGTTAAACTAGTGGCTTCAGTTTTTGTAGTCTCTGAAGCCCTCTTTATTATTAATTCTCCTTTGAAATTTGGATTAATATCAACAATGTTTGGCTTTCTTCCTTATGGAGCCAATGCCCAAAATGCCAAAGTCTCATATTCTTCACTACAGGAAGAGTTTTGTAATGCTGCCTTTATCCTTCGTAATCCTGAAAAGGATTCTTGGACTTTATAATGGCACTGAAAGCCACTGCATCTGCGATGTCCCATTCAGGCAAAATCAAAACACCATCTTGATTCACTAGTTGTCTTCCTTCTTTAGGAGTGATGTTTTTGAACTCTTCCATTAGTTCAACTCTCACTTCTTCATCATTCTCTTGATCTGACCTGTCAGGCCTTAGTTCTCTTTTCTCCTTGCATTTATTTTGATATTCCTCAAATTTCATCCTCCATGCCAATTGCAAGAATATAGGAGTCTTTACAAATGCATTGTCATCTAAGAACTCCTTGCAAGCCTCCATTCTTGCATCCTGCACACTCTTACCCTTCATATCCAAATCAGATAGAACCAATTTAGCTGACCTAGGAGGGGACAACATACCAACCTACATGTCTTGATCAATAAAAATAATTTCATCTATGAAATCCTCTGTGTAGGTGATCGCCTTTGCCCTTAGGCTTGCCTCGTGTGGTGGTGATGGGGACTACGCCTGCAAAGATTTTAATCACTGATTTGGACGTTTCACACTTTGAATTTTGGGCTCAGTCGTGAAGGCCGATTATTTTCTTCCCTTTTCAGTCTACTTCTTCCTCATCACTGCTAGTATCCCTTTCCTCCTATAGATGGGTCGCCTTTCTGTAGGTTGACATACTGACCTTGTTTCAATTGGCATATCACTTTGTCCTTGCATATCTAGACTTAGCCTTAAATTTATCTTTATGGTTGTCAAGGTCTCCATTATCTCCTTGAAATTCTTCATTAAAAAATCAATTCTCTTGTGGTATGGAGTGAATTCCATCAATGGATCATACTTTGGATTCATTTCATGCACAATATCCAGTAGCTTACTATAAGCTATCCACTTTTCCTTGTTCAATTTCTCAGATATTAAATCAAATTCATTCCCTGATCGATCCTCGGGGAAATTGAACTCATGTGAAAATTTTGCTTTATATATTTTATCTTTTGTCCTAAAAAGAGAAGAAACTTCAGATCATGTCACGCTTCGGACCAAATTCAAATAGTAATCAAATAAAGATGACAAATATGTCTAACCTCCCTTTAAAAATGTAAAGTTAGACACTACTGTATAATCAAGAAATAATGTTCCCTTCCCCTTTCCAGTAAGGTTTTCTTCATGAATGCAACCCATCTGCCACATAACTTCTGAAAACCCTAGTCTTGGTGGCAATATGGCAAGATGTGAGGGTTCCTTGAAATCCATATATTCTCGTGACAAGGCCGAATCGGATATGGGATAATGTCACCCCAGCTATGTAAAACCCTCAATTCTGGTTTCCTCTCCTTCAGCCTAAGGAAATCATGCACTTCCTCAAGGATTTTAGGTACATTTACCATCAATCTAGCCCTCAATCTTACAGCAAAACAATTATCAAATTTCACATAACTGGTGCTTTCCTTATTACAGGACAAATCTGCAGCCCAATCTATACTGGCAATCTTTCTCCATTAACTGATTGTCTTAAGTTCATCTTCTCAACAAAGAAATCAGCATTCCTAAACAATAACATATGCATCAACATGGAATACCAAAAGAATTGAGTACTAGTATCACCATTCTGTAGCTTCAACAGTCCTTCATCTATCCTCTCCACCAAAAAAGAAGCAAAGTGATATGTTACAGAGAAGTTAGGGTGTTGTATTTGCACCCCCATGAACATGTATGCAATCAACATTACTGCACCAAGGCTAAAACCCAAAATTTGACATAGTGAATAGAAAGTAGCCAAGAAAGGCTTTGCAAAACAATTCAATCTGAAGGGTTACTGGTCACTAGAGCTGATGTGAAATTGTGAACCCCCTGCCTTAACCAGATGAAGTGGAAGCAGCTTAACCCTAGAAAGAGATTTCAATTTTGTATACTCCTGCTTCAATTCTTCAAGATTAATAGGAAGCAAGTCATCACTTGGCTCACTCAAATCAAAATTCTGTTGGATAACATCTTTGTTAATTTCTAATAGAACCCCTCCATCATTATCTTTGATTACCCATGTGATAGGGTCATATATTTTGGCCACTGCTCTAAGTAAGTCCACATCAGGGAACACATTTGGAACAACCAACTTTCCCATGTTGTACATCCATCCATTTGAAAAAGGATGAGGCAAATTCCTCTGTCCATACCATAATCTGAACATTTCTAAGCCTGTGAGTGGAACCCTAGTATCAACTATGTTGGAATTATTACACACCAACCCCTCCCCTAGGATTTTCCCTCGCATCAACACCAAACCTTTCCTTCTTTCATTTGTTGATAATGGAAATTGATCTAGGAAATCATTGTACAAGTTTATTTTCAAATACTCAATGTGGCTAGAGTGTTGCTTGGTTGGCACCATTTTAGAAAAACTAGGGCCTCACTACAATGTTACACTTCAAGTGGCTATGACTAAGCAGAGATAGGAAATTACAAAGTAAAAATACCATAATTCCTCACAATTTATGATTAAACAATAGCCCTAACAAAATATTTTAATGAATTCAGTGACAAGCATAGCAGACCCCCCCTTTCCCAAATTTAGGTGCAGAATGACTGGGAAACAGAGAAAATTAACTCACAGCTTTTTTTCACACAAACTCCAATTTCTGGCAGTAGCTGCTCGCAATTTCACCTTTGGCTCACAAATCAAGTTAATGAAATACTTGATGTTTAGGATAATAAAATGAGATGAGTAAATTCACTTTATGTTGGATCACCTCACGCTGGATGTCTCATCTCGCCATTAAAGCTCACTCATCGCTGTATGAACTAATTCCAACCATAATTTGATACATATTTAAATTTGAGTTGTTGATCCTTCAGTTTGATCAAATCATCGATGGGCATCTTCAAAACAGGCTGACATAATTGTCAACACAGCAATAAAGGGGCCCACTATATCATATGCCGTGAAGGAATGCCACATGGCAGTTTCCCGCGATATCGCAATCCTTTGATTTATCATCGTGGGATGGTGGGCATCGTCGATATTTTTACCATAAATCCTGCTCCTTCAAAAATGGTCGCCGTCCTTTCCTTTAACTGTCGAATAGCTTTTCCCTTAAAATAATAACATCTGCGTTGAAATAAAACATGTGCATCTTACAAGCGCATTAGTAATCCACTCTGTAATACATTTAAAACTAGCGAACACTTTCTTCACTCTTTAGGCTTCATTGGATGAGACACGTAGCAGGCACCCGCGACATCGCGATTCCAAAATTCCTAATCGTGGGATGGTGGGCACCGTCAATCTTGAAGAGACAACTCATCAATGGTCATGCAAATTTCATCCTTTAGGGAGGGCACGTGGCACCCGCCCGTGATATTGCGATCCCAGTAATCCCTGATCGCGGGATAGCGAGCGCCGTTGATCTCGTTCCTTTAACACAGTTGCTAGCCATGTCGTTAACCTTCGAGCAGCTTTTCCAGCGAGATTATAACATATCCATCAATTTAGAACATGTGTGTCTCGAGAACACTTTAGTAATCTGCCCCTTAATACATTTAAAGCCAGCTAGTGTTTCCTTTACTCTTTAGGCTTCATCGGATGAGACATGTGGCACCCACCCATGATTTCAGAAATCAACCCAAGCACCATCGCGGGATGGCGGGGAACAACTCAGATCAAATGGTAGTTGGTCAGCGATAGCTCAAATTTGATCCCCAGATAAGACACATGGCGCCCGCCCGTGATTTCACGATCCTTCAATTCCCAATTACGGGATGGCGGGCACCGTTGATATCTGCAGGAAATAGATCAATGGCAACACTAAATCAACCCTTGCAAAATAAAACATTCATTAAAAGGAGAAGTGGGCATGACTAGGCAGACGACAAATAAAAAATTATATTTATAGAAGAAAAATAAAATAAATCTATAATTTGTTTTATAATTTCACTTTTAATTTTAAATGTGTGTTCACTCATTAAGTTGTATTTTTTTTACAATCACATTTTTATTTTAGATGTTTGTTTATAAAATATAACGATGCATTAAAAATATATTAAAAATATTTTTCTTTATATTATATAGCATTCATAACATTAAATTAACATAGAATAATTTCACAATATCACTTAACCAATCAAAAAAAATTTAATCATTACTATGCAACATTATTCTCACATCAACCAACAACAAACATTGAAACAATTTTTATATTATAACATTCATAACTTAAACCTTTTATACACAATATCAAGTTAATTATAAAAACACATAAAAAATTATTTATAAGCAACTTAAATTTTTAACAATTTAATAAAATATAATTTAATTATAATTAAGAAAATTAAATAAAGAATTATAGATAAATTTATGAAATATTGATTTACTTATCAAGAAAAATCAATTATAAATTTACTTATTATAGATAAATTTACTTACCAATCTATTTTAACCACCAAGAAAAAATTAATCATTAGTTATTGCAACATTATTGGCACATCTTTTAAACTGACAAATAAACATTGAAAACACATTTATTTTTTATATTATAACATTCACAACTTAAACCTTTTTA
>VDFB02281492.1:665068018-665111210 GCA_007258455.2 Sequoia sempervirens | reverse complement strand
TGAACACATACCAGAACATGCATCAGGACATGTACCTGGGGATGTAGAGGCCACTAGTACTGGTGATGTTTTAGCAACATTTTTTGAATCTTCCCGTATTACTAGTACGGGAACATTGTCGGTGACACTTGTGGTGACCGAGGATTTTGTTCCCATAAAGATAGAGAAGGTCCCAGGTACTTTAAAATGTTTTAATTATTATTCTATATAATCCAATTGAAATTTACTTATTGATAGCTCTTTTTAGACTATTGATTCCATGATCATTTTGCAGGAAATGATGTTTTTTATAAACATCTAAGTGATATTACATTGGAGCTCTTCGGGCCCACCATACGTACACGGTGGAATGCCTAAAATGAAGATTTAAAAGATGAGCTCATTAACCATTTAGTTGTGATGTTCGATGATAAAACATTCAACCGAACCAAGGTCCTTAAGAAAGTTGGTACCTATCTAAAGTATGCAAGGGACCAATATAGGTCACATTTAGAGAAAAACAAAAAGTACGAGCATCCCCCCATGATTCCAGAGAGGGAGTGGAAGGACCTAGTGTCCGATGGAAAGGAGAAAAACAAAATTACATTGGAGCTCTTCGGCCCACCATACGCATACACGGTGGAATGCCTAAAATGAAGATTTAAAAGATGAGCTCATTAACCGTTTAGTTGTGATGTTCGATGATAAAACATTCAACCGAACCAAGGTCCTTAAGAAAGTTGGTACCTATCTAAAGTATGCGAGGGACCAATATAGGTCACATTTAGAGAAAAACAAAAAGTATGAGCATCCCCCCATGATTCCAGAGAGGGAGTGGAAGGACCTAGTGTCCGATGGAAAGGAGAAGGCTGAAAAGAAAAAAGGAAAGACACCACCGGGCCAAGGAAGGTATGTGATATAGAAGCATAAATCTGCAAAAAATCCTGATTAATCGCGATTTTAAAAAAAACTGTAGGCTGGACGATTTTTTCCCTGATTTTTTGAAAAAATCATTGACTTTTTGGTCAATGATTTTTTCCGTTTCAAACTGCAAAATCGCCAAAAAAACGTGTTTAAAATCTGCAAAAAAACGTGAATAAAATTGAGCTGATTGGCAAAAAAAACCATGAGACCATGGCTTGTTGATTACTATTATGCTTTGATAGATTTTTTCCAAGCATCCATAGCTTCTTTGAAAGCACCTAGTTTAGGCTTTTTGCCATAACATGAAGGCAATGAACTGTTTGATAAAATGCTTTGGTAGACATGTATGAAAAATGTGGTAGCATAGAAAAGGTAGTGAACTATTTGAAAAAATGCTTCAAAAAAATGTGGTCTCATGGTGATGGAATGCCATAACGAAATGCCATGACAAGCAAATTGTTATGGATTGTCATGGCATTCCATCACCATGAGACCACATTTCTTTGAGGCATTTTTTGAAATAGTTCACGCCTTGTCTATGTTATTGCTTACTATTATGCTTTGATAGATTTTTTCCAAGCATCCATAGCTTGTTTGAAAGCACCTATTTTAGGCTTTTAGCCATAGCAGCAAGGCAGTGAATTGTTTGATAAAATGCTTTGGTAGACATGTATGAAAAATGTGGTAGCATAGACAACTGTCACCATCTGATATTTATGCAGTTGTAGTATGTTTTGTGCAATGTAATCAGCGATATGAATATAACCAACAAAAATCTATTTTCTATAATTCATGGATTGAACTCTGTATTTTATTTGCTCTCAATGTTTGTATGCTATGGAAATGCCATTAATTTTTTTTTAAAAAGTAGTATGCTATGTGTGATACTATCAACAATGTAATTATATACTGATTAATCTTTATTTTACATAATCTAACGATTTCAAACTTTCATAGGCTTCCTGACACATCGAAGGCAACAAAGGCAAGACTAGAAAAGCACAGGAAACACAAACTTGGCTCTGGTGGTTATATGAAATTAGCCGCATGAATTGTAAGTATTAATAAATGAAATATTGCATCCAAATTATAATAAATTGAATTTTTTTTTTGTTTTATCACACCATAGAAGCAAAATTCATGATCTTCTACAAAAATGTAGGGCTCTAAATTCAACAGAGTTCCCACAGAAGAGTACCTAAAGATTGTCTTCCAGTAAGACTATGGAGCCATGGCTGAACGCCTAAGAGTCTTGACTGGGCTAACACAATCTTCCATTGCATACGACACGCAGGTAAATAAACTCAAGAAAGTTTATTTAAAATTGAATACTTGTGCAATCTATTCAATATTAATTTCCACCATAAAGTAATTACATGCCTATTTGTTTTAAACATTCAAGCAATGATAATACTGCACATGACATTGGAATGCAGCCTAGTGAGGGTGGAGCAGAACGTGCAGATGAAGGTCATGGTGTGCATCCCGGTACTTTAGAGCATGTAGAGTGTGATCAACATGTTGAGCATGATCAGGCTAGAGAATATTAGGAATATGATGCGGCCCCATCAGGTAAAGAGACCACTCTAAAGTTCTTTTAAACATATTTAATTGCAATTGGTGTATTAATTAATGTAACCTTTCGTGTTTCAACTTTAGAGCATGTAGAGTGTGATCAACGTATTGAGCATGATCAGGCTAGAGAAGATCAGGAACATGATGTGGCCCCATCAGGTAAAGAGGACCACCCTCATGTTCTCTTAGACATATTTAATTTCAATTGGTGTATTAATTAATGTAACCTTTCGTGTTTCAACTGTAGATCAGGATTTAGAGGGTGTTCAACATGTTGAGCATGAGTCTATAACAAAAGTTCAGGAACATGATGTGGACCCATCAGGTAAAGAGAACCACTCTAATGTTCTTTTAATTAATGAAATACTTGTAACAATAATAATAAAACATATCAGTTTAACATTTCTTTCTTATTGCAACAGATCCCCCCTTGCAGCGACGTCCACGTCATGAGCAGACGACTAAGCATACATTAAGATCATGAGCAGAGGGCAGAACAACTAAAGGGGGGACAAATATTGATTTATAAAATGATACTACACTTCAGCTTTATGTAGCTTTCAAAGAGAAACCAAAAAAAAAGTGATTGTAATCATATCATGACAACCATATTTTTGATAATATGTAAAAACTGAAAGAATGAATATTATATGTTAATGAATGAATGTGAATATGTTAATTAATGAATGTTATATGTTATTAATGGATGAATTAATGTTATATGTTATTAATGGATGAATGAATGATTAATGTTATATGACTGGGTATGGGGAATTGAGAGTGATGTGAGGGGGGGAGGGCAAATGAGCTTCCACAGTCACGTGGTTGGCCCTGTTAAGTAGAGAATATTAAACTATTCTCGAAACAAAGAGAAGCTCAATAAGGTAATGCACTTTTCAATATAAGAAATACATTGTTTGAAGCATCAAACCAATATGTAGTCTGTATGTATGATCAGTCCTTAGTCTCCACAATGGTACATTTCCACGAATATTTAAAAAAAAAAAAAAATTGATGCTTCGTCACAATTTCGACGAAAACCACTGATGAATCAACAGAAAGGTTCGACGAAGTTTCTATAGCTGCGATGAAGGTTTCATCGTAACTCCTTGCCCATTCCGTCGCAATTTCGATGAACTTTTGGCATTGTTTCCACGCTACTCCTTGCCCATTTCGTTGCACTTTTGACGAACTTTTGGTGTTCATCTGACGCTACTCCTTAGTATTTTCGTCGCAAAGTTGATGAACTCTTGGTGTTGTTTCGATGCTACTACTTGCCTATTTCATCACACATTCGACAAACTTTTGGTGTTGTTTCAACGCTACTCCTTGCCCATTTCGTCGAACTAGCGACAAACTTCTGGTGTAATTCGTCAGTGGATACATGAAGTGTTCGTCGATATTCCGACAAAAGTCCGAGCCATTTCACTATGCCGACGACCGACGATTCTTCGCTGTTATTTCGACGTTTAATTCATCGTTGGCCTTTCGATGAAAAAATAGCGACACAAATATTTTTGCCATTTCGTCGCGTTTCCGACGAAGATTTGTCGAACGACTGTCAGAAAATGGAGCCAAATTCAGTAGTGATACTATCAATAGCCATGCCTTGCAAATAAGATTTTTAGATTTTAAAAGAAATAAACTAATAATCTAAACACACAAATGAAACCTTCAAGCTAGTTGAAACAAAGACCAACTATTTATTGCAAAAAATGATTAAAAAAATAACCACACAAATAGCTAAGTCATATTCAAAGCCACAACTTGTTGGGATTAGGTGTGTTGTTCACCTTGCATAATGTTATAATGTAAAAGTTAACATTATTTATAGTGCCCTAGGAGATCTAGGGATGTGTACATAAGATGGGTTAATCATTGGGGCCACTTTATATGTTGTATGCAACATTGAGATAAATATTTAATGTGGGTTCCACTTTGAGAAAATATTTAATATTGGGGAAACTTAGTAATAAAAACTAAATGAGGGGTAAATGGTTTTGTAATATCATGGTTTTAGTCACATGATTTATGTAATACCACTTGGTGGTTTTGTGCAACCTTATTTCTATAAAAACAAGCACATGAGTAGTTGTTGAGGTTGGCTAGTTTGCTATCATAACCTTTGGCTTGTTGGCTAAGGTTGATTGAGCATCTCTTGTAAGTTGCATATGTGAGGATAAGAAGCATAGATTGGGATGTGTAGTTACATGATCCTTATTTTTCTTGTTCACATGGAGTGCATGTAGGGAGATTAATATTTTAGAGGTATTCATGGAGACTCTACAAGTGTATTGTAATTTTTGTTCATGAGATAATACATAGAGTGTGGATGATTTGGGAGGCTAATTTTTTCCCTCATAAGAGTTTTCCTAGGGTACATCTTGTGTCATCTCAATGGTATGTTTGTCTATTCTTTTGCAATGTGAATTTTAAATAATTTTTTGCATATTTTTCTCTCATGGGGTTATGCGGAAATAGTTCTATATAGCTAAAAAATATTTTTTTCATTTGATATTAGAGCTTGGTTGTTAAGTTGTGGTAGGAGATCTCCTTGGTATTGTTAACCCTTGGAAAGAGTAGATTTTTGTGCATAGTTGAATCCGTGGCTTTGCATGAAAATAATGAAGATATTTCAAGGTTACAGGTGAGTTTGTGGACATGGGTTGTTGCAAATTTTGGGGTTGATGGAGATTTGGCAAGTGGATTTTCTATTTAGAATCTTTCTATGAAGGTTTGTTTGATGAAATTCTGATAGATAACTCCTAGAAAAAAAAATACCTCGCCATTGGGTTCAAAAGACCCAAAAACCTATATTTTTATATATAACATGACTATATTTAGTAACAAAAAAAATTTAGTCATTTTCAGAGCAATAAAGAAATCCTTGACATAGAATATTCAGTACTATATGGAATCCTTTCAGCCATATAGATCTGTACCATATGCTAGGTGCACTCACAAATAGGTGGTGTAGTCAATAGACAATTCAAGTCATAGACTCACAAAAAAAATTTAAAAATATATATTTATAGTTGTAGTTTGTTTGAAGTTTTTTTTATTAATTTTTAAAAAATATGGCCAGCACTAAGGGGCCAGCCCCTAGCTACCAATGGGAAGTCATTCCTATCCCATAGGGGTTGAAATCCTGCACAGCTACAATCTAGCTATGTTGCCAACCTACCACTAGCAAGTGTCACTATTGCTAGGTGGCTCAACCATGGGATTGTTGTAATGCTACTAGCACAATTCTTGGCCAACCATCCATTATCATCAAGAGGATCCACTAGAAAGATCCACTCATCCACCACAGCCACAAGCGATGCCACCTAAGGGTTACTCACCAACCACTAGCCTAGTTTCTATTTTGCTTAAAGGATATGATATTTTTAGAGGCCATAAATTTCACCCTAGGAGTTGGATTTTTGACTTCTTACAATTGAGAGAAATCTCTTTTTGAGAACTATCCTACTTTATGCTATTTCCATATTTTTCTATTTTGGACAGAAAATGTCAATTGGAAGCCAAATTTTATTTCCTTGCTTGGATAGGTCATATCTTGTGCCCATGGTGTCCAATTTTGGACTTCTTATAGGCGATGGAGAGAATTTTCTAAGAAATTTGTAGTGGATCGAGTTTGGAGATGTTGCAATATGATTTGTTCACTTACATTATTGTTCGAACTATTTATTAGTTCCTTTGACTGTGATAATTTGAGAGTTTGTGGCAAGTTGAATCTAGCGATGATTTGGTGTTTGAGTCATGGAAAATTTGCATTTTTATCTCTGATTGTCCTTGTTTGACATGGTTACCTATGTGTTATTGAATTTATTTGTTGCATTGTGAGATCTATGAGTTGTGTAGTATTGTTGGTTGTCTATAATTACAAGTTGCATATATAACTCAAATGCGAACTATCTATCCCCATAAATATTTTAGTGTGGATGTAGATTATATTTGGTGGCCTATTTTCTTCACTTATTTCATTGGTTTGATTGTCATTATGAGGTAGAGAGAGATGGTGTTACCTTATATAGTTGTATTGTGGGACCTAGATTTGTTGATTATATGGGGAAGACATGTATGAATTGGTGGGATTTTGATGTAGGTACATTTGGTGGTGATCATAATGTCATGGAAATTCCTTGTATCCTTCGGAATTTGGCATGATATTATTTTTATGCAAATGCATTGTTGGCGATGATGTATTGATTCTTGATTATAAGTGGTGGTGTATCTTTAGTTTGGAGATCATGGTTTAACTTTAACTTGTTCCTTTGGGAGCTCCTAAAGTTGCAATTGAGCTCTTTGATTGGTTGGGGCCATGGATGACCTTCATTTGGGATATGGTTATCATGGTTTCATAGATAGCTTGCTTACATATTTCAGTGGAGCTTTTGATAGAGATGTTTTGGTGGTGTTGTATCTTCTTAGTTTGGAGATCATGATTTTACTTTACTTTTTGGGAGCTCCTAATGTTGAGTTCTTTGATTGTGTTGTGGCCATGGATGATCTTAATTTAGGAGATGTTTATCATGTGCCATGTTTAGCTAGGTATCACAATTTAGTGGGAGCTTTGGTAGTGATGTGAATTCATCATTTGGTGATGGATGATCTTATGCAGTAGTTGTTAGTGTCATGGATGAGCCCTTGGATATCGTTTCTTATACATGTAGTTATTTATTTCACATCTTGAGTTCTATTGGTGGGAGTTGTGGTTGATGTTCTAGCAATGGTGATTATTTCTTGGTAGCGACTTTGGAATATTTGTTACCATTGGATTTAGTGTTTGTGTTTGGATATTGAGTTGAGGCAAGATTTATGCTTCTATGTGACAATTAATGTGACATGTATTTGGATTGGATCTTACCTTTCGTGCATTGACATGATGGAGGATAAGAGATTTCTTGTTTGAGATGGTGGTCACCTTGGTTATTGTTTTAGGTATCTTGATGGAGCACATGGAGCACTTAGATTTCTTGATGGTACATGTTGGCTATAAGGATTGTTCTCTTGACATTTTTTAATTTTTATCCCTTATGCAATGTATATAACAAGGGGGAGAATGCTGGGAAAAGATGGGTTGTTCACGTTGCATAATATTATAATGTAAAAATTAATATTAGCTGTGGTGCACCTAGGGGATCTATTTATGCATGTATCACATGGGTTAGACATTCTTGGGGTCACTTTATATATTGTATGTAACATTGGGATAAATATCTAATGTGGGTTGCACATTGGAAAAATATTTAATATTGAGAAAACATAATATCCAAAAGGGAAAACTTAGTACCAAAAAATAAATGAGGGGGAAATTGTTTTGTAAGCTCATGGTATTAGTCACATAGTTTATGTAATACCACTTGATGGTTTTGTGCAAGCTTATTCCTATAAAAGGAAGCACGTGAATAGTTGTTGAGGTTGGTTAGTTGGCTAAGGTTGATTGAGCATCTCTCATAGGTGAGGCGAGGAAGCATGGATTGGGATGTGTGGTTACATGATTCTCATTTACTTGTTCACATGGAATGCATATAGGAAGCTTGATTTTTCAGAGGTATTCACAAAGACTATACAAGTGTATTGTAATCTTTGTTCATGAGATAATACAATGAGTGTCCAGATGCATTTGGAGGCTAAGCATGAGGGTTTTCTGAAGGTACATCTTGTGTCATCTTGATGGTATATATTTTTCTATTCTTTTGCATTATGGATTTTGAATACTTGTTTGCATATTTTTCTCTCATGGGGTTTTGTGGAATAGTTCTATATGACTACAAATTTTCACTCACAACTCAGGTAGACAAATGTCATCAACACAAAGCTTGACTTCAATATGATCTACTTTCATTGACATAGTAAATGCAGAAAAAATAATCAACTTGAGTAGTAATTTCTATAGTATAACCATAGCATCTATGAACATTAAGAATATATTGTTTTGAAGGCACTTATTTATAGGTTACAATGAATATGCTTGTAGGGATTTAAAAATAATAATAAAATATCTTCAAAAGATGCAAAAAAAGCAAAATGAAAAGAACATAAAACAAATCTATCTTAAAATGACTATTAAAAGCATCCTAAAAATAGGCTCTTATCCTTCAGCAAAAAATAAGACACTAGAAATAGCCACTATTGGAATTAGATGCTAATAAAAATATCAATTTGCACATGAGCATCCTCTAGGATTCTGATAAAGTTTCTCACTTTGGAAACTAACGAATCCTTAAAAACCTTAACCACCATGAATATGTTGAGAACTTCACTAATCCAATAGTAGTGACTCAAATAATTTAAATGTGGGCATGCTCAAACTCCAAAAACAAGACTTAGTGAAATCAAACATAAACACAAAAGAACACGAGAAATTGTTCTTAAAACTTGTAATGGATGGAACTTGGAGATCCATCTGTTCATTCCTTCTTTAGAAAAATAAAACTTGTCAAAGCTAGGGTTACATTCTCAATTTTACTCTTGTTGATCCTATCTCTAACTCACTTCATTGGTCAAAGAACATGATGTTGTGAGGAAAAAACTCGATGTTTGGGGTTTTCTCGCTACAAAGGAGTGTGAATAAACTACTTTTGAAGTTGCCATAATACAAAAATATAAAATTATTTTCACTAAAATTCTATTGTTTATTATTTGAGGAATCTCTTTACCTTACACTTGCCTATGAAATTGCCTACATAGAGTTTTATAGTGCCTAAGCTACTCCAAATGTATTACCATTCAACATTTCACCTTTTCTTTACTACCTGGTGGAGATAAGGATTTTCTTTTCCATCCTAAGGACCTAGGTGGAGTTTTAGAATGGATGTGAATTTCATTAGTAGTGGTTCACAAAAACCCATCTCTCACAGGAATGAATGGTCCACTTAGCACTTATTGCACCTAGGTGATGCTCATAGGGGTAAAGCATCGAGACTTATCAACTAACAAGGTAAAGGGGCTCTTTGATGAATGGATCATAAGGAACAAAACTTGCTAAAGGTTTCACAAAGCAAGCTAGCTAGGCTTCATCTTAGGGGAAACTTCATGGTTAAATGTGTTGGAGTCGAAGTAGCATTGGGATGGGTGACAGCCCAAGAAGTCTTGATGCTTCACCCCTATGAGTATGACCTGGATGCAATTAGTGTTAAGTGGACCATTCATTTTCATGAGAGATGGGTTTGTGTGAACCACTACTCATGAAATATGCATCAATGAGCTTTTCTCAAAAACTACGCAGTTGAATCATAATATTAATATCATAGTTTGACACACTGTGGAAAATATCTCCTACATATTAATTTTTTTAATAAAGAAATTAGACTGTACCTCTCTACAGTATACTATCATACACATTGAAGCTATTTGCGGTAGGCTGGTTTGCCTCTATGCTTAGCTCTCAACATATAAAGCTGACTATGTACAGGTTTTTTTTTTTCTCAAAGGACTAATTTCACATAATCTTTTCGTAATAATATACATTATGTTTTTCAACAGAATTTCCTATTTGTGAAGGTTTTCTGCCATTTTTATACCTATTATACAGAATCCAAGGTATTATGCGCACAGTGTTAGTGCATAACTCTGTGTTTTTTAGTTTGTGGTTTACTGCAGGATTATCTACACAAAGAAAATAGATAATAGCTGATACCATTTGTCCTGCCAGAGATAATATCTAGGAGAAGGATTCAACCTATGCTTGGGCGCACAAAATATCTTTGAATACACTGAAAAATAGATGCCTGGATTATAAGTTATTCACTGACATTTCTTCCATGTTTTTTTTTGAGAGCACCTATTAAATATTTTTGCACAAATGTGAAATTTCTTTTGCGTTATGTTTTCACAAATTATTCTGTTCATGTGTGCAATTAGATCTATACTGGAATGCAATTACCATCATTGAGAAGGTTACTACCTTTGAATGGGATAAATCTAATATTTGAGATTATTCATGCTAACATCTGTTATGTATATGAAAGGTTAGGGAAGCGAAACATGTATGCTTGTTATGTATCTTGCATTTGTAAGAGATAGTTTTAACATGCATAAACATTTGTGGCAGGTTCTTCTGCGACTGTTTACCGTGGTCTCTGGTATGGTTCGGTATGTTATTAATCTGTTTCAGTTCAAGCTACATTCTTTTTCCTCTATTATCACAGATGATTTCCACATACACGTTTACAGATGAGAGAAGCTTTACAAAATTAAAATTGAAATACTTGCAGGATATAGCAATCAAAATATTCCAGGATTGTTTGAAAGATTTTGCAGATGCATTTCGCAAGGAATTATGCATAATGTTCTCTGTTTCAGCCTTTTCTTTGATACTCTAATATTTATCTTTACGCTGATATTAGTTCTCTAGAGGGTTTTGTTTTATTCCCTTCCTCTACTTGAAATATAAAGCCATACAGCTTTAACATGCAGTCTTCAGCTTTTCGTTCATCAATTTTGAAAATTTGCATTACAAGAGAACTTTATTCTACCTGTCTGTCACAAAGGTGGCAATAATGAAGAAGCTGCGTCATCCAAATGTACTCCTTTTCATGGGAGCTGTTACTTCTCCTGAGCGACTCTGTATAGTCACAGAGTTTCTTCCACGGTTAGCTTCCGATTTTTTTCTCAATTTTAACTCTTAGAAGTTTCTCCCTATCTTAATGGTTCCTTTAGGTGATCAATTTTGTTATGATAATGTTGAGTACTCTTTCCCTTAACAACAACAACAAATTGAGATTCATGTAATTTATGGCACCAGATGTTCTTGTTTCGTTTATTTGTGGTCAGTCATATAGATATGAATTGATATGTTGGAACTTAAAGATATGAAATTTTCACAGTTCATGACAATAGCTTCCAAAATTTCTAGATACTATGTAAATTTATTTTCTTCATCAATGTTTCAGATCACACCTTATGATCCATCATTAAGATGAGATAACTTGAGAAGAGAATTGATGGATCATGCGGTGTGGTCTGAAATATTGATGAAAAATATGAATTTATATAGTCTAATCCAGAAATTTTGCAAGCAATGTTGAAACTTATTTGTGTAGTCTCAAAATTTTCTTGAATTATTTCTCACTATCAAATGCAAGTTGCATGATTTATATCATCACTTGTGTGGTTCATGGTAAAAATATGTGCCCCTTTGTCAATAAAGTTTTGAAACTCGAATGCCATGAAAGATGTTCTTTATGTAAAGGGAGTTTGTTTCGGTTGCTTAAAAAAAAGGTGCCTGGAATGGACTGGAGGCGACGGACACGCATGACATTGGACATTGTGAGTGGTATTCTTGTACTTTAAAAACATATAAAATTTATTTTTTAATTAAATGCATTTAGTTGGAGCATTAGCCTTATTGATAGTCATTTTCAGCCTGAATTAAACAATGGTTTTTTCATCAGGCACGTGGGATAAATTACCTTCATCATCGTCATCCTCCTATAGTTCATTGTGATTTGAAATCATCAAATCTTTTGGTTGACAAGAGCTGGACTGTTAAGGTTTCTGGTTCTGATTCTCTTTGTAAACTCCCCAATTGGACTGAATTTCCTTAACCTATATTTTTATGTACTGACTAAATTCCATGTCTTCTTGTTACTGGGGTACTGTTCATCATTGTAGGTTGGGGATTTTGGTTTGTCCCACTTCAAGAATGCTACATTTTTAACTGCAAATTCTGGAAAAGGCACGGTGAGTGTATCTGGACTGTTTTAGTATTCTTATAAATCTATTTGCTTCTGAATGAGACCAAGGAGTAACATATTGGATTTTCCTTCTTAGCAGCCACAATGGATGGCTCCGGAAGTTCTTCGAAATGAACCTTCAAATGAAAAGTAAAATACAATGTAATTCTTGATTTGATATATCATGAACTACTGTTTGTAGATGGATGGTAACTGAAGGTTCTTTTTCTAATTTTTAAAGTAGAACCACATGGATATTAGCAGGACATATCTTAGATTTATATAGAAGTTATGGCTGGAAATGTATGTTGCCTGAAGGAATATGAATAAAGCTATTGTTTGAGTTTCACAATGAACAGGTCGGATGTTTATAGCTTTGGAGTTATCATGTGGGAGTTGACCACTGGGAAGGTTCCTTGGGATGAACTGAATCCCATGCAGGTAAGGTTCTGAAAACCACAATTTCTTCATCCATAGTTAAATCTTATATGAAACTATTAAAAAATCCATCAAATGGCTTAATTCCTATAAACAATACCCAGTTTCTCCAAAATGTATTATTTCTTTGCTATAAGATGCTCATTGGAAGGGGTAAATTTTCATCACCGTAGTTGAGAGAATGTGTATTGTGGCTAGTTAATCCGACCATACATATTGAGACTATTAATTACAGTTTCATAATCATGAACTAGAGCTTGGAGAAAGATCTCCATCATTACATCATCATCATGACATCGTAGTATTTTGTTAGCATTGCTTGATGATATTTTTTTCTAATTTTTATGCCAGCTAACCTTGTTAAGAACCCTGACCAGACTGACATAAAGTAAAACCACATACACCATTAGAGCATTCTTTCATCCTTTCATTACCTTTTTACTTCTTGGGATTTGTGTATTAGTCAAGACTCGAGGACATTTTTTTGGTCCTGTTCTGAGTATTCTTGAGTTTTGAATCTGAAAGAACCAATGAAGTGATTTTGTGGACTGTCTAAGACTTCTCTAGACCAGTTAAGGGATTCAAAAGGATGGCCATTGTTGTATAGATATTAAGCTTTCTGTCATAAGGTATTTCATGACTGAAATTTTCTTGGGGCATGAACCATATGTTTCTATATGCTGGATGTTATTTTACTGTTATTTTTCAGTCTTTAACAGAGAATTATAATTTATTAGTATGGTATTTGCATGTCTTCTTAGTTGGTTATTTAGTAAATTTTCCAGTGGGATATTACCCCTGGTTCTGTAGTAAATATGCTAGTAGGGCATTTTTTAATTTTTTACTTGATAGTAAATCTGCTAATGGAATATCATTCTTCTTTTCCCTTGTTCTGCGACAAATCTTCCGAAGAGACATTCTATGCTCTCTTTTGGCTCTATAGAACATCACTGAATGAATATGAACTTTGCTCCAATGGGTTTGTAGCAATCTATATGTGTGATATGTTGGTTGGATGTAAGAAGTTAGCTGGAGTTCTAAATTAGCACAGCTGAGTTTTAACATGGGCACAGCCGTGAATATCAAGGGATATATCTATTGATAGGTTAGGTGTTGGTCATACTTCTTTCCATTCCTTTCTAGTTTAGAGGGACACTCATAAACTCTTTTAAGAGCACCCTGTAAATATTTGATAAACGTGTTAAACTAAAGTTTTATAAGGTAAGTAACAGACCTAACCAATTAAAATAAATGGGTGTTCACACCTTGTAAAGATTAATAAATGGTTAAAAAAAAATCTTATTAAGTGAGTAGTCCACCTAATCAAATTAAATAGGGATGTCTATGTACGTATGTAGAAGAAATAAACCTTCCTAAACAATGGATTTGTACTTGGTGGTGACACACAATATTGGACAGTATACTGCTTTGAGATTGTTTGCCCACTATCTATGGGGATATAAAACACCATCTACATTAATTTAGAATATGATTAAATAATCAAGCAATAATCAACAGTTCGATTTTCATTGTTAAATCTTAGACAAAAATGTAATGATAAATGAGTAAGGAGATATAGTTTTTATTGATTTTTCTTTGTTAATCAATGATGATTCTGCTAATGTGTTGTGATCAACGAATGAAATTGGGAATCTGAAATTAGATCTACATTGTAGAGCCTGTGATGAATTTTTTATTGCTGTAGGACTAGGTCATGCCCACAATCTGGTCCAGGGATGCATTTCTTTCATGCAATTTGGTCCTCTATTGATGCAGCCTTCTGTGTTTTGCTCCAATCTTTTGTATCTACTTTTGAACAAGGGTTTGTGTTGAGAAGCATGGCGGGGTCTGTTATTAAATGGATAGAAGATTGTTGACTTCCTTGATGCGAGTCAAGCCCCTTTGCCTATGTACAAAACTGAAGACGCACTAAGCAAATGATGCAATGTCTAGGATGTCGATGTACTGCTTTTATGAATGCTTTTTTTATAGAGGATTCCAATTCATTGATCATTACTAATGACCTAGGATTTTCTATAATTACATGATCCTAGTTACTCAACTCAATGGATTTGGAATGCAAGCCAATGGGATAACTTCAGGATTGAAAATTTTGAAGTTTGAAATTGAATAGACGAGGTCGTGACATAGACTATTATGAGGGACAAGACTGCACATGCAACCTAGTCTAGGAAGGTTGAACTCCTAAAGGACTAGACAAATCCTGACTAAGGTAATGGATAAGGCTTTTGGGGGTTATAGGATGAGGCTTAGGGGCAATTTGTGCACCAAACATGAAAAGTTGAGCACTATAGCAATGCATTTACAATAGTACAAATTGGTGTAAAACAAAGGAATAGAGGTGAAAAGTATGATTGGTATACCTTACATTTTGCCCCCACTTTGGTGTGCATGTGAAACTACATTAATCATGCATGCCAAAGTAGAATACCCAAAAATATGAAATAGCAAATAGATCCAAGATATAGGTTACGGATGATGTCTTGCATTTCTTAATGTACTTGTAGGGCAACATCCTCCATACTTGCACACACAAGTCATTAGTTGTACCTATAAAACCACATTAATGGTAGAAAAATATATGATGATAATCATTCCATTTTGTTTTATGTAGGAAATGGATAGTGTGTTAAGTGGCATGCGTAGTGTATGTTGTGTATGATATTGTGGAGTTGTGGCCAAGTTGATCCCACAAGGTACACACATGACACAAAGTCTAAAAAAGGAATCATGGTACACTCCACAATTGTGGAGTTGTGATTGATTGGCCCTTGTAATGCATACAAGCATGAAGCAGCCTTGTGAAAGGATGTGCATGAAATGGAATCATGATTTATTAGATAATCATGAGGATGTGACCAGTTGGCCCCCGTGATGCAAACAAGAATGAAGACATGTAAACTTGAGATGAAAGTCTAATTTGATGCATGTCACAATCATGAGGTTGTGTAATGCAATCAAGGATATGGAACCTAATAAATGATAAATTTATCCTTGTGGAAAGACCATAAACACCACTTACAACAGGCCAATAAGACCCCTAAGACACCAAAGAACTTGAATTTAAAGATTTTTTAAAGAGATCCAACTCCACACAAGAATTACTTGCACCTAGTCATTGAATAGCACCACATAAACCCTACTTTTGTATTGATTTTGAAAATTAATTTAAATGCTATTATTTTCTGTGTTTTTATGGACCATGAACACTCTTACAACACTTCAAAGTACCAATTTGAATCAGAAAATAATCTGAAACCCTTTACTCCTAAACTTGTCGATTTCATGGGAAATTTGTGAACACCAAACATGTTGATTTTACTTCATGAAAGTCAACAATACACAATAGTGGCTTGGGGAAATTTAGACATCATGATCCTTTATAGGATTTATTTTCTCTAAAACTTAAATAGAATAACCCCAAAAATCCACCCAAGATCCAATATGAAACTGTAATGAGCCTTGCGAATTCTGGCTCAAAACTTCTCAAATCTGTCTTTGTAGTTTTGTCAAACAGTTGCTGTAAGTGTTGATATGCAATGACTGATTGTATAATTTGATGTTTGATGATAGAATGAGCATGTAATTAACTCTACAACTGCTGCTAATATGGTAATGCACTTGTTTTTGTATTTTTCGAATGCAATAGATGAATTAAGATGCAGCAAATTCATACAAATAGTAACCTACAGCCAACTAGACATTTTGACAAACAGTTGGCAAGCAAACTAACTTAATGAAATGCAATTATATATAAGAGTCATTTTGACAAATAGTTTGCAAACAAACTCATTATCACTCCAATTCACTATTGCAAGAGTATGAAAGTGAATACAAGTTGTTTATAAGATGCAATCAGACCATATACAAATGGATTTCAACTCACAACTTAATATGCTAATGACTAAAACTCAATACCCAACTGCTGTGATTGAAATTACATTGCATAAGCAAATATATTGCTTTCTATATGACTGAAATTACATTTATAATATGCTGGTTACATTTGCCATGAACTCTATATGACTAGATGACTATAAATGCAGTGCAACAACAAAATGTGAAACCTAGAAATTCTGTAGCAGCCACCATAAAGTGATTTGATTCTTTTTATTAAAGATGTCGATGCCAGAATACTGCGCCAATACTCTTTGACCCCACACAACCCTTGGAGAATTTTATTGGAATTTTCCACACAACCCTTGGAGAATTTTATTGGAATTTTTATAGCCTTTCTAAACCAAAATCACCCCTTCCCAAGAGGGCTGCCCCTGCTTCCCTGGCAATATTTTAGAAAAATAAATATAGCCTCTAAACTCCTCAAATTTGCTATGAAAATGATTGCCAACACCAAAGGAAGCAATCCCTCAAGTGCCCACAAAATTATATCTCCTTATTGAAGAGCAATGAATGAAAGTGTAATTTCTCTCATGGTTGATCTACAAAGTGAAACAAAATTGCAGACTTCAAATAACTTTCCAAACTTTGCCAAAAATGATTGCAATTAGCACAATGAGAAAGACTGAAGTATCTTCCTCCACTATTCAACTAGGGTTGGTGTTGCACAACCGAAATTGACACTTAACCAGCTAGGTTTGATCTTTCACAAACAAAAACTGGAAATCAATAAACTAAGCATTCAACTTCAGCAGTGTAGTAGAAAAGTGTTTGCAACTCCAATGTCCAAATGCATAGCCCAAGCCTCTTTTTTATACTTGTTCATCCTCATCACCAAGAGACTTCTAAAAGATTCTTGATTTATTCCTTAAGTGACTTTATTATTTTATTGTTTTATTATAAGTCACTTTTTATTATTAAATTAATTAAATAGTAAGTCATCCTTTTTGATATTTTATTTTTTTGGAATAACTTAATAAATAATTAATTTAATAACACCTCTTGATATAATTAAATCATCAATTAAGCTATCCTCATGAAATATTAATAATTTGGACAACTTAATTAAATCACTATACCTCCAATTCGGGGATATGACAAACATATAATAAAATTAACATGAAAACTATGTAGCCCCATGCTAATACTAGCTCCTTGACCAATAACTCTAAACTTCTCCCATGGGTTATAGATATGAAAAAGACACCTCCAATTCTTTCTTCCACCTTCAAACTACTATACAATAACTAGGAAGCCAATCTTTACAATCTCCCTTCATCCCTTTCATAAAAAAATCTTCAATAGGGTTCCAAAAAGAGAAAATATCCAAGGAGTTTCCAAGAAACATCTAGAGAGAAAGTAGGAGAGAAAATAGGCTCCTTCCTCAATGTGAAACTTAATTTCAAAGTCAGATTAATTAGGAGTGAACTCTAGCAATCAAGTCATAAGTGGCATCATCCTCCAAGAAGAGTAAAATCTAACATGCAAGACTCAAACAAGACTCCTATAATATAGAAACTGATCATACAAGACTCAAACAAACAATTCTTGTGAAACTATTCTTAGTTGCAACTCCTCATGTCGATGCTTGCACCAATTTTTTGTGAAGAGGTAGCTACTAGACAGAGGAAAATTGATGAAGTGACTACTAGAATACACGAGTATAGGAAATATTATAATTTAAAGTTTCCTCTTTCTCATACCCTACCATATCTATCATATTTTCCAATGATAAGAGCATTACCATATCTATCAAATTGGATAGCAGAAGCTTCTCTATCCATTGAAGGTCATAAAATCATTGCAGACTCACTTCAGAAAAGGGAGAAACACGTCCATATATGTCCAAGGTTAAAAGGTACATTTTTATTTTTCATTCTAAATTTGCAAGTGAAAGTTCAGTAAATTCTCTTTGTCTACATTTATTCCACTTGGAAAAATAACAGTTTAAAAATTGAGGGCCATAGATATTTGTTTGAAGAAACAAAATTAGAGACTTTGTAATTTGATATAGTTGCAAAGACAAATATTAAAAAATAGTGCATAATAATATAGTTAAAATAAAAAATGAGGTGTAATGTCCCCACTCTAGTCAGTTTCAGGAGCAATTGAGTTAGCCTATTTCTTGGACCCTTGTACACTGACAGGATCTGGTTAGCGGGTCAGTGGCCTTTTTTGGTGGGTATTGTCATTCCCACTCTTTCACTTCAATATTGGATTCAGTATAGACGTTTGTAGTTCAGTGTTCGCCAAATTCTAACAACACAGAGAAATACTGAGTTTGGAGGGAGTTATGAATATTTTTGTGGTTAAGTTAATTATTTAACTTATTGGTTATTATAAAGTCAAATTGACTTTATAAAAAGGAATGCCACTTAAATATATTAAAGCGATGACTTAAGGTTATAAAGTGAAAATTAAAATCACTTGTCAATTAAAACATGCGCTCACTTGGTAAAGTGAAATTAAAACTATTGAATAGAATTAAATACATTTAAATGTATTTAAAAGGCATTTTGGCGTATCTTTTTGGGAAGTCATGCTTTTGGAGATATAAGGAAAAAGATGCAAGTCAACCTCACCTTTTGATCATTTGACATTGCATCTTTATATCTTCTCTATTGTTTTTGTTTGAGGACAAGGGTTTTAGGAAATTCTTCTTTGGAGAGCGAAAATTCTTTATTGATCTATGATTGTGAGACTATGAAATACCAGTTGAATGGTTGCTACTGAGGGAGCTTCATACAGGAGTTCATTTGTGCTTTCACCAGAGTTATTTTATTCAAAATGGGTCCTTTTTGGACTCCATCTTGGGCGTCCATACTTCTTAGCAGCTTTCCACCAGTTTCTATGTGGGGGAAAGCAAATCCAGTGTCCAGGCATTGCATTTCATCAGTTTTAGCATATCTTGCCTGGCATGCACAAATCCACTTTATTTAATTATTCTGGAGGTTTTTGGGTATGTTGATTGTATGCAATCTCTTTGTATGATTTTCCAAATCCGCAATATATTGCAGTTGCCTTTAATTTGCTTGTATTTCAGTTTTATGTACATTTTATGATTGGTGCACTTTTGTATTTATTGCTTAAAATTCATCAAAAACAAACAAAACACAAAAATAGACAGTTATAGTTCAAAGGTTGAGTTGGAGCCAGCTGGGCTCATCACATGGGGCAAGACTATATTAATCAAATCATATTTGTCATCCATCCAAAGTGAATCCTATGACCTAAACTAACACTAGGGGAGCCTCAATATGATGCAAAGCCTCTACTCATATTACACTAGGAAAATTTGTATTTATTTTACAACACTGTCAAAAGTATAAGATTTTACGTCAAAATTTTGCTGCATTGTTTAGTATAGTGATAATTCCACTAATTCACACTTATGTGTAAGTCATCATTCTTGAATTACTACATCTAATTTCTAATAAAGTTGCAACAACTATGTTTGTGACATTGACCCTATAAATTGCCAAAAAAAGAAGAGACATAATTATTTTGCAGTTTTCATTGCATTTCCCATCCATATGTGCATTGTCATGGGGTTATAAAAGCTAATGCATGCCGGTAATTCTAAAATATGCCCCTTAATTTTTTTCTTGGATTTTCACAACACAAACCAGCACTATGCCAAATGTTAGCATTAGATCCCAAAATATATCCAACTTTAAAAGATCTCAACGCCAAGAATGCACACTCAATCCCAAGGAAGGAGAGGTGTTGTCATATGGCAGAGAAAACAAAGCAATAATCTGAACTTGAAATACAAAGCTGGAAATGAAATGTAGGCGGTGATCTGACCATGAGCAATCCACGCTACCACTTGTTCAGTGGGGGGAAAGATAATTACAATGAAATACAATTTGTCCGCTGCAGTGGGCATCCACTCATGAGTGGGGATTCACCACTTTTTAGTGGGTATAAATGAGAGATTGACAAGTTCTTTTTCCACACTAGCGGTAAACCATCCAGGGGTTACAAATATGAGAAATTAACACAAATAAAATGCAGCAAAGAAAGGACTAGAACAATACTACTGTTTACAGTCTTACAGTATGAATAATAGCTGCAAATTACAAAGATTTACACTAGAATCAAAGAACAATTGAAATAAATGATCTCTCTTGTTATAATCTCTCAATCACTGAAATAAGACCCAAAAATCAGAAATTGAAAAAGTCTAATATTAAATTCTGCAAACTGAAACTCTAAATCAACAACACTGAAAACCAAGAATTTGAAAAAACTCTTACCAAACTTAGCAAACTTCTACCAAATTGAAATCTCTTCACCTCAATGGCTAGGCGACCAAGGAACTAATGTTTTCCAAGCCTCAAACTCCGAAAAATATCACAACACAAATTCCAAGACATTAAATGAATGGTACGACCCTAGGAGAGGGTCGACCTCACTTAATAAATCAACCACTTCTTTATAAATTCTGATTTTGCACAAAAGGAGGTGCCTCAAGCAGACAATTTGAAAGAACTAATTTACCCATGTGCAAATAAAATTCACCCTTAAAGCTGTATGCAAATTTGCCTTGTAGCCATTAATGAATCAGCAACACAAAACTATGAAAATAACATCAAATTCTCCACTAAAAGAACTGAAACAAATTGCAAATGCTCTCTAGGAGGTTGGTCCCCAATATCCAATACCAAAACTGCATCAAAAACTCAACATACAATTTACCACAAAATCCAAAGCTCTCTTGAAATGGTACAGTCTGCTAAGAAGGGCGAACTCCAAGATAAATTCAAATACTTCAAAATAAATTCTAAAAATCTGCAATTAGGGGCGCCTATAGCATAGGAATCAATATAACCAATACCCATAAGCAGAATAAAATCATACAAAGAGCTGTATTGGAAAATTAACTTCAGCCATTGAATAACCAACAAGTAATAAACTGGAAAATATCACCAAAATTCACCACAATGAAGCTCTGTATGCACTTCTGAGTGAAGCACACTCCCAATTGACCATCTAGGGCGCCATAGTTTCAGGCCCGAAGAATGGTGTAGAAAAGCTAAGCTTCCCCTTAGCCAGGTTTTGAAATCAATTCAACAACATTTCGATATCATAAACCGAAGATCAGAAATGAATGAGCAAAGGCTTGCTTTTATAAAATTGAAGGTGAATGTTGGCTCTTCAGCTTCCATCTTTTTTTTCCTCCAAAAGAGACACCCATTTCACTTTTGAAATATTTTAACTTTTTAAAATATTAAATTCACCTTTCTAGGCATCCAAGACTTGAGGAGAAATATTTACTTTAGAAATATTTAAATAATCTCTCAATGAGGCGTCCACCCTCAAAGGCCACCTTTTAAAACAACTTTAATTCATTAATACTAGGCCAAGGGGGCCAATAAGAAATTATAACATTAATGACTTAGAATAAATCATTTTACCCAAAATGAGCCTCAAAATGCTGAAAGCCAAATATGCTCCAAACTGCACTGCTCGAAATGGAAACTGGGCTGACTACTGATGCTACTGCCCAAGATGGCACTGCCAGAAATATAACTTACTAAAAATAGTAAATTCTAAATTTTTTCCCAATGCCTTTGCAAAACATACCACTGCAAAGCTCTCTGAAAACCCAGAAAACTCCACCAGACATGCATTTGAAACTCTAACATACAAGCCATCAAAAATGCATCAGAACCCCTATAAAATAAGAAACCCTAATTTTACCTCTGATGAGCCTATGGGCTTCCAGAAATAGGCTATTAGTCATAAAGGGCGTATAGCTAAGATGGGGACATTACAAATTCCACATACGAATAACCATGTGCTAGATTTCTATTGGTAGCACATATCCCTTTCACATATTGCCTAGGCACCATGTCACATCCTCCTCTCATGCCTTAAGGTCTCTTTCACATACCCTGGGTATATTAAAATAACCATTTTCTTCCACATACCAATGGGTATGTGCTATGCCCTTAATCCTATAGTGTACATAGGGTTTTTAATAGTCACCTTATTGCTAGCTTAACTCTTAAATAAGTTCTATGATCATTAGTATAGTTTTATATAGGTATTTGATTTGACCTAGGAAGCATCCCAAGCATAAGTATGATGTAAATATGAGCTAATAGCTAGTTTAGCATCATCATATTTGCAAATTATTTTCCTTTTGGAGAGTGTTGGAGGTTTTCCCCTTTGAAGTGGCTTATTAGTCTCAAGAATAATTTAGTACTTATAGCATATTTTCTATTATATTCTTCTCTTGCGCAAGTTATTTCATTATATTATATTAAAATAGGATATAATGAAATTCCTGGTAAAATTTTAGGAAAGTATATAGAAAAGGAAAACTATTTGGAGAGATAAGGAACCCTCATATACTATAGGAACAACTTCAAATTCTCCCAAGATAATGCTACTAGACTCTCAATTATTGAGAGGGAATAACTAATTTGCATGGAAAAAAAAGGGTTCAAACCTAGTTGGATTTTTAAGACTTGTGAGATACTGTAAACAACACACACAAGGTCTATAATAGATGCCAGTGAATAGTGAAGGTTTGATAAGGCCAAATTAATCATTTTGTTTAGGGTCGCAACTGGGATACAACCTCATATTAGAACTAAAAAAAATGCAAAAGAAATATGGAACAAACTACAAATGTTGTATGAAGCAAAGAATTAGAATCAGATTCTTCATCTCTAATGTTAGTTGCATTTCTTGATAATGTACATTGGTGAAAAATTAGAAGAGTTCTTCAAAAGAGAAGTAGAATTGAAGACATCACTCCAAGTGTTAGGGGAAACAATCTTAGATGACTCTATTGTGCCAATCATCTTGAGAGCACTACCCCTTCCTTTCAAGTGTTTATTACCTATCTCAATGTAGCTAGAAAAAAGCCCACATTTGAAGAGTTGGCGAATTTACTTTAAAGTTTAATAGGAAGAAGCAATTCAAGATGAGATCACAAACTCCATGGGAAGTCAAGCTCTCATATCACAACAAGGAAATAATTTTGGATGTTGAAGTGGTCCACCCAAACCAAAATAGGACAATCAATCTAAATAGAAAAAGAAATGACCCATTTGTGGAAAGAAGGGGAATACTCTCTAAGAGTGTTGAGACAAATCCTTTTCAAATGGAGAATCAAGCTAGAAAAGTCCACACCAAAAATCCCAAAGCAACAAGAACAAGAATCCCGGATGGAAGAAGAAATGTCAAAATCAGCAAGGGAATGTTGCTTCCACATAAAGTTTTGATGAAAAGGATTTTTCATATGTTATAAAAAAAAGCATATTCATTTAAAATCTTGCTTCAAGTCTTAATTTTTTAATAGTTTTGTGCTTACACCTGGATTAAAAACATAGTCATTTAACAATTGACATTTAATGCAAAATTCAATTGAAATCTTATACAGTGTGCATACTTGCATACTTGTAAATTATGTTTATGATTTACGGTTTAGTTAGGTCTTAGGGAGATTCCCCTTATAAGTCGAGGAATGGGTCTACCATATGTGTTTTTCTATTTATTTTTTCTTGTAAGAATTAAATTAAAATTATGCTAACAGTTTTCCTACATCTTTCTTTTTTTGTCTACACTCTTGTTACATATATTAGAACCTCAAGGGGTAGGCTAATAAAAAGAGCATCTAGGTGAAGAGTATGTTATCATTAAATATAAGAATAACCTAAACTATTGTCTTCATTCTTATTGTTATTCACCTAATATCTCTAATATCTCTTTGCAACCTTGGCCACTCCTTTTGATCTCTTTTGCTAAATGAGCCTCAAGCGGCTCTTCTTCTACTCCCTTCTCTTCTAGAGAGAGTTCCTCCTTCAAATAAAATCCACCTACCTCTACTCTTCCTAACAAATATTCACTCTTTAAATTCTCCAAAATTCCTAGGCAATGGATTTAGTGGCTTTTAGACTTCCTCAAAGAAAAGGAAACCCTTTTTTTCATCCTAGAGCTAATTTATAGCAATACATCTCTTGCAAAGAAGCGGTTGATACCACAATATTTCTATAATTTGTAATCTTCAATACGTTCTAGATGGACCATCACCTCCTTGCCCTCTACTTTTTCCTCCAATGAGTATGATCATGTTACCTTGGCCTATAACTCTTTTGTATTCAACCTTTTCTTTTGGTCTTAGTATTCTAAAATCTCAAACTGAGCAATCTACATCTCCACAACAATCCCTAGACTTATAGTCCACACCCTTCCCGACCATTGCAATGTTGCTACAACTTCTTGTGTTTCTAGGGTAGATGGTAGTGGACTAGTTAAGTCCACCACCATTGTAGGCCAATGACTTGATTCACTCTATTCAATGGTCTCCATTTTCTAATCACATCTTCTACCAATTGAAAAAAAGAGCTTTCCTTAGTTTTTATGGTAATATTTCTTTGCATTGAAGTGGTTTGGAATCCTTAGGATCTATAGGGAACTCTTGAATTCCTATTTCCAGGACATAAACCTTTGCATAAAAAAATTTATAGGGAAGGGAATGTATATAGCCTTTTGTAGTATTAAAGGATGAATGTAGAAGTAATAGTTGTTTCCTATGAACAAATAACACATCCTTGTAAATTTTATCCATAGTCACATCTAAGATGTGGCATCATGTCACATTCAATGTTTTCATCTATCTCCCCAAACTCTAATGGAATTTATGATTTATGTGTCTTTTGTAACTATCTCCAAGTATTCTTGTATGTGTTGTGCCAAGGGTTTCTGCTCATCCCACACTATTGATTCATCCCTCTTAAGCAATATTCCTATAAAATATGGTGTGTACAATTATAATGCCATATTTTTGGATTATTTGTAACTATTTAATATTTTTTCTTGTAATAATTCTAAATTAACTTAGATAGCTAATGAGATCTAATATATTTTCATATTTTGTATTATTTTCAATTAGAAAATATTATTGTTTCTTGTATAAATATAATTTATGATAGATGGGTGTTATTTATTCCTAATCAACATTTGTGACATATTAGTGTTTGATATTTATATGTAGAATGTCATGTGATGTTGATTTTGTAATGTATATCATTCTTTACTAATGTACTCTTCATTGTTTTTGGTTTTATGGGAGGTTCATCCCTATTGAGGGAGAGCATCACGGGGAAGACATTGCCACATTAGCATAATGCTGAGAATAAAGACAACCCATGTGCAAATATCCCATTTAGTGTATCTTCATGATATCTTTTGTGTTGTCTATATCTCTGGTTGTGAATACATGGGTAACATATCTTTGTTGTCTTCTTTTATAATGCATTGTCAACTATCACTTTGTTGTTTCATCTTGTTGAAATTGGTTTGTCATCATCTATTTTGATCGGTGATCATTTGTTTCAATATTTAGTCACTAAAATATATGTTGGTTGATTTGTCTTGTTTTATGACTATGGTTGTAAGATGCATGCTTGTGATTCACATTTCATATCTTTACCAAGTTTTTTTTGAGTGTTGGGTGGCAATGCAAATTTACTTAAAAGGCTTTGTATATTTTGAAGTATGCGGACGATTTTGATTGGCATTCACTATAGGCTTGGGGGAAAAACATTTGAAAATTTATGAAATTAAAATAAAAGAATAATTTGTTAGGTGGTTGCAAGCTTGGCCAACTAGACAATCTTATTCATTTATTGATAAGTACATTGGCATCAATAGATGCACTATCACTAGAATCCAAGGGTATCTTAGGTAAAAATCCTCAATTTTTGGCAGATTGACTGAATTTGGTTTATAGTTAAGCTCAATTGTGAGCATGATCGCATGATAAGGATTTGAATTGGGATTTTGGTTTAGTGCAATATGAATTCAAAGTAACATTACTGTTCTTATCACCTAAATTGTGGGCATCTTTCATAAAATATTTTGATGGTGATAATTTTTGGATAGAGAAGAGATGGTGGAGGCTTGGCTTAATGAATTTTGTCATTGTGTGTCTCTAGATTAATGGATATGATTACAGCCTTTAATTTTAAGATATAAGCTTTGTTTGTTTTTGAATATGAAGATCATTATGAGGCAATGTATTGGCATGAGCTAGGATTTTATTTTAGAATGAGCACTCAGTTGTTATAGAATTATAGGTGTATTGTTTTCATACACCATCAAACCCATTTTATTATGAGGATGAATGTTAAAAACCTAGAACAACGCACATATAAATTTGTTTTAAAAAGGATTCAATTTAAACTAGAGCTATTGCTAGCTCAATGGCACTATTGAAGTAACCCTAGTAGCTTGTCAAGATTTGTGTGCACAAACCCACAAGTTGACAAAGTGTTAAATGAAGTTAAAATGTTTTAGCAATGGTCTAGAACTCTATTGGCATAGTTATTATTTTTATGTATGGGTTGTTGTATAAATTGATATTATCATGACTTATTACTATACTTTGATCACTATCAAAAACTTTTTATAGATTTTTTTCTTGAGAGCATATGTGGGATTTGATTCTGTCCTAGTAAGGACTGCACTTATTCTATGTTAAAAACTGGAACTTGTCTACACACACATACTTGAATACACATTTATAATTATATATAATTATATATGGAATGACAATCAATTGTGCACTCAAGAAGTACGTGTGAATGGAATAATTGTCAACTTTGTATTCAGATATCACATACATATATGTGATATCATGTATATGGACTGAATGTTGGCCTTACATTTGATTGTCACATATATATTTAATATTATATATATGGTATGAATGACTTTCTTTTTTTTCTTTTTTCTTTTCTATATGGTATGAATGACTTTGTATTTAACTATATCATGTCTTTACTCTTGTCATAGGAAAAATAATGAACTTGTGGCAATGGTAGTATTGTAGAATTCTCTTTTCAATTATAATTGTTGATAATTTGTGTAGCTTCTATTCAAGTTATATGAGATGGTCTAGTTTATAATGTATATTGCTTGATCATATTACAACTATTACAAAAGATACAATCATAGCTATAATTGTGAAGGGGAAATATAAAGATTTAATTTAATTGAAATTATTGATAAATACAAAACCTTATTGGGTTGCTATCTAATTACATTATTGTCCAGAGTGTATCCTAGAAAGGATGGTGGAACCACTATTGTATTGATTTCATTTAAATGGTGGATTTGCTCTCATCTTATAATTTATTTTAATTACTTTTTTACTATTTCAATGAGTTCAATTCTTGTTGGTTGGAAAGATTTATATTTTATATGATTGATGTGTTTTTAAAATCACATTATTTATCTTCATGTCAAGTTGTTCAACCAACTAAATAAAATGGAGGGGCCTATGGGGGCCTATGCTGATTTATTAGGATTGATTGAACAACTACATGTAGTTAAAGGGAGAGTGATTGTTATTTTTTTTTCTCAGCCTATTTAGATTGTTGGTTAATTGAAAGGAATGGCGGGGCTCATAGAGGCCTTGACCAATGTTTTTGAAGTACTATGCACTCTAAATGAGGTGCAAATTCCAAATCCAAGATCTACTACAAAAGAAAGATTGTGGAAATTATTGGCACCATGTGGCTTAATTTGGATGGTGACTTTGATTTGTATGTGACAAGGGAATGTTAACACCATTGATATATATGAGAGAATATTGATAATATTTTGATGTTGTGGTAAGACGAGTCGAGACCTAATCATGATTTTTAAATGCTTAAGGGATAGTGCTTATGAAATTATCATTGTTTTGTGATTGAGTCATAGTGGTCATCTACACGTGTTCTAGTTTGTTCCTATTTGGTGTGCTCTTGTGACTCTCTCTATGAAGGGTAGGGTCCCATCTTTTGAAGTGCCATATGGGGGAGCCATATAACTCTACAGTAGGTGATAAATCACTCCCATGATGTTCTTTGTACCTCAGTCACTTCATATATAGTATGTTGTATGTATTCAATGCAGCATTAGATAAATTTCTTAAACATCAGTATAATGTGATGATTCCTTTACTTAAGATTTGAAAATGATATATAAGTATTTCCTAACCTAAACCATGATTTTTAGATTCTTTTCTCAATTCAGCTTGGCGTCTTAATGGCGCCCCTTCCAAAACACCATGGTGTGATGATAGAAAGTAAATTATCCCATTATGTTATATGATGGTATAATGTAATCTGAATATATATATATATATTGTATACACAATTGATAGAGTCTATTTAGTAGTTGTAATTTTCTAAGAAGGTTATTACATTATCTATTACTATAATTCATTTACATTTGTGAATACAAATGAAATGAAATAAAAATGCATGATTGAGACTTTCGTTAACGTGTCATGTAAATGCAACATGATTTTATTCTTTAAAATTTGAAGTGTTGTTGATAATATGATTTGATTGATTTAAGTAATTTATGAAAGCTCTTGAATGTTATTAGTACCCATATGAAACTCAATGTTTGTATGAACTGGTTTCTATTTTTTTCATCAATTTGTCCTCATTGTGTTATAGGTCAAGATTAGTGGTAGTGCTCTCTAGTTAGGTTGCAAATTCATTATGGTGTGGTCTTGTTTTTTCAACTAATGACTATTGCAAGATGTTTAAAGTTTCACTATTTATGTAATGTCCCCATTTTTACGTCATGTTTCATGAGTGTTGGCTAGTTTTTGAGGTTTTTTTGTAAGATCCAAGCAAGTTGGGAAAACTCCAAAGTTATTGGAGGACATAGTTTCGGAGTTACAAGGTTTCTATTATTGGCAATGAGCTCTGTGGGAAATATTGATCTGAATGACACTCTCTGAAGTGTTTTATGACTTTTGGGGTGTTCTCCAAACTTCTTGGAAAGCACGTCTATTTATAGTAAGTCACCAAATTGGTTTCTATTATTCACCTATTGCCTTAGTATCATATTAGTGTGGTTAAATTTGGATTTCAATGTGTTTCAAGATTTTTCGCAACTTCGGGTGAAATAATTAAATTATTCACTTAAGTTATAATGTTTTATCTTGATAACTTAAGTGTAATTTATTTTAGAAAAGGTATTTAATTCCCCTTTTGGACGCCTAGGAGAAATAAGGGGGTCTTTCACGTGAAAAAGGTTTTATTTTTATTTTAAAAGTGAATTTGATGGAAAAGATTAAATGTTTGCACATAATGAACTATTTAATTTAAAGCAAAAGTGTTTTTGAAAACCAATGAAAAAGCAAAAGTGCTTTTGAAAAAGGAAAAGCACTTTTCAAAAAGATAAAAAGAATTTTTTGAAAAAGCAACAAAAAAGCAAAAAATTACTTTTTTGAAAAAGTAGTGAAAAAGCAAAAGCACTTTTTTGGAAAAAGAAATGAAAAAAGCTATAAAAGGAGGTGTTGGGGGCTCATTTGGATATGTTGAAGAATGATAATCTTATGTTGCCGAAATGAGTTTGGTTCTCTTCAATCTTTGAGGACGAAATCCCTCATAGATTTCTAGTTTCAAAATTGCAAGATATTCCCTAGCTAGACTGTGGTGTGATTCTAGCCAGGAGTCACCATTGAAGTTGCTTTGAAGTTTCAATTTTGGTGTTCTAGTATGAATATTTTGATGATGTGATAAGTCATTCAAAGTTGTCTAGAAACATGGTTATAGCTTGCATTCATTTTGGGTGCAGGTGAGAGTGATTTGGTGAAGTTTTTTGAGTTTATATCTTGTTGTCCAAACTATAACAACAGGGTCTCAGACCTCTTGCAGACCTACACCAACCATCTATTTGCCAATATTTGAGGTATATTTGTTAATTCTATGATAGGTGGTTAGTTTTTTGATGTGTTGATACATGTGGGGATGTTCTATCAATTTCTTACATGACCATACTTGTAACAACAGATGCATATCTTGAATTTAGAAGTTTTCAAATGAGCTAACATTGTATCATTGAGTGGTAGTACCATTAGTGAATTGCTCTTGATATTTTGTTGTTACCCCACTGAATAAGTGGCATATTGGGTCTCACTCACCACTAAAAATTGAAAGAGTTGCTCTATATTATTGTATTTTATCACTGTTGAAAAGTAGGAGAGTTGGCTTTACATTTCTAGTATTGTTTGATGCTTCCCCATTGAAAAGTGGAAGTGCTAGGCTAACTCCACTGGATAAGCAGATTACTTTCAGCTGCTTCATTTCAACTATTATTATAATCCCATACATCGTATGCTCTCACCTCACCCACACTAGGAACTTGGTGATCAAAAAGTGGAAAGGAAAATTGTTTAGCAATTTACATTCTATTCAACTAACAAGTTTTCAAAAAAAATTAAGGGTGATTATTACAATTTCAAAGAGAAAATTTATGGAATTTTCGATCAATAATGTCTATGACAATGAAAGGAAAGTATGAAGTGGTGAAAACTATGAGGAACTATTTAAAAATTCTTCTTTTGGGTTAAGGGAATGAAGATATCCTCTTGGACACATTTTTTGGGTGGTTAATCCATCTACTTTCCCCACCAAAAGTGGGCTAGAGGTTAAGTAAAGTGTACCTTGGAAAACTTAGAAACAAGCTATGTAAATTCTACACTTGGAAGCAATTAGCAATTGGGCACACTTTTTCATGGCTCAAGCCACTATAACATCCATCCAAAAAGTGGCAAAGATAGCTAAAATTCATTCTTAGCATAAAAAAAAATATTAGTCATAAGTGACACATTTTTGTGTGGCAAAGCCATTGACAAATTCTATTGGGATAAGGTGTGTTGCACACCTTGCATGATACTCATAATGTAAAATATAGTATTTAGTTGTGGTGCATCTAGGAAATCTAGGGGGGTGTACATCACATGGGTTAGACATTCTTAGATGTGCGTTGTATGTTGTATGTATCATTGAGACAAATATTTAATGTGGACTGCACATTGGGAAAACATTTAATATTGAGAAAACATAGTATCAAAAGGAAAATATTAGTACCAAAAAGTAAATAATGGGGATATGATTTTGTAAGCTCATGTTTTTAAAAGCACACAGTTTATGTAATACCACTTGGTGGTTTTGTGCAAGCTTGTTATTATAAAATCAACCACATGAGTAGTTGTTGAGCTTGGCTATCATAATGTTTGGCTTGTTGTCTAATCTTATTAGGCATCTTTTGTAGGTTGCATATATGAGGAGAGGAAGCATGGATTAGGAGGTTGGTTAGATGATTCACATTTTCTTGTTTACATGGAGTGCAATTAGGGATTTTGGTTTTTAAAATCCTTGTACGGATACTTTAAAAGTTTATTGTAATATTTGTTCATGAGATAATATAGTATGTGAGTGTTTTTTAAGGTTGGGTTTTTTTTTGCTTATGAGGTTTTTTCCAAGGTACATTTTGTGTCATCTTGATGGTATGTTTGTCCATTATTTTGCATTGTGAATTTTGAATGCTTGTTTGCATATTGTGGGTTATGTGGAAATAATTATTATGGCTACAAATTTCCTTTCAAACTTTACCTAAATTATGAAAAATGGATGTCTTAGTGAAAATAACCCAACAAAAGGAAGGAAAGTGAGCTTAAAATAATGCACACTTTTGAATTGGTTTAGCCATGAAACAACTCTATTTGGCTTTTAATGTGTGGCAACAACATTAGTGAAGTGCACCAATGGGAGAGTCAATTATCAAAGTAAATGTTGAGCACACCTTTAGGTGGAATTGCTACATGAAAACTCCATTTGTCATATTCATTAGTGATGCTTTTCTAGAAAGAAAAGTGATTAGAAAAGGACACAAAGAAAAGACCTTGAAAAGATTCACCTCAAACATGGAAGTTGGAAAATTTGTAGTGATCTTCTCCAAGCTAAAATTGACTAAAAAGGGAACCTAATCGCATAAATATGATGTCAACGCCATTATGAATCTCCTTCAAAGGCTAGGTGCACTTTTTCAATGGTTTAAACACTAGTTTTCTTCACCTAAAGTCAATTATGAAGTAAAAGTTTATAGGCTAAGCATGAAGTACCTATATATGCCATCCATCCCTCATTCCAACCCCCAAATAAATTTACTTTTATTGATCATAGAAAAAACTAGGCCTTTGTAATGACCTATCCCTTGCGTAAATTAATTTTTTTCAATTTTACTCCAAACGTATAAAGGTAACAAGTAACAAAGGAAATACAATAAAATTTTTCCTTTCTTCATTGATAAATGCTTACAAGTTACAATGTAGTTCCACATGAATTCCATTTTCATTGCAAATATAAATCAGAGTACAAAAGTAAAATGATTACATACATAGCTCAAGAGCTTTTGAACAAATAGTAGTAAGACGGTCCAAGTTCCTTTCCTTTCAAATCTTGGAGCATCGGTTGCTTGTTGTGGAGGAGAAACATCACTCGGGCACTTTTCCGCCAACCACAGACTTATAATGCAGTCCCTCGCACACCTATTGTTTGATAGATTGGCCCTCCCTCTGAAAGAAGAGATTGGTAGGATATTCGTTAACGATTACCAACTAAGCATAGTGTTGTGTCCTACACAACTAGAACCTTGCTATTTCACAATATCGAACTAGTATAAGGATCACAATGAACTAACAGTGTAGTCTCAACTAACTCACATCTATGTGGAAGTTGTACACTTCACTACTTTGGCCAAAGTATTCTTAGTCAGTACTTTGAATGAAGGTCATCTATCATAAACACTACTCAAGGCCAGTTTGACTGAAGGCTATCTTACACTACACATAGGCTTATGTCCTTCAATGGGTAATCAATCACCCCAAACTACCTACAACAATCTATCTACTTAGAAATGAAACAGTCTACAAGTATCTTATATAGTTCCTCCTAATCAGGAAATCTTTATCCTCAGAGTATTTAGCTTACCATAGTTAAGCTAATAACTTAAGCCGAAAAGACCTTACTTGACTCTGCCTTCATTTCAAACCTAGTAAATATTAACTATTACCATCATATTCTCCTTACATGGAGACCATACAAAATATGCAATTTCACACTAATATGCATTTTAAACCTCCCCATAAATTCTTTCACATAAATTCACTTCTTATGCACAAATAAGTAAACATTTCTCTTAATAGCTCTTTTCCCCTACAAACTAAATTGTATTCAGGAAATAACCTTTAGCCTTTGCACACACAAAAAACACAAAGAAACATATATATAACAATCAAATTCAAAATTGAAAGATGAAGAAGGTTTCATGCCTGATTATGAGCTTTCCTCAAATGACACAATTCCAATCCTTCTCTTAACAAAACCCCTCAATATTGATAGAGTTCTCACTCAGAAATAGACTCTCAAATGATGAATATAGAACTATATTAGAATAAACTCATAATGTGATGATAATATACTGGTATTTCCTCTGTTTTTATCACTCAAAAATAAAATATGATTTCAAGACAAAGAAATTGTGGAGCAAACTCAGAAAATGATAGAAATTCGGATTTTGCAAGTGTAGTATGCAGAATGTAGTGGCGGCTATATAGAGCTAGAAACCCATCGAATTCCACTTCTACAGGAATGTAAGTTGCCAGGACTGTATTTTGAATATTTCAAATGATAAGTGGCGGGTTTCTACTCACATAATTAGTTGTTTGGAGATTAATCAACCTCCAAAATGGACAACAAGATGAAGAAAGTTTCAAATAGCACATGTTCCAAATGAAGAAGAATGAACACCTACAAGAATGGCGCCAACAATGATAATGATTCATCAAACTGGAAATGGTCAAAGACAATTGCAAAACACCTCATTCTTCCTTATGTTGTGTCAACCATTTTCCAATTGGGTTTGAATTTTTCTTCCCAGGAGAATTGCTCCTCCCAGGCACATGTATTTCTAGTGCCATTCATTTTTCACGTATTTAACTTTTCAATAGTTTGAAAGCAAATATTTTGGTTTCCAATACTTTAAACATTAACATTTGAAGTGATAGGGAAATATTTCATTTTCCCCATGTTTCCATGATTTAAATTTATGAAAATGAGAAAATCCTGATTTATAGTTCGTAATAAATAATTGGTTGAGAGATATTCATCGATTTTCATAACTTAGACTTTAATATTCACTCCAAGTGATATAATACTTTATCCACTTTAAGAGATTTATAATATTATTAAACTATATATATTATAGTTTTATTTACTTTACTATATATATAAATATATATATACATATACATATTTATTCGTTGAATACATATATTGCAAGCCAGTCAGCATACTTTCAATATATATATATATTGCAATATATGTATTCAATGAATAAATATGTATATATATATATATATATATATATATGTACATATATATATATATATATATATATATATGTACATATATGTACATATATATATATGTACATATATATATATGTATATGTGTGTGTGTGTGTGTGTGTATACATGTGTCTATGTAAATTCCAAGGAAAATATTATAATAAAATTATTAATATACACATATATCACTGGTTGTGGGTTTATATATACATGTATATACATTTGTATATTTTCCTCTATGTGCACATATATATATGTATACCATATCGATGCATTCATATGAGCATATCCATTTGCCATCATACGTTTGTATTGATACGAATATACCTATGGGTACGTGCTTATACTATATACATGTATATATGCTCACCTCCTAATAATGTTACCATCTTCATGATCATAATAACATAAACAAATACATGGATAAACATCACTTATGCATGCATACAAAAGTAGACAAGACTCCTAATGTCAACATACAAGCCTACAGATGACTTACCCATAACTCAAACAAACTGACTTAGCTTACTCAGTCTAAGGGACGTGTGTGTATGCTCAAATGGTTCTCGTTACCATTTACCTAACCAAGCTCCTCTCCCGAGTGATATTTCTCCTCTACTTGGAGGAATGGTTCGCACACCTACATTCTATGACACGATAATGAGAGTCATATGTTCACAAAAAAATAGTATACATGAAACATCTCAAAAGTTAGAATAAACATTATTCAACAACTTGCATGCAACATTCATCAAGAATAACATCAATAGAACTCACATTTAAATGAGACAATCATTAAATGGTGACACATTCATACTGATAACAAGAAATAGCATGTTTTATTCATCACATTGATTCAATCATTACAATCAATTTCCCTATGCAATAGTAGCTATACAATCGGGGTGCAACATACTCCCCCCCTTATGATTCATTGTCCCCGATGAATTAAGGTATTATTCAAAAGCATAAAGAAAACTTAAAACTACATTTTATTTATCATTCTTGAAAGCTTCAAGAATTTTTGGTCGGTGTAATTTGGACATCAACTTGTCTATCATCCATGGCAGCATGTTTCCTCTGCTAAAACATGCCCTTTTGAGTAGGCAGTGAGTTGCCATGTTTTCGGGTACCAAAACTTTTGTTAGGACATTCATTTGCATAGTGATTACCTATACATATAAAGTATCTTGCTCTTGGTCCTCTTTTCTCCATGGTTTCCCCAGTCTTATTAACACCTTCACTAGCTCTGCTAGTGTCACTACTGAATTTAACACCATTTTTAGGACGTTCGTCGGTGGTTCGACAAATCTTTGTCGGTGTAGCGACGAAATGATGAAAACATTTTCGTCATTTTTTCGTCGCACGTCCGACGACAAATTAAACGTTGAAATAACGGTGTAGTTTCGTCAGTCATCGACATCATAAAATGGCTTGGATATTCGTCGGAATATCGATGAAATGGGCGTTGAAAGAACACCAAAAGTTCGTCGCCAGTTCGAAAAAATGGGCAAGTATTTATGACAAAGCCTTCGTCGTAGCTAAGCAACTTCTTCAGACCTTTTATGTGGTTCGTCAGTGACGTCCGTCGAAATTGTGATGAAAAGGGCAAGGAGTTAGACGAAGTCTTCATCGCAGCTAAGCAACTTCGTTAAACCTTTTCTATGATTCGTCAGTATACTTCATCGCAATTACGATGAAATTGGCAAGGAGTTATGACGAAGTCTTCGTCATAGCTATAGAAACTTCGTTGGACCTTTTAGGTGATTCGTCTGTTGTGTTCGTCAAAATTTCAATGAAACAATGTAATTTTTTTAAAAAAATACATTCGTTGAAATGTACCATCGGTGAGAGATCAAGCAAGTCACATCCCTTCGTATTCAAATCTTGGGAAATTATTTTATTCGGTCATTTTCCATGTTTATTTTATTATTGATGCAAAGTGGCAGGGGAAGACAATCTCTTAAGAGCTTCTCTCAAATACTCTTAGATAGACTCCTTAATACACCATACAACTAATGAGCAACTTAAGCACTATTTTAAATCCACACACCCAAATGCAATTAGGAGGCTTGGAAATGACTCAAAATCTCTTAACATGGCTAAACTAAGCCAACAAACAAGACTTCTCACTTGGGAACACTCTTTCATCTATCACTGCCATATTAGGCCTTGTAGCCCTATCTAATGGGACAATCAACATAAAATCCTTCTAATGACTGAAACCAAACCAAACTCACTAGTTTTTGACACTTGATACTATCCTCCACAAACCCTCAAAACCACAAGTTTTGACTCCAACACAAAAGGTAAAAAATGACCTATTTTCTAATGCTACAAGGAGGCCTAAAAGACACTTTTCAATCCATCATATTTTACCTATCTTTATTCACTCCTAGCGCTTTAGATAAATTTGTGTAAATGAGACAGAAATGTGAATCTTTTATGACAAAGAAAATTCTTAAAAGGAGGGGGGAGAGAGCAAAGGGTAGGGGGCAAGAGAATGCTTGAATGTATAGCAAAGTATAACATTTTGATCATTATAACAATGAAACGAATCTTAAGTTTGAAGCATTAATATCATTTACAACATTTATGATCAAGAATGAATGTAAGTAGAGAAACTTTTGCATACCTGCAGATGGTACAAAATTTCATGGTTAAGTCGAAGCCTCCCATCAACAACAAGATCCAAATATCCATGTATCTATCTCAATCGAGCCTCTAAACCCTTCAAAGCGCTGTCAATTTTTCCACTAACCTGTTATGCACAAAAGTCAAATTTTAGAGTTATGTCACCACTAAAAACAAAGAAACAGAGCTTTGAAACCAAATCCACACACAACACAATGTGGTATTCATACAAAGCCATACAAACAAACTAAACTCAAACATTGGAATGGAAACAACTTAAATTATGATGTAGAGTATGGATTCAGGGTATAAAGAATCATTTTTCTGCCACCATAGTGAAAAGTTAGCACTTTCTTTCATCTTTGCATATTGGTTTGATGCTTCAAATGATGCATTTCTTATATTGAAAAGTGCATTACCTTATTGAGCTTCTCTTTGTTTCGAGAATAGTTTAATATTCTCTACTTAACAGGGCCAACCACGTGATGGTGGAAGCTCATTTGGCCCCTTCCCCCCTCACATCACTCTCAATTCCCCATACCCAATCATATAACATTAATCATTCATTCATATATAACATTATCCATTAATAACATATAACATTCATTCATTAACATATAACATTCATTAATTAACATATTCACATTCATTCATTAACATATAATATTCATTCTTTCAGTTTACATATTATCAAAAATATGGTTGTCATGATATGATTACAATCACTTTTTTTTTTTTCCTTTTTTAAAGCTACATAAATCTGAAGTGGAGTATCATTTTCTAAATCAATATTTGTCCCCCTTTTAGTTGTTTTTCCCTTTTCTTGTCATCTTAATGTATGCCTAGTCATCTACTCATGACGTGGATGCTGCTGTAAGGGGGGTTCTACTGCAATAACAAAGAAATGTTAAACCGATATGTTTTATTATTATTGTTACAAGTATTTATTAATTAAAAGAACATTAGAGTGGTTCTCTTTACCTGATGGTCCACATCATGTTCCTAAACTTTTGTTATAGACTCCATGCTCAACATGTGAACACCCTCTAAATCCTCGATCTATAGTTGAAACATTAAAGGTTACATTAATTAATACACCAATTGAAATTAGATATGTTTAAGAGAACATGAGAGTGGTCCTTTTTACCTAATGGGGCCACATCATGTTCCTGATCTTCTCTAGCCTGATTATGCTCAACATGTTGATGACACTCTACATGCTCTAAAATTGAAACACGAAAGGTTACATTAATTAATACACCAATTGCAATTAATATTGGTCCCTTGCATACTTTAGATAGGTACCATCTTTCCAAGGACTTTGGTTCGGTTGAATGTTTTATCACCGAACAACACAACTAAACGGTTAATGAGCTAATCTTTTAAATCTTGATTTTGGGCATTCCACCGTGTACGTATGGTGGGCCCGAAGAGCTCCAATGTAATATCACTTAGATGTTTATAAAAACATCATTTCCTGCAAAATGATCATGGGATCAATAGTCTAAAAAGAGCGATCAATAAGTAAATTTCAATTGGATTATATATAATAATAATTAAAACATTTTAAAGTACCTGGGACCCTCTCTATCTTTATGGGAACGAAATCCTCGGTCACCACAAGTGTGACTGAAAATGTTCCAATACTAGTAATACGGGAAGATCCAAAAAATGTTGCTAAAACATCACCAGTACTAGTGGCCTCTGCATCCCTAGGTACATGTCCTGACACATGTTCTGGAATGTGCTCGCTGCTAGAGGGTGCATTAACGATGCCTGCATGGTATGTAAGTTGCCGCATTTCAAACGCACAATATAGACACGTAATGATGGGGTCGATGATGTGATGTATGTGTAGGAAGATCAGATGGACACTTGTACCAACCCCTACTCCTCGGGCAGCACTTGCAGTACCCTGATCATGGCTAGGAGCATCATGAGGAGGAAAATAACCTTGTAAAAACAACACATATTTTAGTTCATGACATAAAAGAGTACAAAATATAAAACCATGAATGAACTTATGCTATAATTAAAGACCTCATGACAACTTACTTGCAAGTTTTGTAATCTCTTAGTCAATATTTTAACCCTCTCTTTTATCTCACCTATTTGAGGCACTATGAACATCAACTTAACCATTTCTTCATTGCATTTTTTTTGGACCTTCTTTATCGTATTGAGAGGGTTTGTTGAATAAGTGATGTTATCATCACAAAATATTGAGTGCACCTCACTATGGATGCTCTCCTCTACTGCTGGTGCATTTCCCCAATCAGTCGACTACAACAAGAATATTAAAAATATTATCGAAATTAACCCAAAAACCTTATGAAAAAAACATAATAATAAAACATTTTGCTCGTATCTAATTTGCACAATTACAATGGCGTAAACACAATGGGGTAGGCTATACGATCGTGCTTTCACGGGTGGGAGGCCTTCCGTCACCCGATCAATGGCCATTGTGGCAAGAATTAAATATAAAAAAACGTGCTGATGAAACCAGCCAGACTTACGAAAAAAAACATAAGAATAAAATGGTATATTGGAGTCATTAATTGGAGGTTAGGTAAAATGGTACATAGTACATACCACCCCCATAGTAAATGTGTTTTTAACTAAGCGATTCAAATTGTAATCGATTAGCAATTCTTCCCCTGCAATTATTGATTTTATCGTACATACGAATACACGATTTCCCTCGGCGCACCTCGAATATGCAGACAGGTTTGCTTGTTTGTTGTTGACCTAGGTCGTGTACTATTTATAAACCCTGCAATATTCCCTGATGCTTTTGGCCTTCCGTCAATGTACATAGCCACTCCTTTATTTTGATCCTTATCTTTTAGTTGTATATAATTTGCTCACAGTGCATACCTACGCATACTTCGTGTATATTGAACCAGTTGTATCCAATCTTTGTAACTGTAACAGGGTCTAACATACTCCATCAATTTAGTAACTTTGTCATAACAGACCTTTATTCCGTCCATGCAAAATAGGCCCAAACCATGTAATGACGATGGTGCTATGCGATATATCCTCTCGTTGACACACAAATTGGTGTTTATTGGAGGAAGTTCTTTGGGTACCCATTGTTTTCGTAGATGTTTGTACCTCAAGGGCACCTCGACGTTGCCTATGCTCTCATCATCAATAGAACATGACCCCCCTTCAGCAAGAAAAAATTCCATGCATTTACAAAATTTTCTTCTAATCTTTTGACCTCTAGTTGATCTCCCTCTTTTAGATATATTACATGTCTCGCTTTCCTCTTCTCTTCCTAAATTTCCCTCGCTCGAGGAAGAAAGATCTGAAAAATACCTATTTGGTGGTACCTACACTCATAAGGATGTTGGATGAAGTTCTTTCATGGTGATGTGATCCCAAGGTGACATTATGATTAATCTATCATTTCATCGATATAATTTCACAGGTTATAAGGTAATCAAGTCTTGATAGATTGCAAGCTATTGTTACTACCGTCCAAATGTGTCCATCACAAATCAAATCTACTTAACGATTTAACTCCCAAAATTTGTAACAAGTGTTAAATGTGACTATGGTCCACCAGTTACACAACCAAGGCCTCAAATGTATTCTCTAATTGTAATCAAAGGACTTTTACTCTTCATTCAAGTAAATAAAATTGAAGGGAAACACCACCAAGTGGTTTATTGGACACCTACATGACTAAAAATAGCAGTAAATTTACATTTAATTTCCATATGTCTAAGTGGTTAATGGGGAGGGAGTGTGTAATAGGCCTGGTTAAGTCATCATAAGTTTACACTTTGACAATAATTTTTTTTTAAGTCATATTAAATCTTCCTATGTCTAATTGCTAGGAGATTTTTGGTATGTTTTAAGGTAGGATGATTGATGAAAGAGCCCAAAGACTAGATTTTCTCCATGGTATTCAAGTACACATAGCAGCGGTCTTCTCTTATATGGTTGGACATGATTTAAAGAACTTAGCTAGGAATTATTCATTTAACCTAAGGTTTTCTCATAATGCCATCATTGGATAAGTATGATCAAATTCTTCTATTATGAAGAATTGGTCTATGTGCCTCTAGTAATCACTATAAATGTTTGTAAGGATAAAATGACTAATTGCATCAGGTAGGAGAGAATAAACTTTGAGTTCTTCAAAGATTATATTCCTCTATTCATAATTTTTAAGGGTTGTGTGTGGAGGAGGTTATCACTACCAAGAAGGGAGGAGACCTTTCCTTTTATTCTTTTATAATTTTCATTATTCTTATTTATTTTACACCTACATTTACAAATACACATACACATGCATTTACTATTTTCATTTATTTCTCATGTAGTTTAATAGTTTGATCAATTTCATATTATATGTGTTGAAGACTTTAGAATTTCAATTAAATTAATTTATGGATATGTTGTATCTATAACACTACAAAATCATATGCTCTTTGCATTTACACTTGAATTTAGAAATACACATTTATATACATAGATATAGATTTATTTAATGATATGTTGCATTTATTGTTCTAGGAGAGCATCCAATAATTGCATTTACATTTACATTTAAAAATACATATGTATACATACATACATACATATATATGTGTGTGTGTGTGTGTGTCTATGTATATCATTTATATTCAATGTTCAAAAACAACCCATTAGGTCTGCACATGGATAAAAATTCATAAAATCATATCTCCCATACATGTTTTGTTGAAACCTAGGCTTGAACCTCTCATTTCACATGTTTTTTTGACAAAACTATTGAGGGCAGCAGCTATACCTTCTTTATTTCTCATCATACTATTCATGCATCCTACAATTACAACAACCATCCATGGGGCCTCTTACACAAGCTATAGTAATCACAAAAGTGCCAAGAGCCCTTTATATCATGTTTGGACTACAAAACCACTGGCTTGAGAATTGGCTTTCAGTTATGATTTGATGGTGAGGTACGTATGGAAAATCATTAACACGGCTCATTCTTGGGAGCCTTTTTGAAGGCGAATCGGTGGGCATTGAAGTACAAACCTTATAGTGTCAAGGTGAATGAGGTGATCAATTTTGATTGGCCAACTAATGGAAAGAGTACGAGGAGTAAGGTAAATGTATATTTAGAGAGTGAAAAAAGGACTAAGGCTGCTACTTGATTTGAAAAATTAGTTGTTGGAGTTACAACAGATTCCAATTTTTTTTTTGGTGATAGTCTAGGCACGGAATTCTTGAAGTTTTTTGTTGCTACATCAACCATTCTCAGCAGGCACGATGAACAAGAAGATTCTCTGGGGAGATTGTTGTTGTAACAAATTTTTGGAATATCACAAGGCGGTCCAATTTGCTGGTGACACGTGTGCTTTCTGGCCCAATGCTTGTTTGCTCCTCCTTTTACTATAAGAAGTATTTCAAGGCTAGAAATGCAGTTGTAAGTTAGATATTTTTAGTCAAGTCTAGATGAAGTTGCAGAGAAAATTGTAAAGTCTGATGGTTTTAGGGAAAATGCAATTTAGGTTTTGAGTCATTTTGTAGTAGGTTTTGAATTCCTGGGGGTTTGATGTTTTATGGCAGTACTAGCATTTGAATTGATATGATTAATTCAAACTCATGTCTCTCCATTGTACAAGCATATCTGAATTTTGAATAAAATGATCAAGGGTTGTTTCGTTCATCTCACTATTGTGGTGTGTATGATTATTGTTTTAGGTTTAATTCAAGGAATTAATTAAAATGCTTGAATGGGATTGTAGGTGGATATGTTCTGTATAAGCTATTTTTTTTTTGTCTTATCTTATGCCATTTTAGGAGAATGGGGGTGCCA
>VDFB02281492.1:664988287-665067918 GCA_007258455.2 Sequoia sempervirens | reverse complement strand
CATGTAAAACCCTAGTGTTCATCTTACACCTTGGATGAGATCTATTTGGCCGTTACTTTTTGGGAAGGCTTTAAAACGACTTAAGCCCCGTCACTTCGTACGTCTAGGCTAGGCCCCCTTTTGTTTTATTGTTTTATTTCCTTCGCCTGACTTTATTTTTCCTAAGTCTTTTGTTGGTCTCGTGTTCCCTCATTAAAACAACTTATGTCATTGTTTGTCGTCAACCTAGTGATGTCCCCTTATTCCTTTAGGGGAGAGGGCCTAGTAGTCGTGCAGGCTAACTTTCTTAGCATGTAGCAATTGACTGGAATATCGTAGAACCTTCATTTTTTTTTTGAAATGTAGATTGGTCTCTTATTTATCTATAAATAAGGTTTGGAGGCACGACTCATCATGCAACTCACCACATCGGCATATCTTTTGAGAATTGTCTAAAATTTTACTTTTTAAAGGTTCGACCAAAACTTAATCATGGAACTCCCAATAGTTGAACCAAAAAAATATCATTTGTTGCTTGTAGAATATGATATTTTTATTTAAATTAAAATTAATATACAACCTAAGTGGACCAAATACTTATTGATAACCATAAATCTTTAATATCTCTACCTTTTATATTCAACACATATGGACAAATAGTTGAACACAAAAAATCTATTTGTTGTTATAAAAACAACAAATAATGATTTAAAATACAACTTATATTGAAAAAAATGGACCAATAGTTGAAAACTAAAACTTCTTGAAAATCCTTCACATTTAATGGGAAAATACATGTTATTTATTGTGCTCACCTTTTATATTTGTGATAGGACAAACTATTAATATAAAATTATCCAATGCTTGTACTGATGGAACTTCAAATTTTGTTCCTAATGTTTCACTCATGCCCTCCCTTATGTCATTGGTCTTTCATGGTGTTGGAAAATTTCTTAGGGCTGGGGTTTTAGCTTTGTCTTCATCTTAAACCCTTGTGTTTACCTAATGCCTTGGTCGGGATCTATTTCGCCGTTACCTTTTTTGAAGCGTTTTAAAAACATCTTATGCCCCATCGTTCCATCTAGGCCTAGTCCCTTTGGTCTTAATATTTTATTTCCTCCGCGGGTTTTATTTTCCTAAGTCCTAGTTGGCCCTATGCTAAACGGTTTTAAAAAAACTTGTCATTGTTTTCCATCCGCCTAGTAATGTCCCCTTTCCCTTTAATGAATGTTTTATTTTTCAGAAGGATGAAATTCGTGCTACCGTCGATCAAAATGCATTCAAGATCAACGGTTGCCCGCCATCCCGTGATTGAGAATTGTAGGATGGCGATATCGCGGGCGGGCGACACGTGTCCCATATGGGGTATCAAATTTGTATGACTATTCATCAATTGTCCTTTGATCTGAGCTATTCCCTACCATCTCGCGATGGTGCTTTGGTTGATTGAAAAATCACGGGCGGGTGCCACGTGGACTATACAAGGTGGGGCCCGAGAAAATTTTAGGCGATATATTTTAAATGTTTCATTGCTTCCAAAGAAAAACATTTAAAATGAAATATTTGACAAGGCCGGGGGGAAATTCATTAAAAATGAGCAAAAGCGGAGAAATTAGGGAAACTAGTCAAGTCAGGAGAAGGCTACGCAACATACAAAATGGTATACCCATCCATGGCCTGCCTGCCTCTAATGGTCTGTTAGCTGTCAGAATAATAGGACCCATCCCGTGCCATCGCCAACAGCCTACCTTCCATGCAGAAAATAACCTAATTCGTAACCCTCACATTTTTTATTTTTGAGCCCACATACAGTGGTTAAACTTTTATATATGTTTTGTTTAATATATTTAAAAAAATATTTTATAAATTATTTATAAAATATTTTTTTAATATATTAAAAAAATATATATAAACTCTTTAATATTTTTTATTAGTGATTTTAATGGTATATTAAAAAAAAATTATATTTTGATAGTTGAATACATTCAAAATATTTCTAATATATTTCTAATTTAAAATATATATTGTTTAATTTTTTAAATATATATATTTTTTTCAAAAATATATTTTTATTTTTATTTTAAATATTATACATACAAAATTACATAATCAATAATAGATAATAGATTTTGGTGAATATATCTAGGTATGTTAATACAATACACTGAAAAGTACATGCATTATAGCCAACACCTGGGTGGGCTCCCCCTACCTCCTTTCTTTTCTCATTCCCGCACTGACGTGCTAGGAGAGCCAGCTAGGAGTTGAGGTGGCGAAAAGGAAGGGGCTATGGGGGACGTAGGTGGGGGTGACTAGGAGGCTGGTCACGTGATGGAGGTGGCAATTTTCTTCACAGAGCTCAAGGATGTCGTAGGCATCATTCCCTAAAGGCAGTTTCATGCAAATTAAACGTGGCACATGTGGAGGGAAGTCATTTGGGTCCCATAGGCTTCTTTGGCCTCGTGGACATCATTAAAATTTTTCATTTCATTCCATTTCATATCGGTTGGTGGTGACTTTAGTGGAAGACATTTGCAGCAGAATTTATTTGTTCTGGTGGTGGTGTTCATGGCGAAGTGATCTCTCTCTGTCATTGAAGTCTTCGTGGATGGCTTGGTGAAGTTTGGTGCGGACACGCCAATCTCTCTAAAATCTTCAGCTAGACAAGCCTCCTTCAGAGAAGTTAAAGACCAATGACTGAAGTGGATTCTCTTAAACAAGGACCCGTTAGTTCTGGTGGTAACCAAAATGATCCTGGGAGCTGGTCATTTGGCTAACAAGGAGTTTGGTAGGGACAATCTACACATCTCCTCCCAATTTTTGGCATCTCTTCTGGACAACGGTGAGTCCAAGGCTGTGGCTAAACTGCTATTGGTTAAGATGTTTCGCAAGGATTTGGTGGGAGGGGTAAATGAAGTGTTGAGTTTTGTGGTGGAGGGCAGAGGCGTCCCAAGACCGAGTGACTTTGCAGTTATTCGAGGTTCAGACGAGGCCGTAAAACTTTTCCCGTTCCTTCTTGACTTGAGCGGTCCAGTGTTGAGCAGACACAGAATGGTGGCGGTGGTGGCCATTGAATTCCTGAAGAAATTCTTCGGCCTAATGGTTGTGGGTGATGTCGAGTGGGTAAAATTCTTTGAAGATTTTGTTGTTTTAAATAATTTCCTATGAATGCCTTGTATAGTTGTTGGTTCTGATAGTTTTTAGAGTTGATCTCTATGGTCCAATGGCATCTTTCAATCCCGGAGTTTATAAATTTGATCTCTAATGGCTAGTTTGGTAGTTTTGGGTGACTAGGGATTCATATGTTTAGGGTTGGGGCCGAACCCTTATGGCATTTTGGGTTGGTAGTTGGCTTGGATGGCAGGGTGGTGGTTTCTAGATGGAGGGGTCTCCCTGTCTTTGGCTAGTTGGGTCTCGTTTTGACCATCTTCAGGGTGGTTTTTGGTAGTGTTGGTTGGGATGGGTTTGCTGATAATCAATCGAAGAAGCTTTCCTGTGTTTGCAGACAGTTGTACCTTTTTTAATCTAATATATAAATCAATCTTGCGAATCAAAAAAAAAAATAGTTTTTAACCAATTTTTTAGTTTAAATTCTATAAAATATTCAATTAATTAGTTGTATTGTTTGTTATTGTTTAAATTATGATATAATTGGTTTTTATTTTACGATTATAAATAAGGTTTTTATTTTAGGTAGTGCATAAATAATAATGCGATCATCTTAGATCTAAAACATAAATCAAAAGGTATAGATATATGATTTTCAAAATTACATCTATATTTGATCTTTAATAAAAACATAAACTAATATAATTTAATTAACCGCAATCTAAATCCCAACCCTACTATTAACCCCAATCTTAAGCCTAACAATAACCCTAAGTGAACACTTATCCTAATTGAACCTTAACCCTGATTTAGCCCAAACCCTAACCTTAACCCTAACCCTAATTGAACCCTAACCCTCTAAACTCTAGTGATTGAAATCTAACCCTAATTAAACTCTAGCCCTAATTGAACCCCAACCCTAACCTAAACCCTATTTGTTCCTAACCTCTAGTATCTCACAAATACAGGATCGAGACCTTGCCAACTCTGGTAAACCTTATTGGATAGTGATAAAAGCTACCTTATCTTTCATTAAGGTAGAAATTTTTGCTAGACAACATGCCCCTTGAAAATTGGAGATAGGCACTGCAAAGAATGTAAACACTAATGAAAATGGTCAGTGGTATTGTGGAAGATGTGATAAAACTTTCCCTGAATGTGATTATAAATATATACTTCAATGCAAAGTGGAAGACCATACTTCATTCACTTGGATTACAACTTTTGAAGAAGTGGCAGAAGAAATTATGGGTGTAACAACAAAAGAATTGAACATTTTGAAGCATGAAAAATAAGATGATGTTAAATTTTCACACATTATACAAAAGGTCCTTTTCAACAGATACATATTTAAACTTCAAGTGAAAAAAGAGACTTATAATGATGAACAAAGGATTAAATGCACGTTTCATAAAACAACAAAGTTTGATTATTCATCCAGAGCAAAGCTTTATTAGACTCAATTGCAGTTATAGGTTCCATAACATTCAAATGCTTGAATGTATATAATGTTAACAATGTATTCAAACATTTTTTTTAAAAAAATGGTGGATATATCTAAGTTAGTTAATGCCATTTTGTCATGATATACTTCTTTGATGTTGTCAATACTAAATCTAATGATTGATGAACATTTCTTCTTTTAAATTTATTGTTCTTGGTTGATTGTTGTTATAGACAAGTTGGTATGATTTCAAATTTCAATGTGTACCCTTATATATGGGAATTGAGATAAAAAATGACACAAACAATAATGAAATCAAATTGATTGCTTTCCAAATTCATATTCATGAAAATGTAAGCATTTTTCAAGTCAATAGGCATCTTGATAAAGATAACTCTCGGCGTGTTTTACATATATTATTAATTAATATAGGTATGCTAGTTAATTAAATTATTAACTATATTTTATTTGTATTATATATTGAATTGTTAAAAGATGTAAAAATCTTAATAATAAATATATAGGAAAATGGTTTAAAAATTACAAAAAAAAAAAAAAATAAAAATATAGTGTGTAATTTAAAATACAAATTATATAATTCTTATAATATTTATATTATTATTTACGAATATTTTATAGAATTTAAACCACTGATTTCTTTGATCTGATCCATGTTGATCCGGATCGCCCGATCGATGCGCCTGATCGATCTGATTTGTCGTCGATCCTCTCTATATATATATATATCCCCCCATCTCCCTATCTCTCTATATATATTTATTTCTCCCTCTATCTCTCTCTATATCTCTATCTATTTTTATCCCTTTGCCTCTCTCATTCTATATTCATCTCTACCTCTATCTATAGGGAGAGATACAAAGGTGAAGCATTGGACCTTCCCAAAGATCCACCAATCTCAACACTACTCCCAACTATTTTGAGCATTTAAGTACATATTGTATGCTAGATTATGGAGGCATGTGTCAAAGCTCATATTTATTGATGCAAAATAGGTCCAAAGTCACAAATTTGGCGTAGAGTTAATTATAGTTTGTACAAAAAATTTCAAGCCACATAGAGCAAAGATATTCCAATTTTTTATATCATGTCATCAAATTTGGCACTTCATCAAGATTTGTATCTTCATCAACATTAACAAAAGCAAAGGTATGTACTTGAATCCCTTGCATTTAAATTTTTCTATATATATAAATATTTTAATATTTTCCCTCAAATCCATAATATATATATTAGTGTGTATTTATTTAATGCAATAAAGAATTAACCTAGGTAACACATTAAGAATTCTAAGGATTTGTACTTGGAAAAAATGCATAACAATTTTTTTTGTTGGATGTCGTGTTGTATAGTTTAGAAAAGCTCAAAATATGAATAGGATTTTAAGGCCATGTATTATGGTAGCTTACAATGCAAAAGAAGGAAGGAAATCTATAATCAATTTTAATCTACAATTTAATACCATATGAAAAATCACATGTAGTATTATCTAAAATTAATTCTTGACATATTAATTTTATAAAATACACTTACCATTTGATAAACTTCTCCCAAGAAAGAAACCCTAAGTGAACATTATGCCGCAGGTTATATTTATTAATTTCTTAATATTATTTTATAAATTGAACATTAATTATAAATATTTTAAAATCAATTAAGTATTTCAATCTAAAATTTTAATTTTTGACATTACAAATAAAATTAAACTAGATTCTAATTTTTAAAATCCATAAAATATTTATTATCTATTTAGTTTTACTAATTATCTAATACAATTAAATTAAATTAAATTAAATATTCATTTTATATTAATTAAAAAATTATTAATTAGAATTTTAGAATAAATTAACAAATAAGATCTATATGAAATCAAATTTTCTATTTTTTCTTTGTGTCCAAATCATTTCATTTCAAAAATTATACTAAATTCTAGATATTATAATTAAACACAAAACTTTATTCTATTCTAATCCTAACCCTAATTAAACCCTAACCCTATTTGGACTCTAACCCTTACCCTAATTGAACACTAAATCTAATTGTAATTGAACACTAAGCATAATTGAATTCTACCCCTAACCCAAACCTACTTGATTCATAATCCCAACCCTAACCCAAACCCTAATTGAACTTTAAAACTAACCTTAATTAGTATTAAACTAATTGAACATTTATTGAACAGTAGTCCTAATTGTACCATAACCCTAACTTTGAACTACAATTGAACTCTAATCCTAACCCTAACACTAATTCTTATCCTAATTGAACATTAACCCCAACCCTAACCTTATCCTTGACCCTATTTGAACTCTTATTGAATTCATAACCTTAATTAAACCCCAACCTCATCCTCAATCCTAACCCAAATTGAACCCTAAACCTAACCCTAAGTGAACACTAATCCTAATTAAACTCTAAATTTTTAGTTGAAAATATTAAAGTGCCTTAGATTTTCCCATTCATCGTCATTTATCATTCAATTCCTAATAGAACTCCAAAAATTTATACTTTTATAATGTTTTAATACACACCTAATATTAAGGGTTTAGAGTTTAAGGGTTAAGGTTTAGGGAGAGAGATAGAGGGAGTGAGTGAGTGACCCATTTTATATTATTCCTTTATTCTTCATCAGTTAAATATTTAGTTACCCATTTACCGTTAGTAGAAATGACCCAAGAATTTAATAGAATGGACTACTCATATAATACCTTGCATTATGGAGCTCAATTCTTTGATATATTACTACTTATCAAATCCTTTGTAAATAATTGTAAACTTATGACTCCATTTAAGCATTTAATTGATTTTCTTGAATCAAAGCAAAAACATAGACACACAATTGAACAAATTCTCAAAGGAAGAATGACAACATCATTAAAATTTCATTCAAAATTCACTCAAATCCACATAAGGAGAGAAAATATATTAGAATTATACATTTATTCATGCTTATAAGTCATATCGCATACAATTTAAGATAATTTGCATATATTCATCCAAAACTCAAAATAGGCTATCTATTCTATTCCGTTTAGGGTTTTAACAACCCGGTAGCACCACAAATATCACTTCCTCATTAGAGGATAGATATCTTTCTACCCATATATCCAACTCAAAGCCTAGCTAGAGCTTTCATCAGTTCTCTCCCTACAAATGAGCCTTGAATTCCCTTTTATATGACAAGGGAGCAACAAGCTTTGGGCTCAAATGTAATTTCACCACAAATTTTCATTTGAACAAAATCTCCATTGCATTTGACTTTCATTTCAAAACTTCCCACACGTTGAATCTGCACGCAAAACATAGTGCATGAACTGGGGAAAGCTAAAAGAAAAGGGAACACAAATTGTCATCAAAATCCCCTTTGTCACTATCCACGCAAAAATCTAGGCAACCAAATTGCCACGAAGGCACCACAACAACTTCTTATTTACCCGCCACCCTGCCCTTACCAACACTCAGACCCCAGTATACACACCCGCTTCTAGTTGTTGCCCAATATGGTAGACCCTAAGCCTCCTTTCTTGTCCTTGCCCAATACGGTTCTAGTCTGTCTGCTTGGGGTTTTAACAACCAATGGCACCACATATATCACTTCCTCATCAGAGGGAAGACAGTGATTGAAGCGAGCTAAATACTGACAGTAGTCAGAGTCGGTCTCGGTCTTGGTTACATCATCAGAAGTGTTGCTCGTAAGGTCAATGGGCGAGTGTTGGCATCTAGAGGAGCCATGCCCATACCTTATTTTCCTACTGACACTAGTAATAGAGCACACCGACTGCTTGCCTTTGTCATCTACTAGTTGAGCAACAACGTCCTGGAATTGCAACCTTCTACTGCATCTAGTGGACACAAGCCTGGGATTGTCAACCAAAGCACCTTCCTGAATAGCAGGACCAAGCTTTTGTGAGCTCAAACAAACAAACCTCCTTACTGACTTACACATTTTCTCTTATCAGACAAGCACTCAAACTTGATTAGACTCAGCCCACAAAGTGCTCTAACTGCTACAAGAATGACACTATTAATAGTTAATTCCTCTTGTATTTATTGTGCGAGGTAATGGCAACCTTCATCAATGCTTAGTAAAAATGCATGTGCAAACATGGCAATTTGGCAGCGTATGTACTATCACCATTTAACTAGAGCTGCATGAGAATCCGCAGATCACCTTTCATGATTTCCAACAACATCTTCACACAGATTAAGATCGACGTGACTACACAAGTAAGGAATAATTCATTAATGCTTCACCAGTTGTACGATAAAACAACCACCATGTGTTGTTTTCCAACTTTGAATACTACCCGCTGATCTCTTGAAGAGTTGGCAGATCAAATGGTTTATCTCGGGCTAACTCGGTTTGACATCCAACGAAGCATCGTTCACCTTCCTCATGACCAATAACATTAATCCATGTCAGCAGGTCCTATGCACTAATTTTCAAACTGAACAACTGGAACTACGCATCGCAATCTCATTGACCTCGCGGCTTTTAACCAACCTTCATCTTCCTCCTGCGAGCTAGCAGGGAACAGTAGAGATTTACATTAGTTTTTGATCTTGGTTGTCGATCTAAAACCATGGGTTATGAGCTCAATAGTGGAGATTGGGCCCCACATTCCATATAGGACACACATCTGCCTTTTGTTGACCTCGCGCCAAATAATAGGGTGACACCTTAGGTCTGCGAGTTGGCGGGGTACAATCGAGATCTTCTCCCATATCTTTGAATCTGAAAAACCTACACATTGCACGATTAGTATTTAATGAAAGGCTTTGGCTAAGCTGTCAGTGGCATGACCACTGGGGTTAATGGCTTAGGCTTACATCACTGGATTAAAATTAAAACTCAACTTTGATTTTAATACTTTATTTCCTCTACGGGGTTTTATTTCCTAAGTCTCTGTTGGCCCCGTGTTTCATCTTTTAAAAAAGAACTTATGTTATTGTTTGTCATCCGCCTAGTAATGCCCACTTCTCCTTTTAATGAATGTTTTACTTTTCAAGGGTTGATTTAGTGTTGTCGTTGATCTATTTCCTATAGATATCAACGGTGCCCGCCATCCCGTGATCGGGAATTGAAGGATCGTGAAATCACAGGCGGGCGCCACGTGTCCTATCCAGGGGATCAAATTTGTGCTATCGCTGACCAATTTCTATTTGATCTGAGCCATTCCCCGCCATCCCACGATGGTTCTTGGGTTGATTTCGAAATCATGGGCGGGGGCCACGTGTCTCATCCGATGAAGCCTAAAGAGTAAAGGAAACACTAGCCAGTTTTAAATGTATTAAGGGGCGGATTACTAAAGTGTTCTCGAGATGTACATGTTCTAAATCGATGGATATGTTATAATCTTGCTAGAAAAGCTACTCAAAGGTTAATGACATGGCTAACGACTGTGTTAAGGGAACGAGATCATTGATGCTCAGGATCAACGGTTGCCCGCAATCGCACGATCAAAAGTTTTAGGATTGCGATATCGCGGGCAACCGCCACGTGGACTTCCTTCATAGTGTATGGTAAGGTGGGCCCCTTATCACCATGTTGGCAATTGTGTCAGCTTGTTTTGAAGGTGGTCGTCGATGATTTGATCAAGCTGAAGAATCGACGACTCAAATTTAAATCTACATCAAATATGGTTGGAGTTGTTCGTGTAGCGTGAAATTGAGCTTTAATGGAGGATGAGACACTTGTTGGTGTAATTTGATCGACAATAAAATCATTTTTTCTGCTTGGTCTATATCACAAAGCAATCAACTATTTCACAGAGCAGTTTCAAAGCCGAAGGTAGAATTGTGAGTTTCTGTAGCCATAATTTGGGAGTTTTGCGAACAAAGCCGTGAGTTTATTTTTTGTGCCTCCCGGTCATTTTGCATTTGAATTTGGGAAAGGATTAGATGGATGTGCTGTGAGCTTGTTGATGAATGTGTTAGGGCTATAGTTTAATTATAGTTGTGAGAAATTGCAATGTTTTATCCTGTAATTTTCTATCTCTGGTTAGTCCTAGCTATCTAAATTATAACATTGTAAAGAAGCCCTAGATTGTCCGAGATGGCACCACCCAAGCAACATTCTGGCTAGACTGAATATTTGAAATGAAACCTGTATGATGATTTCCTGGATCAATTTCCCTTGTCAACGAATGATAGGAGGAAGGGATTGGTCCTAATGTGAGGGAAAATACTGGGGGAAGGGTTAGTGTATAATTGCTCCAACATTGCCGATGCTAGGGTTCCCCTCACTGGCTTGGAATTGTTCAGATTGTGGTATGGACAGAGGAATTTTCCTCACCCTTTTTCAAATGGATGGATGTATGATATGGGGAAGCTGGTGGTACCAAATGTATTCCTTGATGTAGACCTGCTTAGGACAGTGGTTGCAAGATATGACCCTGTTACACGGATAATCAGGGACAATGATGTAAAGGTTCTATTAAGTATTAACAGTGAAGAGATCCAACATATTTTTGACTTGAGTGAACCGAGCGAAGAATTGGTTCCTATCAACCTTGAGGAAATGAAGTAGGAGTATGCAAAGCTAAAATCTCTTTTTAGAGCAAGGTTGCTTCCACCTCATCTAGCTAGGGCAGGAGGTTCAAAATTTCATATCAGCCCTAGTGACCAGGAACCTTTCAAATTAAATTGTTTTGCAAACCATTTCCTGGGCACTTTCTATTTTTTATGTTAGATTTTGGGTTTCAGTCCTGGTACGGTAATGCCCATTGCTTATATGTTCATGGGGGTGCAAATACAACACCCTAACTTCTCTGTGACCTATGACTTCACTTCTTTCTTGGCTGAGAGGATGCATGAAGGGTTGTCAAAGCTGCAAAAAAATGATACCGACACTCAATTCTTTTGGTATATCTATGCTAATGCATATGTTTTTGTTTAAGAATGTTTACTTTTTCTCTAAAGGGATGAAATTAAGGCAATCGGTTGATGGAGAAAGATTGCCAGTACAGATATGGACTACAGATTTATCTTGTAATAAGGAAAGCACTAGTTATGTGCAATTTGATAATTGTTTTGCTTCCAGATTAAGGGCTAGATTAATGGTGAATATACCTGAGATCCCTGAGGAATTACATGATTTCCTCAGGCCAAAGGAGAGGAAGCCAGAATTGAAGGTTTACCATAATTGGGGTGACATTATCCCATACCCAGTCAACACTGTTTTGAGAGTATATGGTTTTCAGGGAGCCCCTCATATACTACCATACAATGTGCCACCAAGAGTGGGATTTGTAAAAGTTATGTGGCAAATAAGTTGTATTCATAAGGAAAACCTCACTGGAAGGGGTAAGGGAACAGTTTTCCCAGATTATACAGTGGTGTCTGATTTTGTATTTTCAAAGGGAGGTTGGATGCATTTTGATAATTTCTTTAATGATTACCATTTGAGGTGTGGCCCAAAGCAGAAACATGATCTTGAGGGTTTCTTTGCTCTTTTCAGACAAAGAATAAAAGCTGAAAAATTTGTGCATGAGTTCAATTTCCCTGAAGACTTGATTAGAAATGAATTTGATTTGAATAGACATGAGTTGAACAAGGAGAAATGGATAGCTTATGGTAAGCTACTAGATGTTCTGCACAAAATGGATCTAAAATATGATCCACTATTGGAGTTCAGTCCCCACCATAAGAAAAACGATTTTCTGATGGGAAACTTCAAAGAAATTATGGGCACATTGAGGACAAAAAAGGTAAATTTAAAATTGAGTCTGGGCGTACAAGAGCAAGGTGCTAGACCAATTGAAACAAGGCTAGCATACCGGCCTATGGAAAGGTGGCCCATTTACAGGAGGAAAAAGGATAGTAGCAGTGATGAAGAAGAAGTGGACAGAAAAAGAAAACAGATTATGAAAGTGCCTCCACAACCAAGTCCAAAATTCAAAGTGCTTGGGGCAATCAAAATTATTGATTTAGAATCATCACCACCATCCAAGCCAAGCCCTAAGAGGCAAATAATTGATCAACCATAGGAGGATATGATGGATGAGATTATTGTTACAGATCAAGACATGGAAGTTGGTATGCCTTCCCCTCCTAGGCCAACTGAATTAGTTTTATCTGATTTAGATATGAAAGGTAAAAGTGTACAAGATGCAAGAATGGAGGCATGCAAGGAGATTCTAGATGACAATACATTTGTAAAAACTCCTGTATTCTTGCAATTGGTATGGAGGATGAAGTTTGAAGAGTATCAAGATAAATGTAGGAAGAGAAGAGAACTAAGGCCTTACAGGTTAGACCAGGAGAATGATGAGGAGGTAAAAGCTGAATTAATGGAAGAATTCAAGAACATCACTCCTGAAGAAGGAAGAAAAATGGTGAGTTAGGCTGGTGTATTAATTATGCTTGAATGGGACATTGTAGATGCAATAGCCTTTAATGCTATTATGAAGTCTAAGAATCCCTTTCAAGACTCTGAAGAAGAGGTCAAGGTAGCATTGCAGAACTCTACTTTCAGTGAGGACTATGAAACTCCGACAATTTAGGCATTGGCCCCACAAGGGAGAAAACCAGATGTTTCTGATATTAATCCAAATTTCAAGGGAGGATTGATAATAAAAAGAACTTCAGAGACCTCAACCACTGAGGCCACTAATTTGACTGTGAATGTGGCCTAATTGGCCCAAAAGACTGCCAAAAAGGAGGAAGCTGAAATGAAGAGCTTAATGGAAAAATATAACCTTTTGATTGAGGAGTACAACAAGATGCAGCAGAAAAATGTTGAGTTGCAAACTGAAGTGGAGAGGTTTAAGTATAAGCAGATTGGGGAGACATCAAGTGCTCCAGGAACCAATACATTACCTTCCACAGCAGGGTCAATGCCTCCCGCTTCTCCAATTGTTTCCACATCAGGATCTCCCAGTCAGAATCTTGTCCTCACCCTTTTTTTAGAGGAAGTTGAAGAAGAAACAGAGTGCTCTGTCGATCCTACAAAGAAGCAGCTCTTGCAAAAAATTGATGAATTGTAGGCATCATTAAAGAAAAGTGGCGAGGGATATCTCTTAAAGCAAAAGGAAATTGTTACTACTGTTTTGAGGCATTTAAATGAAAAGGTTGATAGCAAATTGCTATCTATGCATTCTTTATATTCTTTGTTGTTAGCAGCAATAAAGAATATTGATAGGGATCAGGAAGTAGCGATACCAATAATTGAAAATTGGATCTCTAGGGCCAGTGATCTAGATATCATGTATAAAGCCTCAAGATTTGATATAAATAATAGGCCCCAATCATTAAAGCCTACTCATGTGTTAGTAAAATTATTGCAAGGTTTTTAGACCTTACCAGATGACTTGAGTAGGAAGATTAGGGAGCTGGTGAAGAATTTCAATGGTTGGGGTAACACATTGTTACTTGATATAATTGATGAGTAGGGGAAAATCAGGTCATTTCAACAATGGCAGGCTCAAGCAAGCGAGGCCATCAATGATCAAATCAATTCAATTTGTGATCACTCAGATGATGATTTGTTGGTGAGTTGTATGGACAAAATCATTAGTACCAGCTCATTTTTTGAATCTTTTGAAAGGGATGCAAATCAGGTAGCGGTAAAATACACACCTTATAATACCAAGGTGGATGAGGTAATTAATTTTGACTGGCCGACTGATGATGAGTATTAGAATTGGGTAACTAAATATTTGAATGAGGAGTAAAAGGAGTGAACTACTAACAGGTGGCAGATTAGATGCTGTAGTTACAATGGTTCCAGTTTTGTGTTGACGACTTTCTCGGTGCGGTTTTCTTGTGGTTTTTTGCATCAACATTCCTCAGCTGATATGATAAACAAGAATATTTTTCAAGGTGGTGGTTGTTGTAACAAATTTTGGAATATCACCAGGTGCTCCAATTGACTGGTGACAGGTGTACTTTCTGGCCTGGTGCTTGTTTGCTCCTTCATTTTCTATAAGAAGAATTTCAAGGCCAAAAGTATGGGTTAGCAAGTTAGATAATTTTTGTCGAGTCTAGGTGAAGTTGCAGAGCGAATTGTAAAGTCCGATGGTTTTAGAGAAATGCAATTAGGTTTTGAGTCATTCTATAACAGGTTTTGAGTTCATAGAGATTTAATGTTGTATAACAGTACTAGCATTTGAGTTGAAATGAAAATTTGAGCTCATGTCTCTCCATTGTACATGCATATCTGAACTTTGAATGAAATAACTAAGGGTTGTTTTATCCATCTCACGTTGTGGTGTGTATGATTATATTTTAGCTTTAATTCAAGGAATTAATCAAAATGCTTGAATGGGATTATAGGCGGATATGTGTTGTATAAGGATTTGATAAGTAGTCCTGGGTTAGAATGCATACTGATGAAATTGTAATGCAATATTGTCGGGGATCTTATATGTGATGTATTAAATTGTTATAAACCTCTAGATGCTTATGAATTTGACTCCTACAATGGATATATGGCACTGATCTAAGTTGTAATTATTAGTGTAGTTCAGTATTTGTTTGTCTTTGTCTAGAGCTTGCTACAAATTGCAAATCATTGACTATCTTATACAATGGATTGTGTTTAGTTATCTCACGCTCCATATAGTTGATATTGTCTATGAACAACCAATTCTAGTTGATATTATCTTATCATGTTGAGCTATTAAGTGAGATCATCCGCTATTGTTAATGTTGTTTATAATAATGGTGCAGAGGTTGTAAACACATTAAGGGATCACCCTCCCAGGTCTTGTAGAGCCAGAAGTGTAGGAGGATTTTAAGGTCCTCGTCAGTTGGTCTAGGTCCTTCGAGCTGCCTTTGATTGGAATTGGAAATTCCATAGGTAGATTAGAAAACAAACCTGGTTACTTTGTAAAAAGAACCAACATACACGTCAACCACTAAACAACCACCTCTACAACTGACTTTTTAATCTTTTATGATCATATGAAACATAAAACACACTAATTTCAAGGTTGTTAACATCACTATTGAAATGTTTTAATTTTTTGACCTTTCAAACATTAAAAAGTACATCATTAAATTAATTATGTAATGGCATAAAAATTAAAAACATCATGAATTAATTATGTAACCACAAGTCAAATATAATTCTATCAAGAAATTAATATCAAATAGATAATATAATCACATAACTTATACATTTCAATGTCATTGATCTTCTTCTTCATCCAATTTTTGGTCTGTATCATCCGATCTAGATTCGACATTGTAAGGATTGGTCATATCATCATCATCGTCATCGATATCAGTTTTGATAATGTCATCATCCACACGGATATCATCTTCATGAACATTAACTCCTACATCATCATGATCTAGTTCCTCCTCTTTGACATCTTCGTTAGGGACATCACCTAACTGTTGATCTTGATCATCTACATCATCTTATAGTTCTTCAGTATCTTTTTTTTCCACCACATTATCCTTTACCGGCCTTCCTCTTCGATCATGTCTAACAACAAATGACCAACCTGTTTTACCTAGAACCTCTAAGTAAAATACCTGCTCACATTGGCTTGGAAGAACATAGGGCTCATTTCCAGCTCGCTCGATCAACCTTGTATTAATCATGGTAAATTCATTATCATGTTCAATAACAATTCTCTCAGGATCATTTTCATTCAATCGTAGCCTATACCATAGGATGACGAATAGAATTAATCTGAAGGACTTAAAGTCACACTCAAGTATATCATCCAAAATCCCATAATATCAATTTTCTGAGACTTCTGGATGTATGTCGCTTATAGATGAAACATTAGTCACCTGAAATACTGCAGTTATACCAGAATCACAAGTTTTCTTCATGTCATCCAACATTTTGATTCAAAATTTATGACCATTGCACCACATAGCCTTGTGGTGTTTCACCTGCAATATGTCAAACATGTAAAAATTATTGCAATATCGTCAGTTGATAAACATATTTATTCTTGGCCGAATGTATGCAAAGAAAACAATCTCAACATATATATATACTTGAAAATAATTAAATAATATGGGTGATTAATATATTTATATGTACCTGTTTATCTCTTAAACCATATGCTAAATCAAATTTCCTTTGTGTAACATTGGAATCTCCATTACGATGAGCTTCTTTAACCAATGAAGCCACACCTTCCCATGCTAATGCGCGACCAGATTGTTGACATCGTTCAATCCATATCGTCATCCAATCAAGATTGTTGGCGACGTACAAATGTAGTGCATCCCACTCTCAACCAACTGTATAAAAAAAAATTGAAATTCACAAATGCAGTATAATTAGTTAAATACCACAGTATATGACTTTAATTTATAATTGATGTATATTGAAGATTAAAAATTAAATAAATACAATATACATAAAAACCATATGTAAAATGTATTCCAATTAATCTCCATGACCATCTTATAATTACCTCACTTTCCTCAATCTACCTTTCCCCATCAGGTACTCCCCTTTGAATTTATTAATGGAGTTGGGATCCCAAATGCAATCTACATGGATCTTTGCTGCAAACTTAGGAATATATTCACTAATGTATACCATGGTCTGGTATACCATATATCCCTCCACTATAGAACCCTCAGGATGTGCTCTTTGTCTAACCAAAGCCTTCAAAAATTTCAAGTGCCTCTCAACCATCCACATTGACCTTGTGTGTACAAGTCCACACAATTCAATCTTCTCAAATTGATGTATGAGGTAGTGTTCTTGTGCATTGAAAAATGTTGAAGGTAGACACTTTTGCATTTCAGACATTACACGAGGAATTTTTATCTTCCAATAATTTATATCTTCTTTATGGATTTCTTTAGATGACAACCATTTACAAGTGATTCAAGGCACAAATATATTAACGAGATTTAACAAAAATATACAATATATTACATAACAAGTAAAACAAATGGCAATTATAAGATGTATACAACGAATTGAACAAATCTCGCTACTTACCTCATGTATTTTCCAAGATCATATATAATTTGTTTGACATTGTTGTCAAAGTTGTCTGGGAGAGATAGAGGTAGAACGTACTACAACAATTATAAAATGATCTTTTCATTATTTTTCCAAAAGTAGTAAACACAATACATTGAAAAGTACATACATTATACAAGTGTATATAATATACTAGAATAATTACCTTAATGAAGGTATGTCAATCATGCATTTTCATCCTTGACCCAAATTCACCTTTCTTTATTATTATATTGTTTATGTTCGCAGCAAATCTTGTGGGAAATCGAATTTTTCATATGACTTCTTTTATAGCATTGCTTTGCTACTCTGTTAATAACCAAGGAATGACACTTATATTAATTTGGTCTCCATCGCTATTTAATTGAATGACATTCTTCATTGCATGATTGGCTTCCTGAATGTCACTACAAATTTTGACAATTTTTTCTTTGTCATGCCTTCCATCCAATATTTTCCATAACATTTCTGTTATATTCTTTCCGATATGCATTGTATCAAACAAATGCACAATTTGTAGCTACTCATAGTAGGGCAACCTACTAAATTGTCTGGGATAACTTTTCAGTCCCTGTGGAAGCCAACCATGAATGCCTTGACGACCTTCATGAAGCATATAAGTTAAACAAATTAACAATGACAATCATTGTCAATTACAACATGAGTAAACACAACACAATATAATTAAAAATATAAATTCAAAATATATCATATATAATAGATAAACAATTTGATCTGATGTATAACCTTGATGATTAATTCTATTATATTCCAACTTCCATAGGCGAGGTGTCATTCTTCGTGTTTTTGATGTAGTCTCCTCTTTCCCATTGAAAAGATTTTTTTCAGTAGTTCAATACTTATGATTTGTATGGAGGAAGTGACTATACTCATCAAACACATACTTTCCTAAACTTGTTGAACAATGAGATTTTATCTTTGGACCACCAATTGGACATGCAAATTCTCCCTTTGTTTGAAGACCTATAAGATCATATATAATTGGATTAAATATGTCAATTTTTTTAATTATATATAATGAATAGATTATTTTAAAAACATGCATGATATCTACTTCATCATTAAATATTATTAAAGTGCAGTCGAACGTTATAACATACCACAAAAATTTGTTAGCCCTAGGGCATCATGAATTGTCCATACAAGCATTGCATGGAATTGAAATTGTCTTTGTCCTATTGGTCTAGAGACGTCATACATAGTGACGCCATTCCATAACTTTAGTAACTTGTCGATAAGAGGCTCGATATATACATTCATATCTTTAACTTGGTACTTACCTAATTGAATGAACATAAATATTACATAATTATTATAACCATTTTACTACAATATATATAAATTAATGTACATGACTATTGAATGAAAAAAATATAAGTCATTATGCAACAAATAAGACAAATGAGATGCTCCTACGTTAAAGAAAATTAATGTAAACAAATACCTGGAACAATCATTGACAACATTATGTATTCCCTCTTTATTGACATCCATGGAGGAATGTTATTGTTGATAACAAAAACATGCCACACTGAGTAAAATAGATTTCAGCTCTCCAAATGGATTGACACCATCCGCTCCCAATGAAAGCTTGAGATTATGAGGTTATTCTTTAAAGTGTGGCCATTTTTCCTCCATGTCCCTAAATGCAGAACCATCCATAGACATTCGAAGAATGCCATCTCCACTTCTATTTCGTGCATGGTAATCCATAAATTGCACTAAGCTTTCACACCTAAATAATCGTTGCATACGTGGAATAATGAGAATATAACGAAGAACCTTGCGAGACACCTTTTTTGTTAGTTGATCTATTTGATATCTACTGATATGAAATTCCAGGCATTCTATTGCAAATTCCTGTTGTTTATGATATATAATATGATCATTGGGACATGCATCTATTGCTTGATACTCCATTCCGATATTTTTCATAATGACACATAAATCTCGGTATGAGCGAGGTAAAATATTTGATGGTGGTAACAAAAATTCACCAATCAATCTACAAGAAAAAATAATTTGTTTATATAAAGAATATTAATGGTACATATTTCATCCTTTATTTACTAGTGATGAACTAACAACAATTAAAATAGATGAAAAAAGATGACATATATGACATACCTTAACATCCGTGAGATTGCTATGTTTGATAAACCATTCATAACCTTCAAGTTCAACAACAACAATACAGAAAGAGAAGAGTTGTTTGGGAGCCTTCATAAAGGGGCTCGTATGCCTTCTCAAATACAGGTAAATCATGAACATCATCAAAGTCATCTTGATCATCATGATCAGCTCGCCACTAAATGTGTCGTACCATCATCTTCAATTTTTTTTTATGGCGCATGATCATCTTCTTCCATAGGATCATTAACTTCATCTTCAATATTCACAGCTCCATGTTCGTCGCTTGCAAAACCACATTCTCTAGGCTGTGATAATCCATATCATCTGCCCTAGGGCACCCCACCTTTATAATAATGATAGACACAAATAAACCATGATCATGATCAAGTGATTATATATATATATATAAAATGTTAAAACAATATAAACATTTACAAATTCAATCAATATAAACACATATAATGAACAACTTACCAATGGATAATAATCATGCCCTCCTTCAATGTGACCATGCTGCCTACAATGTTTCTCAGCTGTTGTGATTAAAAGTCGTCTCGTATCAAACTTTGGCGGTATTATCTTCTTCATATCACGAGATAGCTCAGTAGACACTATCTTCCTGTTTCTTTCAACAAAATTGGTTGGTGACTTTTCCTTCTCATGATTGCGGTTATCACCACATCCATGAGAAAAAAAAATTCTTTCCATGTTGTTGATGGTTATTTCCTTCTCCAATCTTTCTTTCTCTCTTTCATTCTCCATATTGGTTAACCTTGCCAAAATCAAGTTGAGCATTGCTTCTACACCGGTGGTTCTTTGTTCATCTTCACAACTTGTATCGGGAATATTTCTCGTTCTCTCATACGTTTTCGCCATGATTTAAAAGATTGAATTAAACTTGAATGTTTAATACAAGTTAGCCTAATTACGCTATGAATTTTCTTATGAAAGACATAAAGTAAACATTCACATACAAACAAGTATTATTTACTATATTTAAGCGTACGCTTCTTTGTTAATCTCACCGTACTAACTCTTTTCTGGTAAGACCCTATCCTTAGGTTCATGTCAAAAAATTTCCATCTCTTGTGGATATTTCTTTTGTTGACTTCCTACTTTGATCTAATTAATGCTAATATAGCATACACATAGATTTGTAGTGTTTTCTCATAATCCAAGAATTCTTGATTCTTTACAATTGTAGGTTGCTACAGTTAAGGGGTTTTCTCATTCCTTCTTTTTCCTTAGTCATATAACTATATTGTAGGTTTAGGTATATACTGGTTATTCTTCCTAACTTTCCTACATGACCTGTTTGCACAATCATCCACAATCCTAGGTAATATCATAAGTTGTTGGTTTAGGAGTTCCTACTCCAGGAATAGTTATTAATTCATCCCAATTACACAAGTTACTAAGAATCATATCTTCCTTTTCTCTTCCCTAAGTTCTTTTTCTCTTGCCATTCTGGCACAAGAAATTTTCTACCATTACCTTCTAATAAGGCTTACGCATTGTTGCGTAATGAGCACATAGGTTCCTAGTGTTAAACATGGTAGCTCTGATACCACATGTAACGACCTACCCCTTGCATAATTTTTTTTTTCAATTTTACTCCAAACATATAAAGGTAATAAGTAACAAAGGCAATACAATAAAATATTCCCTTTCTTCATTGATAAATGCATACAAGTTACAATATATTTCCACATGAATTCCATTTTGATTGCAAATATAAATCAGAGTACAAAAGTAAAATGATTACATACATAGCTCGAGAGCTTTTGAACAAATAGTAGTAAGACGGTCCAGGTTCCTTTCCTTTCAAATCTTGGAGCATCGGCTGCTTGTTGTAGAGGAGAAACATCACTCGTGTGCTTTTCCGCCAACCACGGACTTAAAATGTGGTCCCCTGCACACCTATCATTCACTAGATGGCCCTCCCTTTGAAAGAAGAGATTGGTAAGGTATCTGTTAACGATTACCAACTAAGCATAGTGTTGTGTCCTACACAACTAGAACCTTGCTATTTCACAATCTCGAACTAGTATAAGGATCATAATGAACTAACAGTGTAGTCTCAGCTAACTCACACCTATGTGGAAGTCGTACATTTCACTATTTTGGCCAAAGTATTATCATTCAGTACTTCGAATGAAGATCATCTATCATAAACACTACTCAAGGCCAATTTGACTTAAGGCTATCTTACACTACACATAGGCTAATGTCCTTCAATGGGTAATCAATCACCCCAGACTACCTACAACAATCTATCTACTTAGAAATGAAACAGTCTACAAGTATCTTATACAGTTCCTCCTAATCAGGAAATCTTTATCCTAGGAGTATTTAGCTTACCACAGTTAAGCTAATAACTTAAGCTGAAAAGACCTTACTTGACTCTGCCTTCATTTCAAACCTAGTAAATATTAACTATTACCGTCATATTCTCGTTATATGGAGACCATAAAAAATATGCAATTTCACACTAATATGCATTTTAAACCTCCCCATAAATTCTTTCACATAAATTCACTTCTTATGCACAAATAAGTAAACATTTATCTTAATAGCTCTTTTCCCCTACAAACTAAATTGCATTTAGGAAATAACCTTCAACCTTTGCACACACAATAAACACAAAGAAAAAGATATATAACAATCATATTCAAAATTGAAAGATGAATAAGGTTTCATGCCTGATTATGAGTTTTTCCTCAAATGACACAATTCCAATCCTTCTCTTAACAAAACCCCTCAATATTGACAGAGTTCTCACTTAGAAATAGACTCTCAAATGATGAATACACAACTATATTGGAATAAACTCAGAATGTGATGATAAATACTGGTATTTCCTCTTTTTTTTATCTCTCGGAAATAAAATATGATTTTAGAACAAAGAAATTGTGGAGAAAACTCATAAAATGATAGAAATTCGGATTTTGCAACTGTAGTATGAAGAATGTATTGGCGGCTATATATAGAGCTAGAAACCCATCGACTTCCACTTCTACAGGCATGTAAGTTGTCAGGACTATATTTTGAATATTTCAAATGATAAGTGGAAAATTTCTACTCACATACTCAGTTGTTTGGAGATGAATCGACCTCCAAAATGGATAGCAAGATGAAGAAAGTTTCAAACAACATATGTTCAAAATGAAGAAGAATCGACACCTACAGGAATGGCGCCAATAGTGATAATGATTCATCAAACTGGAAATGGTCAAAGACAATTGCAAAACACCTCATTCTTCCTTATGCTGCATCACCCATTTTCTAGCTAGGTTTTAATTTTTCTTCTCAGGAGAATCGCTCCTCCTAGGCATGTGTATTTCTAGCGCCATTCATTTTTCACGTATTTAACTTTTCAATAGTTTGGAAGCAAATATTTTGGTTTCCAATAGTTTAAACTTTAACATTTCAAGTGAGGGAAATATTTCGATTTCCCCATGTTTCCATGATTTAAATTTATGAAAATGAGAAAAGCCCGATTCATAGTTGGTAATAAATAATCGGCTGAGAGACATTCATTGATTTTCCATAGTTTAGACTTTAATATTCACTCCAAGTGATGTAATCTTTTATCCACTTTAAGAGATTTATAATATTATTAAACTATATATATTTATATAATATTAAATATATATATATATATATATTTACATATATATATATATTTACATATATATATATATATATATATTTACATATATATATATATTTACATATATATATATATATTTACATATATATATATATTTACATATATATATATATTTACATATATAAATATATATACATATACATCTTTATTCATTGAATACATATATTGTGAGCCAGTCAGCATACTTTCAATATATATATATATATATTTATGTATATGTGTATACATGCGTATATGTAAATTCCAAGACAAATATTATAATAATATTATTAATATCCACATATATCATTGGTTGTGGGTTTATATATACATGTATATACGTTTGTATATTTTTCTCTATGTGCACGTATATATATGTATACCATATCGATGCATTCGTATGAGCATATCGATTTTCCATCATATGTTTCTATCGATACAAATATACCTATGCATACGTGCTTATACTATATACATTTACATATGCTCACTTCCTAATAATGTTACCATCTTCATGATCGTAATAACATAAACAAATCATACATGGATAAAAATCACTTATACATGCATACAAAAGTAGACAAGACTGCTAATGCCAACATACAAGCCTACGGATGACTTACCCATAACTCAAAAAAACTGACTTAGCTTACTCAGTCTAAGGGACCTGTGTGTATACTCAAATGGTTCTCGTTACCGTTTACCTGACCAAGCTCCTCTCCCGAGTGATATTTCTCCTCTGCTTGGAGGAATGGTTCGCACACCTGCATTCCATGACACGATAACGGGAGTCATATGTTCACAACAAAATAGTATACATGAAACACCTCAAAAGTTAGAATAAACATTATTCAACAACTTGCATGCAACATTCATCAAGAATAACATCAATAGAACTCACATTTAAATGAGACAATCATTAAATGGTGACACATTCATATTGATAACAAGAAACATGTTTTATTCATCACATTGATTCAATCACTACAATCAATTGCCCTATGCAATAGTAGCTATACAATCGGGGTGTAACAACCTTCTTTTCTGGATTGTGTAGAATTGTCAAGTGTTTTATAGCACCATAGTGCAAGATTTTAAAGGTTGTTGTTGATGAATGGATTTTACACTAAGACAATGGAGAGGAATCATGTTTCATATGTCAAGTTATCATCACAAAAAAATTAATCAAGTTGTTAATGAGCTAAGGTTTCAAATGCAAAGGATTGATATACCATCAAATCTAGGGTTTCGTCAAAATCCTCATGCAAAGTGCAAAAAATTGAAGTAGTGTTATAGGTTGATTGTCATCAATGGTTAGTGTTTTACCATGCTTCAAAAGATCCAAAGGAATCATATGGTGTTGTTGAAAAATTACTTCAAATCCTGAACATCATGTATGTGCAGGTGACAATTTTTAGAGTGGATATACTAGACAGTCATTATTCCTAATAATGGATATTTCAAGCAATGGAAAAAAGGCCTATTTTAAGCTGTTGTTTTTAATTAATTGTTTTATAATTAGTTTGTTTTAAAGTGGTTGATTTTTTTCTTATACTACAAGGATACAATACTTAAAAATGGTACTTTTTAGGATATTTAGTTAATATTCTTATAAAAGATACCCTTTATGAACTTATAAATAAGTGTTTTGAGGACATAAATTAGGAAAGTTATTTAAATTCACACCTATGCTATAGAATCTATCATTTAGTTGAAGTTATTTGTAATAATGATTGCATGTTTGTAATTTCATGAAGTAAATTGATAATAGATTATATCTAGTCAAGTTATCTATTGACAAGATCCCTTTTTCTATGTTGTAGCTTTGTATGCAGTGTAGTTGTTAATTTCATGAAATCATTCTTGTATATTAATGCTAAACTAATATCCTCTCATTTATTTTTTTTCTATTAATTACGTGTCTATTTTCCATTCAAATATTTGTGTTATTACTTAACATAACATTGGTCGTCGCTTTAACAATTAGGAAATTGTGTTTATTTTTTTGTGCTTGATAATTTATCCTCCACAATATTTTAAAATTTCACTACAGAACCTGATTATTACTAGTCTCGTGCTTATAAATAGGGTAAAAACATTATCAATCAGTAGTTTACATTTATGCAAAATCCCCAAGAAATCTTGTATAGTATGCATAACTATAAACTATGTCTACATTTTTTGTCTAAGATTAATTTTAGGTTTAATTAGATCTTTGCATTCCCACAAACCCAATTGCATGTTCAATAGTACGAATGATATTGTGTGTTACAATTCAAAAGTCTAGCAAATCGGCCTGAATTAGGGTGAATGCAGGCTTTTGACTACTTATTAGGTGGAACTTCAGGTGCAAATACTTCCATTGGTCAAAATACCAAAGAATGTGTATAAACTCACGCTATGTGTGCACACATGTTCTTAAAAGCTTGCGAATTTCTCATATGTCCACGCTTCCTGCATCCTTGCAAGCATATGCTAATGGTGTGCTGTGAAACAAATTCCTCAGATCTTGTGCGTATTCTTCCCACGTACACCAAAGCGATAGCTGTATAATAAGGTTTAGGTGTCTCTCAAAGGCATTGGAGATTCAATTTTTGTTAGATCTTGTGGTTGCAAATGCCATGGTAAACATTTATGGAACATAGAGGGACAAAAATGGCATTTAAACTGTTTACCTCATTGCCTGGAAGAGATGCAACTTCATGAAATGTGTGGATTGTAGATTGAATATATGCCATGGATTTGTTCAAAGAACCTTATAAACTTCAAGAAAGTGCAATTGTCATGTGTAGAACCAAATCACACAACCTTTGCCAGCTTCCTCTCTAACTGCGCCATAAAATTGGGAGATTGAGAATAGAAGATAGACGTCCATCGAGGGATTATGGTGAATGGAATCTGAGTCACAATTGCATATAAACAAAATGTAGAGAATCAGACAATGCACGTGAACTGTGTAACAAAATGCCTCAAGGGAAAAGGATTGATTCCATGACTTTAACAACATCCTCATGACATATTTTGAATGGATGTTTGGCTGATATGGTATTTTCAAATGTTATAATGGACATGTATGCATCTAAGAAGTTTTTTAGCAGAGACTATTGTGCATGCTTCCTTGACTGCCACATATGCAAAATGTGGAAGCATGGACAATGCGTGTGAGCTGTTTAAATGCCTCAAAGAATGTGGACTGCAATAATTGCAAGATTTTCACAAAATAGATTTGTTATAAAGGCATTACAAGATGAATGCAATTAGCAATTGTAAAAATCAGACTATGCAGCCCCTACCAACATCCTCGCTGCCTACACCACAATAAGAACCTTGGAATATGCATAAACATCCATTAAGCATAAAGGATGGAGGAATTTTATCAGATGTTGTAGATGCAAAAGACTTTGGAAAATATAATGTTATTAGTGTAAGATATAAGGGATTGCATGCACTTGTGAGGACTTGCATGCAAGAGATGGAGTAGTGTGCCGCCCAATTGCACTTTTGAGGAAAGATATATGAAATATGTTATGAATTTTTCTAGTTGCAAGAAACTCTAGCTCATACGCTACCTCTCCAACTCTCTTCACAATCCTGTAGGGCCCATAGAACCAAAACTTTAGCTTTTCTGCACCACTCATTTTCAATGTAGATTGCCTATATGGCTATAGGCACAAGAAAACTAGATCACCAACTTCAAAAGTTCTCTCAATCTTATGCTTATTTGCATATGTCTTTTGTTGATTCTGAGCACGATGCAAATTTTCCTTAAGTGCCTTAAGGATATCCTAGATATCCTACATTAATTTTCTCGCCTTGGGAGCTCTATTGTCATCAAATGCTAAGTCTACAAAAGACATAGTGTCATACCCATACAAGGCCCTGAATGGTAGCAAACCTATTGATATCACCATTTTGTCTAATCATGGCCAACTCACAAAAATACATCTCCATTTCCTTCTGATCAAACCTAACAATTAATTTTCTGCTAAACTCATCATAGGACTAAACTAATGCTTGATTTTGTGTCACCAAACCATGATGCCACCAATCATATGTTGGTCCCTCCAAATTTAAGGTTACAAACTTATTTTCCTCTGCTTCTAGCATGGGTTTGAGGGTCAAAAAATAAATCCATTTATGTATCCAAACATGTGCCGTACTTTTCCCATTACCATCAAAATTAGAAAGGGTTAGTTTTCTCAAGGCATGTTGATACTCCTTATCTGGGCCTCGAGGTCTTTGTTCCCATTATGTTCTCCTGTCTTTCCGTTGGATCATGTATTGGTTAAGTGTTATTTCATTTATAATGACATGAGGGAGTGTGTGATACTCATCATTGTTGGGTTTCTTCCTCCTCCTCCCTAGGTGTGAATGTAGGATGAAAAGGCCTGTGTGACCCACCTGTACTGGATCCTCTTGGAATGTCATTACCTGCATTGCTACCTACACCTGTAGCATCCTGATTCACCCTGAGAGAATTCATATCCTAAGACATTTGACCAATAGCTGTGATTAATTATTGTTGTGTTTGCATGAATTGTTGCATCATCTGCTATTGTCCCCTTGCTAGATCATTCAGTATATTTTGTACATTGCCATGGTCTACTCTTCTTTCAGTCCTATCCCGAAGACTCTCACCACCTGAACCCACAATTGTTTCAATTCCCTGTGCAACTGTAAGTGGTTGTCTTGCTGCTAATGCAACTAAAAATGTATTCTCTTATGGATATGGTTCCGAAAATTGAATTTTTTTTTTTCGTTTTTGTTCTCTTTCAGCGTAACATTTGGCCCTATCAATGGTGTATATAACCCTCCAAACTGGGAGGATTTAGGTTCTGATACTACTATAAGAAGCCACCCACAATATTTGCAATTTTCCCAATATCTACTTGGTATGCATATTGTCAAATAGTTCATATATGTTCATTTGTGCCAGGTTGGCATTTGGAATCAACACAATTCACAGCTAATATGTATCATCACATTTTAATACTTGTTCAACAATTGCAACTAAAACTGTTGCATTGGCAATATGAAATAACTAGCACTACAAGTTCTGATATAAAACGATAGACAGATTTGAAGTAAGGAGATTACCAGAGTAGAGCCTATTGTAACAAAATATTCACATATCTGACACAGATATTGGAATTTAGCCAATAACAATGTCCTTCAACAAGGTTAAACAGTGCATAGATGTTACATAGAGAAAGCTATCTTGAATTTGGCCATATGGCCATTAAAGCTAAGTAGATTTGCTTCCCAAGATCTATGGTATCGGTAATGCTACGGATCCCTTCACTGGGTATATCGCTGGATTAAACTCATACGTTTCTTTAGCCCGATTTTTCCTACTCTACAATGGAAATATGATACGCAGTGGCTGTCATAAGCTTGAGAATATTTGAGGAGATTTGTCGCCTGCCCAAGACCAATAGCTTTTAATAGAATTCCACGCTTTGCATCAAAGGTATATAGGAAGCACGGCTCTCAATATATGTTTCCCCGTCTAGCTCATATAAATCAAACCTTCAACTGGCGCTAACTCCCTCACACATATGTGACTGACATAACAATAGTGGCATAACATTCAAACATGTTTTCTTCCTCTATAATCATGGAATATAAGTCCCAACCCCTTGGAATAGTATACTGGTCAATACCTTCAACCCACTGACTTAATTTTGTATATTATCAAACAATCCTAAGAAACCAATCAACCAAAATTCACATGCCACCCTTGACTAATTAATATTGCATAGAAAAAATAAAACATTTCATTCAGATTCTTCAAAGGCTGTGCTACGCTTGGCTTAGTAAGCCAATAAAATAATATCGACCCCTTCTTAACCAATCCCGTATGAAATGTGTAGAACCTCACCCAAATATATACTATTTTATACCAGATTTAACAAACAAGGAATATCACCAAATAGTTGTAACCCAATGAATATCATAATATTTTACCAATGTAACACCATCTTCGATTATCATTGAAATTTGTTTTTGGAAAGACTTCACAAATTTCCAACTAACGTTCAACTGTTCATTGAAACACGTGAATCTTGAATGAATTTGCCACCTAACGAAATTGGTTTTTGTCCAATCCACCTTGAAACCCAAGGGTTTTTCTCTTCAAGCTCCTAAAAGCCAAGCTCTCCAAAATACTTCCGATAATAATTTTCCAAAAGATCCTAATGAATTCTTTTTTCACCACCTTTATACTTCACCACCTTTTAATTTCTTATTAAATATTTCGCCATTGTAAAGTGACTTTATTTAATATTGGAGCAACACATTCAATAAAGTCACTTTAATAATTAATTAATTAAATATAAATGTCCAAAATGTTACTTAGGATGATTTAATATTTAATTAATTAAATTAAGCTTTGTTGGGTGATTTCTCAAAAATGAAGACATTACAAAGAATCAAATCCACTGGTGATTGGAGAAGCCATTCCCAAAAGATGGATGAATTAGGAATCCAAATCCAAATGATGTGTGCCTTTAAAAATTGCTCAAATGTCCACATGTCAAAATGAGATGATGTTAATCCAAAATCCTGTAAAGACTAATGTAGAACAAGCTCCAAAGACTATAATGATGGTGGGCTAACAACGATGATGTAGCTTTCAAGGAAGAGGAGAGGAAAGCCCTCAAAATAATCCTCCAAATCTGCAATATGAGACTCCATAAACAAGGATGATATGTATGCAAGATATGAATCTGAAGTAGTTGTGTTTGAAAGAAGACGAATGTCCTACTGCATTGAACCGATAGGTGCCAAGAGTGTGGCAATGCCAAGATGATCAGGAACAACAAAAGATGGAGATTGGGTTTCGATATGAAGAGTGGGAACATGACGACAAGTCTTTGAACCATTGAAACATGCAAGACTTGTGATATACTCAAACTCCTCTAAAGTATCAGGGTATGTGCAGGATCATCATGGAAAAAATAGGCCCTTAAGTGGCAAAAAAATCATAAAAATCAAAGTTAGGCAACTTGATGTAAAAATTTGAACAAGTTATCTATATTATTTCAAAAATATTTAAGAATAGAATCTATAGCAAATTGAATATAGTTTCTAAACTACTAGGTTTGTTTAAAAAAACAGAAATCTATTTGGTGAAAATTTGAAATTTTAATGCAGTAGTACTTAAATTTTAGGGAAAAAATAAGAAGTAGGTTTCCGTCTGACCACCCTAACCACTATAAAATGATAATATTTTTTTATAAGATTTTAGATATAAGTAGAGGACTCATGTCCTGATGTGATACATATTTTTTTGTAATTTTTTTCCAAGTAAATAATTAATTGTGAATTTTTTTATTACAAATTTTAAATAATATAAAAACCTCGTATGTCTAACCACCTTAACTTGGTCACAACTTCATGAAATTCATTTTTTCTTTTTTTAATCCTATAGTATGCAAAACATAGAATGTGACACATATTTTGGATTCAAAAAATGTGATACTGTTTGAAAGCTATAGATGTTTTTCAATTAGTCTATCAATTAGGACTTTAGTCATAATTTGAATAGAAAATGAATAATAATTACTTATTAAATTCAAAGTAAAGCATAATTTATATTGGTGGAAAGCTGAGAATCTCCTTTAAAAATGCTTTTCATTTCATCAATTTTGGTTAAAAAAAATGTTGTCAGCCACATACCCATCATATTGCCACTTTTTGGCCCATCATGATCCCGCACATACCCATCATAATCAAAGGGTATGCAATCTGCATATGCAAGGGGAATGAGACAATTTGTAGCAAGATCCTCTGGGAGTGGAAAGATATGAGGGTCTCCATGGATCCCAAAGTCTAGTCTAAAGTGTGTGGGGACAATCAATGTCTGATACAACACACATAGTGTCATGGTCAACACTAGAACACATCACTCCAACATGATTATTGATAATACTCCATGTTGATCTACTCCTTGGTGTGTCTAGTGTAGGTATGAGTCCATACAGATAAAGAAAAAGATCAAGCCACCTAAGATGTGTCAGGATGCCATTTCGCCAAGACTCATAATTACCTTTTCCAAGATGACCACTAAAGGATGAACAGAAAAACCCGTGATACCTCCTCAAATGAAAAAACCAAAGATTGATAACCTCAATGCATGTAAAGTAAATCAAATGAATTCATCTCATACAAATAGATCCTTTCCAGGTCCCAAGACATCCACGTAATTAAGCAAAATGTGAAATCATAAAAAAATGTACTTGGGGTAGATTTTGGAAAAAGTGCATAAATGAATATGAAGAGCTCTAAAATATCTTTCCAATGCCACAATAATCGTGAAAATTGCAAGTACAGGTGAAAAGTTATGAGTTTGGAAGCAAAAAATGATGATCTGACTTTTACAAGCAATAAAATGTATCAACAACAAAATCTAATGATGATACATGCACCACTTGAAAGTACGCGAAACCAGCGTTCTGACGATATCTCATTTGCTTGATTTCAACACCGTATTCTCAAGTTATGGCCAAAAGAGAAAAAATATCTCTTAAGGCACATTAGGGCTTGGAGGGGGCCTATAAGGTACAAGGGCTGATGTCTATGCCAATATGCCAAGAAAATTACTTTGTCCGAGAAAAATGCCTCCTTGTCAAAAAATCATGTTGTTCGTTGGTATATGCGCCCGATGTTCAACTTCAAAATATTTGCTTGTCACCTCAGAAGTTGGATCGTCGATATTGCTTGTTTGGATGGAATATTTGTCTAGCTGTTGGGGAGGTAGGTTCACTACCGGTGGAGATAGGTTAATGGTACAATGCCATTGGCAAGGTTGGGGATCAATCGACGAGGTGTGGATGAGTCGTCAGTAACTGCGAAGGGGTCGTTGGTAGGGTGGATGCCCTATCACTGGTATGGATCCGACTATCGCTGTTGACAAAAGGCAATGTGATTTGACAACATAGAGTACACATAATACTTGTGGATCTTCCAAGTCTTTTGTTTTTTTAATTTTAAAAAATCTATTTTTTTTATAAAAAATAAATTTTATGTTATTTTTTGAACCTTGTACCTATTTGTGCAGAGAGTGATGCAGGGCCTATGTAAGATCTTGGAAGTTGTACAATTGTACATATTTCACGTTGAGATCTATGGAGACCCTATTTTTTTTTCTTTTTTTGCAATTGCTTTGATTTCAGCCAATTGGCAGGCGATCTTAGGGGTTTTGGCTATTTTGGATCCAATGGTGATGCCCGTTTTGCGCCAAGATGAACTGATTTTCCCTCAAGGATGGATCTTTTAGAATTTGAATAGGAAGTCATACATCTGTTGTTTTGATACCATGTTGGATTTGATAGTGAACCCCACAACTCCCAAAATCGCCTATAGCCAAAACACCTATCACAAAGAGAGAACTTGAGCAACGAAAGGTGCATTGAATTAATCTAAATTAAAGATTACAATGAAAGGTGAGTCCTTGTGAAAATGAGAAAAGAAAAACCTAGATGAGGATTTCATTAGATTGTGACAAGTGGCATTATCCTATGTAATGAGTCAATAAGACCTATAATTAGCCCAATATAATAAAAAAAAAACACTCCTAAGTTTAACTTAAATGTAATAAAGTAAAAGGGGCCTAATAAATTATTAGGTGATTTTTCTAATTACTCCACCGTAGATGAGTTGGTACAATAGTTTGAAGAGTTGTTTCAAGCGCCTAAGGGGTTGTCGCCTTTGAGAGCAATTGAAGATGAGATCCAAGTACTATTTGATTGTCCTCTTCAAACATAGAGTCTACTGACAAATAATAGTGGAAGCCAATAATAACACAACTAAATGAGCTTCTTAAACAAGGATTAATTAGACCCAACAACTCATCATGTGGTTCTCCCATTGTAGTGGTGCCTAAGAAGGATGGTATATGTTGTATGTGCATAAACTATCGGTCTTTGAACAATGTTGTCATAAAAATAAGGTATTGATTGCTACTAATGAATGATATTTTGAATCATTGCAACATGCTAAGTATTTTACCACATTGGATCTGGGATTTGGTTATCAATGGTTACAAGTCAAGGAGGAAGATAGATGAAAAACAACTTTTAAATCAAGGAAATGGATCTATAAATGTTTAGCTCTTCTATTTAGATTAAACAATGCACCTACTACTTTTAGGAGATTAATGAATGTGGTACCAAGGGTATTTATTGATATCTACATGATGGTGTATGTGGATAATATTTTGTTTTTTTTTAGCATAACTTACAAGGCACATTTGTGACATCTAAAGAAAGTTTTGTAATTTTGAGGGAGAATAAGTTGCTTTTGAATGGTAAGAAATGTGAGTTTGTGCAACAATAACTTGTCTATCTTGAGCATGTGGTTCGATATGGAGAGATAAGGTTAAACCTAGTAATGATTGATGCCATAATAAATTTACCAATGCCTTCTAGTATCATCAAAACAAGAAGCTTTGTGGAAGTAGTACAATGCATGAGAAAGTTTGTTAAATATATTTCATCCATTACAACAAGTTTGTGCATGGTATTATAGGGGTTGATAAATATTTTTTTATAGGAGTAATGAACAACAAAAAGATTTTAAAGAGATGAAATATAAAATTAATAATGTACCCATTTTAGTCTTGCCAAATTTACCACAACCATATGAAGTAGAAATAGATGCAAGTGACTGCTATGGGGGTTGTTTCCTTGCAAGGAGGAAACTAGTTTGTTATAACTCTAAATTCTCCCATGGGGAAATTCTAAAGTATTGTGCTTATGGAAATGAACTATATGCTTTGGTACAAGCAATGAAGAAATGGAAATGCAACTTGTTGAGAAAATATATGATTTTTTATATTTACAAGCTCAAACAAAATTATAACAAGCATGATATTATGTAAGTGGATGGGATTCCTACAACAATTCCACTTGATCATCAAATATAAGAGGAATAAGACCAATAAGATTGGTGATATGTTTGTCAATGCTGCCTTTTCTTTTAGTACTATAAACTCTTTCACAATTTAGAACCCTTTGGAAAGGAGATTTATGATGAAAACTTTGGAGATATATAACAGTAAGCTCTAATTGGTAAGAATATTGATTTTAAGCTAAAATTGGATTTTCATCTTCAAGATGGATTTTTTTTGGTTAGGCAAATTGCGTGTTCCAAAGAAAAGGAGGTTATTATTTTTGGGACCACCAAAGTAACTAGTGATTTTTTAAATGCCTAATACCATTGTTAATCTTCATATATAGTAATAACCCTTACCTAGTTGATCTTTGAAGCGAGGAATTGGATTAATACGTTGGTTGTTCATAATAAACCTATGGAAGAAAGTGGTAATATAGTCTCCCTCCTTGATTCATTTGTCCATAGATTATTGTCTCTAAAATAGTTCCTCTCTTTAATTGAGAGTGGCCATCTCAACAATCAATTTCTATCTAATATCAATTGTTCATAATCTCTTTGAATTTGTGGTTGTGTATTCTACATTAAAGGTCCACAACTTCAGTTTCTTGTTCCATCTCCATTCACTTGATGGAAGGCATTTCTAAAATGATAGAAATTTCTAATAGAATATTTGTGTTCTGAAATTGCCTTTTTATGGATCTTTGAGATATTGTTCCCTATATGACTGGGTATAATTGACCACCATTGGTCTATGTTTGTGCTTGGCTAAAGTTGGATGAGTGAGCTACATACTTTAAGATTTGAATTGTGAAGGCCACTTTTAAAGTGGATCCTAAAGTTGCAATACAATAAATGAGTGGTCAAAAAAGATTATTTCATGAATGAACTTGGTTATGCCTTTTTCCTTGGCCATAATGTTATTAGTTAACATAATGCAATACAAGTTTTGTGCTATCATTGCCCTACCCTTTCAATCACTGTGCCTATGGTGGCGACCGGTTCTATTTATTTTGTTCCTTCGTTTTCCTCTGCTGTATATCTTAGGGTTAATGTTACAGCTTCGGCTAAGCATCGAGGTCTGAAGTCTGTGTTAGTTTTTATTAGCTTTATGCTTTGGTTGTTTATCTTGGTGCCTCTCCATGACATGACTAAGCTGTAATTTGCAGGTTGTAGGAGCTGTGGGGTTTATGAACCAGAGATTACAGATCCCAGAAAGTTTGGACCCTCAGTGGAAATCCATCATTCAAATTTGTTGGCACAGGTAGTCTCTACTTTCCGGTTCTAATCTGAAAGTCACATTACATGCTTGTTATAATTAGTACACATTAACTCTTACTGATATATTAGACATTTATCAATGCAGTGACCTCCAATGCCGTCCATCATTCCAGGAACTTGTAGAGCGGTTGAGAGTCTTAGATAAATCTTATTCAAGACCTTCCTCACAAATTTTATAATTTTCTTATATATGGGGAGACATCAATCTGGGCAATAAGGCCGCAGAGACTGTTTTTGCTATCCTCGACGATAAAACTTCATTGCACCTGTGGCAGCAAGATTGATGAATTTTGTTTACTTGTTCATGTGCATGCCAAATCTATGCGCAAAATGTTACTGAGAAGCGCTCCTCTGTGAAATTTTGCCAGAAGCAAATGAGTTGAGTTTGAAGAACCAAAACAGGTGAGCTTGGATATATGACTTATGACTTGCAGGCCTTCCAAAGCTATCAGGTTTTGATATATGGTGTATTTTACAGGGAATAATGGTTTGGTTGCATAAAGCTTGTTTGATATATAATTAGGAGTGGAAGCTGCAGTAACTATTAAAAGAAATGGCTAATGCTGAGATAATGCTAGAGAAATGCCAAGGATTTGTAGCGTAAAACATGTTATATTTTACTGATCGAAGATAGATTTTTTTTTTTAAATAATTTTACATGCTGATAAGTTGCCTAAGTTTTACTGGACATCTATGCATGCAAGAATAATGCAATTGGAAATTAAAGGAATAAGTGCAACTCTTACATAAATATCCTAGGTCAGATGATTAAACAATAATAAAAGTTTAGGATTTATAGTTAAGATTGAAACAATACTAAAAATTGATTTTCTGATGTGGAGCTTTGATTAGATATTTATAAATTTGTAAATTGATAGTACTTTGCTTTAGTTCAAATTAACATCTGCGAAAGTGAACTTTAAGAAGGGAACAATAAAAGAATAATTGAAATTAGGGAATTTGTAATGCTAAAAACTGATTTGCTGGTGTGGAAAATAATGGAACTTTAATAAGATGTTTATAAATTTGTAAATTGACAGTACTTTGTTCTAATTCAAATTTACATCTGCAAAAGTGAACTAGGTGTGAAGAAATGAATTAATAGAGAATTGACAACTTTGCATATGTACCTCAACTTGTTGCACCTATGTTCGAAGTGAGGTGGTTTAGAGAGACACTATTTGGTAACTTGTTGGGCATGGATTTGTCCCTTTGGTCAAGTCCCTAGGAAAACCAAGTTAATGATGATGAATTAGATTGAAGACACCAAACAAGCATGCAATATGTCCAAGATTATAATGCAAGTAGATGGTGCGACTAAGATGCTCCATGATGTTGCTATCATTCTCTCATGTAAATGTTTCTTGATGAACCTAGATGATTCCTCTATCCTTTCAAAATGAATAATGAATATCTTTAAATACAACAACATAGTATACATATCTACACAAAAGTGTGTCATGTTGGTTTAGAATGGCTAACAGGAAGATGTCAACAAATTTCAATTTGAATTTTGTGATTTAAGAAACTGAAGTTCAAATTTATTGTGCAAAACTAATCTAGGTCAATTCTACACCCACATATCTAAACTACGACAATGAATGGAAGATCTAAGGATTGGATTTAGTTCATAGGGATGAGTGATGAGTGATGATAGGGTTAGATTGGGATAATGTCATCATTCATATTTAATGCAAGACTCTACCCAATACCAATTTTACAAGTGGGGATTTTTTTTTGCATTAAATTGGATGGTGATAGTATCCTAGTTTGTCCACATCATCACTCATCCCTATGAATCAAATATAATCCCTAGATCTTGCATTCACCATCCTAGTTTAGATATGTGGGTGTAAAATTGACCTAGATCACTTTTGCATGACAATTTTAAACTTCACTTTCTTAAATCTCAAAATTCAAATTGAACCTTCCTGACATTTTTCTATTAGCCATTCTAAGATGACTTGGAAAAATTTTGTAGAATGGGATAGTGTCACCATCAATGAGAATGTAGAACATGAAATAAGGACTCAAACCATGTGTTCAAATCCTAATCAACTCCTCCATTTAAGTTAAGGAATTGCACAACATAAGTAAGAAAACAAGTTTTCTCTAACCCACAACTCCTTGTACCCACAAGATGTGAGTAGTGATGCTCCAATAGATTTGTGCTTGAGAGATAATATGTGTTGTTCACATGACCAACATGATTTTGCATCCAATAAGACTAATGAAAATAGACTGTAAGAGGGTCTATTTATAGATAGAGGGATGATTGATTAAGGGTTGAGATTGATCCAAGAGATCAATAATTGAGGATGATTGAGAGGATTGGAGAGAGGAGAAGCCTTCAAGTGACACCTTGGGATTGGTGCACTTGAAGAGGGCCTAGATTGAAGGTATTTGGATGGTCAAGGTTTTCTTATAAAGGGTTAAAGGGTGGGGATCAAAAAGGATATTTTTGAAAGTCTAAAAAGTCCTTTTTTTGAGATATGTGAAGGGTTCAAATCTTCTTGGAGAAATGGATGTATGAGATTGAATGAGAGGATGTTGTGGAGAAGTGGGAAGTGTGGTCCATGCATATGCATGGAATGTGCAAGTTTGACCATGGCTTAAGCATGTTTAGGAATGTGCAAGTATATTTATTAATTAACTAATTGGTTTAAGTTAGCTAATCATTTGAGGGGGAATTTGAAAATGAAATAATTAGTTTGTATTCATTTCATTTTTAGAGGATAAAGATGTGAAGGGTGAACTTAATTAAACAAATATTGAATTGATTTAATTTAAGGGTTGACTATAGAGTAAAAGGGGGATAATGAATGAATGAATTAAATGATTAAAATTAATGTAATTAATGTTGGAAAGATAGTTGGGAAGGTTAATTAAATGATTGATTTATTTAATTTCAATGTTGGAAGGAGATAGGATGTGGGTGATTTTAGGTGAATATATTGTTTTCCTCTTTGAGATGGCATTGTGATTAGACAAAGTAACATCATTTCAATTAAGAGTAAGATATAGTGGATTTGGAAGAGATGGGACTAGTGATAGGATGCCCAATTGTAAGGAGGAGAGTGACAAAGATAGAGAAAGTAGATAGGCGGGTTAACAAAACATGGGCATGCTTTTAAAATGGATAAAGGGATTAGAGGATAACACATATAGGTGGACAACATGATCGATGGATTGGGATAAGGAGGTTGGGAGTTGGATGGATGGGGATGGATAGTCATGTTGAGTTGGTTTAAGCAACCTTCTATTTGATATAGAACTTGACATTATGCACTAAGGTATAAGGACTAGGGTGATGATGTACTAAGTGTGTAAATGACTAACCCAAAATAAAAGGTCACAAGAAAACAAATGTTATATGGCCCCATGATATTGAAGACCATGATGTCATTATGGTAGTATGTTGTAAGGATTGTGATAGATGCAATAAAAATGATAATACACACAAGAAAGTATGCACAATGATTCAAAGGTAAACAAATATTTTCCCTTAGTCAAGATGAAAATTGATTGATTGATTAACGATGTAATGGAATTAATAATAAGAACAATGCAAGGATTGGGAATGATATATCCCAATGACGATGATTTAAGTATAGTGGATCAAGGTTTCCAATAGGGATTAGAACAAAACCAATAGATACTTTGGATGATGCACTAGATTACAAGGATTAGGCTTGTATGCATTTAGATGGATTATTTTGGGAGTTCTTGGGCATGGGATCCATTGGATTATGTTTAGGTAGTTGTTTGTTTGGTACCTGTAAACACCTATAATTGTCTAAACGTATCACACATCTTGATTTTTCTTATTAACATCATTTCCTTCATTATCTCCTGATTTCTCATTTTAATGAAATAATTTCCAATTATATGATTAAATTTTATATTTTCCTCTTTTAATTGAATAATTAAAGTTATTTGATTAATTCACCATTTTTTCATCATTTTCTCACTAATTCTCTTTAATTAAATAATTTTGAATTGTTTAATTTTAAATTCAATTTTCCCTCTTTCTCCCTTTGATTGAATAATTTTGATTAATTAAATCTTAATTTTCTTCTATCCACCATGATTAAATAATTTTGATTATTTAACTAAATATAATTTTTCCTCAATCCCACTTGATTAAATAAATTCCAATTATTTAATTAAAAATCTTAATTCTCTCTCATCCTTACAATTAAATAATTTTCATAATTATTTAATTTACTAATTTTCTTCCAACTCGCACAAAGAATTTTTTTTTTCAAAAAGAGAATATTCCCAATTCAAATTCAAATATCTTCTTCCCAATAGGGATATTTTGGGTCTCATGGTATCTCACCCCTTGATCTCCTTGATTTACTCGCATCCATTGATCCTTAGATTCAATCTCCACTATAAAATCTAAAATCTATAAAACAAATAATTCATCCATGAAAATCATTTACAATTTTCATAAGCTTGGGCATTCTTGAATTCTTGAGCATTTGAGCACCCTTTTGTGAATCACATCTTCAATTGAGCTTTTGCAATCATGGATTATGCACAATTTGAGAAATTCACATCACAAATTGTCATCAATCCACAATGGGATTGAAGGTTTGCATGCTTTATTTGGTTTAATTGTCTTGAAATTGTGTTTTCATGCCTTTTGATTAAATCTTTGAAGCATTGTTCTCTAATTTCATTGAGTATGGGTTTTTATGATCTTAATCTTGTAAGTTTTTAGTGTTTCCTAACTCTAATTGCTTGAATTGTGTTCTCTAACCATCACTCATATTTCCCCTATGACATACAATGGGATTGAAGGCTTGCATGCTTTATTTGGTTTAATTGTCTTGGAATTGTGTTTTCATGTCTTTTGATTAAATCTTTGAAGCATTGTTTGCTAATTTCATTGAGTATGGTTTTTACGATCTTAATCTTGTAAGTTTTTAGTATTTTCTAACTCTAATTGCTTGATTTTTTTTTAAATAAAAGAGGGTAAAAATGTATTCATACCAAGAAAGCATTAGTACAAAGAAATCTAGGCCCATAAAGGTTCCCAAGAGAGGACAAAGAAGTCCAACCAGCTAAACCCCCAAACAGAACCAAACAACCCAACCACTAGAACCTCAACAACACCCACCATCCATATCCTTAGAAATAATCCTTTCTAAGACTTGGCAATCACTTGGAAAAAAATGGTCCTAGTCTTGAACCTGCCAATCACCATCATGCGCAAAAGCCCACTTCACCAAACACTCGGCAACTCCATTCCACTCACGAGGGATGTGAGTAAAAGACACCACCTCCAACGTGGAGCACACCTGCCAAATATGCCTCACCACAGAGGAAAGTTGCCAACTGACACCCTCCAACTTCTGCCCTATTAGCAAATCAATCATAATTTGAGATTTTGATTCACAAAAATCTTGCGCTAGCCAAGTGCACAAGGCCGCTCCAAAGCCCCAAGAATTGCCAATCCCTCCATAAGATTGTTGCTTGGCTACCCTTTGTGGATGGAGAAAAGAATAGTCACAAACCCAAAGCTATCTCTCCCTACACCACCAATCCCAGTAGGCCCCAGATTACCCCTGAAAGACCCATTTGTGTTGATTTTCAAAACATCACCTGGAGGAGGAGACCAACCCCCAACTTGTTGAACCTTATTTTTAGCATGCTAACTATGATGGACACAAAAAGAATCAAAGACCAGATCATGTAAGCCCAGACTATGCACAATCTCCTCATCCCTTCTTTCCATAGGAAAAGCCACTTCACATTTGGCATCCACTGTCTCCTGGATCATGTTCACAACTCTCTTCCAAACTTGCTGAACCACAACCTGCTCCCATGAAAAATCTTGTGGTTCCTTTCCAACCAAATCTGCCAAAGAATGAAATCAGGGCCAATGCTCCACACAATCTGGAGAAAAGAGGCCCGAGAAGGAGGCCTCCCCAAACTATGCCAAAAATTAACTAGAGAGGAAGCATGCACACACAGATGTTTCCACACACCCCACCAAAAATGCCAAATAATCAAAGAATAGGAGCACATGGAGAAAAGATGGGAAGAATCATCCTCATTGCAGCCACAAAGCACACAAATAGATAGACCTTGGAACCCATGTTTTCGTAGATTGTCCCATGTCAGACACCTATTCCAAGCCAAATTCCACAAGAAGCAGTTACATTTAGGCCAGGAGAACTTGTTCCAAACCCTTTGCCACCATGGGACTTCCATCCCACCATACTTCCGAGCAATCAACTCGTGATACTCACTAGCCACTGTATAAAGCCCCTTAGGATTCAGACTCCATGCCAACCTATCTTTATCATTAAGAGAACTACACAAACTACCTTCCAATATTTTATGAAGCTTAGCACAATCCTCCTCCAAACCAACCATAGGCCACTCTCTCGGGGTCTTCCACCTACACAACTCCACTTGACCACAAATATAAGAAGTATTAAAATCCATCACACGAGACCAACTAGCCTCTAAGAAACACTGGAAAAGAGTTTGTAGATGAGGAAAAATGTTCATGATGGGGGAAAATCCATCCCATGAGTCAACCCAAAAAAGAGCCTCTAAACCCTTATTACATATCCAAAACAGACCCTCCTTGATCAACAAAGCCCCTTTTTTTAGAGTCTCCCAAATCAAGGATACTTTCCCAACCAGCGGAAACTGAGGAACCTCATCCTTTCAAATCCCACCAAGGTATTTATGAGAAATAATCCTAGCCCAACCATGATCTTGCTCCAAGCACCATCTCCAATAAAGCTTAGCAGCTAAGGCCAAATTGGTCAAAGAGGAATGACGCAACCCAAGCCCACCAAACTGTTGCAGACTGTACACAGTCTCCCACTTCACAAGGCTCCACTTAGAAGAAGATAGATTGCTCACCCACAAGAATTTCCTAGCTAGGGAATCCAAATCCCGAAGAAAACCTTTAGGATCCACCTATAGCATACACCTGTAGATGGGAAGGGCCTGCACCACAGACTTTAGAAGTTGAACCCAACTACAAAAGAAAGCCACTTGTGAATCCAATGGTTCACCTTAGTCCGAAGCTTTTCAAGAATAATATGCCAAGAACCCCTAAGGAGAGTACCAAATGAGATAGGAATACCAAGATAAGTCAAAGGAAAAGCCCCAACTAAAACCTCAAAATATGAGCAATCTACCATTGAATGAGCCTTAGAGTGTTAAAAAAGAAAATAGAGGATTTGTCCTCATTAATCATCTAACTAGAAGCCACAAGATAAATATTCGGTAATTTGTGCAAGTTGGTAATATCTCTGACCTTAGCCAAACCCATCAGAGCAGTATCATCAACAAACTACAGGTGGGACTGTGGAAGTAAACCATTTCCCTAGACCCAACCCTGGATAAGACCCTAATTCATATTTCTCTTAATAACTCTCCCCAGCCCTTCTGCCATGAGGATGAATAAATAAGGAGAAAGAGGGTCTCCTTGTCGAAGACCCCTAGAAGCCCCAACTAAGGAAGTCAGCTCCCCATTAACCAAAACCAAAAAGTAGGTAGCCATGACACAACTCATAACCCACATAACCCATTCCTCCGCAAATCCAAAGGCAATAGGAACTTTGCACAAAAAGGACCATTTGACTCTATTGTATGCCTTAGCCATATCCAACTTGATGAGCATGCCTCTATCTTTAGAGGTAGCCATAGAATGGAGTGTTTCAATGGAAATAACCACTCCATCCAAGATTTTCCTACCTTCAACAAAACCACCCTGTTCTTCAAAAACTAACATGCTTAGCCACCGCTTCAACCTTTCAGTAATCAACTTGGAAATAATTTTATAAACCACATTGCAAAGATAAATGGGCTGAAACAAAGTCAGCCTATCTTCCCCCTCGCATTTTGGAATGAGAGCAAGAAAGGTAGAATTCATAGCACACAACATCTACTTTTTTCTCTGAGATTCTCAAACCACCTCTAATAAGTCATGATTTATAATATCCCAAAATTCTATAAAGAAATCAATCAAAAATCCATCAGGACTTGGGGCTTTCCCTTTTTCCATTTGGAAAACAATATCCTTTAATTCCTCAAGGGAGATAATTCCCAAAAGGTGTGCATTCATTTCTGCATCAACCAAAGATGGGATACACGCCAAAACATGACTTTCTTCCTCCTCCACATCCTGAGAGTCCTCCCTAAACAAAGAAGAGAAATATTGCAAAGCTTCTTTAGATATATCATCCAAAGATGACAAATGAACACCCCTATCACTCACCAGGAAAGGGATCGAGTTACCCTATCCCTTATCCTTAATAGAGTTAAAGAAGAATTCAATATTCCTATCCCCCTCCTATAACCACTCAATCTGTGCCTTTTGTTTCTAGTAAATCTCTTCCTGCAGCTCACACTCTTCTAGAAATTTTTAAGCCCTTGTCTCCTCCCTAAGTGATTACTCATTAAGACCATGATCCCTAATCACCTAGGTGATAGAATCCAAGCTAGCCTGAGCAACAACCTTAGCATGAAAAATGTTACCAAAACACTGCTTATTCCACCTCTTAAGCTGGTACTGTTACCCAATTTTCAACTATGGGCTCAATCAGGGGAAATTATATTTCAAATTCGCATATGGATCAAATGTGGCTCCCACAAGGGTTGAGCCCAACGTGAGGATGTTCATTTTTATTGGGGGGTTTCCCCTTTTTTTTTTCCCTTACTTTTCCCCTTTCTGTTTTATTTTCCTTTAGCCTTTTTCTTTTTGTTCTGTCGGAGGCGGGATAGGGATGGAAACCGAACATTGGAACTTTTCCAAAATTTCCAGTTCTTGTTCCTATTCCAGTTTCGATCCCGGTTCTTCCCTTTCTTATTTTCTTTGCTTTTTCATTGCTTGTGGTCGGGGGATATCTCCTCCTCTTGGATCTTCTCTGTGTTTTTCTTTCTTCCTTCTTGCTTTGTTTTGCCAGGGGCGAGATCGGAACAGAATCCGAACTTGAAACTTTGGAAAAGTTTCAGGTCCGGATTTGGTTTCGGTTCCAGTTTCGTTGACTCTTTTGTGTTGCCCACGCTCCGACCCCGATCCCGGTTCCGGTTCCATCTTGGCCCCATCCCCGCCAGTTTTGAAGGGTCTCAATGAAATGAAATGATCTCGGCAAGAAGTTTGACAGGATGCAGTCTCCCTGAAATAGTTTGAGCCCGCCAATTGGGGTCACCAAGATTTCTCGCCAACAGGAGGGGAGTCTTTCCGAAACAAAAGGATGTGAGCTCGAAGCAAAGGAAGTAAAGTCGCCATGATCTCTCGGCGAAAGTATAAGATCCTGCCGACTAACGAGGGTCTTGGTATAGTGTTTTTCCCTCGGCAAGAGGTCTCACTGTCGAGGTGAGGTCTCGCCGAAGTGTGGAGGCCTTGACGAATGGTGATGTCTTCAAGGAGATGTCTCTCCGCCCAAGGAAGGTCTCGCCGAAACAAAAGGGGGCTCGATGTAATGTTTGGCGCTCGGTGTAGGGTCTTGCCGACCGCTGATAGTCTTGCCGAAATAGAAAGGGACATCAGTAAGACTCTTGCCGATCCACCATAGGGTCTCATCGATAGGATGTCTCGCCGAAGTGAAGCGACATTGGTGAAGGAAAGAGGTTTGACAAAATGTTTCGCCGAAAGCCAAGGGTCTTGCCGAACAAGTAGGAGCTCGGGGAGATGTTTCAGCGAAATGAAGAGAGCTCGATGAAAGGAGGTGCTATCGATAGAATGTCTTGCCGATGGTTGTTAGTCACGCTGACATGTTTTGTGCCTTCGGTATAACGTAAAGAGCTTGACATGATGTCTCGATGAATGGGGGAAGTCTCACCAACCTGATTGTCTCGCCAAAATAAGATGGCTTTGCCAAGATGTCTCGCCGACCCGATGGGGTCTTGCTGAAAGAAAGTGAGCTCGGTGAAAGCATGAGGTCCTACCGAAGGATGAAGGATCTCGGTATAGTGTTTTTCCTTCGGTAGGAGGTCTCATTAACACATGGATGTCCTGCCAACGGAGGAGCACAACAGTATAACTCACGAAGATTGGTATGACCTCTTGTCGACTGAAGGAGCTCTTGCCGAATGCAGATGACTAAGCGATGGAAAGGGATATCGGTATGACTCCTGAAGGCTCACCATGAGGTCTTCTCAAAGGTGAAATGTCTTGCCAATGGTCTGGGTGACGGCCACTATGGATGTCGATATGACTTTTGGGCTCACTATGAACTCATGCCGACGGTTGTAAGCTATGCCGATAACTGCTGAAGGGCATAATCGTATCGGGGAGACACGATTAGTGTCTCACTGACATGCAATTCAATTTGAATGACTTTTGACCATCTGGCGACCCCATGAAGCATCTGTTCAACCAATTAGAGTGAGCTACAGGAGAGCCGTGGTGGTTTGACCCCTACGAAGATGATCAACAGAATGACGGCGGCGTGGATCTGCTCTAAGCTCAAGAGCATTCAAGGTAGCTCGACAGGGAGGTTAGAGGATAGACATGAGACCAAAAGTTAATGCTGCAAAAGATCTTAAGGCTTCCCCTGAGGGCGATCTATCACCAAGATGGACACGAGGATGCAATCAAATGCAGAATTAATTTCATTTAAAGATCTAGGGGCAGATCTTTATGGGGGAGATATTTTTTTGGTAAGCCCTAGGGGCCGACATCTTTTTGTATATAAGGCATTTTTGCCTCTTTGTAAAGGAGTTCAGATTATGCATTCTGGAGAGTTAGTGATTTTTTCTCAAATCCTTTCTCAATTGATGTAGATTTTGTAACTCATTTGGAGCATGTTATATAAAATTTACCTTGGTTACCATTGATGGTTCATTTTTTTCCTTTTGGTTCTTATGAAGTATTGTGCATTTTTAAGTGATTCATCAAGCTACTTAGTGAAATATTTCTTTTCCTTATAGCTTTGTTTCATGTTAGCATGCCTTTCTTTGCAAAAGTAGTATCATGTAGGTTATAAACTGTGTTTACTCAATTGCACATGAGCTTTTAATTTGTGAAAATCTGCTTTTCCTTCTTGAAAGTGTGTGCATATCAAACCTGTTTGTATGCATAATCTACAGAAACTTGTTGTGCAGTCCCATATCCATCATTAGTATTCAAGTGTAACTTGAGTGTCTCATTGTTCTTGTCATTTTGGTGTATCACCATAGCATTTAGTTTTATTTTTATTCACTCCTTCTCCCTTTTCCTTACAAAGATCAGTAGTTAGGTGATAACACAAAGGAAGTCGGCCTTCTCCGGAGGTTCTTTTCCATTTTTAGGTGACCCACCACCTGGAAAAGTTCCCATGTTTCTCCAGAAAGCTCAGTTTTCATAACTTTGTATAGGGTGCATTTCTTGGAGACAACAATTTTTGGCATGCCTAGTGGGACCTAGTCAGAAGTAAAACTCCTAAGTCTTGCTGTTTTGATATGCTGACAGTGAGCTAATAGCCTTTTAGAGGTCATTTTTAAGCATATCTGGCGACTTTGAGTTTGGGAAGTAGCAGAAAATCCAGTGCATTAATAAGAAATTCAGCATACTGAGGGATTTGGTGTCTACCTCAGTATCAATCAACCTTTGGAGGCAGTTCTAACAACACCTAGTGACTCCGAGCTCAAATCTTCTGGTTTCACAGGCATAAGTGTTGGTATGTCTCAAAAGAATCTGTTAGTTCTGAGTTTCCAGCTCTTTGAATAAAAAGATGTCTGATATTCATGAAAATGCTTACTATTACCCTCCATATCATGAGAGTGTTGCTCTTACACCTTATCAGTCACATTCAACCGACCCTAATGTTGGTTTCAACCCAATTTCCCTTGCAGCAACAACTAATCAACGTTTTCATCATGTTTCCCACCCTCCCACTCTGGCTCAGCCTTTGTCTCAATCAATACTTGATCAAAATCAACCCCAAGAGGAGGTTTCTGAGGTTAACCATTATGATTATTTATCTAATTAGCCTCAAAGACATCCATACCAGAGCATATTGGACCTGCTCCAGTAGATTGACCATACTTTGTGGGGTCTAAGTCAAGGTCTTCACAATATGAAGATTAATGATATTAGTAAGGTGCTTGCATGCCTCTCTAGGATGTTGGTTGATATCAAGGTGCAACAAGGTACCATTATACAGCAGCAAGAAGTGGCTGAACAAGTCTACTTTTATGATCAAGAGAGAGTGGCAAAAAGAATCCAGTTTGAGGAAGGCCTTGAACAGGAAATAGATGCTAAGGAAGAACAAATGAAGCTACTCTCTGCTCAGGTGCAGAATACTCAAGCTTACTCAGATTATCAGCACCAACTAATGGAGGAGTTTCAAAAGAGGCAACTTGAGGGAAGTTTCAAAGAGTAGAGTGTTGTAGCTAAGGAGGAACAGACCCTTGATCAAACTAACTCAGGCTCATCACCATGGAGGAGATTAGAACTCCAAATCTGTTGCATCTAGCTAAGAAGGAATATAGAAAGCAACTACAACAAATGATTTAATATAAGGAAGTCATTGGAGAGTTGTTGATTGGTGGCAACTAGAAAGAAAATGGAGGCTTAATTCAAGAAGAAAAGCCTGGAATTGAACTTGATTCTATCCTCCAAGGTAAGAATTTTGATGTTCTTGAGCGTAATCTGGATGAGGGAGCCAATGTTGAGCTTTTTGAAGAGTTGTCCACATGTATTATTGAACAGTTTTGTTCAACATTGGATGGCAAAGAATCAAAAGAATCATAAGAAGTTGTCACTCATGGTAAGTTGGAACAACAGGTTCACAAGATTGAATAAGTGATGAAACATCAGGGAAAACCTCATGAACCTGATTTGCAAAATCATAACTGGTTGGAGGAGCTTCCATTCCATTGTATAGAAAAACTTGAGAGTTCATCACCACTTGAATTACTTTCTTCTTTCGATAAAAAGGACAAGCCTAAATCAGAATGTAATTCTTCCAGTAATGATGAGAATTATAAGCAGCTACCTTTCTGGACTATAAAAGAGCCTGAGGTTAATGAATTGATTGAAAATGTGTTAGAGGAAGTCATCTCATTGTTCTCCATTGAAGGAATGAGTGTTCATTTGGGGAAGCATGAACATACTGAGGAGGTTTCCATTTTTCCACCAAGTCATCCACAAGGATTCAACCTTTTTAGGAAACAAGATGATAAAGAGGTCGCCCATGGGCAAGAGACCAGCCAGGAAGGTTCAAGCTTTACCCTTACTAGAGGTTGTCCAATCAGATATCTAGCTCAGACGAAGTCCAATACAACACCAAGGACCAATCTTGTACCTACACATGAAGGTACAACGAAAGAAGATATCCAAGGTGCACTGACAGCTAAACAAGAGTATGTTCAACTCACTTATCCTCCTTTGGTTGACAATACGTATGATCAGTTTAAGGAGGTAAGTGAACTTGTTACCCTCTTTCATGAAGTAGTACATCATCTTGTTAAACATTTTTTAGTGTACCATCTTTATTCGGTTGCCATTAAGCTTGAAAGTCATTGCATATTGAGGAGAATGGGTAGCTATTTTAGTCATCCTGTGAATGGTTTTTCCTGACCAGTTTCATACTGGTTAGTGTAGGGTAGGTTTAGATGCAGTTTACATTCCCTAAGTGTTGTCCCAACACATTAAATAGTTTCACTTCTGTAGTTTTCCTATTTTCAATAAGTTTCCAAGTGTTCTAATGAGTTACAAATGAGTTCAACCATGTACAGGCTGCTCCAAGTCTATTTCTGAGTTTTCCCAATGACTCCATGCCCAATGGATAGGCCTAGGCTACTGGTCTTCATGTTTAGCAGACAAACATACAACAAAGTTCGCCAGAAATGTTACCCAATTTCCACCTATGAGCTCAATCAGGGGAAATTATATTTCAAATTCACACGTGGATCAAATGTGGCTCCCACAAGGGTTGAGCCCAGCGTGAGGATGTTCATTTTTATTGGGGGGTTCCCCCTTTTCTTTTAGCCTTACTTTTCCCCTCTCCATTTTATTTTCCTTTGGCCTTTTTCCTTTTGTTCTGCTGGAGGCGGGATCGGGACGGAAACCGAACATTGGAACTTTTCCAAAATTTCTAGTTCCTATTCCTATTCCTGTTCTGATCCCGGTTTCGCCCTTTCTTCTTTTCTTTGCTTTTTCACTACCTGTGGTCAGGGGATATCTCCTCCTCTTGGATCTTCCCTATGTTTTTCTTTCTTCCTTCTTGCTTTTTTTTTCTAGGGGCGGGATCGGAACGGAATCCGAAATTGAAACTTCAAAAATGTTTCAGGTCCAGATTTGGTTCCAGTTCCGGTTCTGTCGACTCTTTTGTGTTTCCCCCACTCCAACCCTGATCCTGGTTCCGGTTCCATCTTGGCCCCATCCCCACCAGTTTTGAAGGGTCTCAGCGAAATGAAATGATCTCGACAAGAAGTTCTACAGGATGGAGTCTCCCCGAAATAGTCTAAGCCCACCAATTGGGGTCACCAAGATGTCTTGCCGACAGGAGGGGAGTCTTGCCAAAATGAAAGGATGCGAGCTCGGAGCAAAGGAAGTAAAGTCACCATGATGTCTCGGCAAAAGTATAAGATCTTGCTGACTAACAAGGGTCTCAGTATAGTGTTTTTCCCTCGACAAGAGGTCTCACCATTGGGGTGAGGTCTCACCGAAGTTTGGAGGCCTTGGCGAATGGCGATGTCTTCGGAGAGATGTCTCCCCGACCAAGGAAGGTCTCGCCGAAACAAAAGGGGGCTTGATGTAATGTTTGGCGCTTGGTGTAGGGTCTTGCCGAAATAGAAAGGGACATCGGTAAGACTCTTGCCGATCTACTATAGGGTCTCATCGACAAAATGTCTCGCTAAAGTGAAGCGACACCGGCGAAGGAAAGAGGTTCGAAAAAATGTTTCGCCGAAAGCCAAGGGTCTTGCCAAACAAGTAGGAGCTTAGGGAGATGTTTCAGTGAAATGAAGAGAGCTCGATGAAAGAAGGTGCTATCGACAGGATGTCTTGCTGATGGTTGTTAGTCACACCGACATGTTTTGTGCCTTTGGTATAACATAAAGAGCTCAACATGATGTCTTGGCGAATGGGGGAAGTCTCATCGACCCGATTGTCTCGCCAAAATAAGATGGCTTCGCCAAGATGTCTCGCCGACCCGATGGGGTCTTGCCAAAAGAAAGTGAGCTCGGTGAAAGCATGAGGTCCTACCAAAGGATGAAGGATCTCGGTATAGTGTTTTGCCTTCAGTAGGAGGTCTCATTGACACATGGATTAACTATCAATGGAGGATCACAGCGGTATAACTCATGAAGATCAGTATGACCTCCTGCCGACTGAAGGAGTTCTTTCCGAATGCGGATAACTAAGCAATGGAAAGGGATATCGGTATGACTCCTAAAGGCTCGTCATGAGGTCTTTCCGAAGGAAAAATGTCTTGCCGATGGTCTAGGTGACGACCACTATGGATGTCGATATGACTTTTGGGCTCGCTATGAACACCTGTCGATGGTTGTAAGCTATGTCGATAACCGCTGAAGGGCATAATCACATCGGGGAGACATGATTAGTGTCTCACTGACATGCGATTCAATCTAAACGAATTTTGACCATCTAGCGACCCCATGAAGCATCTGTTCAACCAATCAGAGTGAGCTACAGGAGAGCTATGGTGGTTTGACCCCTATGAAGATGATCAACAGAATGACGGTGACGTGGATCTTCTCTGAGCTCAAGAGCATTCAAGGCAGCTCGACAGGGAGGTTAGAGGATAGACACGAGACTATAAGTTAATGCTACAATAGATCTTAAGGCTTCCCCTGAGGGCGATCTGTCACCAAGATGGACACGAGGATGCAATTGGATGCAAAATTAATTTCATTTAAAGATCTAGGGGCAGATCTTTATGGGGGAGATATTTTTTTGGTAAGCCCTAGGGGCCGACATCTTTTTGTATATAAGGCATTTTTGCCTCTTTGTAAAGGAGTTCGGATTATGCATTCTGGAGAGTTAGTGATTTTTTCTCAAATACTTTCTCAACTGATGTAGATTTTGTAACTCATTTGGAGCATGTTATATAAAATTTACCTTGGTTACCATTGATGGTTCATTTTTTGCCTTCTGGTTCTTGTGAAGTATTGTGCATTTTTAAGTGATTCATCAAGCTACTTAGTGAAATATTTCTTTTCCTTATAGCTTTGTTTCATGTTAGCATGCCTTTCTTTGCAAAAGTAGTATCATGTAGGTTATAAATTGTGTTTACTCAATTGCACATGAGCTTTTAATTTGTGAAAATCTGCTTTTCCTTCTTGAAAGTGTGTGCATATCAAACCTATTTGTATGCATAATCTATAGAAACTTGTTGTGCAGTCCCATATCCATCATTAGTATTCAAGTGTAACTTGAGTGTCTCATTGTTCTTGTCATTTCGGTGTATCACCATAGCATTTAGTTTTATTTTAATGCACTCTTTCTCCCTTTTCCTTACAAAGATCAGTAGTTAGGTGATAACAAAAAGGAAGCCGACCTTCTCCGGAGGTTCTTTTCCGTTTTTAGGTGACCCACAACTTGGAAAAGTTCCCATGTTTCTCCAGAAAGCTCAGTTTTCATAACTTTGCATAGGGTGCATTTCTTGGAGACAACAGGTACTTCACAAACTACAGTTGTTTGACAAAATAATACATAGTAGGGCCAAAGGTAGGTCTACCCAAATACCACCATTCCAAAATAGAGTCTTGTAGGGAGGGATCACGTAACCACATAAGTTGAAACTTGAAAGAAGGATAACGGACAACACGAGAAAAGATGACAAATAGCTTAATAGGCTAGTGATCATAGCCTCTCCAATCCAAAATTTCAGAACAAATATACCGAGATCTCCCAATCCAAAAATAGGAAAGAAGAAACCTATCTAGTCTCTTAGCAATACAATCCTCCCCGAGTCTCTTATTATTCCAAGTAAACTAACCATTATGGGGTTTAACATCCACAAGATTTAGGGCAACAATATTGTCATGAAGAAGAAAAGAAGAGGGCTCCAATCTCAAAATACCACCCCTCTTTTCATCCAAATCTATGATGGCATTAAAATCTCCTACAGTAATCCAAGGATAAAGAGGAGCAGAATTCCTAGTAAAATTAATGCGAGTCCACAGGTGGTGCTTACTAGTCAAATATGTTAGAACATAGATATTGGAGAGAAGAGCAGTTTCACCGATCTCCTAAATTGAAGCAACCATCAAGATAGTAGATTTATAGGAAAACCACCATAAAGGGAAAATCTTCATCGGATTCCACAAGCAAGCCAAACCCCCAACATTACCTTGGGCTCCAATGGACTGACATTGACCACACCCCCACAACTTTGGAATTATACCATACATGATATCAACAGATAACTTAGTCTCCTGAATAAAGAGCACATCAGAAGAGTGATTTCTCACCAGATCATGGACAACTTTTTGTCTAGGGCCACTATTCAAGCCCCTTACATTCCAGGAAATCGCGATCATTTCTGAGTGTTGGAGAAGTGAGTGTCAAAGTCTTCACAAATCCTGACTCAACCAACATTTCCCCCATCATCCTAATCTTCTCCAAATCCTTCTTTCTCCCAACCTTAGAGGCTTTCTTAGAAGCCCCTGACTTGAGATTTTTCTATTGAAGACCCAAAGAAGGAGAAGCTTTATCTCCTTTAACCGCATTGGACCCTGCCATCACCAATGAAGGAGAAAGTTTCTCCTCTATCTTTTCCAAGTTTTCTAAGGCCTCAGGAACTATAGGAACCACAACACTCAAAGCCGTATCCATTTGAGGTACCCCCCCTCATGTGAGTTTTGAATAAATTTGAGGTTAATACCCCCCTGAATTATTTCAATGACTCCAATCCAAAGCCATTAAGCTGGATTCACCTCTTGCTGACTAAGATCATCTAGCACATCAAATCTATTAAAGGTATCCCCCTCCTGCCTTTCCTTGAAATATCTCTTCTGACCACGATTCCTTTTGCGAGGCCTAGCAGAAATAAAGCCTTCTTTGTCCATCACAACATCCGGAGCAGGTTCCTTTCCCTTGTCAACATTAGGGGGGTTTTGAGAAGGTTGAGAAGGTAGAGGATTTGGAGAGTGAAACTTAGAACACCTTTTCTACAAATGGCCATACTCATGGAACAACCGACACTGAAAATGTAGAGTTTCATAATCTAGCTATTACGTACAAGAAAATGAACCCACCTAAATCTCCAAAGAATTAGGGAGATGGTTGCTCAAATCTATTTCAACACACATATGAGCAAAGGTCATTACCTTTTTGTCATGTGTTTGTTGAGAGGTCCCCATCAATTTCCCCAATAACATAGCAACCGAATGTAGAATATCATTCCTCCAACACTCAGATGAGAACCAAGGAAGATGCACCCAAACGGGAACCCGATTCAAGAGTTCTTCAGAGGGGTTAAAGCCCATATGCCAAGGCTTAATAAAAAGACCAATCTAGTTGTGGAAATAGGGGCCCCCTTCAAAAACCCTATTTTGATCTACCATGTAGTTGAAGACAACCTTAAAATAACTATTGGCCAGCAACATCACCTCCATCTCCCCCTTTGGATTCCAAGTCTTCCTAGCCCACGACTCCAAAAAAGGTAGTGAAACTCTCAAACCCATGAATTTGCAAAATAGAGCATATTTAGAAAAATATTCCACATCCTCCATAATCAAGTCTAGCTAAAGCACCAAGACTAGTCTCTCTTGGCTTCACTCCAAGCAGCCATTAACCTTAGGAATGTGTGATCCTTTGGAAGGAAAAGGTCCACCAAAATCTAAGTCCTTTGACATGGAAACATTCTCCTCACCGAACTTGGAAGAAGATGGTGAACCCCCTCTCAAAGCAACATGAAAATCCATTCAAGGAAAAGTGAAATGTTGCCCCCACAGGTTGTTGTGCCCACCACACAAATAACCAAAACCCAATGGGTCGAAGCTTCTCCTAGATAGAAGGCCAAGTTCGATGGCTCCAAACTAAAACACCCACAATAGATAAAATACATCATGCTCAAGAAACGACGCAACACCAAGTAGAAAAAAAGAGAGAAAACAACCTAGAAACACCACCTCGAAATCAATAGACACCCCCCCCCCAAACAAAAAACACAAGAACCAAGCGCATAAACGAGCATGCACATGCATGCAACCAGGCTCATAGGTTGCGGGCCAAAACCCTCACATAGAGCTCCAACATGGCCATCCTTCCTCATAAATCTCGCATGGAGTAGGAAGTTGTAAACACTACCTCTAATTGCTTGAATTGTGTTCTCTAACCATCACTCATATTTCCCCTACAATATTTTGGAATGCTTGGTGGGACCCACATCTTGGATTTAACATTTTTGTGAAGCTTTTGTCATCCTGCAAGGTACATAGGCACTTTTGCAGAAGATCAACACTTTTGATTGAAAATTTTTGACGCATTTGTTAAATACATCGACATTTCTAACTATTACCTTTTCTCTATTTATTTTGCAAGTTACAACAACACTATTGTTAAAGATTGTTGTGTTTGTAGAAGACCAATGTTTATGTTTTACAAATTTTGACATGTTTTTTGAAGATTGATGCTTCTATTTTGAAAACTTTATTTCTATTTTTAGGTTAATTCGACGTGTTTGTTAAAAGATCAACGCTTTTGTCTGTTTATGACACATTTTCTCTATTAGGGTTTGTTGAATCTTTGTTGAATCTTTCATTGGCCTAACCCTGACATCTACCTATTTCTGAATCTTTTCTGTTGAGCTAACATTTGTGTAGCATGTGGCATATGATGGGAGAAGACTAAATGCAAAGACTACTAACATTTTATTTTGTAGGTTTTTTATTAGTTTAGATTTCACCTTTCAATTGGTGCTCCCAAAATTTAACAAACAACTTGCACATTTTGATTTGAGTTTTAAAATGAACAACAAATTGCACATTTGAATTTGGTGTAGGGAGAGTGCAAGATCATGATGGGCTAAACAGTGGTGATGTAAAAAATATGTGATTTGAGTTAGGAAAAATCGTGAAAATCATCTTTGACTTTTTATTTGGGTTGGTAAAAAATACAATTGCTATGGTAAACACCAAAGCAACTAACGGATATCTGATATTAAATATAAAAATGGATATCTATTCCTACACAAAACAAATATCTATTATTATGGCTCAAACAAATATCAACTATTTGTAGCGAACAGATCCATCATAAATATATTTATAATATATTAGATAATTTGTAGAATAAGTCACGCAACATAATTACTATAATATATAATAACTATTATAATATACTTATTATTATAATATACATATTATTATTATATATATAATATATAATAATATATACATATACATATTATTATAATATTATATATTATATAATATTATTATGTATTATATAATAATATTATGTATTATAAATTATATAATAACAATAATAATATTATTATATTAATATATTATTATGTATTATATAATAATATACTATATATAATTAATATAATAATATATATACTATTATTAATCTATCTAATATAATAATATAATAATATTTTTATAATAATATTTTTTTTATTTTTTATTTTAGATTGCAGGAATCGGGTAGCACGACCCCCTATAAACTGCAGGTGCGCCTGGTAAACTTTTTAACGTGACCGGCGGCGCTGGTGCGACACGCCCTCCGGTACCACGGGGGTGGGGGAGACTAGAACTTGTGACCAACCTCCTGCTACAGGAAAGATTTAGCCAACCAAGCTAGGACCCCAACCCCAATATTTTTATAATAATATTAATATTATGGTCCCGCTCCACTTAATATTGATAATATACATATAGTGTTAGGGTGGGGGCTTCACTTCATCTCATAGGTGGCCCCAAGCATATATTATCTGTTTTGGAGAGCTACACCTAGATTTAAAGCTCTCCAAAATGGATAATCCATTTTGGAGAGCTTTTAATATTAAACAAATATTTTCAAAATAGATATCCATTTTGGAAAGCTATATGTAAAAAAAATTCATTTTTATGCATTGTGATAGTTGAAGTGTGGGTAGCGACGCATGGGCAGAGTAGCAAAAACGGATATCTATCCAAAACTGATATCCATTTTTTCCAATTTTATAAAAAAATTAGCAAATTTCCTTTAAATTTTAGCATTAGAAAATGAGGTAACTTATTTTTTGTGTTTTTCATCATTTTAATTGTTTTCTTTGATTTTTTGTCATATATATTAGGTTTTTTTTATAGATTTTAGTCATTAGTTTAAAATTATGTTAATTTTAAATTTTATAGTTTTAAACAAAGTTTAAATGGTAGAAGAAATTGTTAGAGAAAACTCTCCACCAAATCCTCCTTCACCAAACCCTCTACCAAATCCCCCTTCAATTTAGGATTTAATTGAGATAAATGTGATTGAATTGAAGAACATTGCTAAGAGATATGTCACCACCCTCATTTGTGTTCAATAACACCTAATTTAGAGGTCATAATAAGTCACATGAAATACATCACAAGGAAATATGCTTCATTTCAAGAGTGGAGAGAAATGAAGATGTTGCAATATGGTAACAGTTTAAGCTATGACGAAGTAAAAAAAAAAAGAAATATCTAAAGCCGAAATAGCTCAATATTTTGTGAATCCAAAAACTAGACAACTTGTTGCTTTACATAAACCCAAATTTTCCATAAAATGGTGCACACATGAGGGCATAACAACAATCTCGATGGAGTTTGATAAACCACCCAACAACAATCTCGATTTCCCACTTTATTTTCTTTGTAAATTATATGTGGAGTTTGTTTTAGGAAAACATGTGAACATTTTTTATTTAAGGCATTTTTAGGGAGTAGGTAGGGGAATGCCCCAAGATAGACCTGGGGCAATGCGTTAGATGCAAGGTCCATATGTTCCCCCTCCTTGTATTCCTCCCCAACCTCTAATAGTCCATCTAAATATTGTTGCAGATGAAAAAATGCATAGTCTCATGGCCATACACTCTTTGACTAGTCATTTGATTACACAGTCTTCACAATTTTCCTAGCCACTTGATAATGATACTCTTGGTGGTTCAGTTGATTTGGTGGAGCATCGAATTCTAGACATATTTGTGTGTCTCATCATTGTAGTATGTGTAGTCATATGTGCCTAGGTCCTATGGGAGATACTATTGAACTTCCCCTAGACACAATTGAGTATGAGGTACATGATGTGACACTTGAAGGAGATGAGGAGCAACAACAACAATCTTATGTACAGGTAAAACTTAAACTTATTTCATAGTGCATTTAATTTAAAATTATTATAACAAGTAGTACATTACTAATGCATATTTAAGTGGGAATGAATAGTTGATGACCAAGGATGAGATTAGAGAAGTACATCATGGTACTCTTTCGACCAGTGAATTTGGCCTAGACATGGTATAATTTTCCGTACATGTTAAAAAAATTTATTGTATGCATATCATTTAAATTGTGATTAATTAAATACATACTAATTGATATCTTGATCTTATTTTACTTTTATAGTGTACTCCAAATGTGAGTGATGTGACACCTTTTACCATGTCATATACTAAAACACCCAATCATCCTTAGAGACTATCATTTGTAGAACGAGTCACAATCAAGGTAATTGAACTAAATTTTACTTGAATTAATAGTTTAGTTAGAACTTAGACAACTCATTGTAGTGATTTAGATGTCAATTTTAAATATATTATGGTTATATGTAAATATATTTGTAGTCTTACATTCTTTCCATGTTTAATGTATAGGAAGTTGATGTTACTACATCTGTGCTGAGTTCTCAAACAATCCCAGTAGCATCACTGATTCGGGTATATGGATTTTTTGTATCTAGTAGATATAAAAGTTTCTAAATATATGTAGATATATGTTTAGTTTATGTCTGTTTGTCAGAAATTGTATATTACTTTCTTCGATTTTATTTTTCTTCTTATAGAGTATTCCCCCATCCACATATGTGGATCCTCTACCATTTCAATATGGTAGGACTCCTGACCGTCCTAAGGAACCATCATTTGTTGAACGTTTGTCTGCAAAAAACAAAGGGTGAGGTAATGAAGAATTGAATTTGACTTTAATTGATATTTTTGAGAAATTATAGTTTAATATAATGATTAGATGTTACTTTGAAAGATAAAAAATAGTAGATAAGTTTCTATTTAGGAGTCTAAGTTATTTACCATTGAGCTAATTAATCTAATTTGTGGTTTGTATTGTTATTGTGCAACCAACTTCTCATCCATCAGGTGGCACGAAGAGGCTACATTTTGATGATCCGCCACAAGTTTAGGATTTTCTTGATATGGCATAGCTATTTGAGATATACATTATATATAGACCTTTAGATGACATATGCCACATTTTGTAAATATTGTTTTGAGTTGGAATATATGCCAAAATTGTATATGTACATACACAATTACTCTACACTTATATATAAAAATTGATATTCAATAAATTTTGTTCATTGTGTGCATGTTTTCCTACTTTGAAACTTAAATTTTGAATGTACAGTCACTTGATAATGGTTGAGCTATGATGAATAATATGTTATATCTATTGATTTCTTGCAATATTTCACTTTAATAGTTTATGAATGGCATATCATTTTCACTCATAAATTATCATCAAACATTTACATTAACATGTATACTACTTTTTAAAGATACCATAATCATGTTGCGATCTTGTGAAGAGATTCAAATCTCTCACATTTATTAAGAAGGAAACTTGTTGGCAGATTTTTTGCCAACAAGGTTGCCAGTTTAAATGAGTTTCATGTGTGGGAGGAGGGATCGATCCTTCCTAAGAAATCTAGGAGCTTATTGAGGAATGATGGTGTGGGTTGAGATGATGTGGCATTTAATTTCTAGCACCTTCTTCCATCTCGCATGCTTTGTGGGTTTCCTTTTGTTCTCTGGTTCTCAATTGAGCAATATTTGCAAGGGATTTCTTCTTCTGGTGTTGGAAGAAATGGGTGGTGATAGAAGTAGAATAGAGCCGCATTCTTGTGCGGGTCTCAAGAAGAAAAAGAAGCTATGGAATATACTTCATCATGGTAATTTCATGCCTTTTTTAGAAAGGTTGCATGGGAATGACCCTAATGCCTTGGTGGATTTTGTGTCATGCTAGCATAATCGCAAGAATAAGATAAAGGGCCTAGAAGTGGAGGTGAATGAGGAGATAGTTGTTACTATAACTAGGATGCTAACAGTTGGTCATAATTTCTATAAGGACAAGAAGAGTAATGAGGAAGCAATGGACCAATTCTTCAAATATGACAAGCGAAAGAAATTGATCAAAATGGAAAGTTGGGGTTACAAGAAAAAATCCATTAAGAAGATTTGGGAAAATTTTGTTGAGGTGCTTATGCATTATGTGACTCTGGAGGGTAGATTTACTACTATCCTCGGTCCCCACTTCACGCTTCTAAATCATTTTAGGGATGGTTTTTTCATTTTTTCAGTTTTTTTCTATTATTGTCCATGGAGGCTTATGTTTATACTCATTTAAAGAATAGGAGGGATCCCATCCTCCATGAAGGTCTCATTCTCTTAATCATGGAGCATGTTAAGGATCTTCTCCCCACCCCTACCATTAAGGGTAAGGAGAAGAATGTGAGTGATGCTTCTAGTTCATCAGGCTCGGATACTAGTATGGAAAATGAAGAGGAATGGAACAAAGATGAAGATGATGTGTCCCCAACCATTGCGACTACTTCAAAGAAGAAGAGGAAGATGAGTAGTTTTAAAAGAAACAGGGAAGCCAAATTCCTTGTTCTTTCTGACAGTGAGGACAGGGAGGTGGGCTCAGATGATTCCCCTCCCAAGAATGAGGAGGTGGATGTTGGCTAGGGTGAAACCGTAGGTGGTGGTAATGAGGAGGGTTTACAAGATAATGCTTTGGGTATCGAGGACAAGGATAAGCTGAGGAGGTCATCCAAGTGTATTTTCAACCTAAAGAACAAGGCCTCAAAAGCATCAGAAAAGGACCCCAAAGTGCCATTGAGGGGAAGGATTTTGGTGAAAAGGCAGTGGCTATTGATGATTCCCCGAATCAAGACTCGCCCAATGTGGAGCTTGAAGAGGAGAATAAGGGTCAAGATGAGGAGGATATTGAGAAGAAGAGAGATAAACTGGAGCCTCTGAAGGTAAATCCCCAAACTAAGGATTTCTCTTACCTTGATGATGATTCTACCTCTATATTTGAGTTGTTGGATATGGCTAAGGCTGGGGCCACTAGAAATTTTAAATTAGCTAAGTGGACTCTTCAAGATTTTAATAAGATTAACATTAAAATTAGAGGTTTGAAGGAGAATCTAAAGACTGTTCTGAAAGGTTTGGTGTCAGACATTCTAATTGACAGAATTGTGGACCTTGAGGGTTCTTTCCTTGACTTCAAATCTATGTGTGAAGATCGATTGGCTGGTTTGGAAGCCAAGGTTTTGGGAATGAATGTGAATATAAAAAATATTCCTCATGCATGTCACATCTTTGTGAAGAACAGTGCAGACTCTTTGGAAGTCCTTTTCCGAAAGATAAGTGAGCTCAGGGAGGACCAAGTTTATTTTCTGAGTTAATGAAGAAAGAGCATTCAAACAAAGGAAAAGGAAAAAAGGGTGCAAAATATCATGACAAGGGCCCTACTGTTAGAGGGTCGGCTGAATGGAAAAATTCCTTTGAGGTTGAGAAGAAGGAGCTACTGGACATGATTGCATTACACAGAAGCCAAGAGCTTGAGGTGGCCAACACCTTGAGCAGTATGAATTAGTGTTTGGTTTTTCTTAGTTACTATTTGTTTCCTGTTGGGTCTCGATTTTCTTCCTATTTTTTTGTTGTTTTGATGTTGTTGGGTGCTGTTGTTAGCTTACTGTTTCATCTCTCATTCAATACACTTTTTTGTCTTGTTTTTTGGCTAATGGTATGCTACTAGTTTCTCTTTGAAGTAGTTTTTTAGCAACATTTTGTATCTTTTGTTGCAAAGGGTTTTGGGTCCCTTCAAAACCTATTTTTCCCTTATAATCAAAACATGTATACTACTATTAAATTTGGTTTCCTTGGGAAAGTTCACCAAATTTGATCCCTTTATCCTTAGTCTCTATAGTTGCAACATCCTTGATCCTTTGATTCCTTGATCCATTAACATCCTTAGTCTCTATAGTTTCATTTTGGTTTTTATCCTTTCAATAAAAGTAAAATTTCTCCTTTAGTAATGATGGATATTTCAATTTCAATTTTCCTTTTGATTAGTTCATCAAAATAAATGACATGGAATGTAAATTTTGGTACAATAATGCATATACAAACCTATTCTTTTAGATTAATTTTTGCATGCCAATAAGCACACCATGCAACATGATAGCCATATATTCAAAAGAGTTAAATGCAAGATACACTACTTTCTAAGCATTCAAAGAATTTAGTGTTTTTTATAAGATGAATGTACTGTAAACAACATATGTCTTTCATAATGTGTCCTTGTTATTTCTCTAACTTTGGACAATCAAATTCCTTGTGATCCAAATTTAGGAATTTATTGAATAATACTTGGTGAGAAACCTACAATATTGTGAAGAAATTATGGAAATATAGCTTGATTTTTTTTAAAGAGATATATGCCTCTACAAAAATACTTTATTAGCTTCAAATTCAAATGTTTAACATTTTACAAGAACGTAAAAGTTTACCACATCCTTGGAAGTCAAAATGGATAGTTGGATGGGGAAAAAGTAACTACCAAAAATTATTGACCATGCACATCCCACCCAAGTGCTCCTAGATTGATATAGGATCACCTTGTGAATTATTTCTCCAAATAGTTGCCACTAAATTCCTTCCATGACCCCCTCTACTCTTTGAAGGGCACACAATCTACTAAGAGGGGGGGTGAATCAGTAGATCAAATCTATTTAAAATTCTTATCTCTACCATAGTTATCAGAATATATTATTCTTCACATAAAACTCCACATGAGCAATTAAAACATGAAAGCATAAAGCACACAAGAGAACACAAAATATATGTGGAAACCCAAGATGGGAAAAACCATGGTGAGAATAGTTGCTTGGATCTACTATCTAAATCCAACCTCACAATGTAGAAATACACAAGTGAATCTTATAATATGAAGTAGGAACCAACCTACCAGAGACACCAATCCCCTATTGCATTTGTAAGCACCAACCTACTGGAGACACTAGTCTCCAATTGAAACAGTACAACAGGTAGAACACCAGTCCTATCGGAATATAGAGATATTGCTCGTGGATCTTCTATGTTTTACATACATGTGCCAGAGCAACAAATGACACTCTTCCTCACTGCATATGATCTTCTAATATTGGAGCACACACTAGAATGCAACACTTCACCACCTTCTCTTCAATTTCTACCTGCAACCAACTTTTCTTCACACCATTGTAATTTTACTTGACACACATGCATAACAATGCATCTAAACATTTAAAATATATACATGATACTGCATTAACACTTTTCCATGTCATCTAGGGATACACAAATAGCCAGGATGACATAAGGTGGACTTAAATTCAAACTACATGGAATGCATAGCACATCGATCCAAAAAAAAATCTCTTATCGTCAAAGATACATGAATTCATATGCCACCATAGGGACCTTAAGCAGGTCCTATCTTAACACCACATATAAGATTTGAATTTTGCATGCTACTAGCCATTATCTCACGCACCTTAAACACCAACTTATTGATAGAAAAACACTGAGAACCTTTTGTCTCTCCAAACTTGCTTAATGTTGAACATATCCTCCGTAAACTATAGAATATGATAGAACAAGTGTAGGCATACTCTCCTTTCAAACCATAGATCCAATATCTCTAGAAGGGAGACATGAGAAACAATGAACCTGATAAATATAGGACTAAAACATTTTGGTACAAGATTTTGGACCACCACTAACACTATGAAAAAATTCATGCATGATATTGTAAGTATACATCAAACACACCATATTTCAAAAGGAAGGCACATCTCAATAAAACTTGATTTAGTGATATGATTGATGAGATAAATTCTTCATGAAACACCTCCTAATACACAAAATGCTACCAAAAATATAGCATACATTTCTTCAACCCTCTTACAACTCAACATAATATAATGATAACTCAAGTACTCCAATCTTTTTCATCTTTGACATCAACCTCCTTCAACAATGACAACCTATGTTCAACAATCTTGACAACCTTTGGAATCAATGACAACTTATGTTCAACAACCTCCCCCTTTGTCATTGATGACAAACAACAAAATGTTGGGCCACCAAAATAGTTAGCTACACACGAGGATATTTTTCCTCTTAGATTCATTTCTCCGTCTATGGAAGATATAACATTTTTTAAGTTTCATTTCTCCCCCTTTGACATCAATGGAAAATATCAACATACAAAATTATGCATACTCCTTTGTATCTAATTTCTCCCCCTTTCTATATTTTCGGTACTTTGTACAATCAAAAAACTTGTTTCCCAAATAGACTCCACCTGAGTTCATGCTTCACTACTTCTCAAAATATTCCACAAGACCACCCAACCTTCTTGTGGCAGGGAGACCAAGCTCCCCCTCAACCTATTTTTCCTCTTGATTTAAGATGAGGGAGCAACAACTCCCAAATTCTACCATAGAAACTCAAATGTCTCCTTAGGAAGTGGTTTTGTGAATATATCTACTACTTGATCCTTTCTCTCAACATACTCCAACTTTAACTCCTTTTTTGCAACCTTCTCCCTTAGAAAATAATACTTGATTGCAATGTGTTTTTTCGTTGAATGCATTACAAGATTCCTTGAGATAATTATGGTGATGGTGTTATCACAAAGAATAGATAGGTTCATCAAACTCAATCTTCATTTCATTTAAATTTTGCTTCATCCATAATACCTGAGTGCAACATGATACTACTACAATATATTATGCTTCTACTGTAGATAAAGAAATTGAGTCATGTTTCTTTCTCAACCAAGACACCAAACTGTCACCAAGAAAGAATGCACCACCACTTGTGCTCTTCTGGTCATCTATGTAACTTTCCCAATCTACATTTGTGTATGTAGTTAGGGTAAATTTTTCACTCTTAGGATACCACAATCCAAAATGCATAGTAGCCTTCAAATATCTGAATATTCTCTTCACTTCTTTAACATGGGTTTCTTTAGGTGCTACCTAAAATTTGGCTACCATCCCAACTACCTACATTATATCCAATATAGATGTTATCACATACAACAAACTACCAATTTTAGATTTGTACAAGGTTTTATTTTCTGGAGCAGATTATCATCTTTACTCAATTTACATTCTGTAACCATAGGTGTACCCACCGGTTTGCAATCTTCCATCCTAAACCTACTTAGCATATCCTTTGTATATTTTTTCTAAGAAATGAAAATGCCTTTGTCTGATTCTATAATATGCAACCCAAGAAAGAAGGATAATTATCCTAGCATTGCCATTTCAAATTCATTCTTCATTTCTTTATGAAATTCCTTGCATATGTCATCACTGCTACCACCAAAATTGATATCATCCACATAAACCACAACAATCAGTAAATGATCCCCTTCTATTTTTATGTACAAATTACTATATGAACTTCTTCTCTAGAAACCTTGCAGCTAGAAGTATCCATCCAACCTTGAATACCAAGCTCTAGGAGCTTGTTTGAGTCCATACAAATCCTTCTTCAATCTACAAACATAATCTGGATTGTTAGAACATTGAAACCCTTTTGGTTGTTCAATGTAGACCTCTTCTTCTAGCTTTCCATTCATAAATGTTTCCTTCACATCCGTCTAGTATATATTAAAGTTCTTGAATGTTGATAGAGCTAGAAACATCCTGATTGCTTCCAGTCTTGCTACCAGAGAAAAAATATCTTTCAAAATCTATTCCTTCAACCTAAGCATACCCTTTACATACAAGTATTTCTTGGTTCCAATCACATTCTTTCGTTTAGGCCTTGGTACAATTTCCTAAGTTTCATTCTTCTTGATTTGATTCAACTCCTCCTCCATAACATCTATCTATCCTTTCTCTTTGCTTGCTTCTTTATAGGACTTAGGCTTTATCATTGATAGTAATGCAAAGTGTACTTGTTCATTTTTTCTCTCAACTCTCTTCCGAGTTTGAACCCTAATGTCTTTGTCTCCTATAATATGGTATTCAAAGTGATTCTTCTGAACATACTTTGTTGGAGTTTTTGTAACGACTTATGAATCTTCAATACTACCGTGAATTAGCTCTTCATCATCTTCTACTTTTGGAATATTAGTAGACTAAATTGTTTCATCAACTCTCACATTTTCACTTTCCGCAATCCTCTTCAAAAATTTGTTGTAAAATCTATATGATTTACTTCTCAAAGAATAACCAAGAAAAATAACTTCATTAGATCTTGAATCAAACTTACCCAAATTTTCTTCATCTCTTTTCATGTAGCATTTTCTTCCCAAAATCCTTAGATGTATGACTGATGCTAGTCTTCCTCTCCATAGCTCATATGGTGTTTTATCAATCTTGCTCCTAATTTGAGCTCTATTCAAGATCTACACAATAGTTTGAACTGCTTCTCTCCAAAACATATCTGGTAGATTTTTTTGAATCAACATTGTTCTTTCCATCTCCTCTACAGTCTAGTTCTTTCTTTCTACAACTCCATTCTATTGTGGAGTCCTAGGAGCAAAAAATTTCCTTTGGATCCCATGCTCTTCATAAAATATATCATACTTCTCATAAGTGAATTATCCACCTATGTTAGATCTCAAAACCTTGATTGTTCTTTCCGTTTCATTCTCCACTAATGCCTTGAATGCGTTAAACTTTTCAAATGCTTCTGACTTTTCTTTTGAAATGTAATCCAATTCATCCTAGTGTAATCATCAATGAGCATCATGAAATACCTGCTCATGAAATACCTATCACCTTGTAGACTTTTAATTTTCATGTGTCCGCATAGATCTATATGAACCAAGTCTAATGGATTTGATGTATAATACTCCTTAGCAAGAAATTTTCTTCTTGTCCGCTTACCTTCATGACATGGTTTGCAATTGGTAGACCGAAGCTTCTTAATATTTGGTATATCCCAAACTATTCCTCTCGAGATAATCTTCACAATATCATCAAAATTCATATGTCCCAACGTTTTGTTCCAAAGCCAACTCTCTTCTTTCTACATTGTAAGAAAATTTGGTCCATTCAACTCATTGAGATGATATATGCCATTGTCTATCCTTCTTCCTTCCACAATCACTTCTCTGGTACTTGACTTCCTGATCTCATAACCTTCAACAGTAAAAGACAACTCATAGCCTTTATCACACATCTAACTTACGCTCAACATATTATGCTTTAATTCATCAATATACAAAACATCATGTGTCTTTTTCCTACCACCATCAAGACTTAAAGTACCCTTACCAAAAAATTTGGAATAGAATTATTTCCAATATTCACAAAACCTCCTTCAAATTCCTTGAAATTCATGAACTTACTTTTATCTCCAATCATGTGGCTTGAGAATCCATTGTCTATGATTCATAGGTTCTTCTCCTTCTAAGCATGTAGAGTAGTTTGAGCAATTATTGACTTTTTTGACTTTTTCTCTTCCAAAGCCTTCTTCTATAATTTATCTGATTCATGATTCCTACTTTTTGATCCTTTTCTTCCTCTTTACAATAGAGGACTCAAAAATTGCTTCTGCAATCCTTTGCAGTATGTCCAAAATTGTTGCATTTGTAGCAAATGATATTAAAATTGTACAGAGGTCCAAGTACATTATTACTAACAAAGCTATTTCTTCTTACCAGAGATTTTCTACATTCCATAGCCTTTGACAAAAATTATTACAATTAAAACAATAATCAGAGAAAGGATAATTGAACCTAGTGTTGTATCCCTGTCTTCTGGATCTTCTTATCTTGTTTTGTACTTGAATAAAGCCATCATTTTGTATTTTTATTTCATCACTTTCCATGATTCTTTCGGACTTTGAACTTCCAAAACCAATCACTTACATACTTTCTTTAGTATTTTTCACAGACTTCTATCACCTTGTTCTTTTGTTCATAAAAAACAATACCGGTTTTCATGACATGCAGAGCTCTCTAATTTACCAATATTTGATCTATTGTTTTAGAACTCTTTCCAAACTTCATATACAACTGTTGATTCACTTTCTCAATCTCTTTTATTATTGTCACATTTTTTTCTTCTATCTTCTCATAATCCTTGTCTCTTGATAGCAACTTTTGGTCAAAACTTCTTCAATTCTTTTTGCTTCTTCTTTTTGGGTCTTTAGATCAACAATCATCTTTTCTGCTTTCTTCAAATATTGAGATACTTTTTCTTTATCCTTCACTTCTTTACAATTCTATTCTTCAACCTTTTGATTTATTTTCCAGCACATAGCAATTCTTCCACAAGATCTACATCATCTTCATTGTTTCTAGAATCCATTTCTGCATCTCCTTCAGTAGCTTCAAAAGCCATGAAAAGAACCTTTTTTTCATCTTTGAAGATATCATCATCATCTTCTTCTTCAATAGAGTAGTCTTCTTCCTCATTAGTGTAGAAACTCTTATATTTCCTTTGACCTTTATTCCTTCTCTATTCAATTATTTATTTCCACACTTTTTCTCAACATTGTTAGACTTCTTATGAGGAGACTTAGCCATAAAATGTCCTACTTCACTACAATTAAATAACTTAAAAGATAACTTGCCTTTATACTTACCAAAACCTCTTTTTAGCTTCCTAAAAAAATTAGCTTTCTCTAGATCTAATCCAAAATCAAAATCTTGATCAACCTCCTTCTTAGATACTCTAAAAGAAACTTCTTTTCTTATAGAATATTCACTTTAAAATATCATCTCAAAAGTAGATAGAATTCCATGCAATTCATTCATCTTCAAAGCATTCAAATCCTTAGCTTCTTTAATTGCAAAGACTTTATAATCAAACCTTCTAGGGAAAGATCTGAGTAGTTTTTTCACAACTTCTTCTTTCAATTCTTCTCCAAGAACTCAGATAGATTTGAAAACATCATCAACCTGGAGCAGAAATTTGCAATATTTTCATCTTCTCCCATATTCAATCTTTCAAACTGAGATCTATGAATTTGCAGCTTTGCATAGGATCTTTGAATTTATCATCACCTTCATAGATGGTCTCTAGTTTATCCCATATTTCCTTCATTCTTTTGCATTACATCACTTTTTCAAACTTAGAGTTAGTCAATCCACATAAAATAGCATTCCTTCCTGAGCATTGATTTCACAAGCACCCTTTTCAGCCTGATCCCTAGGAGGGCTTTTAGGAATCTCATATCCCTCTATCACTGACTTCCAAATATTCAGTCCAAGAGCCATCAAGTAAAACTCCATCCTAACTTTCCAAAGTAAAAAATTGGATCCATCAAACAATGGTGCTTTATTTCTAGAGAATCCTTCCTAAGAAACTAAGTGTGCCATCCTAGAACTACCTTAAGTTGTTAGGATTCTTGAAAGGAACTTGGCTTTGATACCAATTGAAGGGCACACAATCTACTAAGAGGGGGGGTGAACTAGTAGATCAAATCTATTTAAAATTATTAACTCTACCACATTTATTAGAATATATTATTCTTCATTGAAAACCCCGCATAAGAAATTAAAACATGAAAGCATAAAGAACACAAGAGAACACTAGATATACGTGGAAACCCAAGACGGGAAAAACCATTATGAGAATAGTTGCTTGGATCTACTATCCAAATCCAACCTCACAATGCATAAATATACAAGTGAATATTACAACATGAAGTAGGCACCAACCTACCAGAGACACCAATCCCCTATTGCATCTATAGGCACCAACCTATTGAAGACATTAGTTTCCAATTGAAACAATACAACAGGTAGAACACCAATCCTACCGGAATACAAATATATTGCTTGTGAATCTTCTATGTTTCACATACATGTTCCAAAGCTACAATTGGCACTCTTCCTCACTCCATATGATCTTTTGATACTGGTGCACACACTGAAACAAAACACTTCACCAACTTCTCTTCAATTTATACCTGCAACCAACTTTTCTTCACTCCAACGTAATTCTACTTGACACACATACATAACAATGCATCTAAACATTTGAAATATATACATGATACTACATTAACACTCTTCCATGTTGGTCAAGGATCTGCAAATAGCCAGGATGACATAAGGTGGACCTAAATTCAAATTACATGAAATGTGTATCACATCAATCTAGAAATATTTTTTCTTGCCACCAAAGATACATGAAGTCATGTACCACCACAAGGACCTTACACAGGTCCTATCTTAACACCACATGCAATATTTGGATTTTGCATGCTACTAGCCATTACTGTACATGTCTTAAACACCAATTGATTGGAAGACTGACATTGAGAACCTTTAGTCACTCCAAACTTGCTTAATGTTGAACATATCCTTCAAAAACTATAGAATATGATATAACAAGTGTAGCATATTCTCCTTTCAAACTGTAGAGCCAACAACATCTCCAGAAGGGGGACTTGAGAAACACTGAACTTGATAAATATAAGACTGAAACATTTCGATACAAATTTCTAGACCACCACTGATATAGTGAAAAAATTCATGCATGATAAAGTATACATCAAACACACCATCTTTCAGAAGACAATCATGTCTCAATAAAACTTGTCTTAGTGATATGATTGATGAGAAAAATTCTTCATGATTAACACCTCTTGATACATAGCATGCTACTAGAAATATAACATATATTTCTACAACTCTCTTGCAACTCAACATAATATAATGATAATTCAAGTACTCCAATATTTTTCATATTTGACATCAACCTCCTTCATCAATTACAACCTATGTTCAACAATCTTGACAAACTTTGACATTAATGACAACTTATGTTCAACACTCTTACCTTCCCATTTATTCGAATACTTCTCTCTCAAGTCAAGTCCACCATTATGAGATGTTGTAATCTCCTTCAATGCATTCCTTGCTTGCTAATATACTTTTTTATTTTTCTATTTCCCTTACCCTACACAATTTATCACTTCTTACATATCTTCTCTTCTAATCTTAGCACGAGTTGATAAACACCATCCAAAAAATAAATTGGAAAAAATATCTCTTCTTTGGTTTATCTTTATAACTCATTTAGATATTGAGACACATTCTCCTTTATGCTACAAATTATAAAAATTCTTGAAAACTCTATATTATAATTTTCTACCAAGAATTTCCCTATAAATTACACCATTATTTGATCCCATCTAGTGATCTTTGACCTATTATTTCTTACCCTATCTTTTTTCACATTGTCCCACAAGAAGGTTGCATGCCCCCTAAATCTAGTGGTTTCATACTTGACTCTTCTAGGGTCTTCAAACTCAGAATAATTCTCTAGATTATTGTTCCAATCTAACAAATCTTCAATATCCAAACCAATTGAATAACAAGTAATATAAAATGTGTGTTTATTTCTTTCTCTCATTAATTCCCTAAAAAATATCTTCTTCATTCAATTATACTCCTAAAATAGAAGATTCACCATTACATCCATGTTTCCTAAATTGATCTTTCATTACCTCTAGAATCTTTAGATTTGACCATTATTTGCTTTTGTATAACCTAAAAGGCTCCCAATCTTGACTCAATGACCCTTAGAATGGCACCAATTTTACCATCATGTTGTTGTATTTGATTATACTCAACATTGTGTTTTCCTTTCTAATTTTCCAACTCTTCTTTTGTTAACAAACTTCTCCTGCATGGACAAAACGTAATTAATCCACGCATAATATTCTATTATTAAAAGGTAAAAGCTAAGAATTTCATGTAGCATATGAAAGATGTTGATACACAAGTTAGAAAACAACTAGAGGAGAAGATCCTTCATTGTAAATGGACCAAAAAAACTATGAATTTTTTGTTTTGTGCATCCTGGACCAAAATCAATTATCCCAACATGTCCAAGTGGGCACGTAAATGTTAGGGAAGGTCTTTGTTCATTCTCCAAGTCACTTGATCATTTCAGAGTGCACTATTTCGATGTAGTCTCTTAAGAGCCCTAAGAGCAAAAATCTATCAAACTATAATGAAGTGGTTCTTAGAGCTCATGGCACCTAATAATGTTTCATCTGCATGTACAAGTCCCTATAGCATCCCTCCACATAAACCTCTATCATTTTTGTCAACTCAACACCATTTGGCCATGCCAACTTAGAATGAAAACTTGCAGAAAGTGTCAGTAGAGTGCAGTGCAAGTTTGGAAATAAGCATATTTTTTGTTTTGTGCATCTTGGACCAAAACTGACTACACCAACATGTTCAAGTGGATAGTTAAATGTTAGGGAAGGGCTCTATTCATTCTCTAAGTCACCCAATCATTTTGGAGTGGACTATTCCGACATAGTCTCTTAAGAGCCCTAAGAGAAAAAAACTGTTAAACTATGACAAAGTGATTCTCAAATCTTGTGGAACCTAAGAATATTTCATCTATTTTGGTGTGAATAAAGTCTTGTACCTATTTAATTCCTTACTAGGGACTTAGGGGACTTATTCACATGTTAATTTTACTTAGGATATAAGCTTTCTTCTAGAAGTCTTAGTTGTATTTTCTAGATTTTACATTATCCTAGGTAGTTATGAGCTAGTTGTCTCATGTGATAGGATTAAGACACTTGTCATGATCTTGTCTAATCTTATCTCTCACCTTGCCTTTATAAGCAAGGTATCTCATGCATATTTTTTATCTTGATAGCATATTGATCACATCTTGATCATATTGTATCATATTGGAATTCTTGTTTGGTGGAATAACATATGTCATTGTTACTTCTCTCTATTGCATGCAGAGGTTATTTGGTGTTGTAGATTGAAGATCTTGTTTGCTCACTTCAACATGGTATTAGAGCTTTGAATATGGAAAGTCCCTTCCTTTTTTCTTAGAGTTTCTGCCATCAATATTTTTATTATGATTTGAGTTTCTTTTGTGATCTTGTAAATTCTTGTATGCTCTTCTCTTGTGTTTCAATACAATATGGAGAATCAGAAAGGATTTGCATAGATATATTAATCCTATATTATATATATGGTTTTTGGTGAGATATGGTGATTGCAGAACTTTTGGCTATAGTGGCAGTATTTTTTCCTATCCTATTACATCTAGGAGGCTTGATAAAGTCATATTTTGCTTTCGTTTCACTCAATTTGGTCAAAATTTGCAACTTTCACAAACAAGGGTTTGAAGCTTAGATCTGGGAAACAAATTTTTATAGGAGAATTTTTGGCAAAAAATAACCCTGCTATTGTGTCTAGGAGGTTGATTCCATGAATTTTGATATATAATTTTCCTACATTTGGCAAAAGTTATTTTGGGGGCAATTTTTTTTAGCAAGGCAATCGCATGACCACCTCACAGTTGCCCAATTTGGGTTGTCACAGAAAAAAATATTGAAAAAAAATATTTTAATTTTTGTTAAGTGCATAGTGTAGGGGCTTTTAAACCCCCCACCCATGACTTAAAGGTTGTAGGCTGCAACCTTAAGGGTTACAACCCTTTAAGCTGTTGCAACAAACCTTAGCCACTAGAAGCTTCAAAAATATAGCATTTAGCTTTTTAAAAAACTATGACATTAAATTTTTTAATTTGTCACCCCAGCCGTTCAGCCTTTCCCTTGGTCGCATGGGCAACCAGTGCCCAACCCCTAGGGGCTAATTTTTTTTGCTTTTATGCCCAACTAGGCCTTTTATTCAAATTGGCATAAATTTTCACCAAGGTATCATATTTTTGCAAACGAGATATCGTCAGAAAGTTGATTCAAAGAACTTCATAGTGGTGTAGGTGAATTTTGCAAATTTTTCTAGTTTTCAGCATGAAGGTACACACACATTTATTACTTGTAATTGGCCTAACTTTTGCATACGAAGTCAAAATTTGGCAAACATTTTTTGAAATTTCTTAGAAAATTGCAAGGAATCTGTTTGTAACCACTATTTTTAGTTTTGACAAGCCTTTTTTTTCAAAAATTGTAAAAATCATTGTGTTATAAATGATTGATTTGAGCTTGTCACTTGTACAAATTACAAAATTTCTTCATTGCAATTTGTTGGGGGGTTGCAAATTCAATTTTAATGCATTCTAGGGGGGGAAAGGCACAATTTAAGTGCCACATTGTCTTCTTTCTCTTGGTGTTCTTTTGTCCAACATGACAAATCTAAAGAAAATTGAAGCACTCACTCCACACAATTATCATACATGGAAGCTAAAAATAACTCAATTGTTACAATCTAAGGGTCTATGGAAAATTTTAGAAGCACAACAACCTAAATTAACAAGGGAATATGAAAAATTTACCCATAGATGTAAAATGGATGAAGAAAAAGGGCTCATTGGCTTACATGTATTTGATAACTTGTTCTTTTATATTGTGGAGTGTAAAACACCTAAGAATATTTGGGACAAACTTGAAGAATTGTATGGTCAAGTCAATCAGTTCAAAATACTGCAACTTCAAGTGGATCTATAATCACTCTCTCTAGATGCATTTCCTTCTATTCAATATTTTCTTACATAATTCAAATTGATTTTACCACAATTAAAAGGATGTGGGCATGATAAATTTGATGATGAATGTATCTTCTTGATTCTGTCTAAGTTAAGAGGCCCTTATCAAGTGTTTTCTTCTACTTTTTATTCTACTATGGATGTCATGGTGAAAGATTATAAGATGCCCTCTTTTGAGTTGTTTTGTGAGTGTCTTACTAGGGAGCAGGCCAAGTTGATTCAGATGGATGCACTTCCTATTTCTAAGAATCAAGCTCTAATGGCCCAATATTCCAAGGGAAAAAGAAAGAATAAGAAGAATCCTAAGAAAACAACTTCAGGTAGTGAGTCTCCCTCCAAATCGAGGTAGAAGAAAAATAAAAAGTCCACTCCACCTCCTTCTTCTACCTTTGGAGATTATTCTTCCAAGTCCAAGAAAAAAAAAGGAGAATCTTGTTCATTTTGTGGAAAAACTAGGCATGATGAGGCTCATTGTTTCAAGAGACTAGAGGAGGAAACTATGAGGAGACATAACATTTTAGTGCCTAATTCTTCTTCCATTAGAAAAGGGGAAGTTATTTCATCACGTGCCTTTCATTCATCTTTGATAGTTGGATTCTTGACTTGGGTGCTTCACATCACATGACCAATTCATGTGATCTTCTTGATTCCATTGCTCATACTTATACTTCTCATATTGCAGTTGGGAACTCTTCACAGATTCTAGTTTTCGGGATAGACTTCATTTAGATGCTATATGGTTGCATTGAGGATGTTCTTCTTGTTCCTGAAATTTTAGTGAATCTACTTTCCATATATCATATTTTTCATTCTGGAGATGGAAAGATTGTCGAGTTTACTCCACAAAATGTGACTATTAGATAGTTACAGGATCCTGAGAAGGTTTTTACTATAGGGATAGTTGATCATGAGAACCATTTTTATTGGTTTGATGGATTTGAGTCCTCAATGGGTTCATGTTTTATTGTTCATGTTGATTCAATGAGCAAACTTTGGCATGAAAGATTTGGGCACTTGAACTGTAGATATCTTCAGCAAATGCACACACATAACCTAGTGGTTGGTCTTCCTAAAATATCTTGCACAAATGGTGTTTTTCAAGGTTGTGTTCTTGGAAAACAACATCAATATCCTTTTCCTAAGGGTCAAGCTACTCGTGCAACCACACCCCTTGAGTTGGTTCATAATGATCTCATGTCATTCACAACTCCTTTTTCAGGGGCTAAGTATGTGCTCAATTTCATTGGCAATTTTTCTCGACTTACATGGGTTTACTTTTTGAAGCTCAAGAGTGAGGTTCTCACCATCTTTAAGACCTTCAAATCAGTTGTGGAGAAGCAATTAGCTTTTTCTCTTTGACAAATATGCACAGATGACGAGGGGAGCCTGTCAATTAGGAATTTTAGGATTTTTGCAGTGAGCATGGTTTCTTTATTAGCACAAAGTTCCTTACACTCCTCAACAAAATGGCATGGTGGAGAGGAAGAACAATACTTTGCAACAGATTTCCAATTGTATGATTCATTCTAGGTCCATGGCTCTAGCATTTTGGGATGAAGCTTTCTATTGTGCCAACATATTCAAAACCGTATGCCTCACAAGGTAGTGCGGAATATGACTCCTAAGGAGGCTTGGTCCCATCACAAGCCTAATGTATCCTTCTTCAGAGTATTTAGTAGTGAGTCTTGGGCATTCATTCTAGATGGTCAATGTAAATCAATGGAGAAGAAGAGTGGTTCATTTTTGTTGATTATTGTGAGGATGTGAAGGCATACAAATTGTTTGATCTTGACACACAAGAGGTTCATTTTTGTCGTGATGTTTAGTTTGTTGATTCCTTCACCCAGATGTATCCTTCTTTGACTTCTTCATCACAACTTACTCAATCTTCTTCAATTGAGGATGTTTTTATTCTTGATGAAGATTCTGATGATGGTCTTGATACACCTCTTCCTAATCCACTCATGAGGCCACAATGGGCTCGTACTACTCTTGAGGAGGTTGGTTCTCTTGTTGGTGATCCCACAGACACTTGCCACACTTGTTCTCAAACTTCGTGTATTAATATTTTGAGTCATGTCATTTTAGATGATCCTCAGAATTTTTTAGATGCTTCAAGTATTCCTGAGTCGAATAGTGCTATGGCTAAGGAGTATTATTCTTTGATGAGGGATAACACTTGGGATCTTGTACATCTTCCTAAGGGTAGAAAGTTGGTTCAGTGCAAGTGGGTGTATCATACCAAATATGCAATTGATGGTTCTATTGAAAAGTACAAGTCTCTTGTTGTAGAAAAGGGGTTTTCATAGGTTGAGGGAGTTGGATATTTTGAGACCTTTTCTCATATTTCCAAGATGGATTATATTCATCTTGTCCTTGCTATAGCTACCTCATAGGGATTGTTAATGTATCAGATGGTCATGAAGAGTGCTTTCTTGCATGGGTATCTTCATGAGGATATTTATATGGAGCAACCATCAGATTTTGTACAAGACTCTTCACTTATTTTTAGGCTTTGACGTTCATTGTATGGTCTCAAACATGCCCCTCGGGCTTGGTATGAGATGGATAGTTTCTTGCTTGCTTTCGGGTACACTCGTTTCCATTTCAATCCTACAATTTATACTCAGAGACATGGAGAGGATCTTCTCATTCTTGTGTTCTATGTGGATGATTTGAAATTCTTGTAGGGAGTTCCACTTCGATGATTTAGAGTACTCAATGAGCATTGATAGAGAATTTTGATATGAATGACCTTGGCCTTTTGCATTACTTCCTTGGTCTTCAGGTTAATCAAACTTTTGAGGGGATCTTTATTTTCCAGCAAAGGTATGCTCTTGATTTTCTTTAGAGATTTGGCATGTCTGATTACAAGCCTTCCCCCACTCCTTTTCAATTAGGTTTTGTACTGTCTACCAGTTGCACTACTGTTATAGTTGATTCTACCTTGTATTGACAGTTGGTTGGCAATATTTTACACTTGACACATAGTCATCATGATATATCCTTTGTGGTTGACCTTATCTCTAGGTTCTCTCAAGTGCCTCATGAGAGTCATTGGAAGGCCGCCAAACATATCTTGATATACATTCAAGGAACTACAAATTTTGGCATTCATTATACATCAAGAGCTTCTCAGATTGTGGGCTTCACTAGCTCAGACTGGGCTAGTGATGTCAATGATCAAAATTCTACTTTTGGCTTTGTCTTTTTCCTTAGTTATGGTATGATTTCATGGTAATGCAAAAATAAAACTACTATTGCATTATCATTGATAGAGGCTGAGTATTGAGGTGTAGTTATTGCTAGCCAAGAGGTTTTATGGCTTTGTCAGTTGATGATTGAGTTTGGATTTCCTTCCACTCAACCCACTACTCTTTGGTGTGACAACTAGAGTGTCATCCATGTCTCTTGAAACCCATTGGAGCATAAACATACTAAGCATATTGAGATCCACATGCACTTCATCAAACAACTCTTCTAGTATGGTGTTCTCAACTTGGAGTATTTGCCTATGAAGCAACAGGTTATCGACATCTTCACTAAACCTTTGGAATCACCTCATTATCTTTAGTTGTGATCGATGCTTGGGGTAAAGGAAGTTGTCCTTGGGGGCTCTTGATGAGTCCTTCCTTATTTAATTTATTTGCAAGTTTTTCTCTCTTTTGGAGAGGAGTTTTCTCCCATAGGGTTTTTCTCCTTTTCTTTGCTTATGAGAGTTTGTTTTTGTATATGGGTACCTCATCAAGCCTTATTTTTGGGACCCATATTTTACATTTTGCATTGTTTTTTTCCTCCCTAAGTTGCACTGAAGGGGGGGTTGTTGGTGCTAGTTAATTCCTTACTAGGGACTTAGGGGACTTATTCACATGTTAAGTTTACTTAGGATATAAGCTTTCTTCTAGAAGTCTTAGTTGTCTTTTCTAGATTTTACATTATCCTAGGTAGTTATGAGTTAGTTGTCTCATGTGATAGGATTAAGACACTAGTCATGATCTTTTCTAATCCTATCTCTCACCATTCCTTTATAAGTAAGTAATCTCATGCATATTTTGTATCTTGATAGCATATTGATCACATCTTGATCATATTGTAATTCTTGTTTGGTGGAATAACATCTTTCATTGTTGCTTCTCTCTATTGCATGTGGAGGTTATTTGGTGTTGCATATTGAATATCTTGGTTGCTCACTTCAACAGTCTATATGTACAAGTCAATATGGCATCCCTACACATAAACCTCTCTTATTTTTGGTCAACTCAACACCATTTTACCATGCCAACTTAGAATGCAAAGTTATAAAAAGTGTTAGTAGAGAATGATGCAAATTTAGAAAGTATATTTTTTGTTTTATGCATCCCAGACCAAAATCGACTACATCAACATGTCTAAGTGGGCAGCTAAATGATAGGGAAGGAAGGGATCTATTTGTTCTCCAAGTCACCTGATCATTTTGGACTATAATATTTTGGCGTAGTCCCTTAAGAGCCCTAGGAGAAAAAAAATATCAAACTATGACATAATGGTTCTAAAAGCTCATGGAACCTAAGAATGTTTCATCTTCACATAAAATTCCATATGGCATCCATCCACATTAACCTCTCTTAGTTTTTTTCAACTCAACGTCATTTGACCATGCCAACTTAGAATGCAAACTTGCAAAAAGTGTCAATAGAGAACAATGCAAAATTGGAAATAAGCACATTTTTTGGTTCATGCTTCCTCGACGAAAATTGACTACGCCAACATGTCCAAGTGAGCAGCTAAATTTTAGGGAAGGTCTCTATTTTTTCTCCAAGTCACCCAATCATTTCAGAGTGCACTATTCTAGTGCAGTCTCTTAAGAGCCCTAAGAGTGAAAAAATTCTAAACTATGAAAAAGTGGTTCTCAGAGCTCATGGCACCTAATAATGTTTCATCTACACATATAATTCCATATGGAATCCCTCCACATTAACCTCTCTTAGTTTTTTTCAACTCAACACCGTTTGACCATGCCAACTTAGAATGCAAACTTACAAAAAGTGTTAGTAGAGAGTAGTGCAAATTTGGAAAGAAGAATATTTTTTGTTTCATGTTTCCTAGACCAAAATTGACTACGCTAACACATCCAAGTGGGAAGCTAAATGCTAGGGAAGGGATCTATTTGTTCTCCAAGTCACTTGATCATTTTGGAGTGCATTATTCTAATGTAGTCTCTTAAGATCCCTAAGAGAAAAAATTTCCAAACTATGATGAAGTGGTTCTCAGAGCTCATGGAACCTAAGAATGTTTCATCTACATGTATGAGTCCATATGCCATCCCTCCACATTAACCTCCCTCAGTTTTGGCCAACTCAACACCATTTGACCATGCAAACTTAAAATGAAAACTTGTAAAAAGTGTCAGTAGAGAGTAGTACAAATTTTAAAAGAATCGTATTTTTTGTTTCATTCTTACTAGACCAAAACTGACTGTGCCAACACGTCCAAGTGGGCAGCTAAATGATAGGGAAGGACTCCTTTTTTCTCC
>VDFB02281492.1:664920260-664988187 GCA_007258455.2 Sequoia sempervirens | reverse complement strand
TCTAGGTCTTCCTGTAACTTTTCAATTTGAGTCTACAACATTTTTTTCTCTCTATCTTGCTTTAGCAATGATGTGTACACCAATTCATTGTTCTTCTTTGATACATTAGTTTTGTCAGTATTTCTGAGTCCAGAAAAATCCAATTGAATATTGTTCACCTAAAATTCAGATCGAGCCATCTGATTTGTTGGTTTGTCTTGAACTTTGGGAACAAGAAATGTGTACTCCATGATTTCTTAATTTTTGTCAAATGTGGGTAATACCATGGTTGTGGAAGGCTCTGAAGTTACAACAGATGAACTCTCCATCAGTTGCTTCTTTTCTTTTTTATTCATGTCTGATTTCTTTTTAAACTCTTCAATGCAATCAAAACCTAGGGACACAGGAACAATGGAATGCTTGAATGGCGAAGGAATAGGAGTAGTAGTACTTATAGTTGCTAATGATGTTGTAGCCAGACTAACTGGCATTGGGGGGTGCCTAGAAATAACTCCTTTGTGGTGGATCGACTGGTAGTGTGACTTGGACCTGTCAAAATCCTTTGCCTCTTTTGTATGCCTTGATCACCTGTGTTTCTGTGGTATATTGTATTGTTGTCCTCTTGTGTGTAGTTTGTTGTTGTAACACATGTTGACCACTACTAGTACTACTACCCATACCATCGCCACCAGAGGCAGTGTCAGTTGCACTAAGCTCTCCACCATGGGCATGTCCTAGTTGTGATTGTGTCTGACCATGAGGATGAGGATTTGAAGCTCTAACAAATTGTCTTGTATGCCCTAGGTCTAGTTTTTCACCTCCAATCCCAAGGCCAGAAAAATCACTTGCTTTTCTATGCTCTACATCTATTACCATCCAAGGGCCTTGTCTTTGGGATCCCAAAGGACCACCTTCATAACCCATTTTTTCAGCTATGGCTGCTCTAGTAGTATATGCTTCTTTTGTGGCCTCACTTAAACCAAGTTTGAAATTAACATGGCTTCCTTCTTCCCTATCATCATTAGATTCATGATCACTTTCTTTATCTTCTTGTTCATCTGGATGCTCTATATTCCACAATTTTCTAAACTCACTGTCTTCTTCGTTATCTCCATACTCTGCAAGAGCTCTTGGTTCACCTAGCTCCTTCCTCATAGACCAAAAGGTAGTAATTTTTTATCGTGACCAATTTTTTTCTATAACTTCCTTCTCTAGAGAACCTGGCATTTTTACTCTACTACATGGTTTAGCACTTTTTTGATAAAAATTGTTGTACCTCCTGATTGTCTTTCGATGCAATGCGATAATTTCTGCTAACAATTGCTCAAAAGAAATACCATTCTCAGCAACACTTTTCTCCATTACAATTTTGACCTCATCTCAAGAATCCTTGTTTCTCAAGTTTTCGAGCAAGGGTTTACTTTCATGTTGAATTCTACTTGCAACATTCTTATTGAGCACAATCATTGATTTAATGGTGTCACATGGATCATACTGCCAGTGACAGATAGCATCAAAATCAAAAAAATTCAAAAGATTATGTGCCACACTAAATGCTTTTCTCTCGAATGTGATCCCTCCACATGAAAAAGGTAAAGAAGGAAATAAGGACTTCTTTTGCTGACTGGTAAAGTGCATTTCATCAGTACTCTACATCTACCTTACATATTCCAAAACAAAAACCCTTTCTGTCACATGTATTGGAAGTTTGTATGGCTGTACTCCTGATGCATAAAATCTTAGCACAGTGTATTCTTCCATTAAGTACCAATCAGCCAATTGTATTTATTTTCCTAGTTGAATACAGTTTCTACATGACATAGGAAATCTAGGCATTGGAGTATTTGTAATTTCTTGATGCAATGGAGCCAAAAAGTAGTCTACAAAATGATTGTAGTTCCTTTGAGAATCATACATCCTTATAACAATGGTCCATTCATATACTGGAGCCATTTTCTTTTCCTCAGGATTACTATAGGGCCGAATCTGAAGCTTGTTGGTTTGAAACATTCCTCTGAATTTCAATAGAAAAAGATAGTACAAGTAGGTTGTGAACCTAAATGTCTTGGTGGAACCTCCTTTAATCATTAAAAAAAATTTATGCATGGATTCTACAATGTGCTCAATAAATTTATATTTGACATGTGGAACACCATAATGGATATTATACACCATTTCAAGGAGGCATGCACCCACTTCCAAATTGCTATCTAGTTCGAGGCAAAATCCTAGCATGGAAATAGTATCCTTAACCCATGATTTAAAAATTTAGAAATCATAAGGAGGCTTATGATCACCTTTCAATTTGTTTCTATCTTGAACTATTCTATTTAAGAAAGATTTTTTCTCCATTTCATCCACTTCTTCATAATCACTAGCAAGCTTTTCTAGGTCAATGTGGACATTTCCAAATTCTTCGCCTTCAATTGTAAATGTAAACCCCAACACTTTTCCAAGTTCTTCTGCATTAATGGATAAAAATTCTTCTTTGCTATCTTTATTAACAATTGCTCTTTTGTTATCATCATAATTTTGGGCACAAACCACGATAAATTCAGGGCAAGGGAAAACCTCATGTAACATCATGCACCCTAATCCAGTTACCCATGATGCACTGATATTATTAACTTGCATTTGCTTTGAGGCCTTATTCTTAGATGAAAATCTAAGTTCTGAGGTACGCCTACCATAGGTTTTAGGATCATAAATATCATGGTATTCATTAGTGAAACCTAGGGTTTTAAGCAATTTTGCATAATGTATTTTTTTATCTAACATTACTCTAGCGGTACTGGTGGTAAACATGCTTATACAATGTGAAACTATGAATTCCCTATTAGTCCTTAATTTTTCTTAATTCTTAAGTCTCTTAGTCCTAAACCCAAACTTCAAAGTTTGACAAAATAAGATTTTAAGAAACGTCAAACGATGAAACGTAGCCACAAGAATTCTTTCACTTACCTGACTTTTGATTCTTGGAAAGCTTAATGCCGACAGTCATGGAAACTGGGTTTCTGGAATGGCTTTGTCAGAAGTGGAATTGTGGAACCCAAAATAGGGTGGTGCTGTGGTGCACTGCAATGAGAAAACTATAGACTGAAATCTCCTCGTGTGCTAACCCTCGCACTTAAAAATAAAATCACTTAGCAGTATAAACTGAAAGTGCTTTTTTCAGTCCTGTATTGACAACAAATTCTAAAGAATCTAAACCGTTGGTCTTTGTAAATCTAATGGTTATAAGGTGATTCTGGATGTTTAGGTTCGCAACCCTAGCACTTCATGCATTTCATTCTGGAATGCAACTACAACCATACATCAAATGTTCATCGAACAATTGAGTAATTTATGATATATATTATAAATAGTAAACATGTGTTTTAAAGTTTTTTTCAACCTTTAATGTGCTAGAATTTACATCAAAACCTTTATAAAATGAATTACAATGTCCCATTAATAGCACAACCATTAATAGCACAGTAACACTTAACGTTGCAAAGGACTTAATAAAAGGAATTACAATGTCACATAATCACATTAATAGCACAACCATTTATTTTTATTACAACTGAATGAAAATTTTCAATTTCACATTATTACATAGTACAAATACAAATGTAAGTGCAAGCACCAAGCTTCTACCAAGGTCTTTGAGTCTTAACTCTCTGTCATCTGAAAATAAATGCATGGAGGGGGGACACCGCCAATCATGGTTTCTAAAAAATATGCATGGGGAAAGGGGGGCTAATCAAACAGGGGAAATTGGAGTTGTTAAAGATACAAAAAGTACTTATCCCCTTTGAAAATTAGAGTCATGCAGAGGATGAGGGGTTGTAAAACTACTCCCATCTTCTACTTGTTGCTTCCATGCACTTGGAGAGCACTTATCTCCATCAAATCTCCCTATCCTGGCTCAAAACCTGTCTGAGAAGTTTGGTCAACCAAATCAAATTCTTTCCAATTTCACCCATTCTGAACTTGAAGGAAATTATTCTTTTACTCTATAACTACATAATTGTAGGAAGGAGAATTTAGAGTATTCCCAATAATACCAGATCATCTTCTTCCTGAATCCTTATTAACCCTACAAAATGAAAACCCTTATGACAATTCAAACATTGCACTCGAGAGTCAATAGTATAGCCTTTAGCCTTCAACAAATTATTTCAGTTGTGCTCACTATCCTTATTTATGGTCCAATAGTGCCGCCAATAGTGCCACTACCAACCTGGTCCCTATGTACACCTCACACGTGTCACGTGTGAGGTTGGGTTACTATAGTGATAATTATGATTCGCGCAAACCAAAAAACCAACTTAATCGATTCGAGTACTTAACTTTAGTATTTGTATTGCTTTATGTTTTACTTTTAAGTTTTAAATCTGCATGCAATTATTTCATAAATAGATAATTTCTTAAAGGAAAAAAAAATGATATGAATAGATTCATCAATTGCTTTTCTGTGCTTTTTAATAGCACAATTGCTATGATTTCATCAATTGCTTTTTAATAGCACAACCATTTATTTTATTGCAACTGAATGACAATGTCACATTATTACATAGTACAAATACAAATGTAAGTGCAAGCACCAAGCTTCTGCTGGACCGCTAGTGAAAACGTAAACGTAATACATGTTTGTCTGAAAATAATGGGACTTTCCAGGTCAACCATGGGCTCTGAAAATAAATGCATGGGACTTCCCAGATCAGGCAGTAGCTTTGAAAATGAATGCATGGAGAAAAGGGGGCCAATCAAACCGGGGAAATGGGAGCTATGAAGATGCAAAATGTACTTCTCCCCTTTGAAAATCAAAGTCATGCAGAAGATGAGGTGTTGTAAAATTGCTCCCATATTTTACTTACAACTTCTATGCACTGAGAATAGCAGTTATGTCCATCAGAGCACCTCTCCTGGTTCAAAACCTGTCTGAGAAGTCAGGTGAACCAAATACACTTCTTTCCAATTCCACCCATTCTGAACTTGGAGCTTGAACGGAATTGGTCGTTGAATCTGTGACTACATAACTGTAGGTAGGAGAATTTAGAGTATCCCCAATAATGCCACATGATCTTTTTCCTGAATCCTTATTAACCCTACAAAATGAAAACCCTTACAACAATTCAAACATTGCACTCAATAGTAAGGCCTTTAGCCTTCAACAAATGATTTTAGTTGTGCTCACTAGTCACTATCCTTATTTAGTTATTTTTGGGACAATAGTGCCGCCAATAGTGTCGCTACTAGCCTAGTTCCTATGTACACCTCACACCTATCACGTGTGCACTGTGAGGTTACGTATACCGTATAATCATGATTCATAATGGAGATTTGCGCAAACCAAAAAACCAACTTAATCGATTTGTGTAATAGTAACTTAAGCCTTACATGTACAATTAAAATGTTTAATTTGATTGACATTTGGCTGCACGCAAACTGTACCTCAGGCCTTACATGTACAATTAAAATGTTTAATTTGATTGGCGTCTGGTTGCACGCAAACTGTACCTCAAGCTGACAAGTGACAAGCTGTCAAAATCGCCAGACTCCAGTGTCACTCGAACAATATGAATTATGAAAATTTGAAATCATTACAAATCTTGTTTCATTAAAGCTATGACTCATGAGTTGTCCAATCAATCGCTTTGGATGTTCATATGGCATTAATCGCCCCAAGTAGTATGACTACCACACGTTCTTCAAAAAGATTGAGAATTTCAATTAAATGAAATGTAATACGCCAAGTCATTGAAAAGAGAGAAATGAGCCTTGATCTCACCATGTGTTTGCATCTAACGGTTCTAGTGTTATTCTGGAGGTTTCAATTCACAAGTCTACTGCTTCAGAGATTTACTTGTGGAATGCACCTACAATCGTCCATAAAAAATTCATCGAATGGTCGTGGGTAGATTGATTTGCAACATCCTTTGTGTAAAAAATTCTTAAGTTTTTAAGCATTGGTCCTACGTTCTTCCTAGGAAGTCCCTCTTTTAAAAAAAACTTAATGCACATGCATATTTCTGCCACTTAAGTTCTTCTATCGCTCATTGCCAAAATCCAACCCGTCGGATTCATTACCATGATGATGACCCTTGATTTAGCCACGTGTCCACATCTAATGGTTCTAGTGATATTCTAGAGGTTTCCATTCACAAATTTAGTGCTTGAGAAATATACTTCCGGAATACAACTACAACCATCCATCGAAAATTCATCGAATGGTCTTGGTCCATAATGTCGCGTGGTCGCTAAAATTTGGAACCTTAGAACCAAAGTATGAAGTTTCAATTTTTTTTAAACATCTGACCCACCGACTACAAAGATGACCAAGAAAGACTTGCAACTAAGTTACTAAGGTAGTAAGGTTAGGAAAAGTACCAAAACCTCGACTTTGGTGAATTAAGATAGGAAAGGTGACAAGCACGATGCATTTATGGAGAAGGCTAGCGAAATGAGGTGTTATAATGACATTCACCTATCACCCTCGATGCTTCTTCAAGTTCAAGTGTAAGGATAATAGGATTGTATCCTTTCGGCGGCGGGTGATAGGTTGGAAGCCAGTGATACATAAAAGAAATGGAGGCTAGTTTCACCATGACATCATGAAGGAAGATGGACCCCTTTGTGGGTAAAGCGTCTGTGCAGAGGCTGCGAGGTTTATTTCTCTACATGGAAGCGCAGGTGGTGCAAGCAATTCAAATAATGTTGGGGGATGGATTCAAAAAATTGACACATAGATTCAGAACGAATATGGATATCTATTCGTTGGTCATGGCTTGGGCTTTAGACTTAGGAGAACTGGTGAACGAGGTGAGGAGAGTAATGAAAACTCTGGTGCATAAAGATTGTTTAGTGGACATGGAAAGCATTCTGCAACGGGTGATACCAGGAGTAGGGTTGGTAAAAATAGAAGGAATGGATGGTGGGGACCCGGAGCTTTCAGATTTAAATCACCTCTTTATCAGATGGCCAGAGGGTCACACTAAAGACCGGTGGCGGGAAGGAGCCGAGCGTGGGTGGAAAGCACTTAAAATCTGTGTTGAGCTAATGGCATTAGAGGAAACAATAGAAAATATAAAAGAAGTTTCTAGATAGGAGATGCATGAAAAGAAGGGACTGCGTATGCGGAAGAAGCCAAAACCGTTAAAGGAGATACTGTCGTTGGAGATGGGTGAGTCTTCGAAGAAGAATGAGTAATAATGGTTAACGTAAAGTGTAGTTTTCTGTTTTGTTTTTAGCCTCTGCTACAAAGGCGTAGTTGTTTAGGGAAGTTCTGATACTCTGGTTTTTGAGTTGGTTATTCAGATTTTTTGGTTGTTGCTAAGTTTGTAGAATATGTATCTTTTTATTTATAATTAATAAAATAAACAAGTATCACTGATCAACATTTTTGGTAGTTGTTGGATGTTGCGAACTTTATAGAATATATATCTTTTGCTTTATAATTAATAAAATAGAAAAGTATCACTAATAAAAAAAAACATTCTTAAATTTTTAAGCCTTGGTCCTACGTTCTTCCTAGGCGGTCCCTCTTTTAAAACAAACTTTATGCACGCGCATATTTCTACCGCTTAAGTTCTTCTATCGCTCATCGCCAAAATCCAACCCATCGGGTTCATTACCACGATGATGACCCTTGATCTCACCACGCATCCGCATCTAACGGTTCTACTGTTATTCCAGAGGTTTCAATTCGCAAATCTAGTGCTTGAGAGATATACTTCCGGAATGCAACTAAAGTCGTCAATCAAAAATTCATCGAACGGTCATGGTTAGATTGATGTGCCGCATCCTTTGTGTAAAACATTCTTAAGTTTTTAAGCCTTGGTCCTACGTTCTTTCTAGGCGGTCCCTCTTTTAAAACAAACTTAATGCACGTGCATATTTCTGCCACTTAAGTTCTATCGCTCATCGCCAAAATCCAACCCATCGGATTAATTATCACGATGATGACCCTTGATCTCACCACGTGTCCACATCTAACAGTTCTAGTGTTATTTTGAAGGTTTCCATTCGCAAATCTAGTGCTTGAGAGATATACTTTTGGAATGCAAGTACAACCGTCCATTGAAAATTCATCGAACGGTAGTGGATTCGCCACTAAATTTAATTGGCCAATGAATTTTTTTATTAGTTTGATATTATGTTTAATTCACCAATGTTTTTTTCTTAATCATTTGAAAATAGGTTTAATTCGCTAATGAATTTTATTTTTTAGTTTGAAAAAAAAAAATCGCCAACAAAATTATTTTTTTCTGTTTTGAAAACAGGTTTAATTCGCTAATGGAAATATTTTATTGGTTTGAAAATAGATTTTAATCGCCAATGAAAATATTTTAGTGGTTTTTAAAAAATTTCAATTTGCCAGGATTTTCCACAGACTTCTAGCAATTACAAAAGATTCGCCAATGGGAATTTTTTTTTTTCATGAAAAACAAAAAAAATTGCCTCTAAAATTAATATTTTTTCGGGAAGTATGAAAGATTCGCCAGGATTTTACAACTTCTTTGAGGGGGGGGTTTCTTAAAGTTTTCCCTTATTCCAATCCTCCATTTTGAATTTATAGGTTGATTATTTTCTTAGGAGAGGTCAATATTATACCACCATGTACCTACATTTACCGATTAACCCTTGCAAAGTGCCAAAATACCATGCATAAGTTACCACTCTTGGTAATCAAATATGAACACCTATTTAAAATTACCTTTAAATATACCATGACAATTATTGCATGATGAGGTGTGAAAATCCCATCCAATAATTGGTTTATGAGAATTCATAACAATCAAATACCATAGCCTTCTGCTACACACTATGATTTTTCCTTTACCATTATTACATCTATATTCCCTTTCCCACCCCTTAGATTTTCTTTGATAGGGTTGGCGAAAAATTCTCAAAAGCTTAAAATTTGATTGAAGAAGTCCAAGGCAACTACCTTCATACCAAAATGCCAACTTAGTTATGGTCAATTAGTAGTGTGAGGTAGTGTACTTTTTCAAGAGTCAAGTGAGCCTCACAAGCCTAGTGTTTGAACTTGGTTACTCTGATACTAATGGAACAACCACCCCTCAGGCGCTACAATTTTTTTTTTTTGAAAAATAATTGACCACAACTACCAACTTAACTGACCAAGCATCTTCATCTAAATTTCAACTTAACTGACCAAGCATCTTCATCTAAATTTGAGGTTCTAATTACAAAATTTCTTCATTCACTAAGATGACAAAAAATCAACATCACTACTTAAATGCTTACACTCAAAAGTGTTAAGCTCATACAACTAGGGTCATTCCTAGACCCAGACCTAAACCTTGAGGGTTCATGGTGACCTTTCCTACGTATCCCTTCATGGGAATCAGAGGCTTCGTAGTTCACCCCACAATTTTAGAGGGAGTTCATTCTCTCCTCTTGTACGAGATATTTGATCTCACCTTTAACCCATGACTATTAATTAAGTACATGTAAGCTATCAACTTAGCAAATTATAATATAGTGATAATAATTTTGCCATCAGGAGTTGGGCCCATACCAAACATTACCAAACATTAATGTACAAACATTCACAATATTCACAAGGGGCATATCATACCATAATCCCAAAGATCACACACGATGATTGTCACAAGCATACCTCCATACATACAAGTTGACTAGCTCATACACATCACAGGTACAATAGTGATTGAATCATACACAAATCACAAGTACAATGGTGATTAGGTCATATGTACATCACAAGTACAACTATGACTATCTCATTTTCATATCACAAGTACAACAATGACTAGCTCATACACATCACAATTACATTAGTGATTGGCTCCAACATACATCACAAATACATAGTGACTAGCTCCAACACAACATACACAATGATTGGTTGATGCATCACAATGTCTAACTAACACATGTCCATAATGTATCTTAAATAGGAAATAATGTTGGTGCATTGTGCACTACACTGTGGGTCCCATCCTTTTTCCCATTCTTCTACACCATCAGACAATTAGGAAGAGTATTCAGTGCATCCCATACTACACTAGGGGTTTTTCCTCAACCCAATGAGGCCAGTTATATATTCAAACAACTGGGAAGGGGATTTAGTGCATCCCATACTACACTTTTTTTCTATCCTCCATCCCAAGGCTTTCCACAAGTAGTGAACCTACCATAACCTAGTGGATTATGACTTCAATCACCTATAGGCTACTGGCGACAAGTCTGTCCACCTAGGAAGAAGTAGTTTCCGACATATACCACCTTGTGACCTTAGCGATATTGTTAGCTATCTTTTTCACAAGTACAACACTGACGAGCTCATACACATATCACAATTACATTAGTGACTGGCTCCAACATACATCACAAATACATTGTGACTAGCTTTAACACATCACAAGTACAATGGTGCCTAGCTCATATGCACATCACAAGTACCACAATGATTAGCTCCAACACACATCACATATACATAGTGACTGGATGACACATCATAATGGCTAACACATGTCTATACTGCATCCCACATAGAAAATAATGTCAATGCATTGCACACTACACCATGGGTCCCATCCTTTTCTTTGGTCTTCTGCACCATTAGACAACTGGGAAGAGGATTCAATGCATCCCATACTACACCATGGATCGGTCCCCAACCCAACAAGGCCAAGTATATAATCTAAAAACTGGAAGTGGATTCAATGCATCCCATACTACACCATGGGTCCATCCTCCATCCCAAGGCTTTCCACAAGTAGTGAACCTACCATAGCCCAGTGGATTCTAACTTCAATCGCCTATAGGCTACTAGCAACAAGTCTTTCCACCTAGGAAGAAGTAGCTCTCAACATATATCACCTTATGACCTTACCAATATTGTCAACTATCTTCTTCACATCCCAGGTAACACTTGGCATCAATCACTTTCATGCTTATCAATGACAACCAATGAACCCTCTTGATACAATGGTCAGCCCCATATTATCGTTACCCACACAAATGGGTCCCTACTTGTGCAAGCATTATCATATCATAGCTAGGGTATCCCATAGCAACCTTAATCTATGTGAAATAGGTGAATGCCAGCTAGTCCCTAGCAGTAGCCCACACATTAGTCATTGGAGTGGTCCAATGAATTCATTTCACTACTCACATATCCTGGAGGTTCACACTTGGGCAGGTTATACATAACATGAATCACAATCACAATCAACAGATACACAAGCCTATACATAGAGACCTCTAGATATGGAGTCAGTTTTCACTACGTAAAAGTTACATGGAACCAACATGAGATGGACTTTACCATATATATATATATATATATATATTCAAATATCAATTATAAAGTATCTATAATTCCTTCTTAACCATCTAATACCCATTTAAGCCTCAAATTGATGCCTATTGAAGAGAGTAGGTTAAAACAGATAGGAAAAACCCCATGTACCTTGGATTTATCCCCCTGAACCCTCCCCCTAAGGACTTGAGGTAATAGGGACATTCTTCACCCAAGGACTACCTACATACCCACTTCCAAATGGATCAAAGTCACATGTAGTTCTCTTAACAAGCTTTCTCAAAGGGCACCTACACACAGGTTCCTGTAACCCAAGGTTTTTAGTACTTACTATTTCTTACCACAACATGGTTCCTTTAAATGATTCCCAATAGTTAGTATTTCTTAATAACCAACCAAGAATTCCCATAATTCCCAATTCATCTAGCTTAAATTATAACACTTCCATTTAAGGACATCAAGATCTCTAATTACACCTCCCATTGATCTAAATCAAAGTGAGCATCCTAGTACCTTTATAATTACATATCCAAGAAATTGTGCTGCATTTGGTACCTTGACGATACTACCACATAGTTTATAACATAGGTTTTGTGGTTGCTACAATCTGCAAAATGTCTAATATGTCAACACACAATATTAGCAACATAGCAAATTTTCACATCCATATGAAATATTGAATCATGCTTCATAATGCAATCCAAACAACAAAATATCAACTAAACTAGGTGAAAGCATAAAGAAGCAAGAATCCAACTCTATCTCATATTGGATTGGTGTCACATGTGCTAGTGACCCTTTCCCAATCCTTGATTGGTAAGCTTAGATGATGATTATGCTATGGAAATGATGAGCAAAATTAGTTCTCAAGGAGAGTAACTTTGCATATGCTTTTTGGATGAAATTGTGGAGGATTTGCTTGAGGATGAAGCTTCTCATTTAAAGATTTTCAAAATGCTAAGTGTTGAAGAGAGACCAATGTGGGACTTAGATTGGACAAATGAAAGAAGGACACTTGTCAAGTGGTGATTGGTTGATGTATGTGCAAGATTTGGGAAGAGTGCCCAAGAGAGGGAAAATTTGAATTCAAATTTGCAATGAATGCTGAGTTTGAATTTTGGAAGGGGACATGTAAGAGACATGTAAGGCCTCATAAATGCTCTGTTGGGTGTACATGTCCACTTGGGGAGAGATTCAAACTTGGAGAATATTCTTCCTTTATGCCAAGTTGAAAATAAATATTTTGATAAATAAATTAAATGCAATTTCATGTGCAAGTGGCCAAATCTAGAGAATGCAAGTGGGATGGGATTAGCATTTAATCAGGATTAATTAGCTAGGATGATGATTAGGATGAGTTTGACCTTTTTGAGATAAATATTTGATTTATTTAAATCAGAAAAGGATGGAAATGACTTTGGATTTAATTAAATAAAAGGCTTGATTTATTTAATTAAAATGAGGGTGATGGGATCAAGTTAATTTATTTGATTTAAGCTGATGACTTTAGGAGATTGATAAATAAACTTGATTTATTTATTTGATGAGCGAATGTGATGCATAATGTCAATTTGACGTGTCTACAGGTTCCTATTAGGTTTAGAACATGATAATATGAATACAATGTGGTTTGGTAATCTTAGATATTAGAAGTGTATTAGTTCTTGATATCTTGAACCACTACATTATACTTAACAAGAAACCCCTTAAACATTTGTCTATGAGAATATTCCAATAGAATAAGTATCACCATTTGAATAATTTCCTAGTAGTAAGAGGAGAAATAATCAAGATCTATTCACCATATGATATTATGCTAATATAGTCAAGCATCATGGTCATAAATTAATCAATCTCAATTAGATTGTCATGCCTCTATAAGACCATACAATATTATTAAAAATTTGAAATACATAACACAATAGTTATAAATTCTCTCCAAGCAAAGTTAATATGCAAGTTGACTCTAAACAGTTGGCAACACTAAATTCATTGGATCACATCCAAAGGTATACATCCAATAATAATATATTCTTAATTTCTTAATATTCTTTACCTTCTTGTGAAATCCAATACTTCTAAAATAGTCAACTGACAAAATATGAAATATTCACTCTTGCCACTAAGATCCCCCCATACTTAACCCAAATCTATTTGTGATTAAGTATAAGAAGAATTATTATAAACATGTGGGGTTAGGGAGGGTTTCCATAGCCTACTTTTGGCCTCACTATTCACAACCAATTTAGCTACTAACCCAATTACATAATGAAATGGTTAATCTGACTCCATCCTAATCCATACCCTTATAATTCATAAAGACGCGTACACCATTAAGAACCATAATTGCACTTTTCAACATTTGATCATCACGAGTTTACAAGGGTCTTCTTGACACAAAAGTCATCCAAAATATTAGTTTCCATAAAAATTATCTTACAAACTAGCAAGGAATAAACACAATATATTGGCACTCAATGCATTTCTATATCATCTAAATAGGTTTCAAGTAGTCATAACTATATTAGTTGTTTAATTGACACATTATGAATTAACATCATTCACGGTGTTCATGGTATTGCCATATAGTTTATCATGCTTTTGACCAAAATATCACTATTCACACTATTACTTAGATAGAGTTATTACTTGGGTTTAAAGCAAGATACCCACAACCTAAAAGATACAATTAAAATAATCTTAGTTGTAATTTTTCCTTCAAGCATATTCTCATACAAAGCTAACACACACAATTTTGCATAGTTTATCATCAACTAGGGATGGTGCATGTTAAAATATTATGCCTGATATCTAGTCTATTAAGTGTAGTGTAATTTGTTAAGACTTGGGGGATGATAGTACTCAAATTAGTAAAGAAGATGAGGAGTTTCTTCATGTTATGTAAGAAACTCAACTCTGGTGGAATACTTCTACTCAACAGAGTATTGTTTAATTAAATTTCTAAAATATTTGGGCATGCACATAGGCTAACCCGAATTGAACCTTGCAAATTATTTCATACCAATGAATGAACTATAGCTTCTTAATTTACCAAGCTCTTGGGGAGTGAGGGCAGAGAAATGATTACAAAATAGGTTAAGCATGGTAAAGAAGTACATGTTGTCTATGTGATGGGGCATCGTACCAACCAATCCCTTGTATTTGAGATCCACACTCACATCTCTTTTATTTGCAATCACAAGAATTTCCAATCTAGTTTCAAATAGTATTTCCATTTACCCAATATGACGATGAAAGACTTGGATCAAATTTTTTAATTAAATCATAGCTTCTACATCAATCTAATTCTAGTATTGCATGAAAGTGTAATAACTAATGAAGATGGGTAAAATAATCAATTGACCTTACAATTCATGGACTCTTCCAAATCATCCATTTCTAATAGAAAAATAAATCAAAATCCTATATTGTAATTGCTTATTTCTCCTTGTAAATCCTTTTTATTTTTTCACTCCTACCCTCTTCAATGAAATTTCTCCATCCCTTCATCTTGATGGATGTCCATCTTTTATGCTTTGAAGGTAATATATAACTTGTGGAATCTCTCCAAGTGGCACATATAGGTACAAGGTGGGAAATGGTAGTAAAATTTGGCTTCACACCCACCAATTGATTTTGTTTGAAAGTTTCTAAATCCTTTTCAACTAATCTATTTTGTGTATATCCTACAATCTTTGCATTCCATGAGACCGCATTTCCTTTCCATTCCCATGTAATTCCTTTTTTCCATGCTATTTTTTCATTCTTTTCCTGCAACTCTTTTCCTATATCTCCTTCTGTTTGAGTTTCATGAATAATCCTTGCATTTTCTTCCTTTTCTATTCACAATCTCCCCTTTGTGTGCCATCTCCCAAGGCTATCGCCTCTCCTCTATTAAGCCAAACTTGAATGAGAAGTTAAGTGGGGTTCATAAGAGGGTTTAATAATGGATTTTCATGCCAATTCACATGCCCTACAATATTTATTTCCTAAATAAGGGACACCATGCCTTTTTGATTGTGCAACCCCTATACGACATCCCTGCATGTGCCCATTTAATTTTTTTTGGAAGCCTGCTTTGTTGGGTCATTAATAATAACAATGACTTTGGCATATTTATTTTTGTTATTTTTCACCTACCCATTGCATTGTCTTGGAATTTTCTTAAGACTTTGATGGGTGCCCATGCCGTCCTCCATTGTTAATCTCACCCAAATTAATGGGTTCCCATACCTTCACATGGTTCTCGTATTGGCACCATGTCTCTTGTTCCTTTCAATTATTTCTTTTCCCACACCTAGGCTATCCTACATGGGCATTGCTAATGGGAATGTGACATAGAACTCTCAATGTTGAGATATTTAATATAAAATTCTTATTCAATTCCTTTTACATAATATTTGAAGTATCTCAAAGAATAAATAGTGCCATCACCAACTCATGGGTGTCTCATTTTGTCTAGTCCATGATGTTTGGAGATTATACATTATTTATTATCTACATAATTACATATAACTAATGGGATTTGATTTACAAGGTGGATGCAACACCTAATCCTAAAATTCTTCCACTTGACATTTGTATTGCAAAAAAATAGAAACAAAAATAAAATAAATAAACTAGGTGTTATAAGAGGTAAGGCCTATTGCCTCTTTGCACCAATAGAACTTATTTGTGCTCACTTGCTTAATGAGAGAATTTGTAATAATAGTCAAAATGTAGACCTTTTGTATCATGAATATACTACCCTAAACCATCTCATGAAAAAAGTGTTACTAAGCATCAATATGCTTCATAGGAGAATGATACATCACTTTATTTTCCAAACATATAGCACTCTAACTACTACATTCGATCTTAACCTATCTATACTCAAAGCCAATACATTGTTGGAAGTTTGTGTTGTCATTGATGTCAACAGATCTTTGATGTTGCATTGATTTCAACCTATGGAGATGCTTTGATTGGTTGCATTATGTTATCATTAGTAGTCTCACTGATGTCAACCTCTAGTGTTTCTTTGATGAGCATATTTTTGTGTATGTTCAACCTCTTGTGTGGTTGAGATGATGAGAAGGTGTTCTAGATGTTGAGATTGTGTTTGTGGTGCTTGGTTTTCAAGTGCTTTTGAGAAAATTTGAATAAAAGAGGAAATAGTGTGGTAAAGCGTATTCAGTGTGGCAAAGTTGTGTTCAATGTTTTGTTCCACAGTTATTCATGGTTGAAGATATGCTTGTGTGGTTTGGATATGTTGATCAGAGGTATTCATAGGTGTTATATATTGAGTTTTAGGCTCTGGATCATTCAGAAGAAGTTGTGTTCACCAGTGTGTGAACTATGATGCAATGTTATCTGGGAGAAATGGTTTTGCTCTGGACACATTTCTCCATGTTGTGGTTTCTGGTTTTTCAGATTTGGAAGTGTGCTTGTGTTTTTCATATCTATCTTTAGTCTAAGTTTTTTGATATTTGGTGCTCCACAAGGATGGATTCATATGTTAAAATGTGTGGAAGGTTAACGGGGTGTACAAAATGGATATATCTTCCAAGTGTATGATGTTGTGAAGGATTTTTTAGATTTCAAGGTGATGTAATATTCTATATTGTGTTTAAGTGTTGTGTGTGGTTCACGAGTTGTCTTTATATTTTGTGAAGCGTGTACTTAAATGTTTAATGGTGCTAACACATGTTCGGTCAACCTTGAGTGTTTACAATAATTGTGGATATGATTCAATGTTTGTGGAAGTGTGGTGTGGTGTGTATATGTGGATTTAGGTCCAAGTTAAGGTGTGATGTGGTCCACCTTCATTCCTCTCCACTGTGAGAATGTTTTGGTGTCAACCTAATTTGAATTTGCACATTTGAGGTGCATAGTCAACCTTGAAAAATGTTTCTAAGGTTGTGAATGGTATAAAGGAAAGGTGAATTATTGGAGAAGAGGGTTTAGATGAAAGGGTGTTTTGAGATGAAAATTTAATCAAATGCAGAGATTTGAAGTGTGATATTAATGCCTATGAATCCAATGTAGTGAGTAGAAGGGTCTACATTTGTAGAGTACCTAAAGTTTGTGATAGCAATGAGTTGGAGAGTTGTAATGGTGGATATTCTTTGTTTCTATAAGATTGATTTCTCATTGTAACAATCTTCTATCTTATTCTTCCTAATCTGGTAGCCATTGGCAGTGAACCCTTCTTTATTTTGGGAAGTGAGCCCTCCGGTAGTGAACCTATTATATTTGATGTTGCAATTACTTTATATTGTGAGCTAATCCTCACTGTGGTTTTTCCTTTCTTGGGTTTTCCATGTAAGTCTGGTGTTCTCATGTGTATGGATTTTTATGCATTACTATTTATCATGTTTTAATTCTACTAATGCATGATAAGGGTTTAAAGATTGTTAAGGGTTTAAGGATTCATGTAGATCTGGATGTTAATGAGGGTTTTGATGTTTTAATGTACAACTGATTCACCCCTTCTCAATTTCCTTGTGCATTCAAAAATTGGTATCAGAGCTCAATTCCTTAGAAGAAATATTAACCTCTTGAGGTAGATTCGATGGCGGACAAGAAGAAGGCTCCTCTATTTGATGGATTTGATTATGCATTTTGGAAGACTAGGATGGAAGGTTAACTTGTTTCCCTAGGGTTTGGAGTTTGGAAGTCAATTGAAGATGGATATACAATGCCTACAAATGGACCATCAACTGATGATGAGATAAAGGCTTATAAGAACAATGGAAAACAAAGGTATGCTCTCTTAAGTGGTCTTTCTAATTCAAAACTTGTAAAGGTTATGAGTTATAAATCTGATCAAGAAATATGGAAGAAGCTAGAAAGTGTTTATGAAGGGGATGATAAGGTCAAGCAAGCAAAGATGTAGAATTTGAAGACTAAGTTTGAAATCCTAAGGATGAAAAAATATGAATATATTACAAGCTACATGTATAGAGTGGACGAAGTTATCAATTCCATAAGAGGCCTTGGTGGAAAAATTTAAGAAGACCTCGGTAAAGAAGGTATTAAGAACTCTTCCTAAATCATATAGTCATAAGGTTTCTACTATTGAAGAAGCTCAAAATTAGGTCATTATTCTAGAGATCAGTTGTTTGGTTCTTTAACTAATTTTTAATTTAGAGAGTTTGGTCCAAGTGATTCAAGAAAACAGACTGCTTTTAAAGTTGGTAAAGAAGAGAAGACCGAGGAATTTGATCTAGATGAGTTTGATGAGTTAGAGACAAACTTTGTGAGGAGATTGAAAAAGGGCACTGGAAAATATAGAGGTAAGTTACCTTTAAAATGTTTCAATTGTGGAAAGATAGGTCATTATGCTTCAAGATGTCCAGTCAAAGCTTCAAATGATAGATTTAAGGAGAATAAAGGTAAATCAATTAATAGAAGTTATTATGTTAAAGAAGATGCTAGCATATTTGATGATGAATCTAATTACCTGAATGATGAAAATGATGAATTCTTGTTCATGGATCTAAATGTTGGAACCAATTCTTCTAACTTTGAGAGATGTATGGAGAAATTCACTCCATAAGCAGGTCATAATGGAACTATGGTGACTTCTTTTCATGCTAGAGAGGACAAAAACTATTGGATTGTTGACAATGAATTCTCAAATCATATGATAGGTGATAAGAGTAAGTTTGTTAAACTTGAGAAGTTTGAAAGAGGTCTTGTTAAGTCTAGTGATGATACATCTACCAAGATATGTGGAAAAGGTTCAATCAATTTTGGTGGAAAGCATAATACAGATGATGCTCTTTATGTTGAGGGTCTCGAGAAGAATCTTCTAAGTGTAGGACAAATGTGTAGAAAAGGTTATCATCTTGTTTTTCAAGATGGTGGTTGTGAGATCAGGAAAGGCTCCAGAACTCTGGTTGTTGTAGGAAGGACATATGGAAATGTTTATCAGCTTAAGGGTGCTAATGGTATGTGATTTATGACTCAAATCAATGAAAGTTGGCTATGGCATAGAAGAATGTGTCACATCAATTTTGATAGCCTATTGAGGATCAACTCTACTCAAGCTGTGAGAGATTTTCCAAAGATTACAAATCCTATAAATGAAGTTTGTAAGGATTGTCAAGTTGGGAAGAAAACAAGAAAAAGGTTCAATGTCAAAGAATATTCCACTATAGGACTTTTGGAGTTGGTGCATACAGATCTTTGTGGACCTACAAGAACAAGAAGTTTTCAAGGTGACAAGTATTTCATGTTGTTGATTGATGATTACTCTAGAATGACTTGGGTGACTTTTCTCAAAGAAAAATCAGAAGCTCTAGATAAGTTTAAGGCATTTAAAGCTATGGTTGAGAATGAAATGGATATGAAAATAAAATGTTTAAGATCTAACAAATATGGAGAGTTCACCTCCAATAACTTTAACATTTTTTCTAAAAATAATAGAATAAAGAGACATTTGTTAGCCCCTAGGACTCCTCAATAGAATGGAGTAGTGGAAAGGAAGAATAGAATAGTTCAGGAAGCAACGAGTACAGTGATGAAGCAATAAAATCTATCGAATGTCTACTAGAGTTAAGCAATTCATACTACATTGTATATACTTAACAGAGCGCAAGCAAGGACAAACAATTCAAAGACTCCCTACGAATTATGGTATGGAAGAACTCCTACAGAATTTTGGAAGCAAGTGCTATATCAGAAGAAATGAAGAAAACTTAGGAAAGTTTGATGCTAGATCTAATGAAGAAATCTTCCTTGGATACTCTACAAAGTGCAAGGCTTACTAGTGCTACAAAAAGAAGCTAAAAAGTATTGTTGAAAGTGCAGGTGTCAAAGTGGATGAAGAATTACATAAAAGCTCAGTGCTAATAGAAGGATATGAATCAAATGAGTCCTCTTGTAGAGAAAAAGAGAAAGATGATACGGAAAAAAAATTGCAAGTTGAAGAGGAAGAAGCTCCAAAAAGGATCCCTAAGACCCTTAAGTATTTGTAGAAGTATCATTTTGAATACTAGATCATTGGTGACAAAAGAGGAGGTGTATTGACAAGAAGAAAGGATGTTATGACAAAAGAACAAGTAAATTTATGTTTACTTTCCAAATTTGAGCCTAAAATAGTGATTGATGCGTGCAAAGATGAATTTTGGATTTGGATATGGAAGAAGAATTGATGCAGATAACAAAGAATTAGGCTTGGGAACTTGTCCTAAGACTAGCAAATAAGAATGTGATTGGAACTAAGTGTGTATATCAGAACAAAATGAATGTGAATGGAGAAATAAAGAACAAGGTAAGACTTGTGTGTAAAGGCTACTCACAAGTATAAGGAATAGCGTTTGAGGAGACATTTTCTTCGATGGCTAGGATGGAGGCTATTAGGATGTTTTTGGCTTTTGCAGCACATAAGGATTTCAAATTTTATCAAATGGATGTGAAGTAGGCATTCTTAAATGATGAGTTGGAAGAAGAGGTATACATTGAACAACCAAAAGGATTTCAGTTATTAAATAATCCTAATATGGTATGTAGATTGAAGAAGACATTATATGGACTCAAGAAAGCTCCTAGAGCTTGGTATGCAAGATTGGATAGATACTTGTTGCAACAAGGATTCAATAAAGGTACCATAGATATCAATCTTTATTTTAAGGTTGAGAATGATCAAATCTTGATTGTGGTTGTGTATTTTGATGATATAATATTTGAAGGAAATGAAGGTATGTGAAAGAGATTTGTAGAAGAAATGAAGAAAGAGTTTGAGATGTCTATGTTTGGGGAGATGAATTTCTTCCTTGGGCTTCAAATTAATTAGACAAAAAAAGGAATATTTGTTTCACAATCAAAGTATGTTAAGGAAATGTTGAAGAAGTTTGGAATGGAAGACTCTAAACTGATATGTACTCCTATGGTTATTGGTTGCAAGCTGAGTAACAATGAAGAATCTCCTAAGGCTGATTAGAGAAAGTACAAATAAATGATTAGTGGGCTGCTATACCTAACTACTACTAGACCAGACATCATGCATGCAGTTTGTATTGTGGCTATATTTTAAGATCCCGGAGATTCACATGTGGTAGCAATAAAAATAATATTTAGATACTTAAAAGGCACTCCGAAACATGGTTTGTGGTATCCACATGATAGTGATTCCTCTCTAAGTGCCTATATAGATGTAGATTGGGAAAGTTGTGTGGATGAAAAAAAAAGTACAAGTGGTGATGCTTTCTTTCTTGGAAGCAAGTTGGTGTCTTGGCTTAGCAAGAAGTAAGATTCAGTGTCGTTATCTACTGTAAAGGCAGAGTACATTGCTGCAACATCATGATGCACACAAATATTATGAATGAAGTAGACTTTGAAGGATATTAGATTGGTATATGATGAACCTGTTATCAATTTTTCACACAACTCAAATTGACGAAGCTGGTTATACAAGTTCATTTTTAAGGTGAAAAATTTTAGTTTATTTTTGCAGGTGTTTTTAACCATTGCAAACAATTGAGTTGTTGAGTTTTAAGAAATGTAATGTGTTTTCAATTGCTTTATATGATTTGCAGCATTAAGTAGTGCAATAAAAGATAAAAAAAAGTGCTTTCATTCTGTCATTCATTCACAATGTTCAATACATTGTTTGCAAGAAAAGAAAGTACAGATTTGAACAAGTATTTCACAAATGTTGTTTTTGTATTCATTGGAGTAAAAAGGAGATCAAGTGTCCCACACAAGCCATGGGAGTAGCTGGAACAATGAACCATAAAGAATATCCTATGCTACTGAAGATTAAAAAGAAGAAAGAGCATGTAAGAAAGAACATAATCATCATTGCTTGATGGTGTCTTCAAGCTACCTCCAAAGTTGAGCTCTCCTTTCTACTTCCATGCTCCAAGTGAACCTATAAAAAATGGATGAAAGTTTTGTTAGAGCTTGGACTATGAAAATTCCTACATGGTCCATCAATAATAATGTAGGATATTGTATTTGATGCATTAAATCAACTAAGAAAGAATAAGAGGAGTACAAGAGAATACCAAGGAGAAAGCATCATGAGAATTTTCTGAATTTATTGTTTTAATCCAACATTGTTTGTTTCTTGTGCAGGTATAAGAAAAGCCATGTTGTTGTTTTATTTTGGATATCATAAAGCATGTGGTGTAAAATGTGCTCCCATAAGGGTTGAGACCTGACATGCTTTCCCTCAATATTCCACAAAGGGTTTTTCATAAAGAAACAATTCAATGATGTTGAAAGGAACATGCATTTGAAGATATGCATCAAGTGCCATGAGAACTCAAGCAAGTGACCATCTAGGATAGTCAAGTCAAGTGCAATGAAATGAAAATCATAGGTGATCCATTGCTCAAGTGAATTGACATCAAGTGCATCATCACATAATGTGATAGTGAACATGCATACATAATTCCTTGTTACGAATCAAGCAATGACAACTGAAGAAAATGAAGAAGCTTCTAATCATCAACATCAAGTACTCTTATATTTCAAAATCTTCTATGCAATGATAGCTTTCACATCATCATGTTTTTTTTCAGGAGATAAAAATGCATGAAGAGTACAAAAGAGAGGTTGGCTCCATCAGTAACAAAGTGACAAGTGGTTGCAAGTTAAGAATGATAGTCAAATGAGTGAAAGGAAGAAGCACTGGTGAACACAATGGGAAGCAACATCATTCATGAAATGCATAGAAAATGTGACAAGTGGCCGCAAATGAGCTACTAAAGGAAGAGAATGAATGCAAAGATGGCATGGTGGACTAAAATGCAACATATTAAGTGTTTGAGCTGAATGTAGATTGAAGACAACATCATCAATGAGGAAATTTGCAGAATGAGTAAGTCTTGCTTCAAAATTTCTATACTACAAACATAAAGGTAATTCACATTGCCTTGTTTCATTATGATGTAAATCTGAAAGTACATTTCCTAGAGCATTCAAGTACACATGAAGACATCAAAGTAACCTACAAAAATATCACAATGGCCGAAAGCAAAACATATCAAGGTAAAGTGCATTTGAGAGTGAATTTTTGTATGTCCAAATGCATCAAGTGTTGAAGTAAACAACATTATTCATGTAAGTAATTTGTAGAACTTAAGTTGTTTTAGTACTTTGATGCCATGAATGTAATCTTTTGTGTTCTCATAAAGCATAAAGCTATGGTGGAAGTGAGAATAGATGGGTTTCTCTAAAGCATTCAAATGCATTAAGTGTGTGATAGTGGACAACAAAGTAGCCTACAGGTGCACCATGATGACTAGGTACAACATTGCAAGATAAGTAAGTGAAGTGAAGCATTGATATGTAATGCCTCTGAAGGAAAAAATAAGCTTCTGTATGTCTTCATTGAGTAAAAATGTGTGCAATGGCTACTACAATCCATGTTCAACAGTGAGTTAAAATTTGCACAGAATAGGAAACATGTTTTGATAAGTAACTGGGAGACATCAATTAAGTGAAGCTTCATTACATCTATACACTTCAAGAAAAATGAAAGCCAAAGATTGCTACAATGTGTGCATCATGTTGGGGAATACAAACAGTGCAAGGAGGGGAATGTGTTTCATTGAAAATGATTTTTAAGTTAAGAGTAATCTGTAGTATGAGGGCAAGAAAATAAGCTACAACTGTAGGTGTTGAGCTCAAAAGAATGAAATTTATTTTCTTTCAGAACAGTGAACTTGTGCCACAATGTGTTAGATTTTCACAATTGAAACAAGTGCAAGATGCCCAGTTCAAGCCCTCAAGAAAGTTTCCACATTGATTTCATTAAAATGCTTCAAATACAGAAGGAAAAATATTTCAAGCTCATATAAAATGCATAGAAACCCGAGTTTATGCCCTCATGCCCATAGCTTGGTAAGGGAAATTTCTCTACATAAATCACAATACCCACTTAAGGCTTGTGTTCAAATGAAAAACAAGGAGAAAAAACCAAGGGCTCAAGCCAACAATAGAGGAACTTTCAATAAATGGTGGAATCAAAGCTACAGGCCCGCGGCCATGAGGGGTTTTGGAAACCCATGAAATGAAAAGCATGTATCTTGAAATGTCTTCATTTAAAAAATGTTTTCATTTACATAGTATGGGTCGAGCCCATGAGCATTCAACAAGAAATAAAAGATAATACATAGTGGTGGCCACGACCTATGTAATGGTCAAGCTCAAAAGACACACAAAACTTCATATTTTTTTATGAGAAAAGCTTGAATAAAGCTTTATTTATGAGGGAAATGCTCTTAAAAGATGAAGAAATGGAGAGCTTACCTTCTGTATTGAGGTGGAGAATCCCAACAAACCCATAGGCAAAGCTTCATGGGATGCTCAAACAAAACCCTCGTATCTCGGCAACAAGGAGTAGTAGAGAATGGAGACACAACAAAACACAAAAGCCATTAAAAACCATAGTCAAGCCATGGAAAAAAGTCCTTGTTTCTCATCGAATGGAGCCAAAGAATAAGCAAAAATGCATATAAATACTTACCACTGAGTGCAAAGGAGAAATGCATCAAAAAATTGAAGGAGGAAGCTTGAATGGTGGCTTCAATAGCTCAAACCCTAATCTCTCATGACGGTGCACAACAGAGCCCACTTTTCCTCAAAAGAAATTGATGGAAATGATGGTGAGAAAAACATTTGGAGGTGGGTTTTGTGTTAGGGATTTTTCCCTATGCCTTGGCCGATGTGATTTTAATCACATTTATTTTAATTTTCAAATGCCATTCTAATACCTTATGTTGCCTAGGCCAAAACCCTTAGCCTTTGGCTTTTATTTTTTCCTTGATTTTTATAGAAAATGAAATAAAAAAAACATGCACCTTGCTCCCCTCATTAGGGTTTCCCCTTTGCAATGCCTTAGAAACTTTTCACGCCAACTACCTTGGAAGATCAAAATAATGACTTTAGGCCTTTTTATTTTTGCCTAAGTAATAATATGTGGAGGGCCTATATTCTTTTTATGATTTTTTGTATAAAAATCAAATGTATATGGAAGCACAATGTAATGTTTTGATTTTTTTGCAAAATTTAATGCAAAAAATCAAAATGATTGAAGATAAAAAAGGGATAATCAAAAGATTTGAAGACGGATGGAGGAAAAATTAGATGAGAGAAGGATGCTTTCTATTTTGCTTTGTAAAATTGCACATTTGTAAAACATTAATTAAGCAATTGTTTTTATAAATTGCTTAATTAAATGTTATCTAAATGTAGTTAGGAGATGCACTTGAGTTGACAACAAAACTTTCTATTTTAGAATTAAGTCTTGGGTGGATTTGAAGAAAAGGTGACAAACTAAAGTTTCTATTTTCAATTTCTAGTTGTTTGCACCTATTTTTGAGAGATTTTTGGATAGACCCTTTGGAGATGAAAAGTTTCCATCATTTTGGATGCTTTTGGACCTGTTTAAGAGGCTAATTTTTAGGCTTTTTGGAGGAGCTCGAAAATGCAGAATGAGTTACTTTTTGGGCCTAATTTTTCTATTTTTGCACTATGGAGGTTACTTGATGCCTATAAGTTGGAGAAATTTTGAATTTCTCAAGGTTCAGAATCCTGTTTCTTTCTCTCATATGCATTACAGAGAGTTTGTAAACTTTTGAATCATATTTTGATATCTTGCTCCTTCAGTTTCAATACAAGCAGTAGGGTTCTCCTTTCTCCTTTTTCTTGTCATACTATTGTAGTGATAATCTGATGATTGTGATTTAGAGTAGTGAATCCTTTCATTGTCTTATTGTTGTGAGTTGTTGATGAGAATTGCAAATAGTTTAGGTTGCATATTGTATTCAATTGTCCATGAATCTTTATGAAAAACATTGTTGAGCTAGATGTATTAAGGTGCATTGTGAGGATTAATGTTCAAGGGAGGTTGTTGTGAGTTAAGTTTTATCAAAATATCTGAATGTCTAGCTAATCATTTTTAAGTCGTAGGTTTCATTTTGCAGTTTTCTTCTTTCCCCTTTCCCCTGAAAATTTCATAGTTTAGGTGATTAGCTAGAGGGAACCAACCCACTCTGGAGATTCGCTCCCACCAATTGATTGACCCACAAATCATGGAGTGTTTCCATGCTGCAACATGATAGCCAAGCCTAGATTGACTGAGGGTGCAATACTGGTTGCCAATAGAACCTATTTCTATCTTTTATGATAATATAGTGCTATCAACATTTCAAAGAATCTAGTAATGCATTCAAGGAAAAATCATATCTCAATCTAGTATCACTTTTTGAGAGAGAAGGTTGCAGAGAATGAGGTGAAGCTAGAGTATGTGCCTACAAAGGATAAAGTTATAATATCTTCACAAAGGCTCTTCCTAAGGATAATTTTGAGTATCTCTGAGAGAAGTTAGGGGTTATTGTCCCTCCCTCTTTCAATTAGATGCATAAGGTTATGCATCAATCCATTGGATTTCAAGATTCATTCTTTGTTTTAGATTGATGTTGGTGGTTGTCTCTCAAGGGGAGTAGGTAGTGGCCTTATTGGTCATTGTAGTTAGGGGGAGTAAGTGTTGTCATTTTTTGGGAAGAGAGTAAGCATGTAGATGTTGTCCTTTGTCAATTGTGTGAAAGGGTATGAGTATAAAAAGTAAAAGTGTAGGTTGTAGCGGTTGCTAGTTGATGCAGCATGTTGTGTACTCCTAAGGGGGAGTGTGCAGAGAAGTGAGTTGCAGAAAAGGTGCATGTGTGATTAATTTCAAAGGGTAAGCTAAGAAGAGATATTTTTTTCCCTTTGCCACTCATGTCAAAGGGGGTGTTGGCCTCCTAAAATGATTCAACAACTAGGCCTTTACAACCGTGACTCAGATATTGGACATCTAACCTGAATAGCTATTTCAATCATCATGAAGGTGCATGTAACTTGTCAACCAAGGGACGTGAACTTGAAATGGGTTAGCACAGTATGTGCACTAGGAACTCAAAGTAGCCATTTTCATTCTACAACTAAGAAAGACACAATGTTGAAAGTAAATTGCTTGGAAGGGAATAATATAAATTTTGAACATCAACCAACAACCATACTAAGCTTGAAATGCATGAAAAATGAAAATATGAACAAACAAAAAACTACTCTATCTGCTTTGGGTATAGGATTAGTCACAAAATGGAATTCTAGTGGCTGCAGGAACAGTCAGTGTTAGATTCTTAACTAGTTACTGAACAGGAAGTAATAACTAGGATAAACTAAGCTAAAGAATGAATTTCTCACCAAGTGGGCCCCCTTGGATGAGTATCCTCTACTACCAATGACAACTCAAATGCTCGAACTTAGAACTTCACTTTATTCATCAGAAAACATGAGTACAATAGAGTAGTGTAAATGTATCACTGAGAGCTGAGAATGCAAGTACAATATCAGATTGCACAACCTTGTGAGAAGGAGCATCCGATCCTTATTTATACTACCAACTAAGCAAGGCAGTCAACTCCACAAACTGGGAGGATGCCAATTTAGGGAAAGCAAAAAAATGGAGAGGTGGTTACACGCACATGGAATTTGGTCAGACACGTCCGCAAATTTAGCACAGCAGTGACGCCAAATTGCTCAACAACATTAAAGTCCACTACAAGGTGGTTACATTCGATTTGCATGGGGAATCTTCTATTGTTGACTCCTTTGACCTTTGAACGATTCCCTTGTTGGACGTTATGGTGCATGCCCAGCTAGTGGTGTCTTTCTCAATTTAGTATCTTCAAATTATATTTGCATGACAATGTTAGCACGCACAATAATTACATATCTATAACTACCTTAAAGAACACTCATTAACCACGTGTAGAATTAATATAGATAGTCCATATAACATGCCAATGTCATTAAAGATTTGTAGAAATAAGATTAAGCCCAATGTCTATAGTTATGAGGAAATATCATAAAAAAATATCAACACTTAACATCAAGGTCCATGATATCTTCAACAAATAAATCATAAATTCTACCACAAACTAGACAATAAGCTAGGTTCATCACTCCCCCCAAACTAAGGTTTTGTTGGTCATCCAGCAGGGGAAGGGTTGTTCTTCTACTTGGTCAATGCTATGAAATTTGCAACCGACAACTGCCCTACATCAGTGTTTGTTGTGCGTGAATTAGGGTCCCAGTAGAATCCTCCCAATCTATCTAATCTGATCCATCTCTATCTCTCTACAACAATATCATAGTTGTAAAACCTGAAGTTTGGTATGAGCCACATCAAGACAGGTGGTTGAAAAGTCAGAGGAAGCCAAAATCATCCCTTTGTTCTTCCAACCTGTATATATCTATCAATTCTTTTGAGTGTTGCAACATAGTTTTGGATGGAATGAGGCTCAACCTATTTTAGCTCATCAGTTAGGTTGTTCCATCTTTGTGAGATGCATCTCTTTATGGTTTCCTCTTTTTCTTTTTCCTTTGCCACATACTCACTATAGACTACTTCTATCCAAGGCATAATCCTATTACCATAGCTAGGTCTAAAAAGTATTCTATGCCATTCCCTATAAATGTCCATTGGATTCCTTGATTCAACCCTGATGGGTAGAGGGATGTTGGATTCCAATTGCTTATAAGCCCCATGTTGTTGTCCCCAACTAATCTCATTTTGTACCCAAGAAATAAATTCCCTTAATTGGGCATCTCCAACATATAGTAGTGGGTTCCAATCATGGTCTTGAGTCACAACATAATTATGCAAATAAAACTCACACAACAAATTCTTCATTTCAGGGGAAGCAATTCGATAAGCCTTGAAAAATTCAATAGGGGTCTCAATAGAAGGGTTCAAACCTGAGAAAATTCTAGCCAACTTAAAAGAAATATATTTCTCCTTCAAGTGCAGAGCATAGACCCTTGGAGGGGCCCTACACTCTAAAATTTTTGGTACTAAGGCTGCCATATCATCCACATTCTTCTTCAAGGTGGCAATTTATGCATCCTTGTCTTCAATCTCCTCATCTTTCTTTTGAATTTCCTTCTTCAATCTGTGCTTCTCCTCCTTCCATTCTTCTTCTTGTTCATTGCATTTCTTTCCATAAATGCATAGCTACCATGTGCATTGAGAAATCAGGGGGTTTATGCATTCCTACTAGCATTTTCCCTGGCACTGATGCTTGCTCTCCATATAGTACTAATTGCAAAGATTCAGGTTGTCCCATCAATTCATCCTGTAGGGGTACTAATTGTTCTTGTTTTTGCTGTTGCTGCAAGATTTGTTGCTACAGGAAATCCTGATTTTCCTCATACCCTTGATTCTCCACTTGTTCTGCAATGTCAGCAAGATCTGCCAATGTTATTTTTGTTGCCATCTTAAATACATCATCTTCCTCGACATTCACCTGCCCCATTGGAGCTTTTGTGTCCTCCTATGATATTTCTTTAGACTTAGGGCTTTCCTGCGGAGGAGTACAAAAGGCTGGCCCGACAGGTCTTGATTTTCTGGGAGGTCTCTCATGTTTTTCTTTGGCTACAGGATGAACAGTGTCAGCCTTCCACTTCCTAGAGCTTGGTATTTCTTTTTCTATCAACTAATTTTTGGCTTTTATTTTTCTCATTTTTGCCTCCTTTTTATGTGCCCTAGTTTTCATTAGGATTCCAAGTGGAACATCATCATCAAAATTTGGGGGAGAACTTTCTTTGTCTGAGTGCTTTGTCCTAGAATAGCTAATTTCTATGGTTTATTTTGCTATAGGAGGGTTTGCACTAGGGCTTGGGCTAGAGGTTGAAGCACCAAGAGTGGCTTCAACTGTGCTCAATCTCCTACTAGACCTACGAGGTTGAGGTAAAACCCTAGGTTGTAAGTGCTCAAGTCTAATTTGATCAATTTTTATGAATTCTTCCCATGTCATTCTAGATACATCACCCAAAGACTTCTCAAATAGCAATTTAATCAAACAATGGTGGAAAACGGAATTGTCCCTACCTTTATGAGTCTTAGCTGCCATGATTGAAAGAAGGTTGCATATCACGTTTGACACATTCATCCTCCTCCCATGCCTCATGTGATTCAAAATATTGAAGTGCACGAAATGAAAATTCGACTGACGACCTTCACAGGTGATATATTTTATGACATAAATAACTATCTGTTTTCATGGCTCAAGCAGAGACATTCTCTTCACCCCTTGTTTATCTATGCTCAATGGAGGGTTGCTTGGTTCTTTAAATTCAGCCCTAGCTGACCTGGCGTCTCTGGAAGCAAGGTAATCTTCACTATCGGCAAGTAACCCTGTAACTTCTACAATTATTTCTTTGATAGCCAATACCTCCAACCCTTTTACTATGTCTTTCCCTTCAGACAATGTCTAGGTGAATTCTAGTGCAATGCCTTCATCAAAACCATCTAGCTTCATGAAATAATCTAACCAGCTACAGTTTCTGAATTCATCTAGGCATGGTGCATCTTGCAGTAATACATCGTGCACCATGGGTTCATTTCAAATTAAACCACCTCCCATTGTCTGAATGTGTGGAAGATTTTTTGCAAAGATTGTGGAGAAAGTACCATTTTCCTTTTTAGGAAATAAGTTGAGCAATTAATGAAAATGAGGTGGAATGAGGTGGAGTGGAATGAAGTGATTTGATGGAAGAGAAAGAAAGGTGGAAATGGATAGGTGGATGGGCGAATAAATGGACTCCCACAGAAGTGGAAGTCTTTATTATGACAAGTACATACCTTAATTAGCTAGAAGGAGGGACACTAGGTCCACTTCCTTCGGTTGTAGGAAGTTCGGGTGTAGCATGCTGAGTGAATTGTTGTAGGAAATCTTCCTTGGAAGCTGGCTTATGATACAATCTAAGATGATGACCATTGAAAATAAACTTTAATCTGACTGGGTTAATAATAGTGAGCTAAAAGCACCAATAGGGAATACTTCAACAACCTCATATGGTCCTAGCCGCCTTGTTTGCAATTTTCCAACATTGTCTTGATATCTGGAATCATAAAGCAATGCCTAATCTCCTGGTTGGAATTTCTTGTCCTTGATAAATTTATCATGCCACCTGATTCTCTGATTCTATACTACCTCAGTGTGATGCAAAGCTACTCTCCTCATCTCGTCCAAAGTATTCAGCTACATGATTCTTTCTCTTTGTGCCTCAAAGATATCTATCTCCAAATCTAGTACAGTCTTACGAGTCTTATGTTCAAATTCAATGGGCATCATGGCTATCTTTCCATACAACAACTAAAATAGAGTGAAGCCTATAGTTGTTTTCCAAGTAGTTTTGTAGGCCCAAACAACTTCTGATAATCTATTTTCCTAGTCCTTTCTGTGGATAGCTACAGTTTTGTTCAAAATAGCTTCAATTTCTCTATTGGTCACCTCAACTTGACCATTGGCCTGAGGGTGATAAGGAGTATACGTCCTATGTCTTATGTTGTACTCATTAACTAGTGCTGCAACAAGGGTTGATGTGAATTGAGTCTCTTGATTAGTCACTATCTCTCTTGAAACTCCATACCTTGTGAAAATCTCCTCATAAAGAAATTATGCAACCTTGTTATCTCTTGCATGCTTCATGGCCTTAACTTCTACCCATTTAGTTACATAATCAGTGCATACCAGGATATAGGACTTACTATTTAATGGAGGGTCAATGGGTCCTACAAAATCCAATCCCCACTTGTCAAAGGGAGTGATTACTACTTGAAGGAAAAGTGGCATCTCATTAGATTTGGTTAGTTTGCCTATTCTTTGACATCTATCACATTTTTTGGTATACCTTCATGCATCCTTGTGGAGTGTTGGTCAGTAATATCCTATGTTCAAAATATTCATTGTTGTCTTCTTGTCTACAAAATTTCCTTCACATGGTTTGTTGTGGCATGCATGCAAAATTTCATGTCTCATCTTCTCTCACATCTCCTCATGACATGGTTTGGCCCAATATAAAACAAACATCTAGCAATCTATGAGGAAGGAAAATATTTTTCAATGCGTGCCTTTCTCTCTTTTGGAGAGAAGTGAGGTGGAACTCTACTTGTGACCAGATAGTTAGTTATGTCAACATACCAGGGTGTTTGTATATTGATGGAGAATAGATGCTCATGAGGAAAAGAGTCATCTATGGCTTTATTATCTTCTGATGTAGTCAGCCTTGAAAGAAAATTTGCAACAACATTGGCCTTCCCTGGTTTATCCACAATGGTTATGTCAAACTCCTGCATCAACAATAACTATCTTGCTAGTCTACCTATGATCAGAGGTTTATTCATGAGATATCTAATGGCTACATGATTAGTGTGCACAAAGATTTAGCTCCTTGCAAATTTTTACTGACAAAATAAATGGCACTTTCAGTAGCTCCTTCTTTCTATCCTAAGACTACTCTTATAGAATAATCTAATGCATCTATATGGATTTGGAAAGGAATCTCCCAATTAGGTCCTTTGAGTACAAAAGCATGAGTCAAGGCTACCTTCAAATTAGAAAATGCCTTGTGATAATCTTCATTCCACTAGAATTCAACATCTTTAGTGAGAAGAGTATACAATGGCATTGCTATTTTGCTAAAATCCTTGATGAATCGCCTATAATAGCTTGCATGGCCCAAGAAACTCCTAACATCCTTCTTTTTTGCAGGTGTGGGAAGATTTGTGATCACCTCAATCTTTTCAGGATCTACTTGAATTCCTTTGTGAGAGATGTAGTGTCCAAGAACTACACCTTCCTGCATCATCATGAAGCACTTTTCACTATTTAAAGAGAGATTGTGATCTTCACATCTCTGTAGGACTTTCCTGAGGTTCTCTAATGCTTCATTGAAATCAGCACCATAGGTGGTGAAATCATCCATATAAATTTCCATGCAATCATGAGAAATGCCTGAAAATAGGCTAATGATTGCCCTCTGAAAATTTGTAGGTGCATTGCATAAGCCAAATGGGAGTACCAAGTAGGCATAGGTCCCCCATGGATAGGTAAAATTGGTCTTCTTCTGGTCTTCTAGTGTAATTTGGATCTGGTTGTAGCTGTTGAATCCATCTAGAAAAGAAAAGTATTGTTTTCCTACAAATGAGTCCAAAACTTGATCTATAAAAGATATGGGAAAATGGTTCTTTTTAGTAGCAGCATTAAGTTCCCTGTAATCAACACAAACTCGCCATTTTCCTCCTTTTTTAGGCACAATCACTAATGGAGACACCCACTGGCTATCTAAAATGGGGTAGATAAATCCTGCATCTAGCAACTTTTCTAGTTCTCCTTTTACAATTTCTTTCAGCGCAGGATTAATTCTTCTTTTTGGTTGCCTCACTGGGGTGCAATCATCTCTGATATAAATTTTGTGAGTGTAAAGCTTAGAATCCAATCCCTTCATCTCATGATAGTCCCACACAAATGTATGCTGGTGGGTCCTCAATAATTTTTCCAATAACAATTATTGTTCTTCACTCAATTTGTTGTTAACATTTAGATACTTTCATTGTGACATCTAGACTTGTGTAGTTGACTCTATCATAGTTGCTTCATTAACACATGGTACCTTGAGTTCATATGGAAGAAATGTATAGAACATACTTGTTGCAGGAAGAACATATGTAGGAATAATGGTTACAGGAAGAGAAGGCATAAGTGTCTTGACTAGGGTAGTAGAATGAGAAGATGATGCTTCCTCCATTTCACAATGGTTCTAAAGGATGTTAACTAGTACTTCATCTTTGTCTTGAAGCTGTATTAAGGAGCTTCTTCCTAACATCATAAGCTGTGCCACAAAATTAATTTCCTCGACCTCGTCACCAACATGTGGCCATACGAGATTATCCTCATCATGGGATGTCTGAGCAGGAGGATAAAGAACAAACTTTTTGGTGCTCTTCCCATTAGAAATGGTCATGCCACTTGACCGACATCCAATATATGCATTTGTAGTTGCTAACCATGGCCTTCCAAGTATAATGGGATACACGCCTAGTGTAGCTTTAGGAGAAAGAATCATGAAGTCTGTTGGGTACTCCTAGGATTCTAGAATCACCACAAGATCCTCCACTATACCATCAAGCTTAACAATAGAACTATCAGCAAGCTGTGGGATAGTAGGAGTAGATCTCATGCTTGCAACGTTTAGTTGTTGTAGGATGTCCTTGGTCATTACATTTATTGTTGCCCCTAAATCAATCAGAGCATTCTTTATTTGAATCCCATTTATAACAGCTATGACCACATGACTACCTAGGTCATTGTACTTAGGGATAGTCACTTTTCCAAGCATGATGTCAGCTAGTTGTCCCACCACATGAACCCTAGTGGGGTCTTTCTTTTTCCAGCCTGGCTTCTTGAGGCATGCTTCTTTGATTGCCTTTCCTTTGATTGGGACATCCTTTATGGCCTAAAATAGAGGTATCTGGACACATATATGCTTTAGTTGATCCAAGATATCAAAGGTTGTGTCCTCCTTTTCTTCCTTCTTGGAAATTTCCAATCTCTGAGGAAATGGTGCTTCTTGTTCAATTTTTTTGACTTGGACTGGTTTAGGATTTTTAGGTGCACTTGGCTAAATGGGATCATTTAGAGGTTCCTCTTCCTCTTCCATAGGAAGCTCAGTGATAATGGGCTTGGAAGGGGCTGGTAAAGTAGTTCTTGAATGCAAGTGGATGTCACTTACACTCAACATATGCAAGGAATTGATTTGAATTAGCAGAGTATACAGGCTGCTATTGTGGTTTGTTATTTAGATTGGGTGTGGGCTGAACTGGTAGTTGAGTAGGTTTAGGTGCATTGGAGCTTGAATTAGTAGGTGGAGGCATTATAGCAGGCAGTTGGGGCTGAGAAGGTAGCTGCATGTAACTGGTTGTTTGGGTAGGCTATTTCTGTCCTCCCCTCCATTGATTTGTTTGTTTCCAATTTCTTGGAGGTGGTTGCCAATGCCCTTGAAATTGCTGCCAATTCCCCTGAGTTTGCTGCCATTGGGGTGGATAATTTTGATGATTGGGCTAAGCATTTGGAGGGTTACCCCAAGGCTGTGGTGGATATCCTCCATAGATGGATGGATATGGGGGCTACAATTGGTTACCAGATGAATAGGAATTGAAATATGGTCTAACATAAGAGAGTGGATCTGGTGGCATACCCTGTATTGGAGCCCAAGGCCTCCTTTGTGCAACATAGTACACTTCATCTTCTTCAATCTGAGTTGGCTTGAACTCAAGTGCAATCTTCTTGCCTTCAATATTAGCTACTATCTTGCATCTACAGTCCTTCTTCTTTTGTCTACAATGGGGGAAATACTCTGTCATCATTGTCTCTGCCTCCTCTTGCTTTTTCTTGGCCTGAAGTGTATCTAGCTAAGTAGCTATATTGTTTATAATGTCTTGCTTGAAGTCTTCCATCAAATGAGTAATCTCCATTCTTGAAACTCCACCAGTAGATGAATTATCCATGGAAGATTGGTAAGCTCTCCCTTTCTTTGAAGCTACCCTAGAGTAGTTCTAGCATATTTTCTTGATATCCTCCCAAAGAACTTGGGAGATATCCCCTCCTCCCATCAGGTCCAAGGCATTAGTGTAGTTGTCATTGATTCCTCTCAGGAAAATCAACTTTTGTGAGTCTTCATTGAGTGTATGGTGTGAAGATTTTTGTAGGAAAAATAGAAACATTGCAATATAATCCTCCAGTCTCTCATCTTCCTTTTGTTGCTTCCTAAAAATGTCACCTCCTCTCATGTCACTGCCCCTATAATACTCCTTGTATTTCTCAAGAAATTTTATCTTCATGTCCTCCCAAGTTTCCATAGTATATCTTGCTAGGCTCATGAACCATCTTAATGCAGCTTCTTTCAAAGTGGTAGGAAATAGCTTAAGCTTATGGGCATCGGTGGTATAGTCATAACTCCTGTAGAGTATGTCAAAATCAAACAAGAAGGTATCAGGATCTTTTGTGACAAGTCCATAAAACTTGGGGAGTGTTGAAGCAGGGATATTTTTTATGTTTTCAAGTTCATTTTGATGGGAAATGGGGAAAGGAAAAGTTGGTTGGTTGGGTTTTTTTTATTTGCATCACCCATGCCTACTTGATGTAGTTACAAAGCAAAGGGATTCTCAAGTTGATTTTGATCTTCAAAGGAAACTTCAGAGCTAGTCAGATCAGGAAATTCATCATTAAAGGGTGTGGATCTTCTTCTTCTTCTTCTCTTGGTAGGTTTTGATATTCAACTAGCTGGAATGGATTAGGATTGTTAGGAAGAAATCTCCCATAAGCATCCCTTCTCCTTCCTCTATGCATGCGGTATCAACTCACTATCAGCCAACTCACACAAAGAATTGGTAAAGAATAAGGGGGGTCATTACTTCCTAAATGAGGGTATACTAAGAACAACTTCTAGAAACACTACAACAAGAAAAACTACCAATGACTCCAAAGAACTCCTTAGTTTGAAACCATCCCCAACAACGACACCAAAAATGTTGGCCTCCTACAATGATTCAACAACTAGGCCTTTACAACCATGATTCAGAGATTGAACATCTAACCTGAATAGCTATTTTAGTCATCATGAAGGTGCATTTAACTTGTCAACTCAAGGATGTGAACTTGAAATGGGTCAGCATAGTATGTGCACTAGGAACTCAAAGTAGCCATTTTCATTCTACAGATAAAAAAGACACAATGTTGAAAGTAAATTTCTTGGAAGGGAATAATATAAATGTTGAACATCAGCCAACAACCATACTAAGCTTGAAATGCATGACATAAATGAAAATATAAACAAACAAAAAATTACTCTATCTGCTTTGGCTGCAAGAATAGTCACAGAATGGAATTCTAGTGGCTGCAGGAACAATCAATGCCAGATTCTTAACTAATTACTTAACATAAAGTAATAATTAGGCTAAAATAAGCTAAAGGACAGATTGCTCACCAAGTGTCCCCCCTTGGATGATTATCCTCTACTACTAGCAAAACCTCAGATGCTCGAACTTAGAACTTCACTTTATTCATCATAAAACATGAGTATAATAGAGCAGTGTAATTGTATCACTGAGAGCTAAGAATGCAAGTACAATATCAAATCGCACAACCTTGTGAGAAGGAGCATCCAATCCTTATTTATACTACCAACTAAGTAAGACAGTCAACTCCACAAACTGGGAGGACACCAATTTAGGGAAAGCAGAAAAAATGGAGAGACAGTTATGTGCGCATGGAATCTGGTAAGACGTGTATGCAGATTTAGCACAACAGTAATGCCAATATTTCTCAACAACATTAAAGTCCACTAAAAGGTGGTTACATTCTATTTTCATGGGGAAACTCCTGCCATCGACCTCCTTTGACCTTTGAATGATTCCCTTGTTGGACGTTATGGTGCATGCTCAGCTGGCAGTGTCTTTCTCAATTTAGTATCTTCAAATTATATATACATGGCAATGTTAACACACACAATACTTGCATATCTATAACTACCTTAAAGAACATTCATTAACCACATACAAAATTAATATAGATAGTCCATATAACATGCCAATGTCATTAAAGATTTGTAGAAATAAGATTAAGCCTAATGTCTATAGTTCTGAGGAAATATCATAAAAAAATATCAACACTTAACATCAAGGTCCATGATATCTTCAACAAATAAATCATAAATTCTACCAAAAACTAGACCATAAGCTAGGATCATCAGGGGGAGAGAAAGTTAGCTGAAAAACCATATGAAGAAAGGGGGAGAGGAGTCCTAGTGTTAGAAAGAGAAAATGTTTGTGTAAGAGGGAGTTGTATGCACTGATGTGCAGTATAGGTTGTTGATCAGAGTTTTTGGTTGTTGTTGATGTTTTTTCATATCATGTGTTGCCATCAAAGAAAAAGGGGGAGATTGTTGGAAGTCTATGTTGTCATTAATGTCAACCTATGGAGATGCTTTAATTGGTTACATTATGTTGTCATTAGTAGTCTCACTGATGTCAACCTCTTGTGTGGTTGAGATGTTGAGAAGGTGTTCCATATGTTGATATTGTGTTTGTGGGGCTTGGTTTCAAAGTGCTTTTGAAAAAAATTGAATAAAAGAGGAAATAGTGTGGTAAAGAGTGTTCAGTGTGGCAAAGTGGTGTTCAATGTTTTTTCTCCATAGTTTTTCATGGTTGAATATCTAATTGTGTGGTTCAGATATGTTGAATAGAGATGTTTAGAGGTGTTATATCTAGAGTTTCAAGTTCTGGATTGTTAGGCAGAAGTTGTGTTCACCAATGTATCAACTATGATGCAGTGTGGTCTACGAGAAATGGTTTTGCTCTGCATTTCCTCATGTTGTGGTTTTTGGTTTTGTGGATCTGGAAGTGTGCTTATGTTCATATCTATGTTTAGTCTGAATTATTTGATTTTTGGTGCTCCGCAAGGTTGGATTCATATGTTACACTGTGTGGAAGGTTAACTGGGTGTACAAAATGGATATATCTTCTTGGTGTATGATGTTGTGAAGGATTTGTTGGATTTTAGGGTGTTGATGTAATATTCCAAATTGTGTTTAAGTGTTGTGTATGGTTTGTGAGTCGTCTTTGGATTTGGTGAAGCATGTATTTAAATGTTTAATGGTGTTAACACATGTTCGGAAGACCTTTGGTGTTTACAATAATCATGGATATGCTTCAGTGTTTTTGGAAACGTTGCATGATGTGTTTATGTGGATTTAGGTTTGAGTTAAGGTGTGATGTGGCCTGCCTTCATTCCTCTCCATTGTGGGAATTTTTTATTGCCGAACTAATTTGAATTTGGATGTTTGAGGTGCATAGTTGACCTTGAATTTTTTTTCTAAGGTTATGAATGGTATAAAGGAAAGTTGAATTGTTGGAGAAGAGGGTGTAGATGCAAGGATGTGTTGAGATGTGAATTTAATCAAATACAAAGATCTGAAGTGTGAGCTTAATGCCTATGACTCCAATGTAGTGAGCAGAAGGGTCTACATTTGTAGAGTACCTTAAATTTATGATAGTAGTGATCTGGAGGTTACTGATGGTGCAAAGTTGTAGTGGTGGATATTCTCTATTGCTTTGAGATGGATTTCTCATTGTAACAATCTTCTATCTTCTTCTTTCTAATCTGGCAGTGAGCCATTAGCAATGATCCCTTCTTTCTTTTGGGTAGTGAGCCCTTCAGCATTGAACCTATTGTATTCAATGTTGTAATTACTTTATATTGTCAATTAATTCTTGCCATGGTTTTTCCCTTCTTTGGTTTTCCACATAAATCTGGTGTTCTCATGTGTATGGATGTGTTTGCATTATTGTTTCTCATGTTTATATTTTTATAATGCATGATAAGGGTTTAAAGGTTGTTAAGAGTTTAAGGATTAATGGATATATGAATGTTAATGATGGTTTTGATGTTTTGATGTACAATTGATTCTCCCCCCCTCTCAGTTTCCTTGTGCATTCAATATACATATAAAAAATCTCTATAACCACATTGCCTACTTAAATGCATGTGGTGCAGCCATATAATTTATCTCTCTAGTGGGAAATAAATTTGTGATTTATTTACTACTCATCTAATCACCAATTACTTCAAATAGAGTGAGCACATAACCGCTTGTGGACCTCCTTATATTCAAATCACTACCCTACTTGAGTCAAAAAAACTTTGTATTTCAAACATCTTGTTCACATCATCAGTCTCATGATAAAATATACAATAATTGAGTCCCTTGTAAATATCTAAAACAAGTTTTCACATAATTCTAATACTCTATGCTAGGTTTAGACATAAACTTTTAATAAATCCCACTACTTGGGCATCATATAGTCTTGTATAGATGATAATATACCCTAGGCTATCTATGGTACTGAAATATAGAAAAATAGGAGGGTTCCTAGGGTTTCCCAAAATGGAAAAGTGGATCCAAAGAGGGAAAAGGGGTCCTACTTCTCTAATTTCATTAGGAAATGAGGTCCCAACAAAGAATTGACTAACTACCCTTAGGAGAATCAATTCTATGGAGGAATCTTTATATTTCCTTTTTGTGTTAGGACGAAGGTCGAAGTCAAACAATACTTTGGGGGGAAAGATTAAAAATAGAAAATTAACTCCAAATTGCAATCTATCACTTGGATATAGTAGATTAAACATAAAACTGAAGGAACCTACAAAGTTTATGGCAGATCTAGAAGGGATAAATTTTGTGTACCTCTCACAAAATGGTGTTTTCAGAAGCTTTTTGAGGACTCATTCACCCTATGGTGAATGGGTCTTATTTAAGGCTTTTCAAAAATGGTTTTTGGGTCCTTTGCTCCTATTACTACTGTTACCCAATTTTCACCTACGGGCTCAATCTGGCAGGGTAACCTATGTTTTAGAGTGTTCATGAACGCCAACTAATAGGAACATTTCCATCAAGGTTACATACCTTCTAACTTGTTTGCTTCTTGTGCAACTCCAGGGAAAATTATGTTTTAAAATTCGGCACGTGGATTAAATGTGGCTCCCAAAAGGGTTGAGCCCAGCGTGAGGATGTTCATTTTTATTGGGGGGTCCTCCCTTTTGTTTTTTCCTTACTTTCCCCCTTTCCGTTTTATTTTCCTTTGGCCTTTTTCCTTTTGTTCTACTGGAGGCGGGATCGGGACAGAAACCGAACATTGAAACTTTTCCAAAGTTCCAGTTCCTGTTTCTGTTCCGATTCTGGCTCCAGCTTCGCGCTTTTGTGCGTTAGTTTTCTTCTCCTTGGGCCTTTTGTTTTTTGTTCTGGCGGACTCGGAATCGGGTCTGGAACCAAACTCTGAAACTTTGAATAGGTTCCTAGTTTGGGTTCCATTCTGGTTCCAGTCCCGCCAATCTTGTTTTGCTTTTGTTCTACGTTTTTTGGTTGTGGGATGTTTTTTCTTCCCTTCCCTTTTTCGTACTCGTCCTTTTTTATCATTTTTGTTTATTGTCGGAGGCGGAGTTGGGTCGGAATCCGAACTTGAAACTTGGAAAAGTTTCAGTTTCGGATTTGGTTCCACCCCCACCCCCGTTGGTCTTGCCCGGGATCGGTGGAAAAGTTTCAGTTTCGGATTTGGTTCCACCCCCACCCCCGTTGGTCTTGCCCGGGATCGGTTTTCATTCCGATCTCGTTTGTGTTTTGGCGTCCTTTGGTCTTTATTTTTGTGTGCCTTGGGTTCTCTTTTCCTTAGGAACTTTCTTCATTTTTCCGGACTCAGGACCGGGTCCGAAACTAAACATTGGAACTTTTCCAAAAGTTTCAGTTCCTGTTCCTAGTTGGTTCCAATCTCGGTTCTGCCCTTTCTTCTTTTCTTTTCTTTTTCGCTGCCTGTGGTCGGGAGATATCTCCTCCTCTTAGATCTTCCTTGTGTTTTTCTTTCTTCCTTCTTGCTTTGTTTTACCGGGGGCGGGATCAGAATGAAATCCGAACTTGAAACTTCATAAAAGTTTCAGGTCCAGATTTGGTTCCGGTTCTAGTTTCGCCGACTCTTTTGTGTTGCCCCTGCTCCCACCCCAATCCTGGTTCCAGTTCCATCTTGGCCCCACCCCCACCAGTTTTGAAAGGTCTCAGTGGAAGATTTGAGTTCACTGTAAAGTCTCCCCGACCCGATGGTGGCTCGTCGAAGGATGAAAGGCTCAGTGAAAGGTCTTGCCGACAATGGAGAGTCTTGCTGATAGCGATGGAATTTCCAATCAAAAAGGATATTGGTATGACTCTTGGCGCCCGCTGTGACCTCTTGTCGAATACATGAAGTCTTGTCGACCCAATAGGGTCATTCCGAAGTGAGGTGAGCTCGGGGAGAGTGGAGGATTTCGCTATGAAGTCCTATCGACCTGGTGTTGTTTTGGCCGATAGTGATAGTTTGGGCGACAATTTTGGGAAATCGGTATAACTTTTGCAACTTGATATGAGGTCTTGCCAATAGTTGTGTGTCGTGGTGACTGCTGCTGTGAATTCTAATCACATCGGGGAGACACAGCTAGTGTCTCACCGACATGCGATCCTCTTGAATGACCTTTGACTGCTCGAAAAGCTTATGTGGTGTGCGTTCCACCAATCAGAGGGAGCTAGGGATAGACCATGGGCTGTTTGACTGTTTGACTCCCCCCTGTGAACGTGATCGACAGAGCATGACGACATCGATCTACTCTAGGATCGGAGGTGATCAGTCAGTAATGGCGCTTGAATCTAGCAGGTAAATATGATGTTGCTCCTCGAAGATGGTCGACTTGAAGAAAGATCTGGAGTGAGAAGAAAGCTGAAGAAGAGGAAACCATGAGTCACGATGATAGCTGGGACCGCTACTGGTAAAGGGGCATCGACATTAATGATAATGATTTAGAGCATTTAAAGCGAGCAGGAATGGGAGGATCGACCATGGAGAGCGGGGATATGCATTCAATGTAGAAGTAACTCCATTTAAAAAAGATCTAAGGGTAGATGTTTCGGCCGACTGATATTTTTGTAAAAACCCTAGGGTGGGGGCTAACACTCTTTGGTATATATGGCATTTTTTCCTTTTTTGTAAAGCAGTTCTTGGTTAGGAGATTGCTGAAAGAGCATTATTCAGACTTTGTAACTCATTTTCATGAATACTATAGATCTGTAACACAGAGACTCCTTATTTTCTCAATAGAAAGTCATTTCCTTCACAGATTTTCTTTTTTGTTTTAGTGACTGGTTGTGAGTTACATGATAAAATTTTGTGTGATCCTTTATTTTATCAGATTCCTTCAGTACTAGATGCAAAGGATATTATGTCATAAAGCTGGTTTATGTTAGTGATATCTTTCTATTGCATTTATATCTGTGAAAACATCTTTTTTTTCCTTGTGTTAAGCATTAGAATAGTCGAAACCTTCCATAGACTCATTTTTTATAAACATAAAACTCTGTATTGTGAGATTGTTTAGCTCTATTGATATTTTCTGTGAGTTTTCTGCAGTATTGTCATATTTTTATCATTGGTGTATCACCTGTTAGTGATAGGTTTTAAATTCAAGTATATCCTTCATACTCTTTTCCTTATCATTCTTTAGTTTTCTCAAGATATCTTAAGGGGAACCAGCCCGTAATCTGGAGGTCCACTTCATTCCCAGGTCACCCACAACCTCGAAGTGTTCCAATGTGTCAATAGGTTGCTATAGTTGATAGCTTAGCAAGGGTGCAAACTTTATTTGACAACAACTACACTTCCAAATTCCTAATTTTCACAGTCGGGCAACCGAAAATCAATCCAGGATGCAAGTTTCCATGAGAAGACAAAAAATGCAACTTTGAAAATTTGCAACTTTGAGATCTTCAACTATTCTTCAACCTGTAAATATACAACACACAAAGAGAGGGAAAAATGTTTATTTTTGGGTGAATGGGGGTTTTCCTTGGTCAAATCCCGTTTTGATAATCAAACCTTGAAAAGAAAAAAATAGCATAAACAAAATGATGAATGAACAACTCAATGTCACAACTCACCAAACCCTTGAATAAACCTTGGAATGTAAATCTGCAACTTGCATGAAATGGCTTCAATGGATGTGGATCTTGATCTTTGAATCTTGATTTGAAATTATGCTTTGTATACTTGAATGGATCATGAAACCTACATCATCATATTACCTCCAATAACATGCATGATGCAAGAAGAATTTGATGTGACATTTGGATCTTGATTTTTGTTGTAATTCTTCACTAAATTTTCTCTTGAATGCCTTGAATTTCTCTTGAATTTCTCCAATAATGCTCACTTGAAAATATTAGATTACATGAAAACTCTTAGATTGCTTAGATGAAACTTAGTGAAATGACCTCATATTTATATGTAACCTTAATTTCCCAAAATTCAAATATCACAAGCCAACATCTGAATATATATTTGAAAATGTTAAAATACCACCAAAAACATAATTTAAATTTAGGTCCCACATCTAAGGGAGGACCCATTCTCCCATGGGAAAATGGGTCCTAGGTCCCTAACCCTAGGCCACACATTGCTCAATAAGAAGTGTTATGTTAAGGCATTAATGAATGTCGGGTTTCCTCTTTGGAAAATGTGATTAAATAGGCTTGGAAAATGAATTAAAGGGCCAATTAAGGAAAAATTAAGCTCAATTAATTAAAGGATCCCTAAATAAATGTGAAAGTGTAAAGGAGTACACTTTACAACACCAAAAATAAGGCACAATGAAGTCCATTATAATATTTATTCCAAATTAGGTGTGAAAATGTAAAAGGGATACATTTTTCTACACTACAGGTACTAGTGTAAGGAATAATATACATATCCTCAAAATCATCATCTAACTTAGGATACTAATATAAAGAGAATCTAGTATCAACAAGTAAATGAATACTCACTAACTTATAGTCCTGCATAAAAAATCATTACAAAATAGTTTGAACATACTCCAACTAAGCCAAAATTTCCTACTAGCCATGTCCTTGTTGATCTCCATGACCAAAATTTATTTTTTATGCCTCATTTTTTTATGATAAAGGCACCAAAAAGTTGAGTTTTGAGTTCCATGAGATCATACCCTTAATATTTGCAAGAAACACATCAACATACATCATAATAATTGGTAACTAATCATCAATAAATTTGAAATAAACTTAATGATCACAATCAATCCTAGCAAACCCATGATGTGATGCAAAAATATCAAACTTTTGATACCACATTTGAGTTGATTACTTCAAATCATACAAGGACTCTCCAACTTTGGGTTCTTCAGGGATTGGTACCTTGAGTAATGTTCTCCTAATCATCAAGGACTCTCCAAATTTTGATGTAAGGTTTACTGCAGGTGAAGTCACACTTTCTTCATCCTCATGCACTAGTTGGTTCCTCCTCTCTCCACCATGAGAGATTGAGCCTTGTTTTTTAGGACATTTGAATGTTGGATGTCTAGGCTGGTTACAATTGTAACATCTCCCTGAAAATTGATTTGAGCCTCTACCTCCATTAAATCTGTCCCTACCATTGGGTCTCCTACCCCTGAATTCCCCTCTATTGCTTGAGTCTCCACTTGATTCATTGTGGCTAGATTCTTCTTCATGTTTTTGAGACTGATTTCTGCCCCTACCTCTGAAATTTATGCCTCTTCCTCTATTTTTCTACTCTTGTTTCCTTCTTATCTTCTCTTCAGCCCTATATGCAACTTGTATGCAATCTTCCATAGTCTTGGGAACAACCAAATTGATCTCATCTTGAATATTAAGTCTTAGGCCATTGATATACCTGGCCACTATTTCCTTCGCACTTTCTTCATGACTACATCTCATACTCAACTTGTAGAATTGCTCAGTGTAGGATGAAACATCCATGTCTTTTTGTTTCAGATTCTGCCTCTTTCTATACTCCTGCACTTCATGATCAACAGGAAGGAATTGTGCCTTCAACCTATGCACCATCCTATCCCATGAGTTAATCATGGATTTTCCCATCTTGACCCTTTCTCCTTGGGTGAAATTCCACCATGTCAAGGCGGATCCCTTCAACTTTGTTTTGAAAAACTTTACTTTCTTATTCTCTGCCATGTATTTGTATTCAAAATAGTTATTTAGAGCCTCTACCCACTCTAACACTTCATCCACATCCATCTTTCCACTATATACCGGAAAATCAATCTTTACTTCAGAGGATTCTCCTCTGGATGCTTGCAAGGCTTTAACGAGTCTTCTCTCATGAGGGGGTATCTCTTCCCCCTAAGGGTTCTCTTCATCTTCTTCACCCTCTGGCTCTTCTTCAGAGGAACTCTCTTCCTCAACTACCACTACTCTTCTCCTTTCTCTTGCTTTCAAGGCCTCTATCTCTTCTCTCAAGGCCTTCAATTCTCTTGAAACCACCTGTCCAACTTGTGGAGGCATGATGTATTCCCTTCAACAACTACTTGCAATCAGGCTCTAATACCACTAAGATGCAGAGTGGCAGGGAAGGAAAACACACAACCACAAATGGCAAAGACACTCCACACAATGCTTCTATCAAATACTCTTACGAGGAGTCCTAAACTCCATTATTCCTTCAAGGAAGAAACCCCTCACACCAAGGACTCATGAACTTAGACCTTCCACTAGACTTAAAGACACTTGTACCATTTTCACATAGACCAAATCAAGGTTCAACAACCCACCTTGCACCTAGGGACCATCCTTTACTTTTCATTCCAATATTTTAGGCCTCTTTTACATTTAAGGTTTTTAACTCCACCTGGTAGGACAATCCATTTAAATTCCACATGGAGGACTGTTATGACACCAAACCACTAAATTTGGACTCCCAAAATAGACTCCTACAAAGCCTCAAAACCATTTTTCTTGACTGTCTATGCAAAATCCACCATGGCCCATCCTAACACTGCTCCAAGAGGCCTAATTCAAAAACCTACACCTGGGTCTTGATTATCTAGGCTCTCCCCTGCACCCAAAATCCAAAATTCAGACTCCTATAGGTTAATTACACCTGTCAACATCATCCCTGAGTGCCCCTTAAACAGATTCTTCAAAATCAAGTAAAAACTCACTTTTTTTTGCTTATCAATTCCACATAGAGATGTCAAGCCACAAATATTACACCACTTTTTCCAATGAGCCTTCCATTCTTTAAGACCTTGAGGACATAGTAGTACAGACATATATCTTCCATCCCACTAGGATTTAGCAACTCTACAACATGGGATAGAAGAAATCCACATTTTACACCCAAAACCCTTATTTTAAGGGTTTTCAGACCACCTAGGAGTAAAATTAAGATATCTCCCTTAATACTTAGTGAAAACTCACCACTCCAGCACCAAAAGAAATATTATTCAATCCTCTTTCCAACCATTATGGTCTTGCAGCATAAAACTAATTCTACAGGCCATACCAAGCACGGGAACAACAAACTTTGCACAAAAAATTAAGAAAAAACAACAAACTCTTTATTGAACGCCTTATTTTCTCCATCAACAACTTTTCCCTGACCAAGAGAGGCATATTTGAAGTATTAAAAACTCCCTCCAGCTTCTTGCAACTGAATTTTGAATTAGTTTCCTGTTGGAAACACAAAAAACCTCATTTTTCCACTTAAATGCCTAATTAAGGCAATTTAGACAATTCACTCCAACTCGACTATCAAGAGCCTTCAAAATGTGTCAAAGGAATTTAAAAACTTTTCAAAGAACAAGGTGACTCCCCTCAGGTTTCTAGATACAACAAGGCATCTTTCTTTCTTAATTTTCCAAGGTGCACTAGACTTACAAAAGGAGGATCAAGACCTTGTTTATACAAAGGAGTTGGTCACCAAGACCAAAAAAATCAACCAAAACCTAAAAGACCTATTAAAAAACATTTGAAATGGTCCTTAGGACCTTATTCCACCACCAAAACCAAGAAACAAAAACTCACCAAACATATTAGGTCCCTTGGACCCCTTAGGTGCTCCTGCACCAATGATGCAAGAAGAATTTGATGTGACATTTGGATCTTGATTTTTGTTGTAATTCTTCACTAAATCTGCTCTTGAATGCCTTGGATTTCTCTTGAATTTCTCCAATAATTCTCACTTGAAAATATTAGATTACTTGAAAACTCTTAGATTGCTTAGATGAAACTTAGTGAAATGACCTCATATTTATATGTAAACTTAATTTCCCAAAATTCAAATATCACAAGCTGACATCTGAATATATATTTGAAAATGTTAAAATACCACCAAAAACATAATTTAAATTTAGGTCCCACATCTAAGGGAGGACCCATTCGCCCATGGTAAAATGGGTCCTAGGTCCCTAACCCTAGGACACACATTGCTCAATAAGAAGTGTTATGTTAAGGCATTAATGAATGTCGGGTTTCCTCTTTGGAAAATGTGATTAAATAGGCTTGGAAAATGAATTAAAGGGCCAATTAAGGAAAAATTAAGCTCAATTAATTAAAGGATCCCTAAATGAATGTGAAAGTGTAAAGGAGTACACTTTACAACACCAAAAATAAGGCACAATTAAGTCCATTATAATATTTATTCCAAATTAGGTGTGAAAATGTAAAAGGGATACATTTTTCTACACTACAGGTACTAGCATAAGGAATAATATACATATCCTCAAAATCATCATCTAACTTAGGATACTAATATAAAGAGAATCTAGTATTAACAAGTAAATGAATACTCACTAACTTATAGTCCATATAAAAAATCATTACAAGATAGTTTGAACATACTCCAACTAAGCCAAAATTTCCTACTAGCCATATCCTTGCTGATCTCCATGACCAAAATTTATTTTTTATGCCTCATTTTTTTATGATAAAGGCACCAAAAAGTTGAGTTTTGAGTTCCATGAGATCATACCCTTAATATTTGCAAGAAACACATCAACATACATCATAATAATTGGTAACTAATCATCAATAAATTTGAAATAAACTTAATGATCACATTCAATCCTCGCAAACCCATGATGCGATCCAAAATTATCAAATTTTTGATACCACATTTGAGTTGATTACTTCAAATCATAGAAAGACTATATTTTCCTTCTTGAAGGAGTTGTTTCGCCAAGATACATGCACTTTTATAGAACCCCTAAATGTTCTTGTCTTCTTTTTTGATACCATAGTTAACCTTATCTAGATGCACACATTGTGATAGACTTTCCTTAGATTCCTTATGATAAAGATTTGTTGCTAGGACATGGTTAAAGTAGGATTTAGATATTCTGAGCTTTGAGATGGATGGTAGATTTTGATGAGGGATATGAGATGAGAATAGATTAGTTGATAGTTTGGATAACAGATATTTGATTCTTCAAACTTGGTATGATGAGCAATGAAAGGTGGCTATTGAATTTTGAATGGATTTGGGACCAACTTTTTCATATACTTTGTATGTCAATGTCGAAGCCTTCTTCTTTTGTATTAGTGGACATTTTTGATGAATGAAAGTCACTTTTTTTATTTTTCCCCATATTTTCATTGAATAATGGAGTTTAATAGGGATTGTTTGATTTATTTTTCTTTGGGATCCACTTGAATTTCGTGTGTCCATTTTTATTTATCGATTCTTTACTTCAACAACTTCATATTTTCTTCATAATTTTTTTCTCTTGTTAGCCCCAAATAGTGGGTGGAAAGATGCGAGGATGACGATTCATGCTATGGATGGTTGGAGTGCTGGTAGTAATATCATTATAAGGACTATTCATGACCCTCATGTTGATGTTTGCATTAGATAAAGTTTCCCCCAATATTATGGAGGTATCGCCAACATGATTAGATTCCTTGATATCTGAATAATCGATACCTTGATGCTTAGGATTGTCAACCAATTGTGTTGGTTCTAGGATACCCTACTCATGTAGGCCTAACCCTTTGCTCTGAAAATGCATCCATTGACAAATTTTGTTGGAAACTAAATGTGATTTTTCTTGGAAACAAGGCACTAATCCTTGTTTGCACTGTTGTGAACCTTCAAAGGTAGTAATAGAAACAATTCTGATTTTTCTTGAAAAGATGTTGGTGCTTCAAAGTTGATGTAAGAACCTTCTTCATGGTCATTTTCTAAGATGTCACCATGAAGTCTTGTGAACTCTATTATTGATTGATCATTTTCAAATATTTTTGGAGTAGGAGACTCTTGTTCTAAAGGAAGATCATCTACATGTGTAGTGGAAGCATGTACCTCATGGGTAGATACAGGAGTTATTGGTGAATGGGTGTGATAATCATTTGGGAGATCTTGTATGGATTAGAAAATAATCATTAAATCATGGTAGTATTTTGGGGAAGTGGACTCTTTATATTAATTTATTTTAGAGCATCCCTCATTAACGAACTAGAAAACAATCATTAGATCATGGTAGTATTTTGGAGAAATTGAATCTTGATCTTGAATTATTTTAGAAGAATCGTCATTATGCTTAGGATTATATTCTTGATATGGACTTTGTGTTGATGATGGAATATGGATGGAAGACTCATGGGTGGTCTTAATGGATTTGGATGATGTGATAGAAGCTTCTTCCAATGGAGCTTCTTCAATATGCCCTATCATGAAGTCAAATGAGGGGGATATGTTACAATCTGAGACATATTATATGCTATTATTTTGATGGGGAACACTACTAGAGATTGTTGGATGGTCTTGATCATGCGTTAGGAAAGTATCTTGATACATATCCAACTCCTCACCCTATGAGCAATGAATAGTATTGAAGTAATCATTAGATCCCTATATGTGTTCTACTAAATTGTCATAGGTATAACTAACTTTGTTATAACTTGTTTTACCAAAATCCTTTTATTTTCCATGGTTGGGCATCAAATCTTTGTACATTCCAAGATCTTTATTTCTAGAAGATCCTAGATGTTGACCAACGCTTATTTCTCCTTGATCGATAAGGTCTTGTATGAGATGTTTTAGTTTCACACAATTTTGTGTCTTATGACCTTTTGTTCTATAGTATTGGAAAAATTCATTGTCATTATACCATGTCGGTTTGATTGGTTATTCAAGATAATTTCTTAGCTTAGGAAGATGGATATGTTTTTGATTGAATTAGCTTGTTAAGGGTTGTTTTGATGGGTTCCCCTAAGGGAGTGAATTGATGACAAGGGGCATTTTTAGGTCTTAATGGTAGTGGTCCTCTTGGAGGATTAGTGTTTTGTATGCTCTGTTGATTTTTTATTGAGATTATGTGTTTATCAACACTTTTACATCAACAACACCATCATTTGTTACATTCTTGTTCTTAGCCCAGAAGTGGGGTTTTTCATTTGAATTTGACAATTGTTATTGTCCTGTAAATATTCACTAACCCTTTAGCAATAAGGGTTCCTTCAATATCGAGACCTTTTGTTATAAGCTCTTAAAATGTTGTGGCACATTGCATACATAGATGAAAGCCAACTTTCATGTTTAGATTGTTCACAATGATCTCGACTTGTTTTTTGGAATAGGCCATTTTCATTTTCTTGCCTTATGTCTCCATCTTTGTAGGAATCAAGCAAATTTTTCTCCATTGTTTTGTTTGACAAGATATAATTCGTTTAATGTGACTTCTGCATCAATGTTATAAGAGAAGTGTGTGATGAATTGGTCTACAATTTCTTGAAAGGTTTTGATCCCTAAGGGTAAGTGTGAAAACCATTCAATGAATTTTCCACCTAAGCTTATTGGAAAGAGGTGTATGAGATATGTATTGTTGTAAGACACCTCTAGACAAGTTATGTAGAACTCTCGTATATGGTCTTTGAGATTACCATGTCCTTTATACTTGTCAAATTTTGGTATTTCGAAGTTGGGAGGAAATGGTAACATTGTAATGCTCCTATCAAATGGATAGGGACATAGGTCTTGGAGAGCATATGATTTCTTAGTTGTCCCCATCTTGATATATTGGATATTTTGCATCAAGCTTTGAATTTGTGTTGTTATATTAGTAGGTGGATTGTTCAATGGTGGGTTATATGTGTTGTATTGAGGTATGGTAGATGAATTGAATATCAAATTTTTATAAGAGGGAACATCAGGTGTCATGTCATATGGATTGTACGAAGTGTGTTTTGGTTGAGGATTTGAATGGTATTATGGATTGCTTTGTGGTGGAGGTATATTGTATGAGCTGTATTGATATTGTGGAATGATTTTTTTGAGGGGTTCTGTGGTTGGTATTGGATGTATTGTGAATGTTGGGGATTTTTTGCAAGGTTTATTTTTGTTGTTGTTGTGCAAGTAGTTCTTGTTGATAAGAAATGCTTTGTTTTTATTGTGGGGTAGGTTTTTTTTTTTTTGTGAGGGGATACATTGATGGTGTTGTTGTTGTGTAGAAGTAGGAGTTTTTTGTGAAATGTATTGATGGTGTTGTTGTGGATGATGTTGGGGATTTTGAGGATGTTGTTGAGGGTGTTGTTGAGGTTTATGTTGAGGGTGTTGTTGAGGTTGTTGTTGAGGGTGTACAATTTGTGAAGGTGGGGTTGTAAATGGATTTTTCCCATAATTCATTGTGTTTGGACTTGGAATGTTGGGATTGGGTTGATTTGTGTATGTTGCAATTGGTGGGATGTTTGTGTTTGGAAAGCCTAGGTTTGTTTGATTTCCCATACCTTGATTGAGAAACAATAGATTTATTTATTATCTTGCAAAAAATTTTGGATCTGTTTCGAATGGAGTTATTGTAGGTTGACCTAATACATTTGGTAAAGGAGGTTTGAGTATTCATTGTATAATGTGATGTATGAAAGGTTCATTTTTTAGGTGAAAAATTCATTGATACTATATATGTAAATGCTTGTTCCCTTAGTGTATCAACATCAAAGTTTACGGGTAGCTTAGCACCTCCCTATGCAAGTTTCAAAAAGTATAGATTAGGGTCAGTAGCTAATAAGGCATAAAGTGCCCTAGCCAAAGATGGGTCTTGTTGCATTTCCAGGATTTGTTCTCTAGTGAATTATATGAATCCTTCATTTTTGTGAGTGGTGTGTCTTATGGTGACCATTTGGTATTGGGATGTTTGGATTTATCTTGGATTACTATATGTTTTAGGATCAAATTCAACATTGGGCATTCCTAGGGTTGTTTCAATAACACTTGTGGTGATGGGTAAACTAGAACCACCAAGATTTGATTCCATGCTTTTCTTGTGTTGAGATCTCATTGTAGGCATAAAATTTGTAGTTATCCTATGAGATGTGAGATATGGAGTTGGATGATTTTGATTTTTGTTTTTGTTTGAATGTTTGGATTTGCTTAAAATTGGACTAGTTGTAATGCCCCGCTAAGCAACCCAAAGGATACTAATACATCTAACATTTATGCCACCAATTTTTTTTTTAAAAGTACTAACATACATCATAATAATCATATATCACATGAAATGAAACTAAACATGAACTACAAATCCCTCGGGTTTACATGACTGCATTACTTTTCACAACAACATCATTACATCACAAGAAACGTAAGTATACACTAGTAACTATAAGATAACATGAACATGGACAATTCATTAATCAAGGATTACAATATTACAATGCTGCTTCCCAACATGAATGGGGAAGATACAATAAAATGGAATGATACATTTGAAATGGAGGAGTACAAAGTTGCAATATTGGATTCAACTCTGGTTCAACTCAGAAGTCACTGCAAGGTACAATGTTCGCACTTCTCGATCGACGATTGGGGACCCAATGGGGTGCATAGCACGTTCCACCCAACCATGTGGACCCGAAGGCCCACCCCCCATGCTAAGAGATGACAAGAAGGAACCCCAACTAAACCATCATACAAAACAAGGATACAAGACTTCACAACAAGATCCAAAATAAAATAAGACAATCTCCAGCACAAGATATAACCAACACAAGATGTGCCCAACATAAGGAATAACTAATAAAGTATCAACATACAAATGCCAACATGTGCTTCCAAAGGCCCAAGAATAACATAGAGGGAAACAAAGCATACTTGGTTGTTAAAGGAAGAGTGTCATCGCAATGTTGCATGGGTTACCTTGGCGAATCTTCCTAGGTCCCGGCCCCCAACTTGGGTTACCTTGGTGACCTCATACGAAACCCAGCCCCACATGCAATCCAATGTGGAATCGATTATCTTTCATAAAGACAAGATAACAATCTTTCCATTCCAGGCCTTCTCAACTCATCTCAAGCCCATACGAGCACTTGAGCCATGAGTGAGGCATTCACTTATATCTTTTTAATGTGTGATTCTATCCAAAACCCCTAATTAAATATTAACGTTTTCACTTGATTAATAAACTTCCAATGAGTTACCCTGGGACCTCTTCTGGGTACCGACCCCCATTGAAAGCCACTCCCCCTATGAGCAACAAAACTCAAAAGACACTATCAGGGTAAGCCCCCATGCACAACATATAAAGCCACATGATAAATTGCATTAAGCAAGGAATACACCCTCCTACACAAAATCTTCATAACGAAACTATTTTCAAGTGCAAGGATAAACCCATAACATCAAATAGATCATACGAGCAATAGTTCACAAAGAACCAAAAGTGAAGGCCAATAATAAAGCAACACCTTTCTTCCCCTTTCTCTGGAAGACTGATAAATCACTAAAACAAGGGTTTCCCATCAAGGTGGAAAAAAAACTTGATCTCCAAATCAACATCAAACTCAAAGCCAAAAACAACCTCCAGAAATAAATTCATCATAAACTCCAAAATTACACACAAAATTCACCACAAGAATACACTCAAACATTCCAAATTTTCCAATTTACCAAGGTGATATGTCATGCAACAACTATTCCAATAATGAAATAAAGACATACATGATAGATAATCCTGTCATCTATTAAGTAACTACAAGAGAATCAATTCTCATAAGAAAATTACTTTCAAATTCATCCTTGAAAATAGATACTTTTGAAACCTATCTAAGCACAATAATAAGATCAATAAGAATCATCAAACAATACAACCACGTAAGACCTTATTTTCTCAACATCACGTTACTCGTCTTAGTTATTTTAATTATCGCTTACTCCCCATAACTATTTTTCTATCTACATATACATAATATAACATAATAATTTAATTATTTGCATATATATATATATTTAATTATTATATTTTCTCATATATTCAATTTACTTAATAAAGAAAGAAATATAAATACATAAATAAAAAGTTTCCCTTCTCTCACTTTGGAATACTATTATTACTTAATATTTATTCTTTTATTTTACTCCCTTATTTCATTTATTTTATTTTTACATTTTAATCTAATATATTCCTCTTCCAAAGGGGAGTAGGAATCACATTTTAAATTAATGGTTAAATGTGCATAGAACTAAGTGCCTCTTTTACAAGAAAGACTCTTCATTTATAAGAAGGGATTTTTATGGAGAAAATTACGTGGAGCCTTTTTTAGGGATCTCCTAAGGTATACCCCAAAGGATAGGCTATTAAATAGCTTCCTAATCATGTTTCAGTAAAACAAGACATGTTTTAAGAGGTACGCATGCTTTTAACCATGCATTCACTCCAGACAATGACTTTCCACCAAATTCCAATAAAAGGTGACCACTAACAAGAGATAAGACTTAGAAGATTACAAGATTTGAATGTAGAGAAGGGATTACCAATGAAGAAGAGAGGGGCGACGATTGAATTAAATATCAACTACCGAATTTTACATTTGCAGTTTCAACGAACTATCAAGGAAACTGCATTTAAATATAATTATCGCTAATATCAAGTCTTCACAATTTACTTGATGACGAGTGAATTCAATGCAAATTTCACAAAGCATCATTGACGTTTAACAACAAACTTTAGATGGCATCATGAGTCAAGTATCTGCAGACTCATATAGTTATCAAATATATATCTATAAACTTGATAATATCTAAAGTATGGAGTACAAAATTGAAGCTAAGTCTAGAGTTAACATCTAGAAGGGCCGATATACTAAACCATTGCAATGTCTGACTTTACATATGTTTAAGCACAGAGAACATAAGTAAATATCGTGCATAGTACTTAGCAAATAATAACCAATTCTATAAAGGTCAATTCAATGTATGCCATGAGTTTTTACGTCAGCCATTACATGCGTATGCTATGCCTTTACTTGGCTTAACTAAAACTCTTTATTTCGCACTATCACTATGCAATCATATATTACCAGTTCAGCCAAAATTAATTACGGTAGATGTTATTAAGACCCAAACAGTTACAAGGTGATTGAGACTTACCAAAGTGGACGCCAATGAAGACTTGCGGCCAACAATAGATGAATAAATAGCATCGACCAGTTAAATCTGCCTAGGATTAACTACTATGGCAGAGATTCAAGGTTCCATTCCATGTAGCCGCCATCAAGAGTGTTATTGGCCAGCAAGATGGAGGGAATTCTTATATAAGGATAAATTTTAATGATTTAAGTGCTGCAACTGCGATAGACTGTCAAGGGAATCAAGGAAATTATTTAAAATCTTAAAACTCTCAGTTATGTTCAAGTGCTTTAGCTATGACAAGTTAACAATGGAATCAGGGAGATTATTTAAACGTCCACTCCCCTCTATGTTCAGGCATTGGAGTTGGAACAGGTTGCTAAAGAAATCAAGAGGGTTAATTAAACCATGGCAATATTTTAGTTTCAAATACTACAGCTGCAACATAATGAAAGAGGTTATTTAAATCTTAAACTTCCTATTAAGTTCAAATGCTACGGCTGAAACTAGTTGACAACAGATTGAATTGAATATCGAATGCCAATCCAAGAAAATAGTCATGGTTTCAATGACCCAGACACAGGATGACTACGGCTAACATAAACACCAATTGCCAAATGCTATGCATTTGAAGGGATGGTGAAAATATCTCAAGACTACAATAAACGAATTCTACAGAAGGAGGCAAAAAGAGGGGAAATACTCTAAGTCGAGATTAACAAATCTACAGAGAATATTTGACTTGACAAGGAATAGATAACAAGGGTGGCAATATCATCATGATTAAACATTAATTTTAAATATCAAAACGCCCGTTCATCAATATCGCCGAATCAAAACTTATTCACGTGGCGCTAGACAAGTATAACAGAACATTGGTAGAAAAGAGACCAGAACTCAAACGAAGTTTAATACCTAAAGATTTCAATCACAAAATCTCCACTAATCCAAAGAATTCGATGATTTAAATGAGAAGGCAATTCACCGATAAGAGAGCAAGATATGAGGCGGTGGAAAGAGGAAAGTATATCTATATATTGACTTAAAAGAATTATCTCATTGAAGCTACAGACAAGGAAATGAACCATGCAGCCCGAAAAGAAATTTTAGAGTTCACAATCAATATGCACAATCAAAATAATCGACTGGAGAGACTAATCGATACCATACACCCAGACTAGGGTTTATACCTCATAGCGACACCAAGGACGAATTGATTATCCAAAACAAGGAGATTCACAGTATATGCTCATTCTAATTTACAGAAAGGTCCAAATAGAGATTTCATTTACTAACAATTTGAATTTAAGTTTGCAGGGTAAAGGACAATAACATTTCACCTGGTTTATTCGCCTATCTCTGCTGAAGTCTTGATGCAGAGTTTTTCTTTAATTTCTAGCTTTTACTCTGAGTTTCTCAAAGAATCCCATAGAAGCCCAATTCAAAGAAATTCCCCAAACCTAGTGGTACAACTCCAAGCAGAAAAGAAAATCTTCAAGAACTCCTAGCGTTTTTCCAAAAACCCCCAAAACCTCCAGACTTTTTGAGAAAATTTTCCAGAACCTCTCATAACCAATTCCCGTACCACCCCCCGTTTTCTATACCGAATCTCTTCCCTTTTTTTTTATCAAGCCGTCGTTACATGCCTAAGAAAATGCTCAAGGCGGCATTATGAATGCATTTTCATGCACCTATTTTAGAGGAGTTACCCATCAAGATTCTCATGCATGTCCAATACACTTTTCCTTTTCTCATGCAAAACGGTTACAAAACCGTTTCAACCTTATCTCCCTTTAGATCTTTCCAAATTCACCGACATATTAGCACATTTCATTATAACATATTTACCATATTATTTATTTCTTACTATTTTAAATTATAACCTCTCGCTAGATTTTATTTTATATTATTATTATGCCATAACCATGTTTATTAACTACTATACCTATATCAACTAACAATTTTATTGAAATGCAATGATCAATCAAAACACAAATCAAACTAACCAAATCAACTTAGCAATCATACCATACAACACCCAACTTCGTAGTGAGACAAAAAGTAACACAAGACAACACAGATGGAGGGACACTACATCCTCCCCCCCTTGGCTTCGACTTACTCCTGGAAGTCGCAAGGCTAAGGAAAACACACACAATTGAAAACAACATCAACTCATCAATAACATCATGACATAAACAAACAATGAGAGACATCCAACAAAACAACTGTCAAAACATGAAAACTATACCAACAGGGTTACACGATGAAGGTACTCATCCTTGTCAAGGATGATGGCAAGGTTGGGGAAACTTTCTTGTCAACTCTATTTTTCCACATTGTTCCCATTGGGTTTCTTGAGGCTTGCCCAGTCTTGCCAGAGCAGGTGGAATCGAGGCTTACTACCTGCAATCCTGCATAAAAGCAAATATTGTGTACACCATATATATATCAAATCAACCTAGTGTAGAGGGAATTGGTGTGTTGTATGCCTCTCATGAATGAGTGATACGACATCATCCTTCTAACACCCTACAATTAGTGATACATCATAAACAATCATCAATAACAATTACTAATCAGATGCAACCATAGTATTAAATCCACATGTTAAACATGACCAATTAATTACCTTCATCATCAAGATTCGAAGCCAACTACCTGAAAATCATAAACTAAGATGGAAACATAACACATTAGCACTAGTTATTCATGCTAATTCATTGCCAAAATACACATTTCTGGTTAAACTTCATCTTTTAAACATCATGTACTACATTCTATTCATTACTCAATGCAAAATCTCACAATATATGTGTCACAAGATCATAATTTATGGCCTTTTCAGAAACAAAAACATAATTATCACTTCAAAACACACATAATTTCAGATTTAAAACACATACACTGCATACACACTCAAATTCACTTCACACCAGAGACACCACAAAGCAACTCAAGGGTAACATAAGAGTTCTAAAATGCATTTCCAGTAGGAAGGATATCGGTGTATTGCACACTACACCGAGGGTCCTATCCATTCCACCAGATCTCTGCACCATTGAACCTACATCACCCAGAGAAAAACTAGGGAAACCAAGTACAAACTCCACAAATAGACTGACACACCTTACAAGTACGAGCAGCTAGGTCAACACAATGGGCTCATAGTGCCCCAGTGTGCGAACCTATGCTCTGATACCAAGCTGTAATGCCCCGCCAAGTAACCCAAAGGATACTTATACATCTAACATTTATGACACCAATTTTTTTTTAAAAAAGTACTAACATACATCATAATAATCATATATCACATGAAATGAAACTAAACATGAACTAAAAATCCCTCGGGTTTACATGACTACATTACTTTTCACAACAACATCATTACATCACAAGAAAGGTAAGTATACACCAGTAACTATAAGATAACATGAACATGGACGATTCATTAATCAAGGATTACAATATTACAATGCTGCTTCCCAACATGAATGGGGAAGATACAATAAAATGGAATGATACATTTGAAATGGAGGAGTACAAAGTTGCAATATTGGATTCAACTCTGGTTCAACTCAGAAGTCACTGCAAGACCTGTACAATGTTCGCACTTCTCGATCGACGATTGGGGACCCAATGAGGTGCATAGCACATTCCACCCAACCACGTGGACCCGAAGGCCCACCCCCCATGCTAAGAGATGACAAGAAGGAACCCCAACTAAACCATCATACAAAACAAGGATACAAGACTTCACAACAAGATCCAAAATAAAATAAGACAATCTCCAGCACAAGATATAACCAACACAAGATGTGCCCAACATAAGGAATAACCAATAAAGCATCAACATACAAATGCCAATATGTGCTTCCAAAGGCCCAAGAATAACATAGAGGGAAACAAATCATACTTGGTTGTTAAAGGAAGAGTGTCATCGCAATGTTGCATGGGTTACCCTGGCGAATCTTCCTAGGCCCCGGCCCCCAACTTGGGTTACCCTGGTGACCTCTTACGAAACCCGGCCTCATATGCAATCCAATGCGGAATCGATTATCTTTCATAAAGACAAGATAATGATCTTGCCATTCTAGGCCTTCTCAACTCATCTCAAGCCCATACAAGCACTTGAGCCATGAGTGAGGCATTCACTTATATCTTTTTAATGTGTGATTCTATCCAAAACCCCTAATTAAATATTAACGTTTTCACTTGATTAATAAACTTCCAATGAGTTACCCTGGGACCTCTTCTGGGTCCCGACCCCCATTGAAAGCCACTCCCCCTATGAGCAAAAAAACTCAAAAGACACTATCAAGGTAAGCCCCCATGCACAACATATAAAGCCACATGATAAATTGCATTAAGCAAGGCATACACAATCCTACACAAAATCTTCATAACAAAAATATTTTCAAGTGCAAGGCTAAACCCATAACATCAAATAGATCATACGAGCAATAGTTCACAAAGAACCAAAAGTGAAGGCCAATAATAAAGCAACACCTTTCTTCCCCTTTCTTTGGAAGACTGATAAATCACTAAAACAAGGGTTTCCCATCAAGGTGGAAACAAAACTTGATCTCCAAATCAACATCAAACTCAAAGCCAAAAACAACCTCTAGAAATAAATTCATCATAAACTCCAAAATTACACACAAAATTCACCACAAGAATACACTCAAACATTCCAAATTTTCCAATTTACCAACATGATATGTCATGCAACAACTATTCCAATAATGAAATAAAGACATACATGATAGATAATCCTGTCATCTATTAAGTAACTACAAGAGAATAAATTCTCATAAGAAAATTACTTTCAAATTCATCCTTGAAAATAGATACTTTTGAAACCTATCTAAGCACAATGATAAGATCAATAAGAATCATCAAACAATACAACCACGTAAGACCTTATTTTCTCAACATCATGTTACTCGTCTTAGTTATTTTAATTATTGCTTACTCCCCATAACTATTTTTCTATCTACATATACATAACATAACATAATAATTTAATTATTTGCATGTATATATATATAGTTAATTATTATATTTTCTCATATATTCAATTTACTTAATAAAGAAAGAAATATAAATACATAAATAAAAAGTTTCCCTTCTCTCACTTTGGAATACTATTATTACTTAATATTTATTCTTTTATTTTTACATTTTAATCTAATATATTCCTCTTCCAAAGGGGAGTAGGAATCACTTTTTAAATTAATGGTTAAATGTGCATAGAACTAAGTGCCTCTTTTACAAGAAAGACTTTTCATTTATAAGAAGGGATTTTTATGGAGGAAATTACGTGGAGCCTTTTTTAGGGATCTCCTAAGGTATACCCCAAAGGATAGGCTATTAAATAGCTTCCTAATCATGTTTCAGTAAAACAAGACATGTTTTAAGAGGTACGCATGCTTTTAACCATGCATTCACTCCAAACAATGACTTTCCACCAAATTTCAATAAAAGGCGACCACTAACATGAGATAAGACTTAGAAGATTACAAGATTTGAATGTAGAGAAGGGATTACGAATGAAGAAGAGAGGGGCGACGATTGAATTAAATATCAACTACTGAATTTTACATTTGCAGTTTTAGCGAACTATCAAGGAAACTGCATTTAAATATAATTATCGCTAATATCAAGTCTTCACAATTTACTTGATGACGAGTGAATTCAATGCAAATTTCACAAAGCATCATCGACGTTTAACAACAAACTTTAGATGGCATCATGAGTCAAGTATCTGCGGACTCATATAGTTATCAAATATATATCTATAAACTTGATAATATCTAAAGTATGGAGTACAAAATTGAAGCTAAGTCTGGAGTTAACATCTAGAAGGGCTGATATACTAAACCATTGCAATGTCTGACTTTACATATGTTTAAGCACAGAGAACATAAGTAAATATCGTGCACATTACTAAGAAAATAATAACCAATTCTATAAAGGTCGATTCAATGTATGCCATGAGTTTTTACGTCAGCCATTACATGCGTATGCTATGCCTTTACTTGGCTTAACTAAAACTCTTTATTTTGCACTATCACTACGCAATCATATATTACCAGTTCAGCCAAAATTAATTACGGCAGATGCTATTAAGACCCAAACGGTTACAAGGCGACTGAGACTTACCAAAGTGGACGCATATGAAGACTTGCAGCCAGCAATAGATGAATAAATAGCATCGACCAGTTAAATCTGCCTAGGATTAACTACTATGGCAGAGATTCAAGGTTTCATTCCATGTAGCCGCCATCAAGAGTGTTATCGGCCAGCAAGATGGAGGGAATTCTTATATAAGGATAAATTTTAATGATTTAAGTGCTGCAACTGTGATAGACTATCAAGGGAATCAAGGAAATTATTTAAAATCTTAAAACTCTCAGTTATGTTCAAGTGCTTCAGCTATGACAAGTTAACAATGGAATCAGGGAGATTATTTAAATGTCCACTCCCCTCTATGTTCAGGCATTGCAGTTGGAACAGGTTGCCAAAGAAATCAAGAGGGTTAATTAAACCATGGCAATATATTAGTTTCAAATACTGCAGCTGCAACAGAATGAAAGAGGTTATTTAAATCTTAAACTTCCTATTAAGTTCAAATGCTGCGGTTGAAACTGGTTGACAACGGATTGAATTGAATATCGAATGCCAATCCAAGAAAGTAGTCATGGTTTCAATGACCCAGACACAGGATGACTACGGCTAACATAAACACCAATTGCCAAATGCTATGCATTTGAAGGGACGACGAAAAGATCTCAAGACTACAATAAACAAATTCTACAGAAGGAGGCAAAAAGAGGGGGAAATACTCTAAGCCGAGATTAACAAATCTACAGAGAATATTTGACTTGACAGGGAATAGATAACAAGGGTGGCAATATCATCATGATTAAACATTAATTTTAAATATCAAAACGCCCATTCATCAATACCGCCGAATCAAAACTTATTCACGTGGCGCTAGACGAGTATAACAAAACATTGGTAGAAAAGAGACCAGAACTCAAACGAAGTTTAATACCTAAATATTTCAATCACAAAATCTCCACTAATCCAAAGAATTCGATGATTTAAAATAGAAGGCAATTCACCGATAAGAGAGCAAGATATGAGGCGGTGGAAAGAGGAAAGTATATCTATATATTGACTTAAAAGAATTAGCTCATTGAAGCTATAGACAAGGAAATGAACCATGCGGCCCGAAAAGAAATTGCAGAGTTCACAATCAATATGCACAATCAAAATAATCGACTGGAGAGACTAATCGATACCATACACCCAGACTGGGGTTTATACCTCATAGCGACACCAAGGACGAATTGATTATCCAAAACAAGGAGATTCACAGTATATGCTCATTCTAATTTACAGAAAGGTCCAAATAGAGATTTCATTTACTAACAATTTGAATTTAAGTTTTGCAGGGTAAAGGACAATAACATTGCACCTGGTTTATTCGCCTATCTCGGCTGAAGTCTTGAAGCAGAGTTTTTCTTTAATTTCTAGCTTTTACTCTGAGTTTCTCAAAGAATCCCATAGAAACCCAATTCAAAGAAATTCCCCAAACCCAGTGGTACAACTCCAAGCAGCAAAGAAAACCTTCAAGAACTCCTAGCATTTTTCCAAAAACCCCCAAAACCTCCAGACTTTTTGAGAAATTTTTCCAGAACCTCTCATAACCAATTCCCGTACCACCCCCTGTTTTCTGTACCGAATCTCTTCCCTTTTTTTTTATCAAGCTGTCATTACATGCCTAAGAAAATGCTCAAGGTGGCATTATGAATGCATTTTCATGCACCTATTTTAGAGGAGTTACCCATCAAGATTCTCATGCATGTCCAATACACTTTGCCTTTTCTCATGCAAAACGGTTACAAAACCGTTTCAACCTTATCTCCCTTTAGATCTTTCCAAATCCACCGACATATTAGCACATTTCATTATAACATATTTACCATATTATTTATTTCTTACTATTTTAAATTATAACCTCTCGCTAGATTTTATTTTATATTATTATTATGCCATAACCATGTTTATTAACTACTATACCTATATCAACTAACAATTTTATTGAAATGCAATGATCAATCAAAACACAAATCAAACTAACCAAATCAACTTAGCAATCATACCATACAACACCCAACTTCGCAGCGAGACAAAAAGTAACACAAGACAACACAGATGGAGGGACACTACACTAGTAATGTCACCTAAGAAATATTGGACTAATGTTTGGATGATGTTTGGATTCGATTTGGGTGAGAAGAAGATATGAAACCTTCAATTAGACAAAATTTTTTTACTAGATCTTTTGTTGATGGATGTTTGAGGATAATCCTTGCTTGTCCTAGAATGATGAGTCCAAGCTAAGGAAAAAAGGATAATGAGGTTACAAACTTGGTGTAGACTATGACTCCCAAGCTAGCTATCTCACAAAGATTTGATGTTAATTTAACTAGATACTTGAAAGGAGACAATTTTTCAACCAAGAAGCTAAACTAGGGGATGAGATATGGAGATCAAAGCCAAATGACCAATGTTAAATTTAAGTTCTTGCTTAAATGAATTTTTTTGTTGTTTTGATGTTTGATTTTTTATCTAAAGCTGACTAGAAGGTGTTTAAAGAAGTCCCAGTGAACCAATGATATGGAATGAGGATGAAAAGTTGTATGTTGTTTTTTTGGAGGATAGTAATGACTACAATTTTTTTTAAACAATTCTTTGGTCCTATACAAACTATAGGTTGATTTTAGGAATATGATATTTTTGAGGATTTTGGTGTTTTGGGAATGATAGTCAAATGTGCCACTTTATAAAAGTGTTGGTTTAACTGGCATAAGCATTGGACTTCCCCTGACATAAGTGATGAGATTTTACCAAAATGTAGGTTTAAATACAACAATGCCGCAATGTGACAATCAAAAGTGTTGTTTTACTATGTTTTAGGATTTTGATAGAGGATTGTTTTGAGATAAAAGTGTTGATATGCACATAAGTGTTGATTTGTAGAAAAAAGTGTTAATTTAAAAAATTAGATGCATCGAAATGAAAATAGAAGCAATGCAAGATGATAGTCAAAAGTATCACTTTGAATCAGAGACATGATTTTGAAATTTATCCTAAAAAATTCTAAGGTTTTGAAACTTCTTTAATGTTTGAAGTCTGATTTGTGTTTGTTTGATCTGGAAAGTTATAAAGAACAACAAAGAATGGCATTGAGGACTAACTCCAAGGATTTTTTTGGGTATATTTCATGTGTCTTCTTCAACAAGACCATGCTAATTGGTGTTACAAGTATTTGAACAACTAAAACACACCATAGATACACAACCTAGCTAGTAGTAGATTAGATGTATTAACTTGGGATAAGCCCACCTGCCAAAGCAAATATATCCATAATGAATGGGTGACTAGAGTATATGAAGGTCATGTACCACCTTCACACCTCTCACCTTAAAAAGGATGAAATCCTAATCAAGGAATTTTGGTCACCTCAGCAAGGGGACATACATGGTGAGTAACTTCATGCATGATATTGTATGTTGCATCATCCCAAGCTAATGTCTAAAAAGTCTTAAAGGCTACTAATAAAAAAGGTTTGTAGTGGGGGATCAATGAACATTAAGCTCGTTTGTGGATGCCCAAGTCAAGGGGGGTCTCCCCTCTTCTCTTCACCTATACACATCTCAGTGGACCAAGGGTCGTTAGTCTTGGCTTAAAGGACATTGGCCACGCCTTGAGGTACAAATTTTATTCTCCCCTTTTATATACCCCACCCGAAAAATATGGTTGAGGTCGCCCTTGAGGTGATGAAATCCCCAAGCAAGCATCCTACTTGAATTAAATGATAATGACATTGTTTCTAATCCCCAATATCATTCTTAAGAGTCGCAAGGGGAGGGCATATGCAAATAGTCACACCTTAGGTGTACAAACAAAAATTGCAAGTTAATGGTGCTTTTGATTTCCAAGATTGCACAAACTGCAAGGAAAGAGCATGTATGCAACCACTAAACTACCAAACACGATATATAATTCATTTTAGTGCATTAAATTCAAAATGAGAGTTGTATTGTTCAATTTTAGTACAGGGTTAGTGCAAGATCATGATGGGCCAAACAAGGCCCTTAAGTGGCAATGAAAATACAAAAAAAATAGACTTAAGAAATTTCACATAAGAATTTGAATAGATTATTAACATAATTTTGAAAATATGTAGGAATAGAATTTATAAAAAAATGAATTTAGTTTGTAAGCTACTAGGCCTTTTTTGGAAAAAAAGCAATTTGATTTTATGAAAATTTAAAATGTCAATGCAGTAGTACATTAAAATTTGGAAAAAAAATAAAAAATAGGTGTTTGTCTAGCCACCCTAATGATGAACAATTTTTTTTTGAATCTTTCAATATAAGTAGAGGGAACATGTTTGAATGTGACTTTTTTTGTAATTTTTTTGCAAGTAAATAACTAGTGATGAATTTTCTAGTAGTAATTTTTTAAACTATTAAAAACCATTTGTCTGACCACCCTAACTTGGTCAAAAATTTATGATTTTTTTTTTTTTAAATAATAGTTTGTGAAGCATAGGGTGTGATGCATCTTTCATATTCAAAAAATGTATAACTGTTTAAAGTTATAGATGTTTTTCAATTAGCCTATCAATCAGGACTTTACACATAGTGCATATAGAAAATCAATAATAATTATCTATTAAATTCAAAATAAAGCATATCTTATATTGGTAGAATGCTGACAATTTTTTGAATAAACCTTTTTTGTTTCATCAAATTCAGAAGAAAAAAAGTCATCAGCATGAAGGGTAAACTTCGAAAAACTATTGAAACCCCTGTAAACACATTTGGGATGTTGACTTTTCAGGTTGGACACCCCCAAGCCAAATCCCAAAGCAATACCGAGGTAAAATGGATATTCGTTCTTAACAGATATATGATTTTCAAAGAAACAAATATTTGTTTCTTAAAGTTAAGCAGCAGGCATCCGTTTCTTTTAATTAGAAATATTAATATATATAAATATCACTATAAATTTAAATTTAACATGTTATAATATTAATATTAATACAAGTATTTATATATATTTAAAATATTCATATATATAATATAATATATGATCAATTAATATCTACTATGAAATATTAATATTAATATAATATACATTATATTTAATATAAATATTTAATGTTATATTATATAAATATAATATTATATATTATAAAAAAAATGGAAGGGATATTCGTTTCCATTAATTAGAAAGATTAATATATATAAATATCAGTATAGATTAAAATATAACATGTTATAATACTACTCTGAATATAAATATTTATATATATTTAAAATATTAATATATATTATATTATATATGATAAATTAATATATACTAGAAAATATTAATATTAATATATATTATATTATATTTAATATAAAAATTGTATGTTATATTATATAAATATAATATATTACAAAAAATTATTTGATGGATTGTTGCAAGGGAGTTTTAAATATCACATTTATTATATTGAAACTATAGGGAATTGAGAGTAATATATACATCTCTATGTCCCCCTCTCACCTTCCCTCTATACTTTTGTCTATCTCCACTCACCATCTCCCTCTCTACCTACATTTCTCTCAATCTGTCTCACCCTACCTCTCCCTCCCACCCACCCTCCCCCCTCTCCCTCCATCCCTCCAGCCATAGGTTGAACTCTCTCAACTTATCCCTCCCTTGATTCCTCACTCCCTCACTCTCCCTCTCTCTACCTACCCCTCTCTCTACCTCTCCCTCCCCCCTCTCTCTCAAACACACACTAGATCTCTCTCTCCTCAGATTCCTCCCACTCTACCTCCCTATCTATCTTTACCTACCTCTCTCTTTATTCCTTGCATCTTACCTCTCTCTACCAACCCCTCCTTCCCTCCCTCCCTCCCTCTATCTCCACTCACCCTCTCCCTCTCTACCTAACTTTCCCTTAATCCATCCCACCCCACCTTTCTTTCTACCTACAAGTCTCCCCCCTTTCT
>VDFB02281492.1:664774534-664919522 GCA_007258455.2 Sequoia sempervirens | reverse complement strand
CCTCTCTCCATCTCTCTGTCTAAATGTTTTAGTCTCTCATACAATATATAATATATAATATAATATAATAGATATTAGAACATATTAAAAGGGATAGAGGGATAGAGGGATATCTATATTGTGAAGCTTGTGGTAGGGTGGGAGGGATAAGTATAGAGATATCTAGATATCCATTTTGTAAATTTTGTTTAGCATAATAATACAAGCTTTGAAAAATGGATATTCATTTTGTTTGAGTGGAAAAAATGGTCAAAATTCCATTTTGGGCATTCAAATGGTCCCCACATGCTCTCTACTATCAAGAATGTCATGATTCCTACACATTACAAACAAAATTTTACTTTTTGAGCACTCTTTTACACAAAATTTTATCCTTTCAATCATCGAGGTATTTGTTTGAGTTGGGATAATGGGAAGCAACAGTCATTGCAAATAAAAAAGGAAGATAAAATATCAGGTAGACGAAATTGAAGCAAGTAGGGAGAAAGATAAAGGAAGAGGGTGGAAAGAAAAGGTATGTCAAATTCTTTTCAAGGAGAAGGCTCCTCTTTACCTTTAAATAAAATTGAAAGCAACCATGATATTGAATTTCAAAATATTGAACAAGAAATTGAAATTGAAAGTTTAGAACATGAAATTGAGAAACTAAATGTTGAACATGAAATTGTAAATGTCGAGAATGAAACTGAAAATCAAAATGTTGAACACAAAATTGAAATTGAAAGTTTTGAACATGAAATTGAGAAACAAAATGTTGAACATGAAATTATAAATATTGAGCATCAAACTAAAAATCAAAATGTTGAACATGAAATTGAAATCGAAAGTTTTGAACATGAAATTGAGAAATAAAATGTTGAACATGAAATTGTAAATGTTGAGCATGAAACTGAAAATGAAAATGTTGAACATGAAATTGAAAATATTGAAAAATATGATGAAAAACCTATTGATATGAGTAACATCATAGACAAATAAGAAATACATGAAAATTTTCTTGACGAATGTAGGTATACAACCCATGAAGTTGAAAACATACTCTATAATCCACTAGTTCATAAGATTCATGAAATCGATAAGACACAAGAAACAATGAATGCCAATGTATCTTTGAATTGCATAAGAAGAGAGGATCTTTGTGAAGAAGAAAATGAAATCCTGAATCCATGTATTTGTAATGACTCCAATAAAAATGCTCAACATTCAAGAACCCAAAAATGGTTACTTGAAATAGATGAAAGCATAATAGATAAACTTTAAGGAAAAGGTCATCACGAACCATTCGGTTGTGGGCTACCCAAATATTCAATCAATACTTTTTCAATAATACATTAACTAAACAATTTCAAGTTTTTGTACAATTGCCAAAGTCTTACAAAATAAGACCATTACTAAAGAAATTGAAGTCATGTAAATAAAATGTCTGATCGAAATAACATTATTGTTACAAACATCCCACATATTAAAAGAGGGGTTACCACCTAATTATTGCATCACAACACGTAGTAAGGAAAATGGAATTCACATGAAATGGCGGCTCTTAAATACATCATCATTAAAGAACGTGGTACAAAGATGATGGTTGGCATAAGTAACCTCACATGCCAACAAATCACACAAATTATAGGTAGCTTTCCTAGTATTTTGTTCCTTCAAGTCGAGTTAGCACTTGATCACCCTTAGCAATGAGTTTGCACTCTCATACCTGCCCATTTGCAGACACTTAAACAATGTATCATTTGCTCTTTCTTCTAACATGTTGCTTGCAAGTACCGAAGACATATTATATCAAAGAGAAAACCACATGAAAATATTTTCACACACTTGGCTGGGATCCTCACATGAGCTTGAGTAATTGCTTAACATTGGCACAATTAATGGCACACAAGGATGTGACAAAGGTTCTTATCTCTTTCCACCTAGCGCATGACAATTCAACATCTCTATTGGCTCAAACTTAAAATTCCTCCCTTGCATTCTCATCACACACTTCCATAATTCTTCATCAACTCTAGCCAAATCAAGAGCAAAGAAGAGAGCACGGTGCTAGCAAAATTGTGTCAAATTTGTAGAATAGAGGAAGGGAAAAGGAAAGATGGAATACAAACCCAAAAATCTATGACTTCCCATGAAAGTGCAGGCATGGGAAAGGCCTTTTGAAGGCTTCTTATCACATGAATATCTAAATATTATCTTTGATTTGGATTGCTCAAGAGTGGAGGACTACATTCACACAATTCTGGGAGTAGAAATCACAAGCCCACTAGCACGAAGAGCCTTGCTTCCCTCACAGGTTCTTTTTATCTTTTTCTCAAATTTGTATGATTTGCTCCAATCTCTCAGTGATTTGGAAGAAATTGTAGAAAAAATTGTGAAGGATATTTTTTTATGGACAATGCACTACTGAAGGGAGTTCAAGAATATGGCCTTACAAAGGGAAAGGCTTTGTTGGTGGATTATTCCCAAGGAAGTACTTGAAACAACGCCAAGGGTTTGCATGAATTTACACAACCATCAAGCAAGCATTTGAACACAAATTTGACCTCATTTTCCTTCATGCTATGCACCAGAATGCAAATTGACTCTGCACAAGTATGGACATAAACATAAAAGAAAAATATTATGCAATAGCCTTCCTCAGAGTGCACTCACACCACCCACTTGTCAGAGGATTTCAAGGAAATTATTCTCAGGTGAATGGGTATCCTCCAACAGTTCCAAACCTAAATGCTTCTAGGGTTCAAGTTGACATTGAAGTGATAGGATTAGGGGAAGTTGAGGAAGGCTAGGGTGAAAATTCCATCAAATTTTAGTGAATGGAAGAGTAAGTGTGGGTCTGTTTCACAAATTTTGTTTTTGATCAATCAATACCTCTACTTCTATGAAATCCCTATGTCAAGATAGGATACTATGCATACTGCTAGTTACTTCACATGTTGAGCGACATGAGTTTTTGGAGAAAAAACCATCCTCAATAAAAAGCAATTTATTTCAATTGTAAAGGGTGGGGATGTATGTTTTTTGTAATACCAGTCCCAAACGCAAATGGATGAATATGTAAAGTGGGCTGGGTGGGAAATCTCCTCTTGGAAAATGTCTTTATCAAAGTAGAAATTCAAATGTAATTGCATGGATCTAGCTTGTCTTGGCTATTCTATTGGCAGGCAACAGACTCTAATTTTGTGCTATCTACCAAACTTCCAACCTTAAAAAAGGTAGTCATACTTTGTAATACCTCTTTAAATTAATATAATTACAAACTTTATGCCTTTCATCTAAAAAAAACCATTATTGTTAAAAATATTTTTAATGCACTCAATTCTATTGGAAATAATAGTAAGGAAAAAATAAGAGAGTTGCTCGTAGAGTAATAACAAAATCTTTAATAAGAAATCAATTAACAAAGGCTCGATTGTTGAGGAAAACATGTGTTGGCTTAAGGCTAAATTCTAAAACATTGTCAAAATCACTAGCAATAAGATCAAGACTAGATAGTCCTCTTCAAAATGATACTTGGGATTTCAGTGGTAGGCTTCCATGAGTTGATAAGAAGCTAACTAATACCTCTAAGAATGAAATTCAACAATTTTGGCACTCTAACTCTAAAGTATTACCAAATGTACAAGATTTTTTAAAATTAAGAATTGGTGATCGAGACCGTGCACCACATCCTAAACATTTCCTAGAACATCATCAAACAACATTATACAAACTATTTTGTGAAACACATCCAAATTTAAAAATCTCACAAAGGGCATTGGAATCCTGTAATCCATTTTAGTGTTTTCCTCTTAAAATTCATAATACATGTTGTTGCAAATACCATGTGGAGTTTTCTATGTATCATGAACTATTATGCAATATTTGTTATACTTTGCATACTAATGAAATGCTATAGGAGTATGTTGTAATGCACCTACCAAGGTCATTGAGGAACTTATTAGATTTATTTCTATGTGCTAGAGATGATGGTTGCATTTTCTATTAAAAAATGATTGTTTAAATGACAAGTGTTTGCAATGTAGTGGGTTATCAAATTTTATATCATGTATTCATGAGGGTAACGAGCATGATTTGGAAAGAAAATGGTTGAGAAAAAGAGATTTGAGATGGTGAAATACGATTTGAAGAGTGGAGGTAAAGGTTCCAAATGTGATTTGGTTACAAGAGAGGTAAGTATTTTTATTTTATTTTTTAGATTTTAAGAAAAATCTTTTTTACAAGTATACAAGACACAACCATAGGTCTACATGGTTAGATCAAAAATTCAGGATGTGTAAGTATTTTTTCCCGATTAGAACTATCATCTTTGTAGTTGATTTTACAAAAGCTACACATTGCAACCACAAAATAAAGTCCAATCTCAATATTACAATTCAATTCATGTTTCAATTTTTGTTCACATCAAATACAAACATTCCTTTGATAGTACAAAAGAGAATAGGAAGATAGTTAGGGAGTACCATTTTTACATGAGTGATGATCAATCTCATTCATTAGGATATGCACAATATTGTTTTAACAAATTTTTTGAGTTCTTTTAGGAAAAATATATTACAATGGTTCAACATCTCATTTGGTCAGATAATTGCACTGATCAATTCAAGAATGCTCGTATATTTTATTGGTTGAGTAGAATGCATGTAGAGAGGGGTATACCTCCTATTTGGAGTTTTTTGAAGCTACGCATGGAAAAGGGGGGCATGATGGAGAAGGTGCATGTGTAAAGAGGGATCTACTTAAAGAACAACTAATGATTAGAGGTAGTGTTGCATTTGTTGATGCAAGTTCAATTTTTGAGTGGTGTAACTATGTGTTTTCACAAGGAGGGGCACTTGATTTAGAAGTGCATAGGTTCTTTTGGTTGATTGATGAAGGTAAAGTGGGAGAGAGATTGGATTGTCAGACAATAAAGGAATCATCAAAGATGCATTCATTTTGAAGCTTAGATGCAAGTACATGGACTATTTGGACATGAGATTTAGCTTTTTTTGTTAGAGTTGTATTAAATGTGAGTAGGATAGTTGTGATTCAAGTGAGTGGGTAGATACATGGATTCCAAAATATCTAACCCCTTTATATGAATCTCATTCATCTTTACTTAGTGAAATGGAAACTTCATTTGATTATGACCATATTTATGACCTTGTACAACCAGGACATGTTTATGCAATTGTTGTACCACATGGGAATGAAGAGAGATCAGACTATTGCTCACATGATGTGTTCAAGGAAAAAAAATCTAACACAACCTATGATAGATGATGATGGGTTCATATCCTATAGGATCAGTTTTTATTGTTGGAACTTGGTTGCAAACATATATGGTTAGAAAGAATGGTATTCCTACATTTAAGGACTTTGAGAAGCACAGAACCATACTCATGTATTCAAACCTAGTTGTAGCAATGAATATTAAGTTATTGAAGCATCATGCAAAACCAAGAACAAAAGAACTATGGATGATTACTATTGTTGATCATGAAGCAATATTGGAAACTTTGAAGATAAGAGATGACCCCTCAGAAACAATTGAGTAGCAGATCTATTTTTTGTATGGGACAGGTATGATATTGTTCATCTTATTTAGATTCATTTTTTTTCTATGTGTTGGATTAAAAGTACATTAAAAAATTTCATAACAATTAATTAGTAATTAAAATGTAGATTTTTTGGAGAACAAAGGTGTATTTTCAAGCGATTCAGATCAATACATTTACGATTGTGTTATGGGTACAATGAGGTAATGATGATAATGCATCGACATATAATTCATAAGTAGTGATTCTTAATCTTGCATCATATTTGGTTTGAGAGAATGTCGAGTTAAAACTTTGTAGTTCATGTTGCTTATGCTCAATAATTTGTCTATATTTATATGTAGGTCTACTACACTCAAGTTTGGAGCATGAGGAGGTTACAATGACAATAAATCCACCATTGTTGAGTTTCAAATAGGTATTCAATATTTCTTTCTTAATAATTCACTTATTTATATGTGTAGGTTTTTTGGAGAACTTGAAGCAAATGAAAGGCTATTGAGATCAATAGTTATTTTACAGTGGTCACATATCATTCATAAGGTGACATCCACATATAATTCTTAAGTAGTGATTCCTAATCTTCCATCACATTTGGTTTGAGATAATTTTCAATTAAAACTTTCTATTTCCTATTTCTTGTGCTCAACAATTTATGTATATTTATATGCAGGTCTACTACACTCAAGTTTGGAGCATGGCGAGGTTACAATGACAATACATCCACAACATAACTCTTAATTTGACATTTATGATATAATTATAAGTAGTGATTCTTAATCTTGCATCATATTTAGTTTGTAGTTCATGTTTCTTATGCACAATAATTTTTCTATATTTATATGCAGGTCTATTTGTTTTTTAGAGAGGTGAGTGAGGATGAGTGGATTATACAAGTACAATGACATGGATCACCTTAAGTTGGTAGAGATGAAAATGACATGTAGCCATAGAGAGGGAAATATGATATGCATACAATTTGTACACCTTAGGGTGGTAGATTGATGAGAATGACATGTACCCAAAGAGTGGGTGATTTATACAAGGAAAATGACAAGGATCACCTTAGGGTGGTGCATTGATGTATTTGTACATGAGAGAATAGAAAATATGATATACATGTTATTAGTTATATTGACATGATGGATGATATTTTTTATGTGTATTCCAACAATGCACATGATATGTAGCTAGATTGATGATGGGTATGATGGTTTATGTGTATGCTAACAATGCACATGGTATGTAACTAGATTGATTAGATTTGGATGGTCACAGGTAAACAATTTCATGATGTATGTATGTATGTTCATGAATATCAAGTGTAATATCATGTGTATGTATGTATGTATGTTCATGAATGACAAGTGTAATATCATGTGTATGTATGTTCATGAATGTCAAGTGTATTCTTGTTCATGTGTAAGTATCTCATGTGTATGCTCATAAGGCTCTTAAGAGACTATGTTGGAATAGTGCACTTTGATTTAATAGGATTACTTGGAGAAAAAAGGAGTCCTTCCCTATCATTTAGCTGCCCACTTGGACGTGTTGGCACAGTCAGTTTTGGTCTAGTAAGAATGAAACAAAAAATACGATTCTTTTAAAATTTGTACTACTCTCTACTGACACTTTTTACAAGTTTTCATTTTAAGTTTGCATGGTCAAATGGTGTTGAGTTGGCCAAAACTGAGGGAGGTTAATGTGGAGGGATGGCATATGGACTCATACATGTAGATGAAACATTCTTAGGTTCCATGAGCTCTGAGAACCACTTCATCATAGTTTGGAAATTTTTTCTCTTAGGGATCTTAAGAGACTACATTAGAATAATGCACTCCAAAATGATCAAGTGACTTGGAGAACAAATAGATCCCTTCCCTAGCATTTAGCTTCCCACTTGGATGTGTTAGCGTAGTCAATTTTGGTCTAGGAAACATGAAACAAAAAATATTCTTCTTTCCAAATTTGCACTACTCTCTACTAACACTTTTTGTAAGTTTGCATTCTAAGTTGGCATGGTCAAACGGTGTTGAGTTGAAAAAAACTAAGAGAGGTTAATGTGGAGGGATTCCATATGGAATTATATGTGTAGATGAAACATTATTAGGTGCCATGAGCTCTGAGAACCACTTTTTCATAGTTTAGAATTTTTTCACTCTTAGGGCTCTTAAGAGACTGCACTAGAATAGTGCACTCTGAAATGATTGGGTGACTTGGAGAAAAAATAGAGACCTTCCCTAAAATTTAGCTGCTCACTTGGACATGTTGGCGTAGTCAATTTTCGTCGAGGAAGCATGAACCAAAAAATGTGCTTATTTCCAATTTTGCATTGTTCTCTATTGACACTTTTTGCAAGTTTGCATTCTAAGTTGGCATGGTCAAATGACGTTGAGTTGAAAAAAACTAAGAGAGGTTAATGTGGATGGATGCCATATGGAATTTTATGTGAAGATGAAACATTCTTAGGTTCCATGAGCTTTTAGAACCATTATGTCATAGTTTGATATTTTTTTTCTCCTAGGGCTCTTAAGGGACTACGCCAAAATATTATAGTCCAAAATGATCAGGTGACTTGGAGAACAAATAGATCCCTTCCTTCCCTATCATTTAGCTGCCCACTTAGACATGTTGATGTAGTCGATTTTGGTCTGGGATGCATAAAACAAAAAATATACTTTCTAAATTTGCATCATTCTCTACTAACACTTTTTATAACTTTGCATTCTAAGTTGGCATGGTAAAATGGTGTTGAGTTGACCAAAAATAAGAGAGGTTTATGTGTAGGGATGCCATATTGACTTGTACATATAGACTGTTGAAGTGAGCAACCAAGATATTCAATATGCAACACCAAATAACCTCCACATGCAATAGAGAGAAGCAACAATGAAAGATGTTATTCCACCAAACAAGAATTACAATATGATCAAGATGTGATCAATATGCTATCAAGATACAAAATATGCATGAGATTACTTACTTATAAAGGAATGGTGAGAGATAGGATTAGAAAAGATCATGACTAGTGTCTTAATCCTATCACATGAGACAACTAACTCATAACTACCTAGGATAATGTAAAATCTAGAAAAGACAACTAAGACTTCTAGAAGAAAGCTTATATCCTAAGTAAACTTAACATGTGAATAAGTCCCCTAAGTCCCTAGTAAGGAATTAACTAGCACCAACAACCCCCCCTTCAGTGCAACTTAGGGAGGAAAAAAACAATGCAAAATGTAAAATATGGGTCCCAAAAATAAGGCTTGATGAGGTACCCATATACAAAAACAAACTCTCATAAGCAAAGAAAAGGAGAAAAACCCTATGGGAGAAAACTCCTCTCCAAAAGAGAGAAAAACTTGCAAATAAATTAAATAAGGAAGGACTCATCAAGAGCCCCCAAGGACAACTTCCTTTACCCCAAGCATCGATCGCAACTAAAGATAATGAGGTGATTCCAAAGGTTTAGTGAAGATGTCGATAACCTGTTGCTTCATAGGCAAATACTCCAAGTTGAGAACACCATACTAGAAGAGTTGTTTGATGAAGTGCATGTGGATCTCAATATGCTTAGTATGTTTATGCTCCAATGGGTTTCAAGAGACATGGATGACACTCTAGTTGTCACACCAAAGAGTAGTGGGTTGAGTGGAAGGAAATCCAAACTCAATCATCAACTGACAAAGCCATAAAACCTCTTGGCTAGCAATAACTACACCTCAATACTCAGCCTCTATCAATGATAATGCAATAGTAGTTTTATTTTTGCATTACCATGAAATCATACCATAACTAAGGAAAAAGACAAAGCCAAAAGTAGAATTTTGATCATTGACATCACTAGCCCAGTCTGAGCTAGTGAAGCCCACAATCTGAGAAGCTCTTGATGTATAATGAATGCCAAAATGTGTAGTTTCTTGAATGTATATCAAGATATGTTTGGCGGCCTTCCAATGACTCTCATGAGGCACTTGAGAGAACCTAGAGATAAGGTCAACCACAAAGGATATATCATGATGACTATGTGTCAAGTGCAAAATATTGCCAACCAACTGTCAATACAAGGTAGAATCAACTATAACAGTAGTGCAACTGGTAGACAGTACAAAACCTAATTGAAAAGGAGTGGGGGAAGGCTTGTAATCAGACATGCCAAATCTCTAAAGAAAATCAAGAGCATACCTTTGCTGGAAAATAAAGATCCCCTCAAAAGTTTGATTAACCTGAAGACCAAGGAAGTAATGCAAAAGGCCAAGGTCATTCATATCAAAATTCTCTATCAATGCTCATTGAGTACTCTAAATCATCGAAGTGGAACTCCCTACAAGAATTTCAAATCATCCACATAGAACACAAGAATGAGAAGATCCTCTCCATGTCTCTGAGTATAAATTGTAGGATTGAAATGGAAACGAGTGTACCCGAAAGCAAGCAAGAAACTATCCATCTCATACCAAGCCCGAGGGGCATGTTTGAGACCATACAATGAACGTCAAAGCCTAAAAATAAGTGAAGAGTCTTGTACAAAATCTGATGGTTGCTCCATATAAATATCCTCATGAAGATACCCATGCAAGAAAGCACTCTTCATGACCATCTGATACATTAACAATCCCTATGAGGTAGCTATAGCAAGGACAAGATGAATATAATCCATCTTGGAAATATGAGAAAAGGTCTCAAAATATCCAACTCCCTCAACCTATGAAAACCCCTTTTCTACAACAAGAGACTTGTACTTTTCAATAGAACCATCAATTGCATATTTGGTATGATACACCCACTTGCACTGAACCAACTTTCTACCCTTAGGAAGATGTACAAGATCCCAAGTGTTATCCCTCATCAAAGAATAATACTCCTTAGCCATAGCACTATTCGACTCAGGAATACTTGAAGCATCTAAAAAATTCTGAGGATCATCTAAAATGACATGACTCAAAATATTAATACACGAAGTTTGAGAACAAGTGTGGCAAGTGTCTGTGGGATCACCAACAAGAGAACCAACCTCCTCAAGAGTAGTACGAGCCCATTGTGGCCTCATGAGTGGATTAGGAAGAGGTGTATCAAGACCATCATCAGAATCTTCATCAAGAATAAAAACATCCTCAATTGAAGAAGATTGAGTAAGTTGTGATGAAGAAGTCAAAGAAGGATACATCTGGGTGAAGGAATCAACAAACTAAACATCACGACAAAAATGAACCTCTTGTGTGTCAAGATCAAACAATTTGTATGCCTTCACATCCTCACAATAATCAACAAAAATGAACCACTCTTCTTCTCCATTGATTTACATTGACCATCTAGAATGAATGCCCAAGACTCACTACTAAATACTCTGAAGAAGGATACATTAGGCTTGTGATGGGACCAAGCCTCCTTAGGAGTCATATTCCGCACTACCTTGTGAGGCATACGGTTTTGAATATGTTGGCACAATAGAAAGCTTCATCCCAAAATGCTAGAGCCATGGACCTAGAATGAATCATACAATTGGAAATCTGTTGCAAAGTATTGTTCTTCCTCTCCACCATGCCATTTTGTTGAGGAGTGTAAGGAACTTTGTGCTAATAAAGAAACCATGCTCACTGCAAAAATCCTAAAATTCCTAATTGACAGGCTCCCCTCGTCATCTGTGCATATTTGTCAAAGAGAAAAAGCTAATTGCTTCTCCACAACTGATTTGAAGGTCTTAAAGATGGTGAGAACCTCACTCTTGAGCTTCAAAAAGTAAACCCATGTAAGTCGAGAAAAATTGCCAATGAAATTGAGCACATACTTAGCCCCTGAAAAAGGAGTTGTGAATGACATGAGATCATTATGAACCAACTCAAGGGGTGTGGTTGCACGAGTAGCTTGACCCTTAGGAAAAGGATATTGATGTTGTTTTCCAAGAACACAACCTTGAAAAACACCATTTGTGCAAGATATTTTAGGAAGACCAACCACTAGGTTATGTGTGTGCATTTGCTGAAGATATCTACAGTTCAAGTGCCCAAATCTTTCATGCCAAAGTTTGCTCATTGAATCAACATGAACAATAAAACATGAACCCATTGAGGACTCAAATCCATCAAACCAATAAAAATGGTTCTCATGATCAACTATCCCTATAGTAAAAACCTTCTCAGGATCCTGTAACTATCTAATAGTCACATTTTGTGGAGTAAACTCGACAATCTTTCCATCTCCAGAATGAAAAATATGATATATGGAAAGTAGATTCACTAAAATTTCAGGAACAAGAAGAACATCCTCAATGCAACCATATAGCATCTAAATGAAGTCTATCCCGAAAACTAGAATCTGTGAAGAGTTCCCAACTGCAATATGAGAAGTATAAGTATGAGCAATGGAATCAAGAAGATCACATGAATTGGTCATGTGATGTGAAGCACCCAAGTCAAGAATCCAACTATCAAAGATGAATGAAAGGCACGTGATGAAATAACTTCCCCTTTTCTAATGGAAGAAGAATTAGGCACTAAAATGTTATGTCTCCTCATAGTTTCCTCCTCTAGTCTCTTGAAACAATGAGCCTCATCATGCCTAGTTTTTCCACAAAATGAACAAGATTCTCCTTTTTTTTTCTTGGACTTGGAAGAATAATCTCCAAAGGTAGAAGAAGGAGGTGGAGTGGACTTTTTATTTTTCTTCTACCTCGATTTGGAGGGAGACTCACTACCTGAAGTTGTTTTCTTAGGATTCTTCTTATTCTTTCTTTTTCCCTTGGAATATTGGGCCATTAGAGCTTGATTCTTAGAAATAGGAAGTGCATCCATCTGAATCAACTTGGCCTGCTCCCTAGTAAGACACTCACAAAACAACTCAAAAGAGGGCATCTTATAATCTTTCACCATGACATCCATAGTAGAATAAAAAGTAGAAGAAAACACTTGATAAGGGCCTCTTAACTTAGACAGAATCAAGAAGATACATTCATCATCAAATTTATCATGCCCACATCCTTTTAATTGTGGTAAAATCAATTTGAATTATGTAAGAAAATATTGAATAGAAGGAAATGCATCTAGAGAGAGTGATTATAGATCCACTTGAAGTTGCAGTATTTTGAACTGATTGACTTGACCATACAATTCTTCAAGTTTGTCCCAAATATTCTTAGGTGTTTTACACTCCACAATATAAAAGAACAAGTTATCAAATACATGTAAGCCAATGAGCCCTTTTTCTTCATCCATTTTACATCTATGGGTAAATTTTTCATATTCCCTTGTTAATTTAGGTTGTTGTGCTTCTAAAATTTTCCATAGACCCTTAGATTGTAACAATTGAGTTATTTTTAGCTTCCATGTATGATAATTGTGTGGAGTGAGTGCTTCAATTTTCTTTAGATTTGTCATGTTGGACAAAAGAACACCAAGAGAAAGAAGACAATGTGGCACTTAAATTGTGCCTTTCACCCCCTAGAATGCATTAAAATTGAATTTGCAACCCCCCAACAAATTGCAATGAAGAAATTTTGTAATTTGTACAAGTGACAAGCTCAAATCAATCATTTATAACACAGTGATTTTTACAATTTTTGAAAAAAAAGGCTTGTCAAAACTAAAAATAGTGGTTACAAACAGATTCCTTGCAATTTTCTAAGAAATTTCAAAAAATGTTTGCCAAATTTTGACTTCGTATGCAAAAGTTAGGCCAATTACAAGTAATAAATGTGTGTGTACCTTCATGCTGAAAACTAGAAAAATTTGCAAAATTCACCTACACCACTATGAAGTTCTTTGAATCAACTTTCTGACGATATCTCGTTTGCAAAAATATGATACCTTGGTGAAAATTTATGCCAATTTGAATAAAAGGCCTAGTTGGGCATAAAAGCAAAAAAAATTAGCCCCTAGGGGTTGGGCACTGGTTGCCCATGCGACCAAGGGAAAGGCTGAACGGCTGGGGTGACAAATTAAAAAATTTAATGTCATAGTTTTTTAAAAAGCTAAATGCTATATTTTTGAAGCTTCTAGTGGCTAAGGTTTGTTGCAACAGCTTAAAGGGTTGTAACCCTTAAGGTTGCAGCCTACAACCTTTAAGTCATGGGTGGGGGGTTTAAAAGCCCCTACACTATGCACTTAACAAAAATTAAAATATTTTTTTTCAATATTTTTTTCTGTGACAACCCAAATTGGGCAACTGTGAGGTGGTCATGCGATTGCCTTGCTAAAAAAAATTGCCCCCAAAATAACTTTTGCCAAATGTAGGAAAATTATATATCAAAATTCATGGAATCAACCTCCTAGACACAATAGCAGGGTTATTTTTTGCCAAAAATTCTCCTATAAAAATTTGTTTCCCAGATCTAAGCTTCAAACCCTTGTTTGTGAAAGTTGCAAATTTTGACCAAATTGAGTGAAACGAAAGCAAAATATGACTTTATCAAGCCTCCTAGATGTAATAGGATAGGAAAAAATACTGCCACTATAGCCAAAAGTTCTGCAATCACCATATCTCACCAAAAACCATATATATAATATAGGATTAATATATCTATGCAAATCCTTTCTGATTCTCCATATTGTATTGAAACACAAGAGAAGAGCATACAAGAATTTACAAGATCACAAAAGAAACTCAAATCATAATAAAAATATTGATGGCAGAAACTCTAAGAAAAAAGGAAGGGACTTTCCATATTCAAAGCTCTAATACCATGTTGAAGTGAGCAAACAAGATCTTCAATCTACAACACCAAATAACCTCTGCATGCAATAGAGAGAAGTAACAATGACATATGTTATTCCACCAAACAAGAATTCCAATATGATACAATATGATCAAGATGTGATCAATATGCTATCAAGATAAAAAATATGCATGAGATACCTTGCTTATAAAGGCAAGGTGAGAGATAAGATTAGACAAGATCATGACAAGTGTCTTAATCCTATCACATGAGACAACTAGCTCATAACTACCTAGGATAATGTAAAATCTAGAAAATACAACTAAGACTTCTAGAAGAAAGCTTATATCCTAAGTAAAATTAACATGTGAATAAGTCCCCTAAGTCCCTAGTAAGGAATTAAATAGGTACAAGACTTTATTCACACCAAAATAGATGAAATATTCTTAGGTTCCACAAGATTTGAGAATCACTTTGTCATAGTTTAACAGTTTTTTTCTCTTAGGGCTCTTAAGAGACTATGTCGGAATAGTCCACTCCAAAATGATTGGGTGACTTAGAGAATGAATAGAGCCTTTCCCTAACATTTAACTATCCACTTGAACATGTTGGTGTAGTCAGTTTTGGTCCAAGATGCACAAAACAAAAAATATGCTTATTTCCAAACTTGCACTGCACTCTACTGACACTTTCTGCAAGTTTTCATTCTAAGTTGGCATGGCCAAATGGTGTTGAGTTGACAAAAATGATAGAGGTTTATGTGGAGGGATGCTATAGGGACTTGTACATGCAGATGAAACATTATTAGGTGCCATGAGCTCTAAGAACCACTTCATTATAGTTTGATAGATTTTTGCTCTTAGGGCTCTTAAGAGACTACATCGAAATAGTGCACTCTGAAATGATCAAGTGACTTGGAGAATGAACAAAGACCTTCCCTAACATTTACGTGCCCACTTGGACATGTTGGGATAATTGATTTTGGTCCAGGATGCACAAAACAAAAAATTCATAGTTTTTTTGGTCCATTTACAATGAAGGATCTTCTCCTCTAGTTTTTTTCTAACTTGTGTATCAACATCTTTCATATGCTACATGAAATTCTTAGCTTTTACCTTTTAATAATAGAAGCTTATGCGTGGATTAATTACATTTTGTCCATGCAGGAGAAGTTTGTTAACAAAAGAAGAGTTGGAAAATTAGAAAGGAAAACACAATGTTGAGTATAATCAAATACAACAACATGATGGTAAAATTGGTGCCATTCTAAGGGTCATTGAGTCAAGATTGGGAGCCTTTTAGGTTATACAAAAGCAAATAATGGTCAAATCTAAAGATTCTAGAGGTAATGAAAGATCAATTTAGGAAACATGGATGTAATGGTGAATCTTCTATTTTAGGAGTATAATTGAATGAAGAAGATATTTTTTAGGGAATTAATGAGAGAAAGAAATAAACACACATTTTATATTACTTGTTATTCAATTGGTTTGGATATTGAAGATTTGTTAGATTGGAACAATAATCTAGAGAATTATTCTGAGTTTGAAGACCCTAGAAGAGTCAAGTATGAAACCACTAGATTTAGGGGGCATGCAACCTTCTTGTGGGACAATGTGAAAAAAGATAGGGTAAGAAATAATAGGTCAAAGATCACTAGATGGGATCAAATAATGGTGTAATTTATAGGGAAATTCTTGGTAGAAAATTATAATATAGAGTTTTCAAGAATTTTTATAATTTGTAGCATAAAGGAGAATGTGTCTCAATATCTAAATGAGTTATAAAGATAAACCAAAGAAGAGATATTTTTTCCAATTTATTTTTTGGATGGTGTTTATCAACTCGTGCTAAGATTAGAAGAGAAGATATGTAAGAAGTGATAAATTGTGTAGGGTAAGGGAAATAGAAAAATAAAAAAGTATATTAGCAAGCAAGGAATGCATTGAAGGAGATTACAACATCTCATAATGGTGGACTTGACTTGAGAGAGAAGTATTCGAATAAATGGGAAGGTAAGAGTGTTGAACATAAGTTGTCATTAATGTCAAAGTTTGTCAAGATTGTTGAACATAGGTTGTAATTGATGAAGGAGGTTGATGTCAAATATGAAAAATATTGGAGTACTTGAATTATCATTATATTATGTTGAGTTGCAAGAGAGTTGTAGAAATATATGTTATATTTCTAGTAGCATGCTATGTATCAAGAGGTGTTAATCATGAAGAATTTTTCTCATCAATCATATCACTAAGACAAGTTTTATTGAGACATGATTGTCTTCTGAAAGATGGTGTGTTTGATGTATACTTTATCATGCATGAATTTTTTCACTATATCAGTGGTGGTCTAGAAATTTGTATCGAAATGTTTCAGTCTTATATTTATCAAGTTCAGTGTTTCTCAAGTCCCCCTTCTGGAGATGTTGTTGGCTCTACAGTTTGAAAGGAGAATATGCTACACTTGTTATATCATATTCTATAGTTTTTGAAGGATATGTTCAACATTAAGCAAGTTTGGAGTGACTAAAGGTTCTCAATGTCAGTCTTCCAATCAATTGGTGTTTAAGACATGTACAGTAATGGCTAGTAGCATGCAAAATCCAAATATTGCATGTGGTGTTAAGATAGGACCTGTGTAAGGTCCTTGTGGTGGTACATGACTTCATGTATCTTTGGTGGCAAGAAAAAATATTTCTAGATTGATGTGATACACATTTCATGTAATTTGAATTTAGGTCCACCTTATGTCATCCTGGCTATTTGCAGATCCTTGACCAACATGGAAGAGTGTTAATGTAGTATCATGTATATATTTCAAATGTTTAGATGCATTGTTATGTATGTGTGTCAAGTAGAATTACGTTGGAGTGAAGAAAAGTTGGTTGCAGGTATAAATTGAAGAGAAGTTGGTGAAGTGTTTTGTTTCAGTGTGTGCACCAGTATCAAAAGATCATATGGAGTGAGGAAGAGTGCCAATTGTAGCTTTGGAACATGTATGTGAAACATAGAAGATTCACAAGCAATATATTTGTATTCCGGTAGGATTGGTGTTCTACCTGTTGTATTGTTTCAATTGGAAACTAATGTCTTCAATAGGTTGGTGCCTATAGATGCAATAGGGGATTGGTGTCTCTGGTAGGTTGGTGCCTACTTCATGTTGTAATATTCACTTGTATATTTATGCATTGTGAGGTTGGATTTGGATAGTAGATCCAAGCAACTATTCTCATAATGGTTTTTCCCGTCTTGGGTTTCCACGTATATCTAGTGTTCTCTTGTGTTCTTTATGCTTTCATGTTTTAATTTCTTATGCGGGGTTTTCAATGAAGAATAATATATTCTAATAAATGTGGTAGAGTTAATAATTTTAAATAGATTTGATCTACTAGTTCACCCCCCCTCTTAGTAGATTGTGTGCCCTTCAATTGGTATCAAAGCCAAGTTCCTTTCAAGAATCCTAACAACTTAAGGTAGTTCTAGGATGGCACACTTAGTTTCTTAGGAAGGATTCTCTAGAAATAAAGCACCATTGTTTGATGGATCCAATTTTTTACTTTGGAAAGTTAGGATGGAGTTTTACTTGATGGCTCTTGGACTGAATATCTGGAAGTCAGTGATAGAGGGATATGAGATTCCTAAAAGCCCTCCTAGGGATCAGGTTGAAAAGAGTGCTTGTGAAATCAATGCTAAGGAAGGAATGCTATTTTATGTGGATTGACTAACTCTAAGTTTGAAAAAGTGATGTAATGCAAAAGAATGAAGGAAATATGGGATAAACTAGAGACCATATATGAAGGTGATGATAAATTCAAAGATCCTATGCAAAGCTGCAAATTCATAGATCTCAGTTTGAAAGATTGAATATGGGAGAAGATGAAAATATTGCAAATTTCTGCTCCAGGTTGATGATGTTTTCAAATCTATCTGAGTTCTTGGAGAAGAATTGAAAGAAGAAGTTGTGAAAAAACTACTCAGATCTTTCCCTAGAAGGTTTGATTATAAAGTCTTTGCAATTAAAGAAGCTAAGGATTTGAATGCTTTGAAGATGAATGAATTGCATGGAATTCTATCTACTTTTGAGATGATATTTTAAAGTGAATATTCTATAAGAAAAGAAGTTTCTTTTAGAGTATCTAAGAAGGAGGTTGATCAAGATTTTGATTTTGGATTAGATCTAGAGAAAGCTAATTTTTTTAGGAAGCTAAAAAGAGGTTTTGGTAAGTATAAAGGCAAGTTATCTTTTAAGTTATTTAATTGTAGTGAAGTAGGACATTTTATGGCTAAGTCTCCTCATAAGAAGTCTAACAATGTTGAGAAAAAGTGTGGAAATAAATAATTGAATAGAGAAGGAATAAAGGTCAAAGGAAATATAAGAGTTTCTACACTAATGAGGAAGAAGACTACTCTATTGAAGAAGAAGATGATGATGATATCTTCAAAGATGAAAAAAAGGTTCTTTTCATGGCTTTTGAAGCTACTGAAGGAGATGCAGAAATGGATTCTAGAAACAATGAAGATGATGTAGATCTTGTGGAAGAATTGCTATGTGCTGGAAAATAAATCAAAAGGTTGAAGAATAGAATTGTAAAGAAGTGAAGGATAAAGAAAAAGTATCTCAATATTTGAAGAAAGCAGAAAAGATGATTGTTGATCTAAAGACCCAAAAAGAAGAAGCAAAAAGAATTGAAGAAGTTTTGACCAAAAGTTGCTATCAAGAGACAAGGATTATGAGAAGATAGAAGAAAAAAATGTGACAATAATAAAAGAGATTGAGAAAGTGAATCAACAGTTGTATATGAAGTTTGGAAAGAGTTCTAAAACAATAGATCAAATATTGGTAAATTAGAGAGCTCTGCATGTCATGAAAACCGGTATTGTTTTTTATGAACAAAAGAACAAGGTGATAGAAGTCTGTGAAAAATACTAAAGAAAGTATGTAAGTGATTGGTTTTGGAAGTTCAAAGTCCGAAAGAATCATGGAAAGTGATGAAATAAAAATACAAAATGATGGCTTTATTCAAGTACAAAACAAGATAAGAAGATCCAGAAGACAGGGATACAACACTAGGTTCAATTATCCTTTCTCTGATTATTGTTTTAATTGTAATAATTTTTGTCAAAGGCTATGGAATGTAGAAAATCTCTGGTAAGAAGAAATAGCTTTGTTAGTAATAATGTACTTGGACCTCTGTACAATTTTAATATCATTTGCTACAAATGCAACAATTTTGGACATACTGCAAAGGATTGCAGAAGCAATTTTTGAGTCCTCTATTGTAAAGAGGAAGAAAAGGATCAAAAAGTAGGAATCATGAATCAGATAAATTATAGAAGAAGGCTTTGGAAGAGAAAAAGTCAAAAAAGTCAATAATTGCTCAAACTACTCTACATGCTTAGAAGGAGAAGAACCTATGAATCATAGACAATGGATTCTCAAGCCACATGATTGGAGATAAAAGTAAGTTCATGAATTTCAAGGAATTTGAAGGAGGTTTTGTGAATATTGGAAATAATTCTATTCCAAATTTTTTGGTAAGGGTACTTTAAGTCTTGATGGTGGTAGGAAAAAGACACATGATGTTTTGTATATTGATGAATTAAAGCATAATATGTTGAGCGTAAGTTAGATGTGTGATAAAGGCTATGAGTTGTCTTTTACTATTGAAGGTTATGAGATCAGGAAGTCAAGTACCAGAGAAGTGATTGTGGAAGGAAGAAGGATAGACAATGGCATATATCATCTCAATGAGTTGAATGGACCAAATTTTCTTACAATGTAGAAAGAAGAGAGTTGGCTTTGGAACAAAACGTTGGGACATATGAATTTTGATGATATTGTGAAGATTATCTCGAGAGGAATAGTTTGGGATATACCAAATATTAAGAAGCTTCGGTCTACCAATTGCAAACCATGTCATGAAGGTAAGCGGACAAGAAGAAAATTTCTTGCTAAGGAGTATTATACATCAAATCCATTAGACTTGGTTCATATAGATCTATGCGGACACATGAAAATTAAAAGTCTACAAGGTGATAGGTATTTCATGAGCAGGTATTTCATGATGCTCATTGATGATTACACTAGGATGAATTGGATTACATTTCAAAAGAAAAGTCAGAAGCATTTGAAAAGTTTAACGCATTCAAGGCATTAGTGGAGAATGAAACGGAAAGAACAATCAAGGTTTTGAGATCTAACATAGGTGGATAATTCACTTATGAGAAGTATGATATATTTTATGAAGAGCATGGGATCCAAAGGAAATTTTTTGCTCCTAGGACTCCACAATAGAATGGAGTTGTAGAAAGAAAGAACTAGACTGTAGAGGAGATGGAAAGAACAATGTTGATTCAAAAAAATCTACCAGATATGTTTTGGAGAGAAGCAGTTCAAACTATTGTGTAGATCTTGAATAGAGCTCAAATTAGGAGCAAGATTGATAAAACACCATATGAGCTATGGAGAGGAAGACTAGCATCAGTCATACATCTAAGGATTTTGGGAAGAAAATGCTACATGAAAAGAGATGAAGAAAATTTGGGTAAGTTTGATTCAAGATCTAATGAAGTTATTTTTCTTGGTTATTCTTTGAGAAGTAAATCATATAGATTTTACAACAAATTTTTGAAGAGGATTGCGGAAAGTGAAAATGTGAGAGTTGATGAAACAATTTAGTCTACTAATATTCCAAAAGTAGAAGATGATGAAGAGCTAATTCACGGTAGTATTGAAGATTCATAAGTCGTTACAAAAACTCCAACAAAGTATGTTCAGAAGAATCACTTTGAATACCATATTATAGGAGACAAAGACATTAGGGTTCAAACTCGGAAGAGAGTTGAGAGAAAAAATGAACAAGTACACTTTGCATTACTATCAATGATAAAGCCTAAGTCCTATAAAGAAGCAAGCAAAGAGAAAGGATAGATAGATGTTATGGAGGAGGAGTTGAATCAAATCAAGAAGAATGAAACTTAGGAAATTGTACCAAGGCCTAAACGAAAGAATGTGATTGGAACCAAGAAATACTTGTATGTAAAGGGTATGCTTAGGTTGAAGGAATAGATTTTGAAAGATATTTTTTCTCTGGTAGCAAGACTGGAAGCAATCAGGATGTTTCTAGCTCTATCAACATTCAAGAACTTTAATATATACTAGACGGATGTGAAGGAAACATTTATGAATGGAAAGCTAGAAGAAGAGGTCTACATTGAACAACCAAAAGGGTTTCAATGTTCTAACAATCCAGATTATGTTTGTAGATTGAAGAAGGATTTGTATGGACTCAAACAAGCTCCTAGAGCTTGGTATTCAAGGTTGGATGGATACTTCTAGCTGCAAGGTTTCTAGAGAAGAAGTTCATATAGTAATTTGTACATAAAAATAGAAGGGGATCATTTACTGATTGTTGTGGTTTATGTGGATGATATCAATTTTGGTGGTAGCAGTGATGACATATGCAAGGAATTTCATAAAGAAATGAAGAATGAATTTGAAATGGCAATGCTAGGATAATTATCCTTCTTTCTTGGGTTGCATATTATAGAATCAGACAAAGGCATTTTCATTTCTTAGAAAAAATATACAAAGGATATGCTAAGTAGGTTTAGGATGGAAGATTGCAAACCGGTGGGTAAACCTATGGTTACAGGATGTAAATTGAGTAAAGATGATAATCTGCTCCAGAAAATCAAACCTTGTACAAATCTAAATTGGTAGTTTGTTGTATGTGATAACATCTATATTGGATATAATGTAGGTAGTTGGGATGGTAGCCAAATTTTAGGTAGCACCTAAAGAAACCCATGTTAAAGAAGTGAAGAGAATATTCAGATATTTGAAGGCTACTATGCATTTTGGATTGTGGTATCCTAAGAGTGAAAAATTTACCCTAACTACATACACAAATGTAGATTGGGAAAGTTACATAGATGACCAGAAGAGCACAAGTGGTGGTGCATTCTTTCTTGGTGACAGTTTGGTGTCTTGTTGAGAAAGAAACATGACTCAATTTCTTTATCTACAGTAGAAGCATAATATATTGCAGTAGCATCATGTTGCACTCAGGTATTATGGATGAAGCAAAATTTAAAGGAAATGAAGATTGAGTTTGATGAACCTATCTATTCTTTGTGATAACACCATCACCATAATTATCTCAAGGAATCTTGTAATGCATTCAACGAAAAAACACATTGCAATCAAGTATTATTTTCTAAGGGAGAAGGTTGCAAAAAAGGAGTTAAAGTTGGAGTATGTTGAGAGAAAGGATCAAGTAGTAGATATATTCACAAAACCACTTCCTAAGGAGACATTTGAGTTTCTATGGTAGAATTTGGGAGTTGTTGCTCCCTCATCTTAAATTAAGAGGAAGAATAGGTTGAGGGGGAGCTTGGTCTCCCTGCCACAGGAAGGTTGGGTGGTCTTGTGGAATATTTTGAGAAGCAGTGAAGCATGAACTCAGGTGGAGTCTATTTGGGAAACAATTTTTTTTATTGTACAAAGTACCGGAAATATAGAAAGGGGGAGAAATTAGATACAAAGGAGGAGTATGCATAATTTTGTATGTTGATCTTTTCCATTGATGTCAAAGGGGGAGAAATGAAACTTAAAAAATGCTATATCGTCCATAGACAGAGAAATGAATCTAAGAGGAAAAATATCCTCGTGTGTAGCTAACTATTTTGGTGGCCCAACATTTTGTTGTTTGTCATCAATGACAAAGGGGGAGGTTGTTGAACATAAGTTGTCATTGATTCCAAAGGTTGTCAAGATTGTTGAACATAGGTTGTCATTGATGAAGGAGGTTGATGTCAAAGATGAAAAATATTGGAGTACTTGAGTTATCATTATATTATGTTGAGTTGTAAGAGGGTTGAAGAAATGTATGGTATATTTTTGGTAGCATTTTGTGTATTAGGAGGTGTTTCATGAAGAATTTGTCTCATCAATCATATCACTAAATCAAGTTTTATTGAGATGTGCCTTCCTTTTGAAATATGGTGTGTTTGATGTATACTTACAATATCATGCATGAATTTTTTCACAGTGTTAGTGGTGGTCCAAAAGCTTGTACCAAAATGTTTTAGTCCTATATTTATCAGGTTCATTGTTTCTCAGGTCTCCCTTCTAGAGATATTGGATCTATGGTTTGAAAGGAGATTATGCCTACACTTGTTCTATCATATTCTATAGTTTACGGAGGATATGTTCAACATTAAGCAAGTTTGGAGTGACAAAAGGTTCTCAGTGTTTTTCTATCAATAAGTTGGTGTTTAAGGTGTGTGAGATAATGGCTAGTAGCATGCAAAATTCAAATCTTATCTGTGGTGTTAAGATAGGACCTACTTAAGGTCCCTATGGTGGCATATGAATTCATGTATCTTTGACGATAAGAGATTTTTTTTTGGGATTGATGTGCTACACATTCCATGTAGTTTGAATTTAAGTCCACCTTATGTCATCTTGGCTATTTGTGTATCCCTAGATGACATGGAAGAGTGTTAATGCAGTATCATGTATATATTTTAAATGTTCAGATGCATCGTTATGCATGTGTGTCAAGTAAAATTACAATGGTGTGAAGAAAAGTTGGTTGCAGGTAGAAATTGAAGAGAAGGTGGTGAAGTGTTGCATTCTAGTGTGTGCTCCAGTATTAGAAGATCATATGCAGTGAGGAAGAGTGTCATTTGTTGCTCTGGCACATGTATGTAAAACATAGAAGATCCATGAGCAATATCTCTATATTCCGATAGGACTGGTGTTCTACCTGTTGTACTGTTTCAATTGGAGACTGGTGTCTCCAGTAGGTTGGTGCTTACAAATGCAATAGGGGATTGGTGTCTCTGGTAGGTTGGTTCCTACTTCATATTATAAGATTCACTTGTGTATTTCTACATTGTGAGGTTGGATTTAGATAGTAGATCCAAGCAACTATTCTCACCATGGTTTTTCCCATCTTGGGTTTCCACATATATTTTGTGTTCTCTTGTGTGCTTTATGCTTTCATGTTTTAATTGCTCATGTGGGGTTTTATGTGAAGAATAATATATTCTGATAACTATGGTAGAGATAAGAATTTTAAATAGATTTGATCTACTGATTCACCCCCCCTCTTAGTAGATTGTGTGTCCTTCAAAGAGTAGAGGGGGTCATGGCAGGAATTTAGTGGCACCTATTTGGAGAAATAATTCACAAGGTGATCCTATATCAATCTAGGAGCACTTGGGTGGGATGTGCATGGTCAATAATTTTTGGTAGTTACTTTTTCCCCATCCAACTATCCATTTTGACTTCCAAGGATGTGGTAAACTTTGACGTTCTTGTAAAATGTTAAACATTTGAATTTGAAGCTAATAAAGTATTTTTGTAGAGGCATATATCTCTTTAAAAAAAATCAAGCTATATTTCCATAATTTCTTCACAATATTGTAGGTTTCTCACCAAGTATTATTCAATAAATTCCTAAATTTGGATCACAAGGAATTTGATTGTCCAAAGTTAGAGAAATAACAAGGACACATTATGAAAGACATATGTTGTTTACAGTACATTCATCTTATAAAAAACACTAAATTCTTTGAATGCTTAGAAAGTAGTGTATCTTGCATTTAACTCTTTTGAATATATGGCTATCATGTTGCATGGTGTGCTTATTGGCATGCAAAAATTAATCTAAAATAATAGGTTTGTATATGCATTATTGTACCAAAATTTACATTCCATGTCATTTATTTTGATGAACTAATCAAAAGGAAAATTGAAATTGAAATATCCATCATTACTAAAGGAGAAATTTTACTTTTATTGAAAGGATAAAAACCAAAATGAAACTATAGAGACTAAGGATGTTAATGGATCAAGGAATCAAAGGATAAAGGATGTTGCAACTATATAGACTAAGGATAAAGGGATCAAATTGGATGTTGCAACTATATAGACTAAGGATAAAGGGATCAAATTTGGTGAACTTTCCCAAGGCAACCAAATTTAATAGTAGTATACATGTTTTGATTATAAGGGAAAAATAGGTTTTGAAGGGACCCAAAACCCTTTACAACAAAAGATACAAAATGTTGCTAAAAAACTACTTCAAAGAGAAACTAGTAGCATACCATTAGCCAAAAAACAAGACAAAAAAAAGGGTATTGAACGAGAGATGAAACAGTAAGCTAACAACAGCACCCAACAACATCAAAACAACAAAAAAAAGGAAGAAAATCGAGACCCAACAGGAAACAGATAGTAACTAAGAAAAACCAAACACTAATTCATATTGCTCAAGGTGTTGGCCACCTCAAGCTCTTGGCTTCTGTGCAATTCAATCATGTCCAGTAGCTCCTTCTTCTCAACCTCAAAGGAATTTTTCCATTTAGTCAACTCTCTAACAGTAGGGCCCTTGTCATAATAGTTTGCACCCTTTTTGCCTTTTCCTTTGTTTGAATTCTCTTTCTCCATTAACTCAGAAAATAAACTTGGTCCTCCCTGAGCTCACTTATCTTTCGAAAAAGGACTTCCAAAGAGTTTGCACTGTTCTTCACAAAGATGTGACATGCATGAGGAATCTTTTTTATATTCGCATTCATTCCCAAAACCTTGGCTTCCAAACCAGCCAATCGATCTTCACACATAGATTTGAAGTCAAGGAAAGAACCCTCAAGGTCCACAATTCTGTCAATTAGAATGTCTGACACCAAACCTTTCGGTACAGTCTTTAGATTCTCCTTCAAACCTCTAATTTTAATGTTAATCTTATTAAACTCTTGAAGAGTCCACTTAGCTAATTTAAAATTTCTAGTGGCCCCAGCCTTAGCCATATCCAACAACTCAAATATAGAGGTAGAATCATCATCAAGGTAAGAGAAATCCTTAGTTTGGGGAGTTACCTTTAGAGGCTCCAGTTTATCTCTCTTCTTCTCAATATCCTCCTCATCTTGACCCTTATTCTCCTCTTCGAGCTCCACATTGGGCGAGTCTTGATTCGGGGAATCATCAATAGCCACCACCTTTTCACCAGAATCCTTCCCCTCAATAGCACTTTGGGGTCCTTTTCTGACGCTTTTGAGGCCTTGTTCTTCAGGTTGAAAATACACTTGGATGACCTCCTCAGCTTATCCTTGTCCTTGATACCCAAAGAATTATCTTGTAAAACCTCCTCATTACCACCACCTTCGGTTTCACCCTGGCCAACATCCACCTCCTCATTCTTGGGAGGGGAATCATCTGAGCCCACCTCCCTGTCCTCACTGTCAGAAAGAACAAGGCATTTGGCTTCCCTGTTTCTTTTAGAACTACTCATCTTCCTCTTCTTCTTTGAAGTAGTCGCAATGGTTGGGGACACATCATCTTCCTCTTTGTTCCATTCCTCTTCATTTTCCATACTAGTATTCGAGCCTGATGAACTAGAAGCATCACTCACATTCTTCTCCTTACCCTTAATGGTAGGGGTGGGGCGAAGATCCTTAACATGCTCCATGATTAAGAGAATGAAACCTTCATGGAGGATGGGATCCCTCCTATTCTTTAAATGAGTATAAACATAAGCCTCCATGGACAATAATAGAAAAAAATAGAAAAAATGAAAAAACCATCCTTGAAATGATTTAGAAGCGTGAAGTGGGGACCGAGGATAGTAGTAAATCTACCCTCCAGAGTCACATAATGCATAAGCACCTCAACAAATTTTTCCCAAATCTTCTTAATGGATTTTTTCTCGTAACCCCAACTTTCCATTTTGATCAATTTCTTTTGCTTGTCATCTTTGAAGAATTGGGCCATTGCTTCCTCATTACTCTTCTTGTCCTTATATAACTTATGACCAACTGTTAGCATCCCAGTTATAGTAACAACTATCTCCTCATTCACCTCCACTTCTAGGCCCTTTATCTTATGCTTGCGATTATGCTAGCATGACACAAAATCCACCAAGGCATTAGGGTCATGCCCATGCAACCTTTCTAAAAAAGGCATGAAATTACCATGATGAAGTATATTCCATAGCTTCTTTTTCTTCTTGAGACCCGCACAAGAATGTGGCTCTATTCTACTTCTGTCACCACCCATTTCTTCCAACACCAGAAGAAGAAATCCCTTGCAAATATTGCTCAATTGAGAACCAGAGAACAAAAGGAAACCCACAAAGCATGCGAGATGGAAAAAGGTGCTAGAAATTAAATGCCGCATCATCTCAACCCACACCATCATTCCTCAATAAGCTCCTAGCTTTCTCAGGAAGGATCGATCCCTCCTCCCACGCACGAAACTCATTTAAAATGACAACCTTGTTGGCAAAAAATCTGCCAACAAGTTTCCTTCTCGGTAAATGTGAGAGATTTGAATCTCTCCACAAGATCGCAACATGATTATGGTATCTTTGAATAGTAGTATACATGTTAATGTAAATGTTTGATGATAATTTATGAGTGAAAATGATATGCCATTCATAAACTATTAAAGTGAAATATTGCAAGAAATCAATAGATATAACATATTATTCATCATAGCTCAACCATTATCAAGTGACTGTACATTCAAAATTTAAGTTTCAAAGTAGGAAAACATGCACACAATGAACAAAATTTATTGAATATCAATTTTTATATATAAGTGTAGAGTAATTGTGTATGTACATATACAATTTTGGCATATATTCCAACTCAAAACAATATTTACAAAATGTGGCATATGTCATCTAAAGGTCTATATATAATGTATATCTCAAATAGCTATGCCATATCAAGAAAATCCTAAACTTGTGGCGGATCATCAAAATGTAGCCTCTTCGTGCCACCTGATGGATGAGAAGTTGGTTGCACAATAATAATACAAACCACAAATTAGATTAATTAGCTAAATGGTAAATAACTTAGACTCCTAAATAGAAACTTATCTACTATTTTTTATCTTTCAAAGTAACATCTAATCATTATATTAAACTATAATTTCTCAAAAATATCAATTAAAGTCAAATTCAATTCTTCATTACCTCAACCCTTTATTTTTTGTAGACAAACGTTCAACAAATGATGGTTCCTTAGGATGGTCAGGAGTCCTACCATATTGAAATGGTAGAGGATCCACATATGTGGATGGGGGAATACTCTATAAGAAGAAAAATAAAATTGACAAAAGTAATATACAATTTCTGACAAACAAACATAAACTAAACATATATCTACATATATTTAGAAACTTTTATATCTACTAGATACAAAAAATCCATATACCCGAATCAGTGATGCTACTGGGATTGTTTGAGAACTCAACACAGATGTAGTAACATCAACTTCCTATACATTAAACATGGAAAGAATGTAAGACTACAAATATATTTACATATAACCATAATATATTTGAAATTGACATCTAAATCACTACAATAAGTTGTCTAAGTTCTAACTAAACTATTAATTCAAGTAAAATTTAGTTCAATTACCTTGATTGTGACTCGTTCTACAAATGATAGTCTCTAAGGATGATCGAGTGTTTTAGTATATGACATGGTAAAAGGTGTCACATCACTCACATTTGGAGTACACTATAAAAGTAAAATAAGATCAAGATATCAATTAGTATGTATTTAATTAATCACAATTTAAATGATATGCATACAATAAATTTTTTTAACATGTACAGAAAATTATACCATGTCTAGGCCAAATTCACTGGCTGAAAGAGTACCATGATGTACTTCTCTAATCTCATCCTTGGTCATCAACTATTCATTCCCACTTAAATATGCATTAGTAATGTACTACTTGTTATAATAATTTTAAATTAAATGCACTATGAAATAAGTTTAAGTTTTACCTGAACATAAGATTGTTGTTGTTGCTCCTCATCTCCTTCAAGTGTCACATCATGTACCTCATACTCAGTTGTGTCTAGGGGAAGTTCAATAGTATCTCCCATAGGACCTAGGCACATATGACTGCACATACTACAATGATGAGACACACAAATATGTCTAGAATTCGATGCTCCACCAAATCAATTGAACCACCAAGAGTATCACTATCAAGTGGCTAGGAAAATTGTGAAGACTGTGTAATCAAAAGACTAGTCAAAGAGTGTATGGCCATGAGACTGCATTTTTTCATCTGCAACAATATTTAGATGGACTATTAGAGGTTGGGGAGGAATACAAGGAAGGGGAACATATGGACCTTGCATCTAACGCATTGCCCCAGGTCTATCTTGGGGCATTCCCCTACCTACTCCCTAAAAATGCCTAAAATAAAAAATGTTCACATGTTTTCCTAAAACAAACTCCACATATAATTTACAAAGAAAATAAAGTGGGAAATCGAGATTGTTGTTGGGTGGTTTATCAAACTCCATCGAGATTGTTGTTATGCCCTCATGTGTGCACCATTTTATGGAAAATTTGGGTTTATGTAAAGCAACAAGTTGTCTAGTTTTTGGATTCACAAAATATTGAGCTATTTCGGCTTTAAATATTTCTATTTTTTTTTACTTCGTCATAGCTTAAACTGTTACCATATTGCAACATCTTCATTTCTCTCCACTCTTGAAATGAAGCATATTGCCTTGTGATGTATTTCACATGACTTGTTATGACCTCTAAATTAGGTGTTATTGAACACAAATGAGGGTGGTGACATATCTCTTAGCAATGTTCTTCAATTCAATCACATTTATCTCAATTAAATCCTAAATTGAAGGGGGATTTGGTAGAGGGTTTGGTGAAGGAGGATTTGGTGGAGAGTTTTCTCTAACAATTTCTTCTACCATTTAAACTTTGTTTAAAACTATAAAATTTAAAATTAACATAATTTTAAACTAATGACTAAAATCTATAAAAAAACCTAATATATATGACAAAAAATCAAAGAAAACAATTAAAATGATGAAAAACACAAAAAATAAGTTACCTTATTTTCTAATGCTAAAATTTAAAGGAAATTTGCTAAATTTTTATAAAATTGGAAAAAATGGATATCAGTTTTGGACAGATATCCATTTTTGCTACTCTGCCCATGCGTCGCTACCCACACTTCAACTATCACAATGCATAAAAATGAAAAAAAAATTACATATAGCTTTCCAAAATGGATATCTATTTTGAAAATATTTGTTTAATATTAAAAGCTCTCCAAAACGGATAATATATGCTTGGGGCCACCTATGAGATGAAGTGAAGCCCCCACCCTAACACTATATGTATATTATCAATATTAAGTGGAGTGGGACCATAATATTAATATTATTATAAAAATATTATTATATTATTGTATTAGATAGATTAATAATAGTATATATATTATTATATTAATATATAGTATATTATTATATAATACATAATAATATATTAATATAATAATATTATTATTGTTATTATATAATTTATAATACATAATATTATTATATAATACATAATAATATTATATAATACATAATAATATTATATAATATATAATATTATAATAATATGTATATGTATATATTATTATATATTACATATATAATAATAATATGTATATTATAATAATAAGTATATTATAATAGTTATTATATATTATAGTAATTATGTTGCGTGACTTATTCTACAAATTATCTAATATATTATAAATATATTTATGATGGATCTGTTCGCTACAAATAGTTGATATTTGTTTGAGCCATAATAATAGATATTTGTTTTGTGTAGGAATAGATATCCATTTTTATATTTAATATCAGATATTCGTTAGTTGCTTTGGTGTTTACCATAGCAATTGTATTTTTTACCAACCCAAATAAAAAGTCAAAGATGATTTTCACGATTTTTCCTAACTCAAATCACATATTTTCTACATCACCACTGTTTAGCCCATCATGATCTTGCACTGTCCCTACACCAAATTCAAATATGCAATTTGTTGTTCATTTTAAAACTCAAGTCAAAATGTGCAAGTTGTTTGTTCAATTTTGGGAGCACTAATTGAAAGGTGAAATCTAAACTAATAAAAAACCTACAAAATAAAATGTTAGTAGTCTTTGCATTTAGTCTTCTCCCATCATATGCCACATGCTACACAAATTTTAGCTCAACATAAAAGATCCAGAAATAGGTAGATGTCAGGGTTAGGCCAATGAAAGATTCAACAAAGATTCAACAAACCCTAATAGAGAAAATGTGTCATAAACAGAAAAAAGCGTTGATCTTTTAACAAACACGTCGAATTAACCTAAAAATAGAAATAAAGTTTTCAAAATAGAAGCATCAATCTTCAACAAACATGTCAAAATTTGTAAAGCATAAACATTGGTCTTCTACAAACACAACAATCTTTAACAATAGTGTTGTTGTAACTTACAAAATAAATAGAGAAAAGGTAATAGTTAGAAATGTCGATGTATTTAACAAATGCGTCAAACTTTTTCAATCAAAAGTGTTGATCTTCTGCAAAAGTGCCTATGTACCTTGCAGGATGACAAAAGCTTCACAAAAATGTTAAATCCAAGATGTGGGTCCCACCAAGCATTCCAAAATATTGTAGGGGAAATATGAGTGATGGTTAGAGAACACAATTCAAGCAATTAGACGTAGTGTTTACAACTTCCTACTCCATGTGAGATTTATGAGGAAGGATGGCCATCTTGGAGCTCTATGTGGGGGTTTTGGCCCGCAACCTATGAGCCTGGTTGCATGCATGTGCATGCTCGTTTATGCGCTTGGTTCTTGTGTTCTGTGTTTGGGGGGGTGTCTATTGATTTCGAGGTGGTGTTTCTAGGTTGTTTTCTCTCTTTTTTTCTACTTGGTGTTGCGTCGTTTCTTGAGCATGATGTATTTTATCTATTGTGGGTGTTTTAGTTTGGAGCCATCGACCTTGGCCTTCTATCTAGGAGAAGCTTCGACCCATTGGGTCTTGGTTATTTGTGTGGTGGGCACAACAACCTGTGGGGGCAACATTTCACTTTCCCTTGAATGGATTTTCATGTTGCTTTGAGAGGGGATTCACCATCTTCTTCCAAGTTCGGTGAGGAGAATGTTTCCATGTCAAAGGACTTAGATTTTGGTGGACCTTTTCCTTCCAAAGGATCACACATTCCTAAGGTTAATGGCTGCTTGGAGTGAAGCCAAGAGAGACTAGTCTTGGTGCTTTAGCTAGACTCGATTATGGAGGATGTGGAATATTTCTCTAAGTATGCTCTATTTTGCAAATTCATGGGTTTGAGAGTTTCACTACCTTTTTTGGAGTCGTGGGCTAGGAAGACTTGGAATCCAAAGGGGGAGATGGAGGTGATGTTGCTGGCCAATAGTTATTTTAAGGTTGTCTTCAACTACATGGTAGATCAAAATAGGGTTTTTGAAGGGGGGGCCTATTTCCACAACTAGATTGGTCTTTTTATTAAGCCTTGGCATATGGGCTTTAACCCCTCTGAAGAACTCTTGAATCAGGTTCCCGTTTGGGTGCATCTTCCTTGGTTCTCATCTGAGTGTTGGAGGAATGATATTCTACATTCAGTTGCTATGTTATTGGGGAAATTGGTGGGGACCTCTCAACAAACACAGGACAAAAAGGTAATGAACTTTGCTCATATGTGTGTTGAAATAGATTTGAGCAACCATCTCCCTAATTCTTTGGAGATTTGGGTGGGTTCATTTTCTTGTACGTAACAGCTAGATTATGAAACTCTACCTTTTCAGTGTCGGTTGTGCCATGAGTATGGCCATTTGTAGAAAAGGTGTTCTAAGTTTCACTCTCCAAATCCTCTACCTTCTCAACCTTCTCGAAACCCCCCTAATGTTGACAAGGGAAAGGAACCTGCTCAGGATGTTGTGATGGACAAAGAAGGCTTTATTCCTGCTAGGCCTCGCAAAAGGAATCGTGGTCAGAAGAGATATTTCAAGGAAAGGCAGGAGGGGGATACCTTTAATAGATTTGATGTGCTAGATGATCTTAGTCAGCAAGAGGTGAATCTAGGCTTAATGGCTTTGGATTGGAGTCATTGAAATAATTCAGGGGGGTATTAACCTCAAATTTATTCAAAACTCACATGAGGGGGGTTTACCTCAAATGGATATGGCTTTGAGTGTTGTGGTTCCTACAGTTCCTGAGGCCTTAGAAAACTTGGAAAAGATAGAGGAGAAACTTTCTCCTTCATTGGTGATGGCAGGGTCCAATGCGGTTAAAGGAGATAAAGCTTCTCCTTCTTTGGGTCTTCAATAGAAAAATCTCAAGTCAGGGGCTTCTAAGAAAGCCTCTAAGGTTGGGAGAAAGAAGGATTTGGAGAAGATTAGGATGATGGGGGGAATGCTGGTTGAGTCGGGATTTGTGAAGACTTTGACACTCACTTCTCCAACACTCAGAAATGATCGTGATTTCTTGGAATGTAAGGGGCTTGAATAGTGGCCCTAGAGAAAAAGTTGTCCAGGATCTGGTGAGAAATCACTCTTCTGATGTGCTCTTTATTTAGGAGACTAAGTTATTTGTTGATATCATGTATGGTATAATTCCAATGTTGTGGGAGTGTGGTCAATGTCAGTCCATTGGAGCCCAAGTTAATGTTGGGGGTTTGGCTTGCTTGTGGAATCCGATGAAGATTTTCCCTTTATGGTGGTTTTCCTATAAATATGCTATCTTGATGGTTGCTTCAATTTTGGAGATCGGTGAAACTGCTCTTCTCTCCAATATCTATGTTCTAACATATTTGACTAGTAAGCACCACCTGTGGACTCGCATTAATTTTACTAGGAATTCTGCTCCTCTTTATCCTTGGATTATTGTAGGAGATTTTAATGCCATCATAGATTTGGATGAAAAGAGGGGTGGTATATTGAGACTGGAGCCCTCTTCTTTTCTTCTTTGTGACAATATTGTTGCCCTAAATCTTGTGGATGTTAAACCCCATAATGGTTAGTTTACTTGGAATAATAAGAGACTCGGGGAGGATTGTATTGCTAAGAGACTAGATAGGTTTCTTCTTTCCTATTTTTGGATTGGGAGATTCTGGTATATTTGTTCTGAAATTTTGGATTGGAGGGTCTATGATCACTAGCCTATTAAGCTATTTGTCATCTTTGCTCGTGTTGTCCGTTATCATTCTTTCAAGTTTCAACTTATGTGGTTACGTGATCCCTCCCTACAAGACTATATTTTGGAATGGTGGTATTTGGGTAGACCTACCTTTGGCCCTGCTATGTATTATTTTGTCAAACAATTGTAATTTGTGAAGTACCTGTTGTCTCCAAGAAATGCACCCTATGCAAATTTATGAAAACTGAGCTTTCTGGAGAAACATGGGAACTTTTCCAGGTTGTGGGTCACCTAAAAATGGAAAAGAACCTCCGGAGAAGGTCGGCTTCCTTTGTGTTATCACCTAACTACTGATCTTTGTAAGGAAAAGGGAGAAGGAGTGCATTAAAATAAAACTAAATGCTATGGTGATACATTGAAATGACAAGAACAATGAGACACTCAAGTTACACTTGAATACTGATGATGGATATGGGACTGCACAACAAGTTTCTATAGATTATGCATACAAACAGGTTTGATATGCACACACTTTCAAGAAGGAAAAGCAGATTTTCACAAATTAAAAGCTCATGTGCAATTGAGTAAACACAGTTTATAACCTACGTGATACTACTTTTGCAAAGAAAGGCATGCTAACATGAAACAAAGCTATAAGGAAAAGAAATATTTCACTAAGTAGCTTGATGAATCACTTAAAAATGCACAATACTTCACAAGAACTAGAAGGAAAAAAATGAACCATCAATGGTAACCAAGGTAAATTTTATATAACATGCTCCAAATGAGTTACAAAATCTACATCAGTTGAGAAAGGATTTGAGAAAAAATCACTAACTCTCCAGAATGCATAATCCGAACTCCTTTACAAAGAGGCAAAAATGCCTTATATACAAAAAGATGTCAGCCCCTAGGGCTTACCAAAAAAATATCTCCCCCATAAAGATCTGCCCCTAGATTTTAAATGAAATTAATTATGCATCCGATTGCATCCTCGTGTCCATCTTGGTGACAGATCGCCCTCAGGGGAAGCCTTAAGATCTTTTGCAGCATTAACTTCTAGTCTCGTGTTTATCCTCTAACCTCCCTGTCGAGCTGCCTTGAATGCTCTTGAGCTCAGAGAAGATCCACGTTGCCATCATTCTGTTGATCATCTTCACAGGGGTCAAACCACCACAACTCTCCTGTAGCTCACTCTGATTGGTTGAACGGATGCTTCATGGGGTCGCTAGACGGTCAAAAGTCATTTAGATTGAATCACATGTTAGTGAGACACTAATCATGTCTCCCCGATGCGATTATTCCCTTCAGCGGTTATCGACATAGCTTACAACCGTCGGCAGGAGTTCATAGTGAGCCCAAAAGTCATATCAACATCCATAGTGGTCGTCACCTAGACCATCGGCAAGACATTTTGCCTTCGGAAAGACCTCATGACGAGCCTTTAGGAGTCATACCGATATCCCTTTCCATAGCTTAGTCATCTGCATTCGGAAAGAGCTCCTTCAGTCGGTAGGAGGTCATACCGATCTTCATGAGTTATACCGATGTGCTCCTCCATTGATAGGACATCCATGTGTCAGTGAGACCTCCTACCGAAGGCAAAACACTATATCGAGATCCTTCATCCTTCGGTAGGACCTCATGCTTTCACCGAGCTCACTTTCTTTCGGCAAGACCCCATTGGGTCGGCGAGACATCTTGGCGAAGCCATCTTATTTTGGCGAGACAATCGGGTCGGTGAGACTTCCCCCATTCACCGAGACATCATGTTGAGCTCTTTACGTTATACCAAAGGCACAAAACATGTCAGTGTGACTAACAACCATCGGCAAGACATCATGTCGATAGCACCTCCTTTCATCGAGCTCTCTTCATTTTGCTGAAACATCTCCCCGAGCTCCTACTTATTCGGCAAGACCCTTGGCTTTTGGTGAAACATTTTGTCGAACCTCTTTCCTTTGCCAATGCCACTTCACTTCAGTGAGACATCCTGTCGATGAGACCCTATAGTGGATCGGCAAGAGTCTTACCGATGTCCCTTTCTATTTTGGCAAGACTATCAGCGGTCGGCAAGACCCTACACCGAGCGCCAAACATTACATCGAGCCCCCTTTTGTTTCGGAGAGACCTTCCTTGGTCGGGGAGACATCTCTCCGAAGACATCACCATTCACCGAGGCCTCCACACTTCGGCGAGACCTCACCCCGACGGTGAGACCTCTTGCCGAGGGCAAAACACTATACCGAGACCCTCGTTAGTCAGCAAGATCTTATACTTTCGCTGAGACATCATGGCGACTTTACTTCCTTTGCTCCGAGCTCGCATCCTTTCATTTTGGCAAGACTCCCCTCCTGTCGGCAAGACATCTTGGTGACCCCAATTGGTGGGCTCAGACTATTTCGGGGAGACTCCATCCTGTAGAAATTCTTGTCGAGATCATTTCATTTCGCCGAGACCCTTCAAAACTGGTGGGCATGGGGCCAAGATGGAACCAGAACCGGGATCGGGGTTGGAGCGGGGGCAACACAAAAGAGTCGGCGGAACTGGAACCGGAACCAAATCCGGACCTGAAATATTTCCAAAGTTTCAAGTTCGGATTCCGTTCCGATCCTGCCCCTAGAAAAACAAAGCAAGAAGGAAGAAAGAAAAACATAGGGAAGATCCAAGAGGAGGAGATATCCCCTGACCACAGGCAGCGAAAAAGCAAAGAAAAGAAGAAAGGGCGAAACCAGGATCGGAACAGGAATAGGAATAGGAATTGGAAATTTTGGAAAAGTTCCAATGTTCGGTTTCCGTCCCGATCCCGCCTCCAGCAGAACAAAAGGAAAAAGGCCAAAGGAAAATAAAATGGAGAGGGGAAAAGTAAGGCTAAAACAAAAGGGGGAACCCCCTAATAAAAATGAACATCCTCACGTTGGGCTCAACCCTTGTGGGAGCCACATTTGATCCACGTGCAAATTTGAAATATAATTTCCCCTTATTGAGCCCATAGGTGAAAATTGGGTAACATTTATGGCGACCTTTGTTGTATGTTTTCCTGCTAAACATGAAGACCAGTAGCCTAGGCCTATCCATTGGGCATGGAGTCATTGGGAAAACTCAGAAATAGACTTGGAGCAGCCTGTACATGGCTGAACTCATTTGTAACTCATTAGAACACTCGAAAACTTATTGAAAACATGAAAACTACAGAAGTGAAACTATTTAATGGGTTGGGACAGCACTTAGGGAATGTAAACTGCATCTAAACCTACCCTACACTAACGAGTATGAAACTGGTCAGGCAAAACCATTCACAGGATGACTGAAATAGCTACCCATTCTCCTCAATATGCAATGACTTTCAAGCTTAATGGCAGCCGAATAAAGATGGTACACTAAAAAATGTTTAACAAGATGATGTACTGCTTCATGAAAGAGGGTAACAAGTTCACTTACCTCCTTAAACTGATCATACGTATTGTCAACCAAAGGAGGATAAGTGAGTTGAACATACTCTTGTTTAGCTGTCAGTGCACCTTGGATATCTTCTTTCGCTATACCTTCATGTGTAGGTACAGGATTGGTCCTTGGTGTTGTATTGGACTTCGTCTAAGCTAGATATCTGATTGGACAACCTCTAGTAAGGGTAAAGCTTGAACCTTCCTGGCTGGTCTCTTGCCCATGGGCGACCTCTTTATCATCTTGTTGCCTGAAAAGGTCGAATCCTTGTGGATGACTTGGTGGAAAAATGGAAACCTCCTCAGTATGTTCATGCTTCCCCAAATGAACACTCATTCCTTCAATGGAGAACAATGAGATGACTTCCTCTAACACATTTTCAATCAATTCATTAACCTCAGGCTCTTTTATAGTCTAGAAAGGTAGCTACTTATAATTCTCATCATTACTGGAAGAATTACATTCTGATTTAGGCTTGTCCTTTTTATCGAAAGAAGACAACAATTCAAGTGGTGATGAACTCTCAAGTTCTTCTATACAATGGAATGGAAGCTCCTCCAACCAGTTATGATTTTGCAAATCAGGTTCATGAGGTTTTCCCTGATGTTTCATCACTTCTTCAATCTTGTGAACTTGTTCCAACTTACCATGAGTGACAACTTCTTCTGATTCTTTTGATTCTTTGCCATCCAATGTTGAACAAAACTGTTCAATAATACATGTGGAAAACTCTTCAAAAAGCTCAACATTGGCTCCCTCATCCAGAACATGCTCAAGAACATCAAAATTCTTACCTTGGAGGATAGAATCAGGTTCAATTCCAGGCTTTTCTTCCTGAATTAAGCCTCCATTTTCTTGTCGGTTGCCACCAATCAGCAACTCTCCAATGACTTCCTTCTATTCAATCATTTGTTTTAGTTGCTTTCTATATTCCTTCTTAGCTAGATGCAACCGATTTGGAGTTCTAATCTCCTCCATGGTGAATGAGCCTGAGTTAGTTTGATCAAGGGTCTGTTCCTCCTTAGCTACAACACTCTGCTCTTTGAAACTCCCCTCAAGTTGCCTCTTTTGAAACTCCTCCATTAGTTGGTGCTGATAATCTGAGTAAGCTTGAGTATTCTGCACCTGAGCAGAGAGTAGCTTCATTTGTTCTTCCTTAGCATCTATTTCCTATTGAAGGCCTTCCTTGAACTGGATTCTTTTTGCCACTCTCTCTTGATCATAAAAGTAGACTTGTTCAGCCACTTCTTGCTACTGTATAATGGTACCTTGTTGCACCTTGATATCAACCAACATCCTAGAGAGGCATGCAAGCACCTTACTAATATCATTAATCTTCATATTGTGAAGACCTTGACTTAGACCCCACAAAGTATGGTCAATCTATTGGAGCAGGTCCAATATGCTCTGGTATGGATGTCTTTGAGGCTGATTAGATAAATAATCATAATGGTTAACCTCAGAAACCTCCTCTTGGGGTTGATTTTGATCAAGTATTGATTGAGACAAAGGATGAGCCAGAGTGGGAGGGTGGGAAACATGATGAAAACGTTGATTAGTTGTTGCTGCAAGGGAAATTGGGCTAAAACCAACATTAGGGTCGGTTGAATGTGACTGATAAGGTGTAAGAGCAACACTCTCATGATATGGAGGGTAATAGTAAGCATTTTCATGAATATCAGACATCTTTTTATTCAAAGAGCTGGAAACTCAGAACTAACAGATTCTTTTGAGACATACCAACACTTATGCCTGTGAAACCAGAAGATTTGAGCTCAGAGTCGCCAGGTGTTATTAGAACTTCCTCCAAAGGCTGACTGATACTGAGGTAGACACCAAATCCATCAGTATGCTGAATTTCTTATTAATGCACTGGCTTTTCTGCTACTTCCCAAACTCAGAGTCGCCAGATATGCTTAAAAATGACCTCTAAAAGGCTATTAGCTCACTGTCAGCATATCAAAATAGCAAGACTTAGGAGTTTTACTTTTGACTGGGTCCCACTGGGCGTGCCAAAAACTGTTGTCTCCAAGAAATGCACCCTATGCAAAGTTATGAAAACTGAGCTTTCTAGAGAAACATGGGAACTTTTCCAGGTTGTGGGTCACCTAAAAATGGAAAAGAACCTCCGGAGAAGGCCGACTTCCTTTGTGTTATCACCTAACTACTGATATTTCTAAGGAAAAGGGAGAAGGAGTGCATAAAAATAAAACTAAATGCTATGGTTATACACCGAAATGACAAGAACATTGAGACACTCAAGTTACACTTGAATACTGATGATGGATATGGGACTGCACAACAAGTTTATGTAGATTATGCATACAAACAGGTTTGATATGCACACACTTTCAAGAAGGAAAAGCATATTTTCACAAATTAAAAGCTCATGTGCAATTGAGTAAACACAGTTTATAACCTACATGATACTACTTTTGCAAAGAAAGGAATGCTAACATGAAACAAAGCTATAAGGAAAAGAAATATTTCACTAAGTAGCTTGATGAATCACTTAAAAATGCACAATACTTCACAAGAACCAGAAGGAAAAAAATGAACCATCAATGGTAACCAAGGTAAATTTTATATAACATGCTCCAAATGAGTTACAAAATCTACATCAGTTGAGAAAGGATTTGAGAAAAAATCACTAACTCTCCAGAATGCATAATCTGAACTCCTTTACAAAGAGGCAAAAATGCCTTATATACAAAAAGATGTCAGCCCCTAGGGCTTACCAAAAAAATATCTCCCCCATAAAGATTTGCCCCTAGATCTTTAAATGAAATTAATTTTGCATCCGATTGCATCCTCGTGTCCATCTTGGTGACAGATCGCCCTAAGGGGAAGCCTTAAGATATTTTGCAGCATTAACTTTTGGTCTCATGTCTATCCTCTAACCTCCCTGTCGAGCTACCTTGAATGCTCTTAAGCTCAGAGCAGATCCACGTCGTCGTCATTCTGTTGATCATCTTCACAGGGGTCAAACCGCCACGGCTCTCCTGTAGCTCACTCTAATTGTTTGAACAGATGCTTCATGGGGTCGCCAGATGGTCAAAAGTCATTCAAATTGAATCGCATGTCGGTGAGACACTAATCGTGTCTCCCCGATGCGATTATGCCCTTCAGCGGTTATCGGCATAGCTTACAACCGTCGGCAGGAGTTCATAGCGAGCCCAAAAGTCATATCGACATCCATAGTGGTCGTCACCCAGACCATCGGCAAGACATTTCACCTTCGGGAAGACCTCATGGAGAGCCTTCAGGAGTCATACCGATATCCCTTTCCATCGCTTAGTCATCTGCATTCGGCAAGAGCTCCTTCAGTCGGCAAGAGGTCATACCGATCTTTGTGAGTTATACTGTTGTGCTCCTCCATCGGCAGGACATCCATGTGTCGGTGAGACCTCCTACCGAAGGCAAAACACTATACCAAGATCCTTCATCCTTCGGTAGGACCTCATGCTTTCACCGAGCTCACTTTCTTTCGGAAAGACCCCATCGGGTCAGCGAGACATCTTGGCGAAGCCATCTTATTTTGGCGAGACAATCGGGTTGGTGAGACTTCCCCCATTCACCGAGACATCATGTCGAGCTCTTTACGTTATACCAAAGGCACAAAACATGTCGGCGTGACTAACAACCATCGGCAAGACATCCTGTCGATAGCACCTCCTTTCATCGAGCTCTCTTCATTTCGCTAAAACATCTCCCTGAGCTCCTACTTGTTCGGCAAGACCCTTGGCTTTCGGCGAAACATTTTGTCGAACCTCTTTCCTTCGCCGATGCCGCTTCACTTCAGCGAGACATCCTGTCGATGAGACCCTATGGTGGATCGGCAAGAGTCTTACCGATGTCCCTTTCTATTTCGGCAAGACTATCAGCGGTCGGCAAGACCCTACACTGAGCGCCAAACATTACATCGAGCCCCCTTTTGTTTCGGCGAGACCTTCCTTGGGTGGAGCGACATCTCCCCGAAGACATCACCATTCATTGAGGCCTCCACACTTCGGCGAGACCTCACCTCGATGGTGAGACCTCTTGTCGAGGGAAAAACACTATACCAAGACCCTCGTTAGTCGACAGGATCTTATACTTTCGCCGAGACATCATGGCGACTTTACTTCCTTTGCTCTGAGCTCACATCCTTTCATTTCGGAAAGACTCCCCTCCTGTTGGCGAGACATCTTGGCGACCCCAATTGGCGGGCTCAGACTATTTTAGGGAGACTCCATCCTGTCGAAATTCTTGCCGAGATCATTTCATTTCACCGAGACCCTTCAAAACTGGCGGGGATGGGGCCAAGATGGAATTGGAACCGGGATCGGGGTCGGAGCGTGGGCAACACAAAAGATTCAGCGAAACTGGAACCGAAACCAAATCCGAACCTGAAACTTTTCCGAAGTTTCAAGTTCAGATTTCGTTTCGATCCCACCCCTGGAAAAACAAAGCAAGAAGGAAGAAAGAAAAACACAGAGAAGATCCAAGAGGAGGAGATATCCCCCGACCACAGGCAGCGAAAAAGAAAAAAAAGAAGAAAGGGCAGAACTGGGATCGAAACTGGAACAGGAACAGGAACTGGAAATTTTGCAAAAGTTCCAATGTTCAGTTTCCATCCCTATCCCACCTCCGGCAGAACAAAAGGAAAAAGGCCAAAGGAAAATAAAACAGAAAGGGGAAAAGTAAGGAAAAAACAAAAGGGGAAACCCCCCAATAAAAATGAACATCCTCACACTGGGCTCAACCCTTGTGGGAGCCACATTTGATCCATCTACAAATTTGAAATATAATTTCCCCTGATTGATCCCGTAGGTGAAAATTGGGTAACAATACTAGCTTAAGAGGTGGAATAAGCAGTGTTTTGGTAACATTTTTCATGCTAAGGTTGTTGCTCAGGCTAGCTTGGATTCTATCACCTAGGTGATTAGGGATCATGGTCTTAATGAGTAATCACTTAGGGAGGAGACAAGGGCTTAAAAATTTCTAGAGGAGTGTGAGTTGTAGGAAGAGATTTACTAGAAACAAAAGGCACATATTGAGTGGATATAGGAGAGGGATAGAAATATTGAATTCTTCTTCAACTCTATTAAGGATAAGGGATAGGGTAACTCGATCCCTTTCCTGGTGAGTGATAGGGGTGTTCATTTGTCATCTTTGGATGATATATCTAAAGAAGCTTTGCAATATTTCTCTTCTTTGTTTAGGGAGGACTCTCAGGATGTGGAGGAGGAAGAAAGTCATGTTTTGGCGTGTATCCCATCTTTGGTTGATGCGGAAATGAATGCACACCTTTTGGGAATTATCTCCCTTGAGTAATTAAAGGATATTGTTTTCCAAATGGAAAAAGGGAAAGCCCCAAGTCCTGATGACTTTTTGATTGATTTCTTTATAGAATTTTGGGATATTATAAATCATGACTTATTAGAGGTGGTTTGGGAATCTCAAAGAAACAAGTAGATGTTGTGTGCTATGAATTCTACCTTTCTTACTCTCATTCCAAAATGTGAGGGGGCAGATAGGCTGACTTTGTTTCAGCCCATTTCTCCTTGCAATGTGGTTTATAAAATTATTTCCAAGTTGATTACTGAAAGGTTGAAGCGGTGGCTAAGCAGGTTAGTTTTTGAAGAACAGGGTGGTTTTGTTGAAGGTAGGAAAATCTTGGATGGAGTGGTTATTTCCACTGAAACACTCCATTCTATGGCTACCTCTAAAGATAGAGGCATGTTCATCAAGTTGGATATGGCTAAGGCATACAATAGAGTCAAATGGTCCTTTTTGCGCAAAGTTCCTATTGCCTTTGGATTTGCGGAGGAATGGGTTATGTGGGTTATGAGTTGTGTCATGGCTACCTACTTTTTGGTTTTGGTTAATGGGGAGCCAACTTCCTTAGTTGGGGCTTCTAGGGGTCTTTGACAAGGAGACCCTCTTTCTCCTTATTTATTCATCCTCATGGCGGAAGGGTCGGGGAGAGTTATTAAGAGAAATATGAATTAGGGTCTTATCTAGGGTTGGGTCTGGGGAAATGGTTTACTTCCACAGTCCCACCTATACTTTGTTGATGATACTGCTCTGATGGGTTTGGCTAAGGTCAAAGATATTACCAACTTGCACAAATTACCGAATATTTATCTTGTGGCTTCTGGTTAGATGATTAATGAGGACAAATCCTCTATTTTCTTTTTTAACACTCTGAGGCTCATTCAATGAGTAGATTGCTCATATTTTGAGGTTTTAGTTGGGGCTTTTCCTTTGACTTATCTTGGTATTCCTATCTCGTTTGGTACTCTCCTCAGGGGTTCTTGGCATATTATTCTTGAAAAGCTTCGGACTAAGGTGAACCATTGGATTCACAGGTGGCTTTCTTTTGTAATTGGGTTCAACTTCTAAAGTCTGTGGTGCAGGCCCTTCCCATCTACAGGTGTATGCTATAGGTGGATCCTAAAGGTTTTCTTCGAGATTTGGATTCCCTAGCTAGGAAATTCTTGTGGGTGAGCAGTTTGTCTTCTTCTAAGTGGAGCCTTGTGAAGTGGGAGACTGTGTACAGTCCGCAACAGTTTGGTGGGCTTGGGTTGCGTCATTCCTCTTTGACCAGTTTGGCCTTAGCTGCTAAGCTTTATTGGAGATGGTGCTTGGAGCAAGATCATGGTTGGGCTCAGATTATTTCTCATAAATACCTTGGTGGGATTCGAAAGGAGGAGGTTCCTCAGTTTCCGCTGGTTGGGAAAGTATCCTTGATTTGGGAGACTCTAAAAAAAGGGGCTTTGTTGATCAAGGAGGGTCTGTTCTGGATATGTAATAAGGGTTTAGAGGCTCTTTTTTGGGTTGACTCATGGGATGGATTTTCCCCCATCATGAACATTTTTCCTCATCTACAAACTCTTTTCCAGTGTTTCTTAGAGGCTAGTTGGTCTCGTGTGATGGATTTTAATACTTCTTATATTTGTGGTCAAGTGGAGTTGTGTAGGTGGAAGACCCCGAGAGAGTGGCCTATGGTTGGTTTGGAGGAGGATTGTGCTAAGCTTCATAAAATATTGGAAGGTAGTTTGTGTAGTTCTCTTAATGATAAAGATAGGTTGGCATGGAGTCTGAATCCTAAGGGGCTTTATACAGTGGCTAGTGAGTATCACGAGTTGATTGCTCGGAAGTACGGTGGGATGGAAGTCCCATGGTGGCAAAGGGTTTGGAACAAGTTCTCCTGGCCTAAATGTAACTGCTTCTTGTGGAATTTGGCTTGGAATAGGTGTCTGACATGGGACAATCTACGAAAACATGGGTTCCAAGGTCTATCTATTTGTGTGCTTTGTGGCTACAATGAGGAGGATTCTTCCCATCTTTTCTCCATGTGCTCCTATTCTTTGATTATTTGGAATTTTTGGTGGGGTGTGTGGAAACATCTGTGTGTGCATGCTTCCTCTCTGGTTAATTTTTGGCATAGTTTGGGGAGGCCTCCTTCTCAGGCCTCTTTTCTCCAGATTGTGTGGAGCATTGGCCCTGATTTCATTCTTTGGCAGATTTGGTTGGAAAGGAACCACAAGATTTTTCATGGGAGCAAGTTGTGGTTCAGCAAGTTTGGAAGAGAGTTGTGAACATGATCTAGGAGACAGTGGATGCCAAATGTGAAGTGGCTTTTCCTATGGAAAGAAGGGATGAGGAGATTGTGCATAGTCTGGGCTTACATGATCTGGTCTTTGATTCTTTTTGTGTCCATCATAGTTAGCATGCTAAAAATAAGGCTCAACAGGTTGGGGGTTGGTCTCCTCCTCTAGGTGATGTTTTGAAAATCAACACAAATGGGTCTTTCAAGGGTAATTTGGGGCCTACTGGGATTGGTGGTGTAGGGAGAGATAGCTTTGGGTCTGTGACTATTCTTTTCTCCATCCACAAAGGGCGGCCAAGCAACAATCTTATGGAGGGATTGGAAATTCTTGGGGCTTTGGAGCGGGCTTGTGCACTTGGCTAGCGCAAGATTTTTGTGAATCAAAATCTCAAATTATGATTGATTTGCTAATAGGGCAGAAGTTGGAGGGTGTCAGTTGGCAACTTTCCTCTGTGGTGAGGCATATTTGGCAGGCGTGCTCCACGTTGGAGGTGGTGTCTTTTACTCACATCCCCCGTGAGTGGAATGGAGTTGCCGAGTGTTTGGTGAAGTGGGCTTTTGCGCATGATGGTGATTGGCAGGTTGAGGACTAGGACCATTTTTTTCCAAGTGATTGTCAAGTCTTAGAAAGGATTATTTCTAAGGATATGGATGGTGGGCGTTGTTGAGGTTCTAGTGGTTGGGTTGTTTGGTTCTATTTGGGGGTTTGGCTGGTTGGACTTCTTTGTCCTCTCTTGGGCGCCTTTATGGGCCTAGATTTCTTTGTACTAATGCTTTCTTGGTATGAATACATTTTTACCCTCTTTTATTTAAAAAAAAATCAAGCAATTAGAGTTAGAAAATACTAAAAACTTACAAGATTAAGATCGTAAAAACCATACTCAATGAAATTAGTAAACAATGCTTCAAAGATTTAATCAAAAGACATGAAAACACAATTCCAAGACAGTTAAACCAAATAAAGCATGCAAGCCTTCAATCCCATTGTATGTCATAGGGGAAATATGAGTGATGGTTAGAGAACACAATTCAAGCAATTAGAGTTAGGAAACACTAAAAAATTACAAGATTAAGGTCATAAAAACCCATACTCAATGAAATTAGAGAACAATGCTTCAAAGATTTAATCAAAAGGCATGAAAACACAATTTCAAGACAATTAAACCAAATAAAGCATGCAAACCTTCAATCCCATTGTGGATTGATGACAATTTGTGATGTGAATTTCTCAAATTGTGCATAATCCATGATTGCAAAAGCTCAATTGAAGATGTGATTCACAAAAGGGTGCTCAAATGCTCAAGAATTCAAGAATGCCCAAGCTTATGAAAATTGTAAATGATTTTCATGGATGAATTATTTGTTTTATAGATTTTAGATTTTATAGTGGAGATTGAATCTAAGGATCAATGGATGCGAGTAAATCAAGGAGATCAAGGGGTGAGATACCATGAGACCCAAAATATCCCTATTGGGAAGAAGATATTTGAATTTGAATTGGGAATATTCTCTTTTTGAAAAAAAAAATTCTTTGTGCGAGTTGGAAGAAAATTAGTAAATTAAATAATTATGAAAATTATTTAATTGTAAGGATGAGAGAGAATTAAGATTTTTAATTAAATAATTGGAATTTATTTAATCAAGTGGGATTGAGGAAAAATTATATTTAGTTAAATAATCAAAATTATTTAATCATGGTGGATAGAAGAAAATTAAGATTTAATTAATCAAAATTATTCAATCAAAGGGAGAAAGAGGGAAAATTGAATTTAAAATTAAACAATTCAAAATTATTTAATTAAAGAGAATTAGTGAGAAAATGATGAAAAAATGGTGAATTAATCAAATAACTTTAATTATTCAATTAAAAGAGGAAAATATAAAATTTAATCATATAATTGGAAATTATTTCATTAAAATGAGAAATCAGGAGATAATGAAGGAAATGATGTTAATAAGAAAAATCAAGATGTGTGATACGTTTAGACAATTATAGGTGTTTACAGGTACCAAACAAACAACTACCTAAACATAATCCAATGGATCCCATGCCCAAGAACTCCCAAAATAATCCATCTAAATGCATACAAGCCTAATCCTTGTAATCTAGTGCATCATCCAAAGTATCTATTGGTTTTGTTCTAATCCCTATTGGAAACCTTGATCCACTATACTTAAATCATCATCATTGGGATATATCATTCCCAATCCTTGCATTGTTCTTATTATTAATTCCATTACATCGTTAATCAATCAATCAATTTTCATCTTGACTAAGGGAAAATATTTGTTTACCTTTGAATCATTGTGCATACTTTCTTGTGTGTATTATCATTTTTATTGCATCTATCACAATCCTTACAACATACTACCATAATGACATCATGGTCTTCAATATCATGGGGCCATATAACATTTGTTTTCTTGTGACCTTTTATTTTGGGTTAGTCATTTACACACTTAGTACATCATCACCCTAGTCCTTATACCTTAGTGCATAATGTCAAGTTCTATATCAAATAGAAGGTTGCTTAAACCAACTCAACATGACTATCCATCCCCATCCATCCAACTCCCAACCTCCTTATCCCAATCCATCGATCATGTTGTCCACCTATATGTGTTATCCTCTAATCCCTTTATCCATTTTAAAAGCATGCCCATGTTTTGTTAACCCGCCTATCTACTTTCTCTATCTTTGTCACTCTCCTCCTTACAATTGGGCATCCTATCACTAGTCCCATCTCTTCCAAATCCACTATATCTTACTCTTAATTGAAATGATGTTACTTTGTCTAATCACAATGCCATCTCAAAGAGGAAAACAATATATTCACCTAAAATCACCCACATCCTATCTCCTTCCAACATTGAAATTAAATAAATCAATCATTTAATTAACCTTCCCAACTATCTTTCCAACATTAATTACATTAATTTTAATCATTTAATTCATTCATTCATTATCCCCCTTTTACTCTATAGTCAACCCTTAAATTAAATCAATTCAATATTTGTTTAATTAAGTTCACCCTTCACATCTTTATCCTCTAAAAATGAAATGAATACAAACTAATTATTTCATTTTCAAATTCCCCCTCAAATGATTAGCTAAATTAAACCAATTAGTTAATTAATAAATATACTTGCGCATTCCTAAACATGCTTAAGCCATGGTCAAACTTGCACATTCCATGCATATGCATGGACCATGCTTCCCACTTCTCCACAACATCCTCTCATTCAATCTCATACATCCATTTCTCCAAGAAGATTTGAACCCTTCACATATCTCAAAAAAAGGACTTTTTAGACTTTCAAAAATATCCTTTTTGATCCCCACCCTTTATCCCTTTATAAGAAAACCTTGACCATCCAAATACCTTCAATCTAGGCCCTCTTCAAGTGCACCAATCCCAAGGTGTCACTTGAAGGCTTCTCCTCTCTCCAATCCTCTCAATCATCCTCAATTATTGATCTCTTGGATCAATTTCAACCCTTAATCAATCATCCCTCTATCTATAAATAGACCCTCTTACAGTCTATTTTCATTAGTCTTATTGGATGCAAAATCATGTTGGTCATGTGAACAGCACATATTATCTCTCAAGCACAAATCTATTGGAGCATCACTACTCACATCTTGTGGGTACAAGGAGTTGTGGGTTAGAGAACACTTGTTTTCTTACTTATGTTGTGCAATTCCTTAACTTAAATGGAGGAGTTGATTAGGATTTGAACACATGGTTTGAGTCCTTATTTCATGTTCTACATTCTCATTGATGGTGACACTATCCCATTCTACAAAATTTTTCCAAGTCATTTTGGAATGGCTAATAGAAAAATGTCAGGAAGGTTCAATTTGAATTTTGAGATTTAAGAAAGTGAAGTTTAAAATTATCATGCAAAAGTGATCTGGGTCAATTTTACACCCACATATCTAAACGAGGATGGTGAATGCAAGATCTAGGGATTATATTTGATTCATAGGGATGAGTGATGATGTGGACAAACTAGGATACTATCACCATCCAGATTTAATGCAAAAAAAATCCCCACTTGTAAAATTGGTATTGGGTAGAGTCTTGCATTAAATATGAATGATGACATTATCCCAATCTAACCCTATCATCATTCATCACTCATCCCTATGAACTAAATCCAATCCTTAGATCTTCCATTCATTGTCGTAGTTTAGATATGTGGGTGTAGAATTGACCTAGATTAGTTTTGCACAATAAATTTGAACTTTAGTTTCTTAAATCACAAAATTCAAATTGAAATTTGTTGACATCTTCCTGTTAGCCATTCTAAACCAACATGACACACTTTTGTGTAGATATGTATACTATGTTGTTGTATTTAAAGATATTCATTATTCATTTTGAAAGGATAGAGGAATCATCTAGGTTCATCAAGAAACATTTACATGAGAGAATGATAGCAACATCATGGAGCATCTTAGTCGCACCATCTACTTGCATTATAATCTTGGACATATTGCATGCTTGTTTGGTGTCTTCAATCTAATTCATCATCATTAACTTGGTTTTCCTAGGGACTTGACCAAAGGGACAAATCCATGCCCAACAAGTTACCAAATAGTGTCTCTCTAAACCACCTCACTTCGAACATAGGTGCAACAAGTTGAGGCACATATGCAAAGTTGTCAATTCTCTATTAATTCATTTCTTCACACCTAGTTCACTTTTGCAGATGTAAATTTGAATTAGAACAAAGTACTGTCAATTTACAAATTTATAAACATCTTATTAAAGTTCCATTATTTTCCACACCAGCAAATCAGTTTTTAGCATTACAAATTCCCTAATTTCAATTCTTCTTCTATTGTTCCCTTCTTAAAGTTCACTTTCGCAGATGTTAATTTGAACTAAAGCAAAGTACTATCAATTTACAAATTTATAAATATCTAATCAAAGCTCCACATCAGAAAATCAATTTTTAGTATTGTTTCAATCTTAACTATAAATCCTAAACTTTTATTATTGTTTAATCATCTGACCTAGGATATTTATGTAAGAGTTGCATTTATTCCTTTAATTTCCAATTGCATTATTCTTGCATGCATAGATGTCCAGTAACACTTAGGCAACTTATCAGCATGTAAAATTATTTAAAAACAAAAATCTATCTTCGATCAGTAAAATATAACATGTTTTACGCTACAAATCCTTGGCATTTCTCTAGCATTATCTAAGCATTAGCCATTTCTTTTAATAGTTACTGCAGCTTCCACTCCTAATTATATATCAAACAAGCTTTATGCAACCAAACCATTATTCCCTGTAAAATACACCATATATCAAAACCTGATAGCTTTGGAAGGCCTGCAAGTCATAAGTCATATATCCAAGCTCACCTGTTTTGGTTTTTCAAACTCAACTAGTCATTTGCTTCTGACAAAATTTCACAGAGGAGCGCTTCTCAGTAACATTTTGCGCATAGATTTGGCATGCACGTGAACAAGTAAACAAAATTCATCAATCTTGCTGCCACAGGTGCAATGAAGTTTTATCGTCGAGGATAGCAAAAACAGTCTCTGCGGCCTTATTGCCCAGATTGATGTCTCCCCATATATAAGAAAATTATAAAATTTGTGAGGAAGGTCTTGAATAAGATTTATCTAAGACTTTCAACCGCTCTACAAGTTCCTGGAATGATGGACGGCATTGGAGGTCACTGCATTGATAAATGTCTAATATATCAGTAAGAGTTAATGTGTACTAATTATAACAAGCATGTAATGTGACTTTCAGATTAGAACCGGAAAGTAGAGACTACCTGTGCCAACAAATTTGAATGATGGATTTCCACTGAGGGTCCAAACTTTCTGGGATCTGTAATCTCTGGTTCATAAACCCCACAGCTTCTACAACCTGCAAATTACAGCTTAGTCATGTCATGGAGAGGCACCAAGATAAACAACCAAAGCATAAAGCTAATAAAAACTAACACAGACTTTAAACCTCGATGCTAAGCCGAAGCTGTAACATTAACCCTAAGATATACAGCAGAGGAAAACAAGGAACAAAATAAATAGAACCGGTCGCCACCATAGGCACAATGATTGAAAGGGTAGGGCAATGATAGCACAAAACTTGTATTGCATTATGTTAACTAATAACATTATGGCCAAGGAAAAAGGCATAACCAAGTTCATTCATGAAATAATCTTTTTTGACCACTCATTTATTGTATTGCAACTTTAGGATCCACTTTAAAAGTGGCCTTCACAATTCAAATCTTAAAGTATGTAGCTCACTCATCCAACTTTAGCCAAGCACAAACATAGACCAATGGTGGTCAATTATACCCAGTCATATAGGGAACAACCATAAAAAGGCAATTTCAGAACACAAATATTCTATTAGAAATTTCTATCATTTTAGAAATGCCTTCCATCAAGTGAATGGAGATGGAACAAGAAACTGAAGTTGCGGACCTTTAAGGTAGAATACACAACCACAAATTCAAAGAGATTATGAACAATTGATATTAGATAGAAATTGATTGTTGAGATGGCCACTCTCAATTAAAGAGAGGAACTATTTTAGAGGCAACAATCTATGGACAAATGAATCAAGAAGGGAGACTATATTACCACTTTCTTCCATAGGTTTATTATGAACAACCAACATATTAATCCAATTCCTCGCTTCAAAGATCAACTAGGTAAGGTTATTACTATATATGAAGATTAACAATGGTATTAGGCATTTAAAAAATCACTAGTTACTTTGGAGGTCCCAAAAATAATAACCTCCTTTCCTTTGGAACACGCAATTTGCCTAACCAAAAAAAATCCATCTTGAAGATGAAAATCCAATTTTAACTTAAAATCAATATTCTTACCAATTAGAGCTTACTGTTATATATCTCCAAAGTTTTCATCATAAATCTCCTTTCCAAAGGGTTCTAAATTGTGAAAGAGTTTATAGTACTAAAAGAAAAGGCAGCATTGACAAACATATCACCGATCTTATTGGTCTTATTCCTCTTATATTTGATGATCAAGTGGAATTGTTGTAGGAATCCCATCCACTTACATAATATCATGCTTGTTATAATTTTGTTTGAGCTTGTAAATATAAAAAATCATATATTTTCTCAACAAGTTGCATTTCCATTTCTTCATTGCTTGTACCAAAGCATATAGTTCATTTCCATAAGCACAATACTTTAGAATTTCCCCATGGGAGAATTTAGAGTTATAACAAACTAGTTTCCTCCTTGCAAGGAAACAACCCCCATAGCAGTCACTTGCATCTATTTCTACTTCATATGGTTGTGGTAAATTTGGCAAGACTAAAATTGGTACATTATTAATTTTATATTTCATCTCTTTAAAATCTTTTTGTTGTTCATTACTCCTATAAAAAATATTTATCAACCCCTATAATACCATGCACAAACTTCTTGTAATGGATGAAATATATTTAACAAAATTTCTCATGCATTGTACTACTTCCACAAAGCTTCTTGTTTTGATGATACTAGAAGGCATTGGTAAATTTATTATGGCATCAATCATTACTAGGTTTAACCTTATCTCTCCATATCCAACCACATGCCCAAAATAGACAAGTTTTTGATATTAGGGATAAACAGATTTTGAAGGGATCTGTAACCCTTTACAAATCAGAAAAAAGCCAGGCTACTGAAAGGACAGCCTGTAGCACCCAAAAACCCAGCACCCAAACCAAGAGCATCAAGATTTAGACTTAGAATTGCTCTTGTGGGAACGAAGCATCATATCGAAGGAAGGCCCGGAGGGTTTTGATTTTTTCCCTGTTACTGTAATCCAGCCTTCTTCCACTTGTGCTACCTTAGCCTGCCAAGCCAGCACGCTACTTTCCTGGGTTTGATCCTTTGCAGCCTTGGGGGTATCTTCAATGATCGTTTGTGCAGACAAGGATTTTTCTGACAAGCTGCCTAGAGTAGGAGTAGAAGCATCTCCAACATTCGGAGACCTTGACCTTAGCTCATTACGAGTGGAAGTATTAGCCCCCCCCGAAGGAGCATCCAAAGGGGAAGCTCCACAAGTCTGTGACTCAGAGGCAGCCACCTCTGAGAAGCTCATTTTTTTATCAGATTTCTTCTCAACCGTATAATGACGTTGAGAAGTGCCAATCCACCAAGTTGCCTTATGTAATTTTTTCTCAAATCCACATTGAGCAGCAACATGTCCAGTTTTAAAGCATCTTCTACAACGGAAAGGTATTCCTTCATAATCCAGTGATTGGACCCAAGTCCCCTTGGAGCATTCTAATGAAACCTCAATAGGAAGTCCATTTGTAACATCAATTTCTACAAGTATTCGAGCAAATGTGGAATGAAATATATCTGAAGATTCTTCGTCAACGAACAAAAAATCCCCAAGAGCCTCTCCCACCGACTCTAGAAGAGAATCATTCCAGAGATGGAGGGGGAGATTAGGAAGGCGCACCCAGATCGGGATTTTATTAAAGGTTTTAGAAACAGGGTTAAAATTTGAATGCCAGGGTTTGATCATCAGCAGATATTGATCCCCCCAACTAAAAAAATTATCACATAAGATAGTTTTTCTGTCCTGGATATTATCAAATTTAACAACAAAGAATCCCTTGGCCAAAGGGAAGATGTGAATTTTACCAGACAAAAGAGGTTCCCACTCCTTGGAAATCCATGAGTGCAGCTGAGGAAGGCTTGGCCAGAAGCCCCGAAACCTACAGATAATCCCACGCTCAGAGAGCTCTACTTCATCGTTTATTTCTTCTATTACTTTGTCCTTTAGTTTCACCGTAATAGCATTTCTCACAGGGATAAAATTCTTCCCCTGCTTGAAGGACATTTTGGCCCCCATGGCCGAGCCAGAACGCCCAGAAAGCCTAGTCGCTCCAGTCGTTCTGGCCGCCAACGAAGCACCAACACCCATCGTTCTAGCCGCCGTCGCAGCACCAACTCCCACAGTTTTGGCCGCGTCCAACCCTGACCCACGTCCAACCTGAGCATTTCCCTTCGAAACAGGGACCGCGTCCAAACCTGACCCGCGTCCACCCACAGCCTTACCATTAATCTTCGATGCAGGGGCCACCACGGGAGGCACCGAGACAGGAGCCACCACGGCCGACGTGACCTCTACACCATTAGGGTTTCCGCCCAGCATAGGGGATTCAAAAAAATGTTTCCCGCTCAGCATTGTTTCTACTGTACCACCCAAAATAGACAAGTTATTATTGCACAAACTCACATTTCTTACCATTCAAAAGCAACTTATTCTCCCTCAAAACTACAAAACTTGCTTTAGATGTCATAAATGTTCCTTGTAAGTTATGCTAAAATAACAAAATATTATCCACATACACTATCATGTAGATGTCAATAAATACCCTTGGTACCACATTCATTAATCTCCTAAAAGTAGTAGGTGCATTGTTTAATCTAAATAGAAGAGCTAAACATTTATAGATCCATTTCCCTGATTTAAAAGTTTTTTTCATCTATCTTCCTCCTTGACTTGTACCCATTGATAACCAAATCCCAGATCCAATGTGGTAAAATACTTAGCATGTTGCAATGGTTCAAAATATCATTCATTAGTAGCAATCAATACCTTATTTTTATGACAACATTGTTCAAAGACCGATAGTTTATGCACATACAACATATACCATCCTTCTTAGGCACCACTACAATGGGAGAACCACATGATGAGTTGTTGGGTCTAATTAATCCTTATTTAAGAAGCCCATTTAGTTGTGTTATTATTGGATTCCACTATTATTTGTCAGTAGACTCTGTGTTTGAAGAGGACAATCAAATAGTACTTGGATCTCATCTTCAATTGCTCTCAAAGGTGACAACCCCTTAGGTGCTTGAAACGACTCTTCAAACTATTGTACCAACTCATTTACGTTGGAGTAATTAGAAAAATCACCTAATAATTTATTAGGCCCTTTTACTTTATTACATTTAAGTTAAACTTAGGAGTGTTTTTTTATTATTATATTGGGCTAATTATAGGTCTTATTGACTCATTACATAGGATAATGACACTTGTCACATCTAATGAAATCCTCATCTAGGGTTTTCTTTTCTCATTTTCACAAGGACTCACCTTTCATTGTAATCTTTAATTTAGATTAATTCAATGCACATTTCGTTGCTCAAGTTCTCTCTTTGTGATAGGTGTTTTGGTTATAGGCGATTTTGGGAGTTGTGGGGTTCACTATCAACTCGAACATGGTATCAAAACAACAGATCTGTGACTTCCTGTTCAAATTCTAAAAGATCCATCCTTGAGGGAAAATTAGTTCATCCTAGAGTGAAACAGGCATCACCATTGGATCCAAAATAGCCAAAACCCCTAAGATTGCCTGTCAATTAGCTGAAATCAAAGTAATTGCAAAAGAAGAAAAAAAATTAAGGTCTCCATAGATCTCAAGGTGAAATATGTATAGTTGTACAACTTCCAAGATCTTACATAGGCCCTGCATCACTATTTGCGCAAATAGGTACAAGGTTCAAAAAATAACATAAAATTTATTTTTTATAAAAAAAATAGATTTTTTAAAATTAAAGAAACAAAAGACTTGGAAGATCCACAGGTATTATTTGTACCATATGCTGTCAAATCACATTGCCTTTTTTCAACAACGATAGTCGGATCCATACCAGTGATAGGGCATCCACCCTGCCAGCGACCCCTTTGCAGTTACCGACGACTCATCCACACCTCGCCGATTGATCCCCAACCTTGCCAATGGCACTGTACCATTGACCTATCTCCACCAGTAGTGAACCTACCTCCCCAATGGCTAGACAAATATTCCATCCAAACAGGAAATATCGATGATCCAACTTCTGTGGAGACAAGAAAATATTTTGAAGTTGAACATTGGGCGCATATATCGATGAACAACATGATTTTTCGACAAGGAGGCATTTTTTTGGGACAAAGTAATTTTCTTGGCATATTGGCACAAACATTAGCCCTTGTACCTTATAAGCCCCTCCAAGCCCTAATGTGCCCTAAGAGAGATTTTTTTACTTTTGGCCATAACTTGAGAATACAGTGTTGAAATCAAGCAAATGAGATATTGTCAGAAAGCTAGTTTCACGTACTTTCAAGTGGTGCATGTATCATCATTAGATTTTGTTGTTGATACATTTTATTGCTTGTAAAAGTCAAATCATCATTTTTTGCTTCCAAACTCAGCTTTTCACCTGTACCTGCAATTTTCACGATTCTTGTGGCATTGGAAAGATATTTTAGAGCTCTTCATATTCATTCATGCACTTTTTCCAAAATCTACCCCAAGTACAATTTTTTATGATTTCACATTTTGCTTAATTACTTGGACGTCTTGGGACCTGGAAAGGATCTGTTTGTATGAGATGAAATCATTTGATTTACTTTACATGCATTGAGGTTATTAGTCTTTGATTTTTTCATTTGAGGAAGTATCATGGGTTTTTTTGTTCATCCTTTAGTGGTCATCTTGGAAAAGGTAATTATGAGTCTTGGTGAAATGGCATCCTAACACATCTTAGGTGGCTTGATCTTTTTCCTTATCTGTATGGACTCATACCTACACTAGACACACCAGGGAGTAGATCAACATGGAGTATTATCAATGATCATGTTGGAGTGATGTGTTCTAGTGTTGATCATGACACTATGTGTGTTGTATCGAACATTGATTGTCCCCACACACTTTAGACTAGACTTTGGGAGATCCATGGAGACCCTCATATCTTTCCACTCCCAGAGGATCTTGCTACAGATTGTCTCATTCCCCTTGTAGATGCAGATTGCATACCCTTTGATTATGATACTTTAGAGGAGTTTGAGTATATCATAGGTCTTGCATGTTCCAATGGTTCAAAGACTTGTCTTCATGTTCCCACTCTTCATATCGAAACCCAATCTCCATCTTTTGTTGTTCCTGATCATCTTGGCACCTATTGGTTCAATGCAGTAGGACATTCATCTTCTTTCAAACACAACTACTTCGGATTCATATCTTGCATACATATCATCCTTGTTTATGGAGTCTCATATTGCAGATTTGGAGGATTATTTTGAGGGCTTTCCTCTCCTCTTCCTTGAAAGCTACATCATCGTTGTTAGCCCACCATCATTATAGTCTTTGGAGCTTGTTCTACATTAGTCTTTACAGGGTTTTGGATTAACATCATCTCATTTTGACATGTGGATATTTGAGCAATTTTTAAAGGCACACATCATTTGGATTTGGATTCCTGATTCATCCATCTTTTGGGAATGGCTTCTCCAATCACTAGTGGATTTGATTCTTTGTAATGTCTTCATTTTTGAGAAATCACCCAACGAAGCTTAATTTAATTAATTAAGTATTAAATCATCCTAAGTAACATTTTGGACATTTATATTTAATTAATTAATTATTAAAGTGACTTTATTGAATGTGTTGCTCCAATATTAAATAAAGTCACTTTACAATGGCGAAATATTTAATAAGAAATTAAAAGGTGGTGAAGTATAAAGGTGGTGAAAAAAGAATTCATTAGGATCTTTTGGAAAATTATTATCGGAAGTATTTTGGAGAGCTTGGCTTTTAGGAGCTTGAAGAGAAAAACCCTTGGGTTTCAAGGTGGATTGAACGAAAACCCAATTTCGTTAGGTGGCAAATTTATTCAAGATTCACGTGTTTCAATGAACAGTTGAATGTTTGTTGGAAATTTGTGAAGTCTTTCCAAAAACAAATTTCAATGATAATTGAAGATGGTGTTACATTGGTAAAATATTATGATATTCATTGGGTTACAACTATTTGGTGATATTCCTTGTTTGTTAAATCTGGTATAAAATAGTATATATTTGGGTGAGGTTCTACATATTTCATACGGGATTGGTTAAGAAGGGGTCGATATTATTTTATTGGCTTACTAAGCCAAGCGTAGCCCAACCTTTGAAGAATCTGAATGAAATGTTTTATTTTTTCTATGCAATATTAATTAGTCAAAGGTGGCATGTGAATTTTGGTTAATTGGTTTCTTAGGATTGTTTGATAATATACAAAATTAAGTCAGTGGGTTGAAGGTATTGACCAGTATACTATTCCAAGGGGTTGGGACTTATATTCCATGATTATAGAGGAAGAAAACATGTTTGAATGTTATGCCACTATTGTTATGTCAGTCACATATGTGTGAGGGAGTTAGCGCCAGTTGAAGGTTTGATTTATATGAGCCAGACGGGGAAACATATATTGAGAGCCGTGCTTCCTATATACCTTTGATGCAAAGCGTGGAATTCTATTAAAAGCTATTGGTCTTGGGCAGGCGACAAATCTCTTCAAATATTCTCAAGCTTATGACAGCCACTGCGTATCATATTTCCATTGTAGAGTAGGAAAAATCGGGCTAAAGAAACGTATGAGTTTAATCCAGCGATATACCCAGTGAAGGGATCCGTAGCATTACCGATACCATAGATCTTGGGAAGCAAATCTACTTAGCTTTAATGGCCATATGGCCAAATTCAAGATAGCTTTCTCTATGTAACATCTATGCACTGTTTAACCTTGTTGAAGGACATTGTTATTGGCTAAATTCCAATATCTGTGTCAGATATGTGAATATTTTGTTACAATAGGCTCTACTCTGGTAATCTCCTTACTTCAAATCTGTCTATCGTTTTATATCAGAACTTGCAGTGCTAGTTATTTCATATTTCCAATGCAACAGTTTTAGTTGCAATTGTTGCACAAGTATTAAAATGTGATGATACATATTAGCTGTGAATTGTGTTGATTCCAAATGCCAACCTGGCACAAATGAACATATATGAACTATTTGACAATATGCATACCAAGTAGATATTGGGAAAATTGCAAATATTGTGGGTGGCTTCTTATAGTGGTATCAGAACCTAAATCCTCCCAGTTTGGAGGGTTATATACACCATTGATAGGGCCAAATGTTACGCTGAAAGAGAACAAAATCGAAAAAAAAAATTCAATTTTCGGAACCATATCCATAAGAGAATACATTTTTAGTTGCATTAGCAGCAAGACAACCACTTAGAGTTGCACAGGGAATTGAAACAATTGTGGGTTCAGGTGGTGAGAGTCTTCGGGATAGGACTGAAAGAAGAGTAGACCATGGCAATGTACAAAATATACTGAATTATCTAGCAAGGGGACAATAGCAGATGATGCAACAATTCATGCAAACACAACAATAATTAATCACAGCTATTGGTCAAATGTCTCAGGATATGAATTCTCTCAGGGTGAATCAGGATGCTACAGCTGTAGGTAGCAATGCAGGTAATGACATTCCAAGATGATTCAGTACAGGTGGGTCACATAGGCCTTTTCATCCTACATTCACACCTAGGGAGGAGGAGGAAGAAACCCAACAGAAGAGGAACAACCATTGGTTGATGAGGTAATAACAATTAAGGATGAGTATCACACACTTCCTCATGTCATTATAAATGAAATAACACTTAACCAATACATGATCCAACGGAAAGATAGGGGAACATAATAGGAACAAAGACCTCGAGGCCCAGATAAGGAGTATCAACATGCCTTGAGAGAACTAACCCTTCCTAATTTTTATGGTAATGGGAAAAGTACGGCACATGTTTGGATACATAAATGGATTTATTTTTGGACTCTCAAACCCATGCTAGAAGTAGAGGAAAATAAGTTTGCAACCTTAAATTTGTTGGGACCAACATATGATTGGTGGCATCATGGTTTGGTGACACAAAATCAAGCATTAGTTAGCAAATTAATTGCTAGGTTTGATCAGAAGGAAATGGAGATGTATTTTTGTGAGTTGGCCATGATTAGACAAAATGGTGATATTGATAGGTTTGCCACCATTCAGGGCCTTGTATGGGTATGAGGCTATGTCTTTTGTAGACTTAGCATTTGATGACAATAGAGCTCCCAAGGTGAGAAAATTAATGTAGGATATCTAGGATATCCTTAAGGCACTTAAGAAAAATTTGCATCGTGCTCAAAATCAACAAAAGACATATGCAAATAAGCATAAGATTGAGAGAATTTTTGAAGTTGGTGATCTAGTTTTCTTGTGCCTATAGCCATATAGGCAATCTACATTGAAAAGGAGTGGTGTAGAAAAGCTAAAGCTTTGATTCTATGGGCCCTACAAGATTGTGAAGAGAGTTGGAGAGGTAGCGTATGAGCTAGAGTATCTTGCAACTAGAAAAATTCACAACATGTTTCATATATCTTGCCTCAAAAGTGCAATTGGGCGGCACACTACTCCATCTCTTGAATGCAAGTCCTCGCAAGTGCATGCAATCCCTTATATCTTACCCTAATAACATTATATTTTCCAAAGTCTTTTGCATCTACAACATCTGATAAAATTCCTCCATCCTTTATGCTTAATGGATGTTTATGCATATTCCAAGGTTCTTATTGTGGTGTAGGCAGCGAGGATGTTGGTAGGGGCTGCATAGTCTGATTTTTACAATTGCTAATTGCATTCATCTTCTAATGCCTTTATAACAAATCTGTTTTGTAAAAATCTTGCAATTATTGCAGTCCACATTCTTTGAGGCATTTAAACAGCTCACACGCATTGTCCATGCTTCCACATTTTGCATATGTGGCAGTCAAGGAAGCATGCATAATAGTCTCTGCTAAAAAAACTTCTTAGATGCATACATGTCCATTATAACATTTGAAAATACCATATCAGCCAAAAATCCATTCAAAATATGTCGTGAGGATGTTGTTAAAGTCATGGAATCAATCCTTTTCCCTTGAGGCATTTTGTTACACCGTTCACGTGCATTGTCTGATTCTCTACATTTTGTTTACATGCAATTGTAACTCAGATTCCATTCATCATAATCCCTCGATGGACGTCTATCTTCTATTCTCAATCTCCCAATTTTATGGCGCAGTTAGAGAGGAAGCTGGCAACGGTTGTGTGATTTGGTTCTACACATGACAATTACACTTTCTTGAAGTTTATAAGGTTCTTTGAACAAATCCATGGCATTTATAAAATCTGCGATCCACACATTTCATGAAGTTGCATCTCTTCCAGGCAATGAGGTAAACAGTTTAAATGCCATTTTTGTCCCTCTATGTTCCATAAATGTTTACCATGGCATTTGCAACCACAAGATCTAACAAAAATTGAATCTCCAATGCCTTTGAGAGACACCTAAACCTTATTATACAGCTATCGCTTTGGTGTACGTGGGAAGAATACTCACAAGATCTGAGGAATTTGGTTTCACAGCACACCATTAGCATATGCTTGCAAGGATGCAGGAAGCGTGGACATATGAGAAATTCGCAAGCTTTTAAGAACATGTGTGCACACATAGCGTGAGTTTACACACATTCTTTGGTATTTTGACCAATGGAAGTATTTGCACCTGAAGTTCCACCTAATAAGTAGTCAAAAGCCTGCATTCACCCTAATTCAGGCCCATTTGCTAGACTTTTGAATTGTAACACACAATATCATTCGTACTATTGAACATGCAATTGGGTTTGTGGGAATGCAAAGATCTAATTAAACCTAAAATTAATCTTAAACAAAAATTGTAGACATAGTTTATAGTTATGCATACTGTACAAGATTTCTTGGGGATTTTGCATAAATGTAAACTACTGATGGATAATGTTTTTGCCCTATATATAAGCACGAGACTAGTAATAATCAAGTTCTGTAGTGAAATTTTAAAATATTATGGAGGATAAACTATCAATCACAAAAAAATAAACACAATTTCCTAATTGCTAAAGCGAAGACCAATGTTATGTTAAGTAAAAACACAAATATTTGAATGGAAAATAGACACGTAATTAATAGAAAAGAATTAAATGAGAGGATATTAGTTTAGCATTAATATACAAGAATGATTTCATGAAATTAACAACTACACTGCATACAAAGCTACAACATAGAAAAAGGGATCTTGTCAATAGGTAACTTGACTAGATATAATCTATTATCAATTTACTTCATGAAATTACAAACATGCAATCATTGTTACAAATAACTTCAACTAAATGATAGATTCTATAGCATAGGTGTGAATTTAAATAACTTTCCTAATTTATGTGTTCAAAACACTTATTTATAAGTTCATAAAGGGTATCTTTTATAAGAATATTAACAAAATATCCTAAAAAGTACCATTTTAAAGTATTGTATCGTTGTAGAATAAGAAACAAATCAACTACTTTAAAACAAACTAATTATAAAACAATTAATTAGATACAACAGCTTAAAATAGGCCTTTTTTCCATTGCTTGAAATATCCATTATTAGGAATAATGATTGTCTAATATATCCACTCTAAAAATTGTCACCTACACATACATGATGTTCAAGATTTGAAGTAATTTTGCAACAACACCATGTGATTCCTTTGGATCTTTTGAAGCATGGTAAAACACTAACCATTGATGACAATCAACCTATAACACTACTTCAAATTTTTGCACTTTGCATGAGGATTTTGACGAAACCCTAGATTTGATGGTATATCAATCCTTTGCATTTGAAACCTTAGCTCATTAACAACTTGATTAATTTTTTTGTGATGATAACTTGACATATGAAACATGATTCCTCTCCATTGTCTTAGTGCTTTGGTATTAAAATATCTAAACAAATACCCTACTAGAGATGGAAAACAATGCTTAGAAGCGAAATAATTTGGATGCAATAGCAACACAATATGATGTGAATATCAAGGATAAGAGAATGATTATGCTAAAATCCCTTGATCAACAACCTTTAAAATCTTTCACTATGGTGCTATAAAACACTTGACAATTCTACACAATCCAGAAAAGAAGGTTGTTACACCGCGATTGTATAGCTACTATTGCATAGGGCAATTGATCGTAATGATTGAATCAATGTGATGAATAAAACATGTTGTTTCTTGTTATCAATATGAATGTGTCACCATTTAATGATTTTCTCATTTAAATGTGAGTTCTATTGATGTTATTCTTGATGAATGTTGCATGCAAGTTGTTGAATAATGTTTATTCTAATTTTGAGGTGTTTCATGTATATTGTTTTGTTGTGAACATATGACTTCCGTTATCGTGTCATGGAATGCAGGTGTGAGAACCATTCCTCCAAGCAGAGGAGAAATATCACTCGGGAGAGGAGCTTGGTTGGGTAAACGGTAACGAGAACCATTTGAGTATACACACACGTCCCTTAGACTGAGTAAGCTAAGTCAGTTTGTTTGAGTTATGGGTAAGTCATTTGTAGGCTTGTATGTTGGCATTAGGAGTCTTGTCTACTTTTGTATGCATGTATAAGTGATGTTTATCCATGTATCTGTTTATGTTATTACGATCATGAAGATGGTAACATTATTAGGAGGTCAGCATATGTACATGTATATAGTATAAGCATGTACCCATAGGTATATACGTATCGATACAAACGTATGATAGCAAATGGATATGCTCATACGAATGCATTGATATGGTATACATATATATACGTGCACATAGAGAAAAATATACAAACGTATATACATGTATATATAAACCCACAACCAATGATATATGTGTATATTAATAATATTATTATAATATTTGTCTTAGAATTTACATATACACATGTATACACATATACATAGATATATATATTGAAAGTATGCTGACTGGCTCACAATATATGTATTCAATGAATAAAGATGTATATGTATATATATTTATATATGTAAATATATATATATTTAATATTGTATAAATATATATATATATGGTAAAATAAATAAAACTATAATATATAATATATATAAATATATATAGTTTAATAATATTATAAATCTCTTAAAGTGGATAAAATATTATATCACTTGGAGTGAATATTAAAGTCTAAACTATGGAAAATCGATGAATATCTCTCAGCCGATTATTTATTACCAACTATGAATCGCGCTTGTCTCATTTTCATAAATTTTAATCATGGAAACATGGGGAAATCAAAATATTTCCCTCACTTGAAATGTTAATGTTTAAACTATTGGAAACCAAAATATTTTCTTTCAAACTATTGAAAAGTTAAATACGTGAAAAATGAATGGCGCTGGAAATACACATGCCTAGGAGGAGGAATTCTCCTGAGAAGAAAAATTCAAACCCAGCTGGAAAATGGGCGATGCAGCATAAGGAAGAATGAGGTGTTTTGCAATTGTCATTGATCATTTCCAGTTTGATGAATCATTATCACTGTTGGCGCCATTCCTATAGGTGTCGATTCTTCTTCATTTTGAACATGTGTTGTTTGAAACTTTCTTCATCCTGCTGTCCATTTTGGAGATCAATTCATCTCCAAACAACTAATTATGTGAGTAGAAATTTTCCACTTATCATTTGAAATATTCAAAATACAGTCCTGGCAACTTACATGCCTGTAGAAGTGGAAGTCGATGGGTTTCTGGCTCTATATATAGCCGCCAATACATTCTTCATACTACAGAACTTTGCAAAATTCGAATTTCTATCATTTTCTGAGTTTGCTCCACAATTTCTTTGTTCTAAAATCATATTTTATTTCCGAGAGATAAAAACAAAGGAAATACTAGTATATTATCATCACATTCTGAGTTTATTCCAATATAGTTGTATATTCATCATTTGAGAGTCTATTTCTGAGTGAGAACTCTGTCAATATGGAGGGGTTTTGTTAAGAGAAGGACTGGAACTGTGTCATTTGAGGAAAAGCTCATAATCAGGCATGAAACCTTCTTCATCTTTCAATTTTGAATATGATTGTTATATATCTTTTTCTTTGTGTTTGTTGTGTGTGCAAAGGTTGGAGGTTATTTCCTGAATGCAATTTAGTTTGTAGGGGAAAAGAGCTATTAAGAGAAATGTTTACTTATTTGTGCATTGTTATCAGTCTGAAGTTGCACCCTTGTTGAAACTGGTGTTCAACACCTCAGTGTAACATGGGAAGACCTCCAAAGCTGTGGGTCACTTATAGACAGAGGTCAACCTCCGGAGAAGGCTGGCTTCCTTTGGTGTCACCTAAACTACTGATTTTTTATAAAGGAAAAGGGAGAAAGAGTGCATAAAATAAAACTAAATACTATGGTGATACACCAAACTGATAAGAAATCATGAAATAAAAAACAAGATGAACATACACTAGAAAACTAATGGTAGCTATTTCATTTACTCAACATAACCCTTTTGAACTTATGCATCATTCTTAAGAGGCTTGATCTACAAGCATATTTTAAGAAGGAAGGTTGAATTTCACAGCTTTAAGTTATGAATGTAGACTTAGAAAAGCACAGTTGAAAACTTACATAGTCTAAAAATATCGAAATGAGAGTAATCTGAACACTAACACTGGCTTTCAAGGTAAAACTCTGTGCTTTATATTCCAGAATCGAAATGAGTTACAAAGCATACATCAGTTGAGAAAGGATTGTTAAAAATCACTAACTCTTGAGAATGTATAATCCGAACCCCTTTACAAAGAGGAAAAAATGCCTTATATACAAAAGATGTCGGCCCCCTAGGGCTTACAAAAATATCAGTCTTCAGAAAGATCCGCCCCTTAGATCTTTTCGAATGAAGTTAATGTTGCATTCAAGTGTATCCCTGCTGTCTATGTCGATGTGAAAAGATTGCCGTCAGGAGAAGCCCTCAGATCTTTTACAACCACAGTATTAACTTCATGGCCTCCATGTCCACCCTCCAACTTCCCTGCCGAACTGCTTTGAATGCCCTGAGGTAATATCATTAATGTCTATCGGCCCTCGCTAGTTGACATCCCAGTTGTCCTTGCGGTCTCCACCCTTCTGTTTACTGACGACACCTCCTGGATATCAAACTGATTCATCGCTTTATTCTCAGAGCAGATCCACGTTGCTTATGTTTCGCTGATCTTCACAGGGGTCAAACTGCCACGACTCTCCTGTAGCCTCCTCCAATTGTCTAAACAGATGTTACACGGGATCGCCAGATGGTCAAGAGTCGCTCATATTGAATTGCATGTCGGTGAGAAACCTACCGTGTCTCCCGGATGTGATCATACTCTACAGCAGCATTGGCAAGACTTTTGCCTATCGGTGAGAGCTTTCATCGAGCCCTTCATCCTTTGGTGAGACACCATTGAGTCAGGGAGACCTCTTAGCGAACACAAACCACTTTCCCCGGGCTTGAACATTTCCTTCGATGAGACACTGGCAAGTCGGGAAGACCTCACGCCGAAGCTCTATCATTATATCGTTGTGCTCCTCCGTTAGCGAGACACCTATGTGTCGGTGAGACCTCTTGCCGAAGACACAATCCTTCGACAAAACCCCTCATTGGTTAGCAGGACCTCATAGCGATGATGTCTCCTTTAGCCAGCGAGCTCATCTTCATTTCGGGGAGACCCCATCCTGTCGGCTAGAGGTTATATCCATGTCGGCGAGACTCTACACAATCGGCTAGACCTCCTGCTAAAGACACCTTACTTCGGCGAGAAGTTCTATCGAGCTCCCTTTGTTTCAGTCAGGGAGACTTTGCTTGGTCGGTGAGACCTCTCACCGAGCTCACAATTTTCGTCGAGACCTCCCCATGTCAGTAGGACATCTCCTCGAACTCATCATCTTATACCAAAGGCACCATCCTCTCAGTGAGACACTATTCGGACGCCGAGACGTTACAGCGAGGCCCACCTTTTCTCCCCGATGATATACCTTTTTGCTGAGACCTTCGCTAGTTGCCGAGACATTACGGCGAACTCCTTTCCTTCGCCGAAACCACTTCACTTCAACGAGACCTCACCCTGTCGGTGAGACTTTACAGCGAAGCCCCCATATACCCTGAAGGCATTCCGCTTCGGCGAGACCTTCGCTATTCGGCCAGACTTTTTTCCGAAGGAAATATTTTTCCTCCCTGTCGATGGCCTTGTGAACAACTGTCAGCAAGACTTTCATCTGTCAGCAGGACCTTTCATCGAAGCCACCTCATTACACCGAGATCTTACCCTTTCGGCGGGACCTTACCGGGTCGGCAGGACATCACCCTGATGTCGGCCGTTTCGGCGAGACCAATTTTGTCGCCGTGACTTTGTGCCAAAGGTCTCATCTCTTGGAAAGCTCGGACCATCTTTCGAGGAGACCACCACTTGTCGGCGAGACATCTTGGCGGGCCCAAAAACCTTCGGCGAGCTCCCTTCACTTGGCCAAACCTTTTTTGATCGGCAAGACCTCACGTTGATGAGTCTTCTTTCGCCGATACGTCCCCCCCTTGTCGGCGAGATACTTCCCATGCGGAGGGAGATACAAAATCTCACAGCAAATAAAATGTCTTGCCGACCTGGACATTTCAAAATGAATAGAACCCCTGCTAGTTGGCAAGACAACTGGAAGGTCTTGCCAACTTTCTCCTTAGAGGAATTTTATGCCAAACTTGACTGAGGCAGACTTTTCAACTGAGCTCCTTAAGAAATGCATGAGGGGTATGATTTAATCATGCACAACAATGTCTCCATTTGGCCTTTATGAACACCTGAAACACAGATTGCCCTGCCTGATTGAGCCCGTAGGTGAAAATCGGGCAACATTTCTGGCGACCTTTGGCTGATGTTTTCCTACTAAACATGGAAAACCAGTAGCCAAAACTTGTCCATTGGGCATGGAGTCGCTTAGAAAAAACCCTCAGAACATACCAAGAGTAGCTCGCACATGGTTGCAATTCACTTGAGACTCATAGAACAGATCAAGATAGTCGGAACTTGTTGAAACCGAAGAAACTGAGGTGAAACCGCTAAATTGTGCTGGAACAACACTTAGGGAACAGAACAACATTAAAACCAAAGTGCAGAAGCACTTATTGAAAACATGAAACCTAATCTAATATGTACAATGGAGGAACTTATCAAACCTCAAAACAAGGCTTGAGGTGTATCCCATTGACTAGGATAGGAAGCACTTCACCTTCAGTTGTGGCCAATTGGTACACATTGTGTTCTTTGCAGTCTTTAACAATAAATGGACCCATCCACATGTTGTCAAACTTGGTGTGATGGCCTGGCCTGCTTTTTAGAACATCCCATTTGAGAACAATATCACCTTCTTTAAAAATTTTGACTGTAGCTTTCTTGTCAAATGTTCTCTTTGTTTGGAGTTGATGATACTCCAAAGTTTTCATGGCCCTATCTCTTGATTCTCCAAGCTCCATGAGCTCTGCATACCTTATGGACATTGGGTCATGTTCTTCATACATCTCCAACTGATGAACAATGTCTAGAGTTGGAAGCTCTGCAGATAGAGGTAACCTAGCCTTTTTACCATAAACAAGGACATATGGAGAATTACCCACTGATCTCTTAGGGGTTACTCTATCTGCCCAAAGTGCAGATTTCAATGTGGTATGCCAAATTATTTGATTCTCTTCCATAGTCCTTTTAATGATTCTGATCAAGTTTTTATTTGTACTTTCAGCTAATCCATTACCCTGTGGGTAATAATTAGAGGAAGTATTCAAATGAATCTCGTGTTTAATAGCCCAATCTGTGACTCTTAATCTAACAAAAGCAAGAGCATTATCCGAAATGATGGAGTCAGGAACTCCAAACCTGGTGATTGTGTCTTCATAAAAGCTCAGAACTGAAGATTCATTTGCTTCCTTCAAAGCTACTGCCTCTGTCCAGCGTGTAAAATAATTTGTAGCAGTAAGCACCCACTTATGACTGGCACTGGATGGTGGATTAATTGGCCCAATGAAGTCGATGCCCCATCTCATAAAGGGCTGCTCCACCTGAATTGGATGTAGAGGCATAGCAGGCATATTTTATTTTCCTGCAAATAAAGCACATTTCATACACTTTTTTGACCATGCATATGCATCTTTAAACAAGTTGGGCCAGTAGTAACTAGCTCTCATGATTTTCCAGGCAGTAGTTCTTGGAGCAAAATGACCCCCTCCAGCTCCATCATGAAAATCACGAAGTATCTTCTCAACTTGATCACTGTGAATACATCTTAAGAGAACACCATTTAGATCCTTTTTGAAAAGAACATTATCTACCAACACATATGGTATTGACTGCAGTCTGAAGTACCTTCGTTTAGCTTTGTCTAAACCTGGTGGACACTCACCAGTTTGTAAAAAATGGGTGATGTCTTGAACCCAATTTGTTGTTATCAGGGGCACATCATCTCGAGCATTCTGAGGTTCATTTGTATTAACAAAAACAATATCCTTTTCTAAGTCATTTTCACTACTTGACCCTATAGCAAGCTGTTCACAAAGACCTTTACCCCTAACCAATTTGGTAATCTTGATGTCCACATTGTATTCCATAACCTTAGTGACCCATCTTGCTTTTTTATCATTTAGATCTTTGTTTAACATAAATTCTTTCACACTTGGGTGTGCAATTAGAACATGAATTTTGTTGTTTGAAACCAAAGGTTCAAACTTTTTTAGGCTTTTGATCACAACAAGAACATGTTTCTCCACAAATGTATATTTTTGTTCATAATCAGCAAGTCCCCGACTAAAGAAAAGCTATTGGCTGCTCTAAATTATCACTGTTTTTCTGAACCAGAATAGCAGAAAGTGAACTAATGCTGCCAAAAGCATACAAGAAGAAGTCTTTAGAGAAATATGGATTTACCAGTGTTGGAGCTGATGCTAAAGCTTCCTTGATTTCTTCAAAACTGTGTTTTGCTTCTCCAGTCCAACTGAAAACTGCATTCTTTTTAAGCATGGCGGTCAAGGGCTATAGTAAATTTGCAACATCGGGAATGAATCTTCTTAAAAAGTTGATTCTCCCTAAAAAGCTCTGCAACCCCTTCTTGTGATTGGGTAATGGTAGTTCAAGTATGGCTTTAACTCTTTCAGGGTCAATGGTAACTCCATCTTTTGACACTATGTGACCTAACAGCTTACCTTCATGAACTGCAAAAATACTGTTTGTCGGATTAAGAGATATTCCATACTCTACATTTTTCAAAAACCTGCTTGAGATGTGACAAATGTTCATTTGCATTTTTTGAATATACGGTTATGTCATCTAGATAAACTAGCAGACATTTCTGAATTAAATTCTGAAATGCCATATCCATGGCACGTTGAAAGGTGGCACCGGCATTAGATAAAGCAAAAGGCATTCTCTTGTAGGCCATAGTGCCCCATTTTGTCGTAAATGTTGTTTTATACTGATCCTCCTCTTTGACTAGAATCTGGTTATAACCAGAATATCCATCCAGAAGAGAAAACCTTTCTGATCCAGCAACAGCTTGAAGAATTTGTTCCATAGATGGCAAGGGATAATGATCTTTCAGAGATGCTTTGTTAAGGTCTCTAAAGTCTACACATAATCTTATCTCACCATTCTTTTTTCTAACCGAAACAAGATTAGAAACCCAAGATGTGTGTTTAATTGGAAATGCAATACCCCCCTCCACTAACTTAGTTAGCTCTTTGATCATCAAGGGTTCAAGCTTAGGGTTCAATGGTCTTTGTTTTTGTCTAACAGGCTTGGCATCGGGTTCTAACTCAATTGTATGTTGTGCAATATGAGGATCAAACCCTCTTAAATCAAAATATTGCCAAGCAAAAAACATCACGATATTCTTGGCATAAAATAATGAAAGCTCTCTTATCCTTAGCTGAACAGATTTTGCCTAATTTGAGAAGCTTACCTTTAAAGATTTGCACTTCTTCATAATGATCTTCTTTCACTTGAATGCCGACTTTGTTCTTCTTAAGATGGTCATCAGAATTGAATATGGATTCCAAGGTAACCAGCCCTTTGGGAAGTTTATTTGTCTTCAGCTGTATCACTTGATCATCATAATGCTGTTTGATCTTTTCTTGGTTTACTAAGAAAAACTGATCTTCTTGGAGCAAAAAGGTTAAAATTTGGTCATCATTTTCAAATACCTGCCAGTTAATGTTGTTATCAGGAATTGATGGCCTGATAACCACCTTAACATACTGTTGTATTTTATCCTTTTTGATATCACCTGGGATATCAAATTGCGCTCCAATTGCTGCAAGTTTGTCAGCATGCTTATCCTGATTTCGTGGAATGAAAATCAGATTGAAGGCATTAAATTCTTCAATTATGTTCCATACTCTATTTCTGTAAGACTTCAAAGCATCATTCCTGGCAACATTCAGCCCCCTGATCTGATTAACTATCAGTTCACTGTCTCCATAGACTTTCAAGCAGTCAATCCCTCTTTTCCTTGCCCACTCAAAGCCTTGAATGAGTCCCTCATACTCAGCACTGTTGTTAGAACATGCAAAAGCAAAACAAAAGGCTGAAAAATACTTATCACCCTGTGGAGAAATCAGCATTACACCTCCACCTGCTCCATTCTTGCTTCTGGAACGATAAAAAAACATTTCCCAAAGTCCACTTTGATGTTGCAACAACTGATCTGTACCCTTTTCAAGGTTTGGGATCTCCGCATCAAGTTCAAGCATCACATAATTACCCATACCAACATCTTGAATAAGATCTACAGGACTGTCCCACACGTTTTTAGCCACCCACTCATGTAGAAGCACATCAGGAACAACTTATGATTGAAGTTCTTGAGCAGCAGCTAGTTCACTATCAGAAAAAATGACATAATTTGTGTCTGCAGCAGTAGGAACAGCGTTGATAGGACTTGGGTTATATGGCTCAATGTGGTCTTTAGCCAACTTTTCAGATTTAATAGTGACTTTGGTTCCATATCTGGTTCTAAACAACATATGTGACCAGTCAGCTGACACATAACCACCTATCTTAGCCATAAAGTCTCTTGAGAGGCATAAAGAAAAGAAAGGTGGGAGATCTATGACACATATGTCCTGAGGAACTGAAAAATTAGGACAAGCATGAAGGGTAAGACTCAAGTCTTTAATAACACCCAATGTATTAACTGAAGTACCATCCAATTGAATCACTCATTTCTCTAAAGGCTGATACTTCAATCCAAGTTTGTCAACAATTTTCTTTGGCATTACTGAGCTACTAGCTCCACTGTCTACCATACAGTTATGAACTAACTTATTACTGACACGTAAAATGGAGGTGGTTTGACTTCTTTTCCTATCTCTTTGTTGGGTTGTTTATCATTTCCTTGAGTATTATTTGTCAACACAGTTATAACTTGACCCATTGGAGACTCAGATTCATCAGACGCTTTAAAATTTGACAAAGCTGAGTGTAACATATCTTTTTGACTTGGGATGGCTAATGAATCCCACATAGACATCATTACATTTGTCTTTTTCATATTATCAAGAATGTTATAGGGTACAGCTGGGTTTAATTTATGATGTACCTTTATGCCAACGTGGTTGGCTTGCAAGCGTGGTTGCTCCTTCACTGGGAGTTGTTGATTTCTTTGCGATCCACGAATCACTTGAGAGGTAGATGGTTTTGCAGCTGATGCTTTTCCTTTATCAGTTGTTTGATCAAGCTCAAAAGCTCTTTTCTTCGCCCTTGTGTTAGTTGCAACTGAAGAATCATCGACATTCAATCCACATAATTCTTCACCTTTCCAGTTAAGAAGAGTAGTGTCATTGGTAGGCGGATCTTGGTGTTGTAGAGATGCATTATTGAATTCATTTTGTTGTGAACTTGAGGCATTTTGTACCATAAGTGCCTGATTAATAAGTCCATTTGAGCAAGTGGCTTGATTATGAGATTGGTTACAAGGGTAGCACCACTCATAATCTACTGCTAAGTTGTTTTGAATAGGGACAAGATCCTTGACTACACTAACAGGTGCTGGAGCATAATCCTAAAAAGGTCTAGTATTTATACCTTGTCTTGAGCCCTGATAGTTGCCTTGGTAAGCTTGTCTATTACCTTGATACTGTTGTTACTGACCTGCATTCTGCTATTGGTAAGGCTTGTTATATGTTTGCTGCTTTTCCAAGCTCACAAGATTATTACCAACAGTCTGTAATAAACTTTTGATCTCCTGTAACTCATTTGAAGAACTTGAAACAGCAGCTTCTTGTGTTGCAGCAGCTGATACCGTTGGAACAGGTGACAAAGGTGCAAAAGGTGGTATTTGCAAAGGGATATTCAAATGAATATCTGGAAATATAGGCATTGGTGGCCTAGGAGCGAGTTTACCAGCTTGTATTAGGCTGTTCTCAGCTCTGATTGCTATTTCAAAAGCATATGGCAAAGACACTCCTCCCATTGATTGTATTAAAACTGAAATATCACTATTTATAGCTGTAAGATAATACAGGAAGGCATATTTAGGTGAAGGCCTCACCGTTGCAGGGATTCTATCCCAAGTTCTTTGAAATCTGAAATTAAAATCATTCATTTTCTCTTGTGGAGCCCTCTTAATCGTAGTTAATTGTTCCAATAAAGACAAATTATCAAACCTGTCTTGAAATTGTTTATGCAACTTGTCTCCAAATTTGTCCCAAGTTGCGATTGAGCTAACTGCTAGGACCCTATACCATTGCACAGCTCTTCCTTTTAGTGAAGCAGCTAATAATCTCATAGCAACATCCTCTTGAGTTATGTGATGGACTCCGCATAACGAAGCCACATCTCGCATGTGTTCAATCGGGGTAGTCTGATCTTCCCCAGTGAAAGTTGGAAAATTTTTCAAGGCTGCCATTGGAATGTCATTGTGTTGTGCCAAATTTAGGAGACTCCCTCCATTGAAAGCAACAAATGGTTGATTCCTTGGAGCAGCCATTGGAGGTGGCTGAGATGGATTTACTTGCACTCTAGGTGAAACAAAAAGCAGGACTGCAATATGAGATCCTACAGATGGAGGAGTAGATTTGGCTCTTCTAGAATAAACAAATGTTGTCCCTGGCCTTTCTGTTGCTCTACCTTGTCTTCTTGGTGGTGACAACTACAAATATTCGAAAGGGAACAAGCTGCTCCTTGTCTAAACTCTTCTCATAAACTGTAATAGCACTGATTCTGAAGTCCTTCCTCTTAATGGAGTTGCCAAGTATGCAAAATTGACCTCTACAAAGTCTGAAACCTACTAGTTGCATAATAAACCAATGGTATAATGTGGTACTTGTCCCACCGGGCGTGCCAAAAACTGTTATCAGTCTAAAGTTGCACCCTTGTTGAAACTGGTGTTCAACACCTCAGTGTAACATGGGAAGACCTCCAAAGTTGTGGGTCACTTATAGATAGAGGTCAACCTCCAGAGAAGGCCGGCTTCCTTTGGTGTCACCTAAACTACTGATTTTTTATAAAGGAAAAAGGAGAAAGAGTGCATAAAATAAAACTAAATACTATAGTGATACACCGAACTGATAAGAAATCATGAAATAAAAAACAAGATGAACGTACACTGGAAAACTAATGGTAGCTATTTCATTTACTCAACATAACCCTTTTGAACTTATGCATCATTCTTAAGAGGCTTGATCTACATGCATATTTTAAGAAGGAAGGTTGAATTTCATAGCTTTAAGGTATGAATGTAGACTTAGAAAAACACAATTGAAAACTTACATAGTCTAAAAATACTGAAATTAGAGTAATCTAAACACTAACACTGGCTTTCAAGGTAAAACTCTGTGTTTTATATTCCAGAATCGAAATGAGTTACAAAGCATACATCAGTTGAGAAAGGATTGTTAAAAATCACTAACTCTTGAGAATGTATAATCTGAACCCCTTTACAAAGAGGAAAAAATGCCTTATATACAAAAGATGTTGGCCCCCTAGGGCTTACAAAAATATCAGTCTTCAGAAAGATCTGCCCCTTAGATCTTTTCGAATGAAGTTAATGTTGCATTCAAGTGTATCACTACTGTCATGTCGGTGTGAAAAGATCGCCCTCGGGAGAAGCCCTCAGATCTTTTACAACCACAGTATTAACTTCATGGCCTCCATGTCCACCCTCGAACTTCCCTTCCGAACTGCTTTGAATGCCCTGAGGTAATATCATTAATGTCTATCGGCCCTCACCAGTTGACATCCCAGTTGTCCCTGCGGTCTCCACCCTTATGTTTACTAACGACACCTCCTGGATATCAAACTGATTCATCGCTTTATTCTCAGAGCAGATCCAAATTGCTTATGTTTCGTTGATCTTCTTCACAGGGGTCAAACTGCCACGGCTCTCCTATAGCCTCCTCCAATTGGCTGAACATATGTTACACGGGATCGCCAGACGGTCAAGAGTTGCTCAAATTGAATCGCATGTCGGTGAGACACCTACCGTGTCTCCCTGATGCGATCATACTCTACAGCAGCATCGACAAGACTTTTTCCCATTGGTGAGAGCTTTCATCGAACCCTTCATCCTTCGGCGAGACACCATCAAGTCGGGGAGACCTCTTAGCGAACACAAACCACTTTCCCCGGGCTCAAACATTTCCTTCGATGAGACACTGGCAAGTTAGGAAAACCTCACGCCGAAGCTCTATCATTATACCGTTGTGCTCCTTCGTCAGCAAGACCTATGTGTCGGTGAGACCTCTTGCCGAAGGCATAATCCTTCGCCAAGAACCCTCATTGGTCGGCAGGACCTCATAGTGATGATGTCTCCTTTAGCCGGCGAGCTCATCTTCATTTTGGGGGAGACCCCATCCTGTTGGCCATAGGTTATACCGATGAGACTCCATGTCGGCAACACTCTACGCAATCGGCCAGACCTCCCACCGAAGACACCTTGTTTCGGCGAGAAATTCTATCGAGCTCCCTTCGTTTCAGTCGAGGAGACTTTGCTTGGTCGGTGAGACCTCTCGCCGAGCTCACAACTTTCACCTAGACCTCCCCATGTCGGTAGGACATCTCCCCGAACTCATCATATTATACCGAAGGCACCATCCTCTCGGTGAGACACTATTCGGTCACCAAGACGTTACAGCAAGGCCCACCTTTTCTCCCCGATGACATACCTTTTCGCCGAGACCTTCGCTAGTCATCGAGACATTACGACGAACTCCTTTCCTTCGCCGACGCCACTTCACTTCGATGAGACCTCACCCCATCGGTGAGACTTTACAGTGAAGCCCCCATATACCCTGAAGGCATCCCGCTTCGGCGAGACCTTCGCTATTCGGCCAGACTTTTGCCGAAGGAAATATTTTTCCTCCTCGCCGACGGCCTTGTGAACAACTATCAGCAAGACTTTCGTCTGTCGGCAGGACCTTTCATCGAAGCCACCTCATTACACCGAGATCTTACCCTTTCAACGGGACCTTACCGGGTTGGCAGGACATCACCCCAATGCCAGTCATTTCAGCGAGACCAATTTTGTTGCCAGGACTTCGTGTCAAAGGTCTGATCTCTTGGCGAGCTCGGACCATCTTTCGGGGAGACCAATTTTGTCGCCGGGACTTTGTGCCGAAGGTCTCATCTCTTGGCAAGCTTGGACCATCTTTCGGGGAGACCACCACTTGTTGGCAAGACCTCTTGGCAGGCCCAAAAACCTTCGGCAAGCTCCCTTCACTCGGCTAGACCTTTTTTGATCGGCAAGACCTCACGCCGATGAGTCTCCTTTCGCCAATACGTCCCCCCCTTGTCGGCGAGATACTTCCCATGCGGAGGGAGATACAAAATCTCACAGCGATTAAAATGTCTTGCCGACTGGGACATTTCAAAATGAATAGAACCCCTGCTAGTCGACAAGACAACTGGAAGGTCTTGCCGACTTTCTCCTTAGAGGAATTTTATGCCAAACTTGACTGAGGCAAAATTTTCAACTGAGCTCCTGTTGTGACCTTTTCACACATCGCCCCATTCAAGATGGGGACCCCCTAATTTTTGCTGTTTCGGTCTTTTGGCTTGGGTTTTCTTCTCTCTCCGCCTCTGCCTCTTTCCGATGTCCGTCTTTCGGGGGGTTGTGTCCATCATTGAGCTTAAACGCGAAATATTGGCCAAGTCTAAAATTAGGGTTTCGTCGTTCCTGGTCAATTCAAGGTCAGATAAAGTGAGAAAATTGAAAATTGAACTTAATATTGTTGTCAGCAGACATCCAGCAGGTTTCCAGCCAAATTTCATCGGATTCCAAGGTACTTACTATTTTTAGTAAGTGTGAAATTCAGGGCAATTTGTCAGCTATTTTGAGATTCCAATCATCACACTGCATTCAGAGTATATCAGATTGCTTGCATGCCAAATTTGAGCAAAAACAGACGACTTACTATTTTTAGCAGTCCGGCTTCTGGCACGAATTTCAGGGTCCAGATGCGGAGATTTTCTTTGCATGTCTGGATATTCCTTCTGGGTTTTTCGAGACCTTCGCGATGGTATAACATGCAAGTTGAAATGACCACTTTCAGGATTCAGCCTTTCGAGGCTATTTTTAGGGTTTGCATGTCGAGGTTTCTTTTGCATGTCGGGTGATTCCTGATGGGTTTTCCGAAAGCTTCGCGATGGTGTGACATGCAAATGAGGATTCTCACTCAGTAAGGAACTTGCTATTTTTAGCAGGTGTGTCCCGACAGCTGCCTCCGAGCAGTTCAGAATCACAAGCTGATCGCAGTGCCGCAGAAACAAAGACAAACAGAGATCTTTTGATACGCATGCAATGCAAATTAGGGTTTCCAGCTTCGGAGCCTAAAAATAGGCATCAAAAGTCAAAATCTTCGAAATCCGGCGTAAACCACCGCGATCAGCGTCCTTCAGGCTATCTGCTGGTGAAATTTTGACTCAAACGGAGCACTTACTATTTATAGTAAGTCAAATTGGAAACGTGCTAAAAATAGTAAATCAGTTGCATGCATCGTGTCAGCCAACAGGTCACGTGGTGAGGACCGCCTCATTCAAATTTCAACTCGATCAGAGCTTGGGAGCTATCAGAAACATGAGCTTACTATTTATAGTAAGCCACCTTCATAAACAGGCTATAAATAGCAGGGTGACTAAAAGTGGCAGTGTCGACAGGTTGATAGGGTTATGAAGAAGCTATGTTTGAAATTTCAAGTTGATCCGAGCTTCAGAAGTGCAAAATTGAGAAGACTTACTATAAATAGCAGGGCACGATACTGGCGAAGGATGATGAAAATTTGCCTAAGTCTGGAACTTCATCCAGCAAGCCTGGCAAAATGCGCCCATCTCAGCTGAAGAGGCATAAAAATTTCTAAGTATGATGTTTATCCTGCACAGGGGGTGAAATGCGCCCAAGGCACCAAAAAGTCAAAGGAAGTCAATGATGTTTATCCTGCTGCCAGGCCAAAATGCGCCCAAGAAGGAAGGAAAAGTTGAAAATTTTTTCTAAGGCATGGAAATCCGCCTCCACCCTCAAAATGCGCCTAAGATACAAGCTTATCCTTCACAGGGGTCAAAATGCGCCCAAAGTTGTAAGTGGTCGAAGAAAGTCAACACTCAAATCCTCCTCCCCATCAAAAATGCGCCATCCTTCACATAGGGTGAAATGCGCCCAATTTGCAAAGAAGTCAACAAGTCAAACGTTTTCATCCTTCCCCCTAGGCAAAATGCGCCCAAACAAGGCCATGTCAGGACAAAAAATGGAAGTTGAAAAGTCACATGAAGGCATTTGAAAAGTTCGTCCTTCTCATGCATCAAAATGCGCTCAAGATGGAAAAGGGTCAACAAGTCAAAGGATCTCGTCCTCCTCCATAGGCAAAATGCGCCCAAAGTTAGGCATGTGAAGACAAAACGTAGAAGTTGAAAGGTCACAAGGGACGTGGTGGCAAGTTTATCCTCCTCCTACATAGAAATGCGCCCATGTTTGGATGTGAAAGGTAAATAAAGGTGGTAATTAAGGTGAAGAATATTACCAGAGCATGGTGAAAGGTGTAAGTGTTAGGCGCTCAAGGTGTTAGAGGATTTTCCAAGGACGTGTGAGGTGGTAAAGGTATGAGTGGCGTGATTTTCCCTCATATGTGTGCTAGGCGCCTAAAGCCCATAGGCGTTGAAATATTTCAAGGTGTTGAGAGTAAAATGATAAGTATGCGCCTATGTTGAAGGGAGTTATAAGGTGTTAGAAATATTTCCTAAGGCGTTGAAATATTTCAAGGCGTGATTTTCTTCAAGTGTGATACGCCTAAGGTGGTGAAGTGTTAGAGAAATTCATAAGACATGTGAAATTTAAATTCTCTAAGGCGTTAGAAATTTTAATAAAATTGCCTTTCAAGTGTGAAGTATGAAGTGAGAAATAAGGCATGCCGAGAATGAGTAAATTCTTCCAAATGAAGTTGATAAAAAAAAATTTCTCTCCACTGGCAGATGATTCAAAATTTTCTAAGGGAAACTTCTCAAAGTGCTAGATGATTTTAAAATATTTTTCTAAGGCAAATTATTTTCCCTTGGAAAATACGCCTTGAGATCAGAGTGGTGAAATTTCTCCGTGAGGCAAGAGCAACTTTTCTCAGTGATGGAGTCAGAAATGCAAGACGATTCAAATTTTTCAAGAAGTCAGAGCAACACAGAGTGATCACAGGCGAAGAACGAATTTAAATGATGAAAATGATATTTTTCTAAGGTTCAAAATTGAAAAATTAAATGAACCCGTTCGTTGGGTACCCATGGATTCGAGGCGTTCTGAAGAAAATTTGCTTCTGGGTATTGAACATTTGTGATGATGAATGGATTTCCAAGTCTTTTGAGCTTCGCCGACACTTTTTCAGTGAAGAATTTAATCAGTGCTCAAATTGTGAATTTTCCTAAGGGAGAATTTTAAATTTTCTAAGGCAAGAACGAATAAAATGTGCTTTCAAGATGAATTTTCTTCGAATGATGAGTTCAAGAGGAATTTCCTAGATAATTTTGTTTGAATTCTTCGAGGATGAATTTTCCAGAGCAGAAAAGAGTTAAAATTCAAATTCCAGTAACAGAGCTCCGGCTGGTGAGTAAAAAAATGATGAATTTAAATTAAATTTTCGAAAGCAAAATCCAAAACGCCAGTCAAAGTCAAGTTTCTAGAAGAATAATATTCCCGATGACTGGAGACAAGTGTCAGAAACACCAGAGAGGGAAAATTCGAATTCTTGAAGTGGAGTAGTGGAGTTTAATTGCACTGGCTAAAATTAACTTCTTCTAGAATTCGAATTTTAGCTATAAAATGGAGAGGTTTTTCACTTGTTTTCACAGCTGGAGAAGTCGAACTTGCTCTGAGAGTGAAGCATTGCAGTGAGTTGCTGAGGCTGAAGGAATTCAAATTTTGCTGAGGAATTGCGTTTGCTGAAGAGGCGCACTTGAGAGTTAATCAAATTTGAAGTAAAAGGGAGGTACGCCTTGAGTTGCTGAGAGGTATTTGCTGAAGTAAAGAGGACGCCCCTTGCTGATTGGAGGAAGTTGTTGAGAGCTTGAAAGAGGTACGACTTTGCTAGTGACTGAAAATTGATTGAGTAAGTTGAAGTTGCAAGTTAAAGAAAGATGCCTTGAAGTGAAGTAGCTGAGAACTTAGAAGTACGAACTTGCTAGTTTGCTGATTGCTGATACGAAGTCATAGAAGTTCGAATTGCTGATTGCTGATAGTGAAGTAGAGTCATCAAGGTTCACTTAGAAATCTGTTCTAAGTGTTGGAATTCGAACTTATTCAAGAAAAGAAGCTGAGGTTTGCAAACAAGAAAGTTATTGCAGCTTCTAAAGTCGACTGCAGCCCCTATACAATGCCTTATTTTATTAAATTAAATTGCTGATGAATGTTTGTTATGTTGCAGATGGCTGAAGCAAGGACAACCGGAAAGGACAATGGTGCCTCCAGACAAGCTATGATCAAGAAGCTCAGCAAAACGTTCATGCCAGAGTCGAAGTTTATTTCAAAGCTGGGCAAGTTGACGGACACTAATTTGGGCTCTGTCAACCTGGAGACCTTCAAGAACAGGCTGTTTGGAATTGGAAGTCATCGGGCTTCGGTCACTTCGCACAACATCGTCCGCAGTGGATTATATGCAGCTGCTGGTTTCCTGCCAGCTATACAGTGTTCGGAGCTGATAATGGAGTGCGCCAATTGCTACGAGAAGGAACACCGGTCAATCATGTCACCTGATGGCCAAGTGCTTGCCAATCTTACTCCGGCAGCCATTGGTGAAGCTTTCGGGATCCCGGTGCACAGGAACATGATTTACAAGTCCAGAGAATGGGCTGAGCAGATGTATGCTTCTGCTTTTGAGCGATGCATGGATACAATTAATACCCACTGGATGAGCACTCCCAAGCCTTCTCAAACGAAGTTGCCGAAACAGATCATAGCGGATGACTTGAAGCAGGAATACTGTGATCTCATCATGATGCTGAGCAGGGTTGGAGGTTGCCCACAATCATTTATTTTTGAACCCTGGATGTTTTACTACATCAACCTGGTGCTAGAGGGCAAGGATTATGTCAATTGGGCTGAGATGATCAGCGATAATATACATGAGCAGCTCCTGAGCTTGAGGAGGACTAAAACATTTTACATGAGCTCCTACCTTATTTATATGTTGGCACGAATGACGAGGTACAGGGGGATCTCTTACAAAGAGCCTGTTGGATGCGGCTCTCATCAGTTCAAAATCCATGAGGCGTGTACACAGTTGCACCTGTCAAGTACAACCCACTACAAACGTGTCAACGATTCATTCACCATGTACATCACGAGGCTGCTTCAGGAGCGGTTACATCACAGAATCTCTAGAGATGCCCAGGAGCTGATCGAAAGGTATGGGTGCTGGTTTATTCAATTTCCGAGATTTTCATACATTAGGCTGCAAGGTTTTTCCTCGTATCCTTATAGGCTGCCTAAGTACCCAACAGATAGAATAATAATGCTAGAGATATCCAGACAGTTGCTAGCCTTTGACAAAATCCAAAAGAAGAAGAAAAAGGAGGGATAGAGTTTCCAATTGTGATGGGCAACTCGGATGAGGTGTGTCCTTCGATACAGGCGGCTAGAGAAGCTGAGAATGAGCTTCAATTTTATCATTTCTCATATCATACAAGCCGACAGCATTATGACCCGCACCATAACATCAATTGGGTTCTGTCGGAGGAGTTCAAACATAAGGCCACCATTGAAGATTATTGGGCTGATGCAGTTGATGAAATTGAAGTAAGGAAGAGAATGTTCTCTCGGTTGCCGATTACTCTGATCAGGGAGTGTGAGGTAGTTCCAGTTCCGGACCAGGTTAATGAGGATATGGATGTTGTGCATCCAGATTATGCAGCTGTTCGAGATACTCCACTTCCACCTGTGGATTGGTCAGAGCCCGAGGTTGCTGATTTAGATACTCTATCCATCCCGGTTATGACATTCACCAGGGCATGGGTTGACAGGAAAGTAAACAGATTGAAAAGTAGGTCAATTGCTTTGACTTACAACATGATGGGAGATCACAGGACGCCCACCACAGGAAGAAAGAAACAGATCACAAGAGGGCCAGAGTCCAGAAAGAAAGAATTAGTTCAGCCAGAGCCTCCACGAGTCACAGTGGCAGCACCTTTGGAGACACGTTCTCCAAGCATACAGGAGGTGTCCTTATTTGCGATCAAAGGATTGCGCGAGTCGCACCGGTAGTACAGATAATATTCAGCCTCCACGGAGAGGAGTCAATTGGCCAGAGTGCCAACGTACCTGTTAGGATTGATCAACAGATGATGAGGGGACTATTACTGACCCTCGCAGCAAGAGTTAGAGGCGGCCATGAACGATGATAATGATGATGATATAGTGTCGTGACACTCAGCCACTTGAGGACGATGAGCCTCGCCAGAATGAAGAAGAAGTTGAACAGGTTAGAGAAGTCGAGGCACAGGAGCAGCAGCCCTTCGATATACTGTATGAGGTGCCCGATTGGCTTAAAGATAGAATGAGAAGAAGCCCGAGTGAGGAGATTGATCCAGTAGTTGAGATGGAAGAATTTTTGAACCGGATCAGTGCTCCTCCACCGAAGAAGAAGGCAAGGAAATTTTCGAAGATCTCCACCGATGAGGATGGCTCTCGTACTCTTCACGTTGCTGTCCCACGAGTCGAGTGTGACCGGAATGAAGCAGTTCCTGAGAATTATGTGGTCACCACTCTGGATTTGGGACGCCCTACTGGTGCTCAGATTGTTGAGGAGTGTGATAACTCCTTCCTCGCCCTCAAGGATAGATTATTCAAGAAAGAAGGGAAGTATAAGAAGTTGAAACGAGAACACAAAGCCTTAATTGGATATGTTCAGCAGTTGTCTCGTTCTCGAGGGCAGGATGTACCAGTGATAGAGCCTCCAGCAGATATTCCTAGAGAGTCGATCAGCGGCTTAGTAGAGTTGGGGAAGATGGCACAAGAGGCAGATAAATGGGTCACAGGAGTTCGTACTGAGACAGAGAAATTTATGGAGGACCTTGCCTTTGCCTTCCAGCAGGCCTCTACTATTTTGACACGGATGGATGCGGTGGATCAGTTTGGGGCGATGCCTCTATCTATCAGAGTAAGGTGATCCAACGTCTTGAGGTATTGAGGCATGTGCCATTGCAGTTGCTGATTGATGGAGGTGTCATTCAGGCGAATGACCGATATGATTTCTCTCGATGGTATTCTTCACCATCAGTATGGCTTCTTCGACGCACAGGCAGATTCAGCTAAGGTTCAAGGTGGCTATGGCCAATATCATAGATGGAGTTCAACACCTTTGAGGCCATATTTGCTAGGCGGCTGAATCCAGATGAGGTTAATTTTGATAATTTGAGGGGTTTGTCGGTGCCTTTCTTCGCAGACGTTAAGACCTTTGTACAGGATGACTTTGAGAATACTGCTACATTCTCCACTTTGATCCGAACACGCAGACTCCTTAGCTGCTTGGAGAAAATCTTGTACGAGGCACGAGCATTCCACGGTGTTAGAGTTTCAGTTAGATTGTGTTCCACCGATTTCAGCTGGAGGTTGAGGCCGTACTTAGCAGATTTGTTGAGTTGGCAGTCAGAGAGAAGGCAAATGGGAACACACTACTAGACGAGGATCTTCTAGAAGACTGAATATGGAGCATTTATTACCTTTTTCTATTTTTGGGAGTGAGTGGGAATCTTTGATTCATTTAATGTACCACTCCCTATTCTGGCAGTTTTTAGGGTTAGGGCTGAGGTGGCACGATTCTGGCCACTCTATTGATTGTAACCCTAGCCGTCTTTTGGGACTTGGCTAGCTATAAAAGGGGGAGTCCCCCTCATTTGTAATTCATTAGAATTAGATTAGACATTGGAATAGTAGACATTGAGAGAGCATTAGCATTAGAGCTAGATAGTGTAGCATTGTAGAGCATTTTTGCATAATTTGGAGAAGAAAGAAAGTTTTCCCTTTGAAAACTTTTGAGGAGATTGTTGTGTAACACATTTTATGATAATAGATCTTTTCATTGATGATGGAATTTGTCTTGTCATGAAATGCTAGCAAGGTTTCTTCTTCCTTTCGTATCCAAGTAGCTTAAATTCATGCAAGTAGCTTACTTTGGTGTGTGGTGTTTTATTGAGATAGCTTCGCTTTATTCCATACCACTAGCGGCTTGTTGATGATAAGTTCGCCTTGTGTGGTCAACTGGACATTACATTTAGTTTAACTTCGGTTGTGATTTATATGCTTATATGCGTCGTTGTGATGGTGTATGCATGTTAAGTCATGATTTGAACATCTTTTGCTATTTCCCTTGAAGATTGCACCGATTTTGCTGAGGCTGTCCGACGGAGGCTAGGTGAAATCCGGTTGAAGTCTATTGAAACAAAGCTCCACATATCCTGCATTTAGAGTAGCATATAAATTTCTTAGGCTTTATACCCCTTTACTTTCAGCATATTTCTGATTAGTTTTAGGAAAAGAACTACATTGCCAAATCATACACATAAGAATCCCCTTCAAATCATACATTAGCTGTTGACTGCAAGAAATCTGAACAATTACGTAAGTCCCCTCGTAAGAACACAGCAATACACATCAACCAAATTGGGTCTATTCGCACTTAAGGAACCTTGGAGTTGAACGTGTGACCTATCTCGCAATCTTAGCACACGGAATACTTTGATCAAGAGAGAACAGAGTAGCCCTAAACTATTTTTGTTCTCCTGTTTGGTGCGGTCATAAAAAACACATCAACAGCTCCTTAAGAAATGCATCAGGGGTATGATTTAATCATGCACAACAATGTCTTCATTTGGCCTTTATGAACACCTAAAGCACAGATTGCCCTGCCTGATTGAGCCTGCAGGTGAAAATCGGGCAACATGCATAAGAAGTGAATTTATGTGAAAGAATTTATGGGGAGGTTTAAAATGCATATTAGTGTGAAATTGCATATTTTGTATGGTCTCCATATAAGGAGAATATGATGGTAATAGTTAATATTTACTAGGTTTGAAATGAAGGTAGAGTCAAGTAAGGTCTTTTCAGCTTAAGTTATTAGCTTAACTATGGTAAGCTAAATACTCCTAGGATAAAGATTTCCTGATTAGGAGGAACTGTATAAGATACTTGTAGACTATTTCATTTCTAAGTAGATAGTTGTTGTAGGTAGTCTGGGGTGATTGATTACCCATTGAAGGACATAAGCCTATGCGTAGTGTAAGATAGCCTTAAGTCAAATAGGCCTTGAGTAGTGTTTATAATAGATGATCTTCATTCAAAGTACTGAATGAGAATACTTTGGCCAAAATAGTGAAATGTACGACTTCCACATAGGTGTGAGTTAGTTGAGACTACATTGTCAGTTCATTGTGATCTTTATACTAGTTTGAGATTGTGAAATAGCAAGGTTCTAGTTGTGTAGGACACAACACTATGATTAGTTGGTGATCGTTAACGAATACCTTACCAATCTCTTCTTTCAAAGGGAGGGCCATCTATCAAACGATAGGTGTGCAGGGGACCACATTATAAGTTCGTGGTTGGTGGAAATGCACACGAGTGATGTTTCTCCTCCACAAAAAGCGACTGATGCTCCAAGATTTGAAAGGAAAGGAACCTAGACCGTCTTACTACTATTTGTTCAAAAGCTCTCGAGCTATGTATGTAATCATTTTACTTTTGTACTCTGATTTATATTTGCAATGAAAATGGAATTCATGTGGAAATATATTGTAACTTGTATGCATTTATCAATGAAGAAAGGAAAGATTTATTGTATTGCCTTTGTTACTTGTTACCTTTATATGTTTGGAGTAAAATTGAAAAAAAAAAAAAATTATGCAAGGGGTAGGTTGTTACATATGGTATCAGAGCTACCAGGTTTAACACTAGGAACCTATGAGCTCATTACGCAACAATGCGTAAACCTTATCAGAAGGTAATGGTAGAAAAGTTCTTGTGCCAGAATGACAAGATAAAAAGAACTTTGGGAAGAGTAAAGGAAGATGTGATTCTTAGTAACTTGTGTAATTGGGACGAATTAAGAATTATCCTTGGAGTAGGAACTCCTAAACCAACAACTTATGATATTACTTAGGATTGCAGATGATTATGCAAATAGGTCATGTAGGAAAGTTAAGAAGAATAACCAGTATATACCTAAACCTACAATATAGTTATATGACTATAAGGAAAAAGAAGGAATGAGAAAAACCCTTAACTGTAGCAACCTACAATTGTAAAGAATCAAGAACTCTTGGATTCTGAGAAAACACTACGAATCTATGTGTATGCTATATCAACATTAATTAGATCAAAGTAGGAAGTCAACAAAAGAAATATCCACAAGGGATGGGAAACTTTTGACATGAACCTAAGGATAGGGTCTTACCAGAAAAGAGTTAGTACGGTGAGATTAACAAAGAAGCGTACGCTTAAATATAGTAAATAATACTTGTTTGTATGTGAATGTTTACTTTATGTCTTTCATAAGAAAATTCATAGCGTAATTAGGCTAACTTGTATTAAACATTCAAGTTTAATTCAATCTTTTAAATCATGGTGAAAATGTATGAGAGAACGAGAAATATTCCCAATACAAGTCGTGAAGATGAACAAAGAACCACCAGTGTAGAAGCAATGCTTGACTTGATTTTGGCAAGGTTAACCAATATGGAGAATGAAAGAGAGAAAGAAAGATTGGAGAAGGAAATAACCATCAACAACACGGAAGGAAAAAGTTTGTCTCATGGACGTGGTGATAACCACAATCATGAGAAGGAAAATTCACCAACCAATTTTGTTGAAAGAAATAGGAAGATAGTGTCTACTGAGCTATCTCATGATATGAAGAAGATAATATTGCCAAAGTTTGATGGCAGTGCAGGAGGCGACAAAGCCAAAGTTTGGATAGTCTAGATGGAAAAATATTTTGAAATAAGGAACTAAGATGAGGTAACTAAGGCAGTGTGGGGAGCATACCAATTAGCAGGTGAAGCCTCTAATTGGTGGATAAACAAAAAGTTTGAACTGGACATAAGTTCCTGGAAGTTGAATTGGGGAGAGTTCGTTGAAATTTTCTGCAAACGTTAGTTTCCATAGCTCTATTATGACCAAAAACTCTCTAACTTTCAAGAATTGAGGCAAGGGACCATGTCGGTCAATGAATACTTGGAGAAGTTCACCCGACTTCTTCGATATGTTCCTATCTACCACAAAGATGAACGATTTTGAATTAGGAAGTTCATACTGGGACTCAACAAAAATATTAGAGGCGAAGTTGATATGCATGGTCCAACCACAATGGACCTTGTGTATGAAAAAGCCATTAAGTAAGAACAGAAGCTTAAGATAGACTCCAACCAATGTGAAGGAGAAGAACAAAAGAAGGATACTAAAGTCCCTGACAAGATTGCCCCCAAGAAGGAAGAATTTGTGCATGATGCAACAAAGAAAAAGGGGAGAAGATCTCATTTCAATGAAAAGGAATTCAAGAGAGATTGGAAAAGAGACAACTCAAGGTATGATACTAGCAGAGCTAGTGAAGGTGTTAATAAGACTGGGGAAACCATGGAGAAAAGAGGACCAAGAGCAGGATGCTTTATATGTAAAGGTAATCACTATGCGAATGAATGCCCTAACAAACCTTTTGGTACCCAACAACATGGAAACTCACTGCCTACTCAAAAGGCCATGTTTTAGCAGAGGAAACATGCTGCCATGGATGATAGACAAGTTGATGTCAAAATTACACCGACCAAACATTCTTGAAGCTTTCGAGAATGATAAATAAAATGTAGTGTTAAGTTTTCTTTATGCTTTTGAATAATACCTTAGTTCATCGGAGATGATGAATCATAAGGGGGGAGTATGTTACACCCCAATTGTATAGCTACTATTGCATAGGGAAATTGATTGTAATGATTGAATCAATGTGATGAATAAAACATGTTATTTCTTGTTATCAATATGAATGTGTCACCATTTAATGATTGTCTCATTTAAATGTGAGTTCTATTGATGTTATTCTTGATGAATGTTTCATGCAAGTTGTTGAATAATGTTTATTCTAACTTTTGAGATGTTTAATGTATACTGTTTTTTTGTGAACATATGACTCTCATTATCGTGTCATGGAATGCAGGTGTGTGAACCATTCCTCCAAGGACAAGATAAATATCACTCGGGAGAGGAGCTTGGTCGGGTAAATGGTAACGAGAACCATTTGAGCATACACACACCTCCCTTAGACTGAGTAAGCTAAGTTAGTTTGTTTGAGTTATGGGTAAGTCATTTGTAGGCTTGTGTGTTGGCATTAGGAGTCTTGTCTACTTTTGTATGCATGCATAAGTGATGTTTATCCATGTATCTATTTATGTTATTATGAGCATGCAGATGGTAACATTATTAGGAGGTGAGCATATATACATGTCTATAGTATAAGCACGTACCCATAGGTATATTTTTATCAATACAAACGTATGATGGCAAATGGATATGCTCATACGAATGCATTGATATGGTATACATATATATATGTGCACATAGAGGAAAATATACAAATGTATATACATGTATATATAAACCCACAACCAATGATATATGTGGATATTAATAATATTATTATAATATTTTCCTTGGAATTTACATAGACACATGTATACACACACACACACACACACACATATATATATATATTGAAAGTATGTTGACTGGCTTGCAATATACGTATTCAACGAATAAATATGTATATGTATATATATTTATATATGTACATATATATATACATTATAGTCTTACCAAAACATATATATATATATATATAGTAAAGTAAATAAAACTATAATATATATAGTTTAATAATATTATAAATCTCTTAAAGTGGATAAAAGATTATAGCACTTGAGTGAATATTAAAGTCTAAATTATGGAAAATCGATGAATATCTCTCAACCAATTATTTATTACTAACTATGAATCAGGCTTTTCTCATTTTCATAAATTTAAATCATGGAAACATGGGGAAATCGAAATATTTCCCTATCACTTGAAATGTTAATGTTTAAACTATTGGAAACCAAAATATTTGCTTTCAAACTATTGAAAAGTTAAATACGTGAAAAATGAATGGCGCTGGAAATACATGTGCCTGGGAGGAGCGATTTTCTTGGGAAGAAAAATTCAAACCCAGCTGGAAAATGGGTGACACAACATAATGAAGAATGAGGTGTTTTGAAATTGTCTTTGACCATTTCCAGTTTGATGAATCATTATCACTGTTGGCGCCATTCCTGTAGGTGTTGATTCTTCTTCATTTTGAACATGTGCTATTTGAAACTTTCTTCATCTTGCTGTCCATTTTGGAGGTCGATTCATCTCCAAACAACTAATTATGTGAGTAGAAATCCACCACTTATCATTTGAAATATTCAAAATACATTCCTGGCAACTTACATGCTTGTAGAAGTGGAATTCGATGGGTTTTTGGCTCTATATATAGTCACCAATACATTCTTCATACTACACTTGCAAAATCCGAATTTCTATCATTTTCTGAGTTTGCTCCACAATTTCTTTGTTCTGAAATCATATTTTATTTTTGAGTGATAAAAACAAAGGAAATACCAGTATATTATCATCACATTCTGAGTTTATTCCAATATAGTTGTATATTCATCATTTGAGAGTCTATTTTTGAGTGAGAACTCTATCAATATTGAGGGGTTTTGTTAAGAGAAGGATTGGAACTGTGTCATTTGAGGACAAGCTCATAATCAGGCATGAAACCTTCTTCATCTTTCAATTTTGAATTTGATTGTTATATATTTGTTTCTTTGTGTTTGTTGTGTGTGCAAAGGTTGAAGGTTATTTCCTGAATGCAATTTAGTTTGTAGGGGAAAAGAGCTATTAAGAGAAATGTTTACTTATTTGTGCATAAGAAGTGAATTTATGTGAAAGTATTTATGGGGAGGTTTAAAATGCATATTAGTGTGAAATTGCATATTTTGTATGGTCTCCATATAAGGAGAATATGATGGTAATAGTTAATATTTACTAGGTTCGAAATGAAGGCAAAGTCAAGCAAGGTCTTTTTGGCTTAAGTTATTAGCTTAACTGTCGTAAGCTAAATACTCCTAGGATAAATATTTCCTTATTAGGAGGAATTGTATAAGATACCTGTAGACTGTTTCATTTCTAAGTAGATAGATTGTTGTAGGTAGTCTGGGGTGATTGATAACCCATTGAAGGACATAAGCCTATGCGTAGTGTAAGATAGCCTTCAGTCAAACTGGCCTTGAGTAGTGTTTATGATAGATGACCTTCATTTGAAGTATTGAATGAGAATACTTTGGCCAAAGTAGTGAAATGTACAACTTCCACATAAGTGTGAGTTAGTTGAGACTACACTGTCAGTTCATTATGATCCTTATACTAGTTCGATATTGTGAAATAGCAAGGTTCTAGTTGTGTACGACACAACACTATGCTTAGTTGGTAATCATTAACAGATATCTTACCAATCTCTTCTTTCGAAGGGAGGGCCAATCTATCAAACGATAGGTGTGTGGGGGACCGCATTATAGGTCCGTGGTTGGCGGAAAAGCGCCCGAGTGATGTTTCTCCTCCACAGCAAGCGGTCGATGCTCCAAGATTTGAAAGGAAAGGAACTTGGACCGTCTTACTACTATTTGTTCAAAAGCTCTTGAGCTATGTATGTAATCGTTTTACTTTTGTACTCTGATTTATATTTGCAATAAAAATGGAATTCATGTGGAAATATATTGTAACTTGTATGCATTTATCAATGAAGAAAGGAAAGATTTTATTGTATTGCCTTTGTTACTTGCTACCTTTATACATTTGGAGTAAAATTGAAAAAAAAAAAATACGCAAGGGATAGGTCATTACAAAGGCCTAGTTTTTGCTATGATCAATAAAAGTAAATTTATTTGGTGGTTAGAATGAGGGATCGATGGCATACATAGGTACTTCATGCTTAGCCTATAAAAATTTTCTTCATGTTACCCGATTTTCACCTGTGGGCTCAATCATGGGAAATTATGTTTTAAATTTGGCATGTGGATTAAATGTGGCTCCCATAAGGGTTGAGCCCAGTGTGCAGATGTTCGGTTTTCATTGGGAAGGTCTTCATCGGAATGTTATTTTTCAAGGAAGTCAATTGGAAAGCTTGCCTCAGTCAGATTTGGCATAAAACTCCTGAAGAAGAAAGTCGTTGAGACCCTCCTGTTGTCTTGCCGACTGGCAATTTGGTTCTGTTCATTTGAAATCCAAAGGTCACCGAGACATCTTGGTCACCATGAGTTTTTGTATATCTCTCCGCTTGGGAAGTCTCGCCAACCGTTGTTCACAAGCCCAGCGTCAGGGAGAGTGGTTTGCCTTCGGTGTGATGTCTCGCCGACCGGTAATGTCTCGCTGAAAGAGTTTGTGCTAAGAGAGAGGTCCTGCCGACCGATGGGGTCTCGATGAAAGGTTGTGGCTTCAGGGTAAGGTCTCATCAACAGGGTGAGGTCTCACCGAAGTGGGATGGTTTCGGGGAGATGTCTTGCCGACACGGGGGAGTCTCGCCGAAAGGTTTGAGTTCAGCATAAGGTCTGGCTGAATGGTGGAGGTCTCGGCGAAAGAAGGGTTGCTCAGGGAGAATTCTTCCCAACTTTCCAGAGTCTCGCTGAAAGGTGGGGGCTTCACTGTAACATCTTGCCGACCGGGGAGAGTCTCGCCGACATGGAATGATATCGGTATAACGTCTGACCGACCGGATGGAGTCTCCCCGAAATAAAGTGAGCTCGACGAAAGATCTTGAGTTCGGCATAATGTTTGGCTGACCCAAGGAAGTCTCACCGACTGGTGAAACTTTCATCAAAGGATGAAGGGCTCACCGGGACTCTTGGCTCAATGGTTTGCATTTGCTATGATGTCTTCCCGATAGCGATAGTCTAGGCGACAACTTTATGTTGCAGTATAACTCTTGCACACTCACTATGACCTCTGGCCGATAACGATTGTCTTGTCAATGTTTTTTTTGTGATATCGATATAACTTTTGCATTCGGGGTGAGGTCTCACCGATAGTTGTATGCTATGTCGATGCTACTGTAGAGTATAATTACATCGGGGAGACACGACAAGTGTCTCATCGACATGTGATTTCATTTGAGTAGCCTTTGACCGCCTTGAAAGCCTAAGTGGCATGCGTTCAACCAATCAAAGGGAATGAAAGGTGAACCATTGGCAATTTGACTGATTGACTACCCCTGTGAAGAAGATCAACATAATGTGTGTGGCGGTGAAGCAATGGTGTTTGGATCTAATAGGGGAGGTCAGATGCTGCTTCTCGAAGATGGTCAACTTGCAGAAATGTCTTGAGCACAAGAAAGCTGAAAGGAAGAAAAGGCCACGAGTCTCAGTGACAGTTGGAATCTCTACTGGCAAAAGGTAGATCGATATTAATGGTAATGCTTCAGAACGTTCAAAGCAACTCTTCAAAGAAGTCTCGAGGGTGGAGACGGAGGCCAAAAGTTAATGTGATGGTTTCAAAAGATCTAAGGGCTACTCTTGAGGGCGATCCTTCACCGACATAGACACGGGGGAGGCACATTGAATGCGATTAACTTTATTCCAAAAGATCTGAGGGGCCGACCCTTTTGGAACTGACTCATTTTTGTAAGCCCTAGGGTAGAGGCCGACGCTTTTGAGTTTTGTTGTATATATGGCATTTTTGCCTCATTTTGTAAGAGAGTTCTTCTTATGCTTTTCTGAAGTTGTGACTTTTGTAGTCCTCTCTCAGATTAGCAAACTTTTGTAACTCGTTTGGAGCATGATATATAGAATTTACCTTGGTTACCATTGATGGTTCAATTTTCCTTCTAGTTCTTGCAAAATATTATGCATTTTCAGGTGATTGATTAAGCTACTTCGTGAAATCTTTCTATTTCCTTATAGCTTTGTCTCATGTTAGCATGTCTTTCTTTGCAAAATTAGTATTATGTAGGTTACAAATTGTGTTTTACTGAATTGCACATGAACTTTTAATTTGTGAAAATTTGTTTTTCCTTCTTAAAAGTGTGTGCATGTCAAACCTGTTTGTGAAATACTTACGCATAATCTACAAAAACTTGTTGTGCAGTCCCATATCCATCATCAGTATTCAAGTGTAACCTGAGTGTCTCATTGCTCTTATCAATTTGGTGTATCACCATAGGATTTAATTTTCATTTTCATGTAGTCCTTCTCCATTTTCCTTACAAAGATCAGTAGTTAGGTGATAACACAAAGGAAGCCGGCCTTCTCTGGAGGTTCTTTTCCATTTTTAGGTGACCCACAACCTGGAAAAGTTCCCATGTTTCTCTGAAGTATCAAGTTTTTGCAACTTGATAAGGGCGCAATTTCAGTAGATAACAGTTTTTGGCATGCACGGTGGGACCAGTTCCACATTATATTATTGGTTTGGTATGCAACCAGCAAGTTTCAGACTTTACCGAAGTCATTTTGCATACTTGGCGACTCCACTGGGGAGAAAGAACTTCAGAATCAGTGCTTTTAGAGCTTATGAGAAGAGTTCAGAGAAGGAGCAGCTTAGTTCCTTTTGAATATTTACAACTTTCCCCACCAAGGAGAAAAAGCAGGGTAACAGAAAGGACAGGGACAACATTTATCTATTCTAGAAGAACTAAATCTACTCCTCCATCTGTGAGATCTCATATTGCTGTCCTATTTTTTGTTTCACCTAGAGTGCAAGTAAACCCACCTCAGCCACCTCTAATGGCTGCTCCTAGAAATTAGCCTTTTGTGCTATTTAATGGAGGTAGTCCAATAAATTTGGCACAGCACAATGACATTCCAATGGCATCTTTGAAAAGCTTGCCAATTTTCATTGGGGAAGATCAGACTACCTTGATTGAACATATACGAGATGTTGCTTCCTTATATGGTGTGCACCATATCACACAAGAAGTTGTAGCTGTAAGACTACTTGCATCATCATTCAAAGGAAGAGCATTACAATGGTTCAGGAGTCTTGGAGTAGGTTCAATTGTCACCTGGGATGAGTTGGGTGACAAATTACACAGGTAGTTTCAAGACAGGTCTGATAATTTATCTTTATTGGAGCAATTAACTACGATTAAGAGGGCTCCTCAGGAGCAAATGAATGATTTCAATTTCAAATTTCAAAGAACCTGGGATAGAATCCCTGCAACAATGAGACCACCTCCAGAATATGCATTTTTGTCTTTTTGAAGGCCCTTAATAGCGATATAGCCATTATGATACAATAAATGGGGGGTGTTTCCCTACCAGATGCATTTGAAGTAGCAATCAGAGCTGAAAACAACCTAATACAAGCTAATAAACTTGCTCCTAGGCCACCAATGCCTATATTTCCAGATATTCATTCGAATATCCCTTTGCAAATACCACCTTTTGCACCTTTGCCACCTGTTCCAGCAGCATCAGCCGTTGTTCCAGCTGTTGTAACACAAGAAACTATTGTTTCAAGATCTTCAAATGAGTTACAGGAGATCAAAATTTTATTATAGACTTTTGGTAATAAGCTTGTGAGCTTGGAAAAGTAGCAATCATATAACAGGCCTTATCAACAGTAGAATTCAGGTCAGCAACAGCAATATCAAGGTAATTGACAGGCTTATCAAGGCAACTACCAGGGCCCAAGATAGAGTGTAAATACTAGACCTTTTCAGGCTTATGCTCCAGCACCTGTTAGTGCAGTTAAGGATCTTGTCCCTATTCAAAACAACTTAGCAGCAGATTATGAGTGGTGCTACCCTTGTAACCAACCTCACTATCAGGTCACTTGCTCAAACAGACTTATTAATCAAGCACTTATGGTACAAAATGCTTCAAGTTCACAGCAGAATGCACTCAATGATGCATCTCCACAACACCAAGATCAGCTTACCAATGATACTACCCTACTTAACTGGCAAGGTGAAGAATTCTGTGGATTGAATGTATATAATTCTCCAGTTGCAGCTAACATAAGGGCGAAAAAAAGAGCTTTTGAGCTTGATCAAGCAGCTGATAAAGGAAAAGCAACAGCTGCAGAACCATCTACATCTCAAGTGACTCGTGGTTTGCAAAGAAATCAGCAACTCCCAGTTAAGGAGCAGCCACACTTGCAAGCTGATCATGCTGACATAAAGGTACATCATAAAGTGAACCCATCTGTACCCTATAATATTCTTGATAGTATGAAAAAGATGAACGTTACGATGTCTATGTGGGATTCATCAGCTATCCCAGGTCAAAAAGATGTGTTACAGTCAGCCTTGTCAAGTTTGAAAATTTCTGATGAATCTGAGTCTCCAATGGGCCAAGTTAGAACTGTGTTGACAAATAATCCTCAAGAAAATGATAAACCGCCCAGCAAAGAAGCAGGAAAAGAAGTCAAACCACCTCTATTTTACGTGTTTGTAATCATAGGTGATAAGTTAGTTCATAATTGTATGGTAGATAGTGGAGCTAGTAGCTCTGTAATGCCAAAACAAATTGCTGATAAACTTGGACTAAAGTATCAGCCTTTAGAGAAATGAGTGATTCAGTTGGATGGTACCTCTGTTAATATATTGGGTGTTATTAAAGGCTTGAGTCTTACCCTTCATTCTTGTCTGAAATTTTCAGTTCCTCAAGACATGCGTTGTAGATCTCCCACCTTTCTTTTCTTTGTGTCTCTCAAGAGACTTTACAGCTAAAATAGGAGGTTATGTGTCAGCTGACTGGTCACATATGTTGTTTAGAACTAGATATGGAACCAAAGTTACCATTAAATCTGAAAAGTTGGCTAAAGATCACATTGAGCCATATAACCCAAGTCCTATCAATGTTGTTCCTACTGCTGCAGACACAAATTGTGTCATTTTTACTGACAATGAGCTAGCCGCCGCTCAAGAACTTCAAGTAGAAGTTGTTCCTGATGTGCTGTTACACGAATGGACAGCTGAAAATGTGTTGGATAGTCCTGAAGACCTTATTCAAGATGCTGGTATGGGTAATTATGTGATGCTTGAACCTGATGCAAAAGTTCCAAACCTTGAAAAGGGTACATATCAGTTGTTGCAACAACAAAGTGAACTCTAGGAAAAAAAAATTGATGGTTCTAGAAGCAAGAATGGAGCAGGTGGAGGTGCAATGTCAGTTTCTCCACAGGGTGATAAGTATTTTTCAGCCTTTCGTTTTTCTTTTGCATGTTCTAACAATAGTGTTGAGTATGAAGGACTCACTCAAAGCCTTGAGTGGGAAAGGAAAAGAGGAATTGACTGTTTGAAAGTCTATGGAGACGGTGAATTGATAGTTAATCAGGTTAGGGGGCTGAATGTTGCCAAGAATAATGCTTTGAAGTCTTACAAAAATAGAGTATGGAACATAATTGAAAAATTTAATGCCTTCAATCTGATTTCTATTCCACGAAATCAAAATAAGCATGTTGATAGACTTGCAACAATTGGAGCACAGTTTGATATCTCAAGCAATATTAAAAAAGACAAAATACAACAGTATGTTAAGGTGGTTATCAGGCCATCAATTCCTAATAACAACATTAACTACTAGGTATTTGAAAGTGATGAACAGGTTTTAACCTTTCTTCTCCAAGAAGATCAATTTTCTGTAGTGAACCAGGAAAAGATTAAACAACAGTATGATGATCAAGTGATACAGCTGAAGACAAATAAACTTCCCAAAGGGCTGGTTACCTTGGAATCCATATTCAATTCTGATGATTAGCTTAAGAAGAACAAAGTTGGCATTCAAGTGAAAGAATATCATTGTGAAGAAGTGGAAATCTTTAAAGGTAAGCTTCTCAAATTAGGCAAAATCTGTTCAGTTGAAGATAAGAGAGCTTTCATTGTTTTATGCCAAGAGTATCATGATGTTTTTTCTTGGAAATATTTTGATTTAAGAGGGTTTGATCCTCATATTGCACAACATACAATTGAGTTAGAACCTGGTGCCAAGCCTGTTAGACAAAAACAGAGACCATTGAACCCCAAGCTTGAACCTTTAATGATCAAAGAGCTGACCAAGTTAGTTGAGGGGGGTATTGTATTTCCAATTAAACACACATCCTGGGTTTCTAACCTTGTTCCGGTTAGAAAAAAAATCGGTGAGGTAATATTATGTGTAGATTTTAGAGACCTTAACAGAGCGTCTTTGAAAGATCATTATCCCTTACCGTCTATGGAACAAATTCTCCAAGCTATTGCTGGTTCAAAGAGATTTTCTCTTCTGGATGGATATTCTGGTTATAACCAGATTCTAGTCAAAGAGGAGGATCAGTATAAAACAACATTTACAACAAAATGGGGCACTATGGCTTACAAGAGAATGCCTTTTGGTTTATCTAACGCTAGTGCCACCTTTCAGCGTGCCATGGATATGGCGTTTCAAAATTTAATTTAGAAATTTCTGCTGGTTTATTTAGATGACATAACTGTATATTCAAAGAATGCAAATGAACACTTGTCACATCTCAAGCAATTTTTTGAAAAATGTAGAGAATATGGAATATCTCTCAATCCAACAAAGAGTATTTTTGCAGTTCATGAAGGTAAATTGTTAGGTCACATAGTGTCAAAAGACAGAGTTACCATTGATCCTGAAAGATTTAAAGCTATACTTGAACTGCCATTACCCAATCACAAGAAAGGATTGCAGAGCTTTTTAGGGAGAATTAACTTTTTAAGAAGATTCATTCCTGATGTTGCAAATTTATTGCAGCCTTTGACTGCCATGCTTAAAAAGAATGCAGTTTTCAGTTGGACTAGAGAAGCAAAACGTAGTTTGAAGAAATCAAGGAAGCTTTAGCATCAACTCCAACATTGGTAAATCCAAATTTCTCTAAAGACTTCTTTTTATATGCTTTTGGTAGCGTTAGTTCAATTTATGTTATGCTGGTTTAGAAAAACAGTGATAATTTAGAGCAGCCAAGAGCTTTCTTTAGTCAAGTACTTGTTGATTATGAAGTGAAATATATGTCTGTTGAGAGACATGTTCTCGCGGTGATCAAAATCCTAAGGAAGTTTAAACCTCTAGTTTCAAACAATAAAATTCATATTTTGGTTGCGCACCCAAGTGTGAAAGAATTTTTGTTGAACAAAGATCTGAGTGAGAAAAGAGCAGGGTGGATCACAAAAGTAATGGAATTTGATGTCAACATCAACATCACAAAACTTTTCAGAGGTAGAGGACTTTGTGAGCAACTTGCCTCAACCCCTGAAGATGTACAAAAATCAGAAACTGGTGTTGTTTTAGCTAATACGGATGAACCTCAAAATGTTCAAGGTGTTGCACCTGCATTAACAACAAGTTGGGTTCAAGAAATGACCCACTTTCTTCGTACTAGTGAATGTCCACTAGGTTTAGACAGAGCAAAACGAAGATACTTTAGATTGCAATCAATTCCTTATGTCTTCATTGATAATATTCTTTTCAGGAAAGATTTGAATGATGTTTTATTAAGGTACATTGATGCTGATCAAACAGAAAAGGTACTTCATGAGTTTCATGATGGAGTTTCACGAGGTCACTTTGCTCCAAGGACAACTGCTTGGAAAATTATGAGAGTTGGTTACTACTGGCCCAACTTGTTTAAAGATGCATATGCATGATCAAGGAAGTGTATTAAATGTGCTTTATTTGTAGGAAAGGAAAAGTTACCTGCTATGCCTTTACATCCAGTTCAAGTAGAGCAACCCTTCATGAGATGGGGCATTGACTTTATCGGGCCAATTAATCCACCATCTAGTACTGGTCACAAGTGGGTGCTTACTGCTACAGACTATTTCACACGGTGGACAGAGGCAGCGGCTTTGAAAGAAGCAAATGAATCTTCAGTTTTGAGTTTTTATGAAGATATAATCACTAGATTTGGAGTTCCTGACTCCATCATTTCAGATAATTCCCTTGATTTTGTTGGGTTAAGAGTCATATATTTGGTTGTTAAACACGGAATTCATTTGAATACTTCCTCTAATTATTACCCATAGGGTAATGGTTTAGCTGAAAGTACAAATAAAAATCTGATCAGAATTATTAAGAGAACCATGGAGGGGAATCAAAGGATTTGGCATACCATATTGAAATCTACACTCTGGGCAGATAGAATAACCCCTAAGAGATCAGTTGGTAATTCGCCATATGTACTTGTTTATGGTAAAAAGGCCAGATTACCTCTATCTGTAGAGCTTCCAGCTCTAGACATTGTTCATCAGTTGGAGATGTTTGAAGGACAGGACCCAATGTCCGTGAGATATGCAGAGCTCATGGAGCTCGAAGAATCAAGAGACAAAGAAATGAAAACTTTGGAGTATCATCAAGTCCAAACGAAGAAAACATTTGATAAGAAAGCTACAGCCAAAGTTTTCAAGGAAGGTGATATTGTTCTCAAGTGGGATGTGCTAAAGAGTGGTCCAGGCAAACATACAAAATTTGACCATTTCTGGGCAGGCCCTTTTGTTGTTAATGAATGCAAGGAGCATAATGCATTCTAGTTATCAAACATGAATGGAGAAAAGTTACCAATCCCAGTTAATGGGATTCACCTCAAACGTTGTTTTGAGGTATGATTTATCATTGTACATATTAGGTTAGGTTTTATGCTTTCAATAAGTGCTTCTGCACTTTAGTTTAGTTGTTTCATTCCCTAAGTGTTGTTCTAGCACAGTAAATAGTTTCACTTCAGTTTCTCCTGTTTCAATAAGTTTCCGACAACCTGTTATGTTCTATGAGTCTCAAGTGAGTTGCAACCATGTACAAAACTGCTCTAGGTTTGTTTCTGAGTTTTCCCAATGACTCCATGCCCAATGGACAAGTTTAGGCTATTGGTTTCCATGTTTAGCAAGCAAACATCCAGTTGAGGTCGCCAGAAATGTTACCCGATTTTCACCTGCGGGCTCAATCAGGGGAAATTATGTTTTAAATTCAGCATGTGGATTAAATGTGGCTCCCATAAGGGTTGAGCCCAGCGTGCAGGTGTTCGGTTTTCATTGGGAAGGTCTTCATCAGAATGTTATTTTTCAAGGAAGTCAGTTGGAAATCCTACCTCAGTCAGATTTGGCATAAAACTCCTGAAGAAGAAAGTCGCTGAGACCCTCCTGTTGTCTTGCCGACTGGCAGTTTGGTTCTGTTCATTTGAAATCTAAAAGTCGCTGAGACATCTTGGCCGACCCGAGGAAGTCTCGCCAACTGGTGAAACTTTCACCAAAGGATGAAGGGCTCACCGGGACTCTTGGCTCAATGGTTTGCATTCACTATGATGTCTTCCTGATATCGATAGTTTGGGCGACAACTTTATGTTGCGGTATAACTCTTGCACACTCGCTATGACGTCTGGCCGATAACTATTGTCTTTCCAATGTTTTTTTTGTGATATCGATATAACTTTTGCATTCAGGGTGAGGTCTCACCGACAGTTGTATGCTATGTCGATGCTACTGTAGAGTATAATCGCATCGGGGAGACATGGCAAGTGTCTCACCAACATGCGATTCTGTTTGAGTAGCCTCTGACTGCCTGGAAAGCCTAAGTGGCATGCGTTCAACCAATCAAAGGGAACTAAAGGTGAACCATTGGTAGTTTGACTGATTGACTACCCCTGTGAAGAAGATCAACAAAATGTGCACGACATGGGTCGGCTCGGTGAAGCAATGGTGTTTGGATCTAACAGGGGAGGTCGGATGCTGCTTCTCGAAGATGGTCAACTTACAGAAATATCTTGAGCACAAGAAAGCCGAAAGGAAGAAAAGGCCACGAGTCTCAGCGACAGCTAGAATCTCTACTGGCAAAAGGTAGATCGATATTAATGGTAATGCTTCAGAATGTTCAAAGCAGCTCTTCAAAGAATTCTCGAGGGTGGAGACAGAGGCCAAAAGTTAATGCGATGGTTTCAAAAGATCTAAGGGCTACTCTTGAGGGTGATCCTTCACCGACATGGACACTGGGGAGGCACATTGAATGTGATTAACTTTATTCCAAAAGATCTGAGGGGCCGACCCTTCTGGAACCGACTCATTTTTGTAAGCCCTAGGGAAGAGGCCGACACTTTTGAGTTTTGTTGTATATATGGCATTTTTGCCTCATTTTGTAAGAGAGTTCTTATGCTTTTCTGAAGTTGTGACTTTTGCAGTCCTCTCTCAGATTAGAAAACTTTTGTAACTCGTTTGGAGCATGATATATAGAATTTACCTTGGTTACCATTAATGGTTCAATTTTCCTTTTGGTTCTTGCAAAATATTGTGCATTTTTAGGTGATTGATCAAGCTACTTCGTGAAATCTTTCTATTTCCTTATAGCTTTGTCTCATGTTAGCATGTCTTTCTTTGCAAAATTAGTATTATGTAGGTTACAAATTTTGTTTTATTGAATTGCACATGAACTTTTAATTTGTGAAAAATTGCTTTTCCTTCTTAAAAGTGTGTGCATTTCAACCCTGTTTGTGAAATACTTACGCATAATCTATAAAAACTTGTTATGCAGTCCCATATCCATCATCATTATTCAAGTGTAACTTGAGTGTCTCATTGCTCTTGTCAATTTGGTGTATCACCATAGGATTTAATTTTCATTTTCATGCAGTCCTTCTCCATTTTCCTTACAAAGATCAGTAGTTAGGTGATAACACAAAGGAAGCCGGCCTTCTTCGGAGGTTCTTTTCCATTTTTAGGTGACCCACAACCTGGAAAAGTTCACATGTTTCTCTGAAGTATCAAGTTTTTACCACTTGATAAGGGCGCAATTTCAGTAGATAACACTTCATAATTGACTTTAGGTGAAGAAAACTAGTGTTTAAACCATTGAAAAAGTACACCTAGCTTTTGAAGGAGATTCATAATGGCGTTGACATCATATTTATGCGATTAGGTTCCCTTTTTAGTCAATTTTAGCTTGGAGAAGATCATTGCAAATTTTCCAACTTCCATGTTTGAGGTGAATCTTTTCAAGGTCTTTTCTTTGTGTCCTTTGCTAATCGCTTTTCCTTCTAGAAAAAAATCACTAATGAATATGACAAATGGAGTTTTCATGTAGCAATTCCACCTAAAGGTGTGCTCAACATTTACTTTGATAATTGACTCTCCCATTGGTGTACTTCACTAATGTTGTTGCCACACATTAAAAGCTAAATAGAGTTGTTTCATGGCTAAACCAATTCAAAAGTGTGCATTATTTTAAGCTCACTTTCCTTCCTTTTGTTGGGTTATTTTCACTAAGACAACCATTTTTCATAATTTAGGTAAATTTTGAAAGGAAATTTGTAGCCATAATAATTATTTCCACATAATCCACAATATGCAAACAAGCATTCAAAATCCACAATGCAAAATAATGGACAAACATACCATCAAGATGACACAAAATGTACCTTGGAAAAAACCTCATAAGCAAAAAACCCAACCTTAAAAAACACTCACATACTGTATTATCTCATGAACAAATATTACAATAAACTTGTAAAGTATCCATACAAGGATTTTAAGAATCAAAATCCCTAATTGCACTCCATGTAAATAAGAAAATGTGAATCATCTAACCAACTTCCTGATCCATGCTTCCTCTCCTCATATATGAAACCTACAAAAGATGCCTAATAAGATTAGACAACAAGCCAAACATTATGATAGCCAAGCTCAACAACCACTCATGTGCTTGATTTTATAATAACAAGCTTGCACAAAACCACCAAGTGGTATTACATAAACTGTGTGCTTTTAAAAACACGAGCTTACAAAACCATATCCCCATTATTTACTTTTCGGTACTAATATTTTCCTTTTGATACTATGTTTTCTCAATATTAAATGTTTTCCCAATGTGCAATCCACATTAAATATTTGTCTCAATGTTACATACAACATACAATGCACATCCAAGAATGTCTAACCCATGTGATGTACACACCCCTAGATTTCCTAGATGCACCACAACTAAATACTATATTTTACATTATGAGTATCATGCAAGGTGTGCAACACACCTTATCCCAATAGAATTTTTCAATGGCTTTGCCACACAAAAATGTGTCACTTATGACTAATTATTTTTTTTATGCTAACAATGAATTTTAGCTATCTTTGCCACTTTTTGGGTGGATATTATAGTGGCTTGAGCCACGAAAAAGTGTGCCCAATTGCTAATTGATTCCAAGTGTAGAATTTACATAGCTTGTTTCTAAGTTTTCCAAGGTACACTTTACTTAACCCCTAGCCCACTTTTGGTGGGGAAAGTAGATGGATTAACCACCCAAAAAATGTGTCCAAGAGGATATCTTCATTCCCTTAACCCAAAAGAAGAATTTTTAAATAGTTCCTCATAGTTTTCACCACTTCATACTTTCCTTTCATTGTCATAGACATTATTGATCGAAAATTCCATAAATTTTCTCTTTGAAATTGTAATAATCACCCTTAATTTTTTTTCAAAACTTGTTAGCTCAATAGAATGTAAATTGCTAAACAACTTTCCTTTCCACTTTTTGATCACCAAGTTCCTAGTGTGGGCAAGGTGAGAGCATACGATGTATGGGATTATAGTAATACTTGAAATGAAGCAGCTGAAAGTAATCTGCTTATCCAATGGAGTTAGCCTAGCACTTCACTTTTCAATGGGGAAGCATCAAACAATACTAGAAATGTAAAGCCAACTCTCCTACTTTTCAACAGTGATAAAATACAATAATATGGAGCAAATCTTCCACTTTTTAGTGGTGAGTGAGACCCAATATGCCACTTATTAGTGGGGTAACAACAAAATATCAAGAGAAATTCACTGATGGTACTACCACTCAGTGATACAATGTTAGCTCATTTGAAAACTTCTAAATTCAAGATATGCATTTGTTGTTACAAGTATGGTCATGAAATAAATTGATAGAACATCCCCACATGTATCAACACATCAAAAAACTAACCACCCATCATAGAATTAACAAATATACCTCAAATATTGGCAAGTAGATGGCTGGTGTAGGTCTACAAGAGGTCTGAAACCCTGTTGTTATAGTTTGGACAACAAGATATAAACTCAAAAAACTTCACCAAATAACTCTCACCTGCACCCAAAATTAATGCAAGCTATAACCATGTTTCCAGACAGCTTTGAATGACTTATCACATCATCAAAATATTCATACTAGAACACCAAAATTGAAACTTCAAAGCAACTTCAATGGTGACTCCTGGCTAGAATCACACCACAGTCTAGCTAGGGAATATCTTGCAATTTTGAAACTAGAAATCTATGAGGGATTTCGTCCTCAAAGATTGAAGAGAACCAAACTCATTTCGGAAACATAAGATTATCATTCTTCAACATATCCAAATGAGCCCCCAACACCTCCTTTTATAGCTTTTTTCATTTCTTTTTCCAAAAAAGTGTTTTGCTTTTTCACTACTTTTTCAAAAAAGTATTTTTTTGCTTTTTTGTTGCTTTTTCAAAAAACACTTTTTATCTTTTGAAAAAGTGTTTTTCCTTTTTTGAAAAAATCACTTTTGCTTTCTCATTGGTTTTTTTCAAAAACACTTTTGCTTTAAATTAAATAGTTCATTATGTGCAAACATTTAATCTTTTCCATCAAATTCCCTTTTAAAATAAAATAAAACCTTTTTCATGTGAAAGACCCCCTTATTTCTCCTAGGCATCCAAAAGGGGAATTAAATACCTTTTCGAAAATAAATTACACTTAAGTTATCAAGATAAAACATTATAACTTAAGTGAATAATTTAATTATTTCACCCGAAGTTGCGAAAAATCTCGAAACACATTGAAATCCAAATTTAACCACACCAATATGATACTGAGGCAATAGGTGAATAATAGAAACCAATTTGGTGACTTACTATAAATAGACGTGCTTTCCAAGAAGTTTGGAGAACACCCCAAAAGTCATAAAACACTTTAGAGAGTGTCATTCAGATCAATACTTCCCACATAGCTCATTGCCAATAATAGAAACCTTGTAACTTCGAAACTATGTCCTCCAATAACTTTGGATTTTTCCCAACTTGCTTGGATCTTACAAAAAAAACCTCAAAAACTAGCCAACACTCATGAAACATGACATAAAAATGGGGACATTACATAAATAGTGAAACTTTAAACATCTTCCAATAGTCATTAGTTGAAAAAACAAGACCACGCCATAATGAATTTGCAACCTAACTAGAGAGCACTACCACTAATCTTGACCTAACACACAATGAGGACAAATTGATGAAAAAAATAGAAACCAGTTCATACAAACATTGAGTTTCATATGGGTACTAATAACATTCAAGAGCTTTCATAAATTACTTAAATCAATCAAATCATATTATCAACAACACTTCCAATTTTAAAGAATAAAATCATGTTGCATTTACATGACACGTTAACGAAAGTCTCAATCATGCATTTTATTTCATTTCATTTGTATTCACAAATGTAAATGAATTATAGTAATAGATAATGTAATAACCTTCTTAGAAAATTACAACTACTAAATAGACTCTATTACTTGTGTATACAATATATATATTCAGATTACATTATACCATCATATAACATAATGGGATAATTTACTTTCTATCATCACACCATGGTGTTTTGGAAGGGGCACCATTAAGGCGCCAAGCTGAATTGAGAAAAGAATCTAAAAATCATGGTTTAGGTTAGGAAATACTTATATATCATTTTCAAATATTAAGTAAAGGAATCATCACATTAAACTGATGTTTAAGAAATTTATCTAATGCTGCATTGAATACATACAACATACTATATATGAAGTGACTGAGGTACAAAGAACATCATGGGAGTGATTTATCACCTACTGCAGAGTTATATGGCTCCCCCATATGGCACTTCAAAAGATGGGACCCTACCCTTCATAGAGGGAGTCATGAGAGCACACCAAATAGGAACAAACTAGAACATGTGTAGATGACCACTATGACTCGATCACAAAACAATGATAATTTCATAAGCACTATCCCTTAAGCATTTAAAAATCATGATTAGGTCTCGACTCGTCTTACCACAACATCAAAATATTATCAATATTTTCTCATATATATCAATGGTGTTAACATTCCCTTGTCACATACAAATCAAAGTCACTATCCAAATTAAGCCACATGGTGCCAATAATTTCCATAATCTTTCTTTTGTAGTAGATCTTGGGTTTGGAATTTGCACCTCATTTAGAGTGCATAGTACTTCAAAAATTGGTAAAGGCCTCTATGAGCCCCGCCATTCCTTTCAATTAGCCAACAATCTAAATAGGCTGAGGAAAAAAAATAACAATCACTCTCCCTTTAACTACATGTAGTTGTTCAATCAATCCTAATAAATCAGCATAGGCCCCCATAGGCCCCTCCATTTTATTTAGTTGGTTGAACAACTTGACATGAAGATAAATAATGTGATTTTAAAAACACATCAATCATATAAAATATAAATCTTTCCAACCAACAAGAATTGAACTCATTGAAATAGTACAAAAGTAATTAAAAGAAATTATAAGATGAGAGAAAATCCACCATTTAAATGAAATCGATACAATAGTGGGTCTACCATCCTTTCTAGGATACACTCTAGACAATAATGTAATTAGATAGAAACCCAATAAGGTTTTGTATTTATCAATAATTTCAATTAAATTAAATCTTTATATTTCCCCTTCACAATTATAGCTATGATTGTATCTTTTGTAATAGTTGTAATATGATCAAGCAATATACATTATAAACTAGATCATCTCATATAACTTGAATAGATGCTACACAAATTATCAACAATTATAATTGAAAAGAGAATTCTACAATACTACCATTGCCACAAGTTCATTATTTTTCCTATGACAAGAGTAAAGACATGATATAGTTAAATACAAAGTCATTCATACCATACAGAAAAGAAAAAAGAAAAGAAAGAAAGTCATTCATACCATATATATAATATTAAATATATATGTGACAATCAAATGTAAGGCCAAAATTCAGTCCATATACATGATATCACATATATGTATGTGATATCTGAATACAAAGTTGACAATTATTCCATTCACATGTACTTCTTGAGTGCACAATTGATTGTCATTCCATATATAATTATATATAATTATAAATGTGTATTCAAGTATGTGTGTGTAGACAAGTTCCAATTTTTAACATAGAATAAATGCAGTCCTTACTAGGACAGAATCAAATCCCACATATGCTCTCAAGAAAAAAATCTATAAATTTTTTTTGATAGTGATCAAAGTATAGTAATAAGTCATGATAATATCAATTTATACAACAACCCATACATAAAAACAATAACTATGCCAATAGAGTTCTAGACCATTGCTAAAACATTTTAACTTCATTTAACACTTTGTCAACTTGTGGGTTTTTGCACACAAATCTTGACAAGCTACTAGGGTTACTTCAATAGTGCCATTGAGCTAGCAATAGCTCTAGTTTAAATCAAAGCCTTTTTAAAACAAATTTATATGTGCGTTGTTCTAGGTTTTTAACATTCATTCTCATAATAAAATGGGTTTGATGGTGTATGAAAACAATACACCTATAATTCTATAACAACTGAGTGCTCATTCTAAAATAAAATCCTAGCTCATGCCAATACATTGCCTCAATGATCTTCATATTCAAAACCAAACAAAGCTTATATCTTAAAATTAAAGGCTGTAATCATATCCATTAATCTAGAGACACACAACGACAAAATTCATTAACCCAAGCCTCCACCATCTCTTCTCTATCCAAAAACTATCACCATCAAAATATTTTATGAAAGATTCCCACAATTTAGGTGATAAGAATAGTAATGTTACTTTGAATTCATATTGCACTAAACCAAAATCCCAGTTCAAATCCTTATCATGCGATCATGCTCACAATTGAGCTTAACTATCAACCAAATTTAGTCAATCTGCCAAAAATTGAGAATTTTTACCTAAGATACCCCTGGATTCTAGTGATAGTGCATCTATTGATGCCAATGTACTTATCAATAAATGAATAAGATTGTCTAGTTGGCCAAGCTTGCAACCACCTAACAAATTATTATTTTATTTTAATTTCATAAATTTTCAAATGTTTTTCCCCCAAGCCTATAGTGAATGCCAATCAAAATCGTTCACATACTTCAAAAAATACAAAGCCTTTTAAGTAAATTTGCATTGCCACCCAACACTAAAAAAAAACTTGGTAAAGATATGCAATGTGAAGAACAAGCATGCATCTTACAACCATAGTCATAAAACAAGACAAATCAACCAACATATATTTTAGTGACTAAATATTGAAACAAATGATCACCGATCAAAATAGATGATGACAAACCAATTTCAACAAGATGAAACAACAAAGTGATAGTTGAAAATGCATTATAAAAGAAGACAACGAAGATATGTTACCCATTTATTCACAACCAAAGATATAGACAACACAAAAGATATCATGAAGATACACTAAATGGGATATTTGCACATGGGTTGTCTTTATTTTCAGCATTATGCTAATGTGACAATGTCTTCCCCATGATGCTCTCCCTCAATAGGGATAAACCTCCCATAAAACCAAAAACAATGAAGAGTACATTAGTAAAGAATGATATACATTACAAAATCAAAATCACATGACATTCTACATATAAATATCAAACACTAATATGTCACAAATGTTGATTAGGAATAAATAACACCCATCTATCATAAATTATATTTATACAAAAAACAATAATATTTTCTAATTGCAAATAATACAAAATATGAAAATATATTAGATCTCATTAGCTATCTAAGTTAATTTAGAATTATTACAAGAAAAAATATTAAATAGTTACAAATAATCCAAAAATATGGCATTATAATTGTACACACCATATTTTATAGGAATCTTGCTTAAGAGGGATGAATCCATAGTATAGGATGAGCAGAAACCCTTGGTGCAACACATACAAGAATACTTGGAGATAGTTACAAAAGATACACAAATCATAAATTCCATTAGAGTTTGGGGAGATAGATGAAAACATTGAATGTGACATGATGCCACATCTTAGATGTGACTATGGATAAAATTTACAAGGATGTGTTATTTGTTCATAGGAAACAACTATTACTTCTACATTCATCCTTTAATACTACACAAGGCTATATACATTCCCTTCCCTATAATTTTTTTTATGCAAAGGTTTATGTCCTAGAAATAGCAATTCGAGAGTTTCCTATAGATCCTAAGGATTCCAAACCACTTCAATGCAAAGAAATATTACCATAAAAACTAAGGAAAGCTCATTTTTTCAAGTGGTAGAAGATGTGATTAGAAAATGGAGACCATTGAATAGAGTGAATCAATTCACTGGCCTACAATGGTGGTGGACTTAACTATTCCACTACCATCTACCCTAGAAACACAAGAAGTTGTAGCAACATTGCAATGGTCAGGAAGGGTGTGGACTATAAGTCTAGGGATTGTTGTGGAGATGTAGATTGCTCAGTTTGAGATTTTAGAATACTAAGACCAAAAGAAAAGGTTGAATACAAAAGAGTTATAGGCCAAGGTAACATGATCATACTCATTGGAGGAAAAAGTAGAGGGCAAGGAGGTGATGGTCCATCTAGAATGTATTGAAGATTACAAATTATAGAAATCTTGTGGTATTGAAACCACTTCTTTGCAAGAGATGTATTGCTATAAATTAGCTCTAGGATGAAAAAAAGGGTTTCCTCTTCTTTGAGGAAGTCTAAAAGCCACTAAATCCATTGCCTAAAGGAATTTTGGAGTCTTTAAAGAGTGAATATTTGTTAGGAAGAGTAGAGGTAGGTGGATTTTATTCGAAGGAGGAACTCTCTCTAGAAGAGAAGGGAGTAGAAGAAGAACCGCTTGACGCTCGTTTAGCAAATGAGATCAAAAGGAGTGGCCAAGGTTGCAAAGAGATATTAGGTGAATAACAATAAGAATGAAGATAATATTTTAGGTTATTCTTATATTTAATGATAACACAGTCTTCACCTAGATGCTCTTTTTATTAGCCTACCCCTTGAGGTTCTAATATATGTAACAAGAGTGTAGACAAAAAAAGAAAGATGTAGGAAAACTATTAGCATAATTTTAATTTGTTTCTTACAAGAAAAAATAAATAGAAAAACACATATGGTAGACCCATTCCTCGACTTATAAGGGGAATCTCCCTAAGACCTAACTAAACCTTAAACCATAAACATAATTTACAAGTATGCAAGTATGCACACTGTATAAGATTACAATTGAATTTTGCATTAAATGTCAATTGTTAAATGACTATGTTTTTAATCCAGGTGTAAGCACAAAACTGTAAAAAAATTAAGACTTGAAGCAAGATTTTAAATGAATATGCTTTTTTTTATAACATATGAAAAATCCTTTTCATCAAAACTTTTATGTGGAAGCAACATTCCCTTGCTGATTTTGACATTTCTTCTTCCATCCGTGATTCTTATTCTTGTTCCTTTGGGATTTTTGGTGTGGATTTTTCTAGCTTGATTCTCCATTTGAAAAGGATTTGTCTCAACACTCTTAGAGAGTATTCCCCTTCTTTCCACAAATGAGTCATTTCTTTTTCTATTTAGATTGATTGTCCTATTTTGGTTTGGGTGGACCACTTCAACATCCAAATTTATTTCCTTGTTGTGATATGAGAGCTTGACTTCCCATGGAGTTTGTGATCTCATCTTGAATTGCTTCTTCCTATTAAACTTTAAAGTAAATTCACCAACTCTTCAAATGTGGGCTTTTTTCTAGCTACATTGAGATATGTAATAAACACTTGAAAGGAAGGGGCAGTGCTCTCAAGATGATTGGCACAATAGAGTCATCTAAGATTGTTTCCCCCAACACTTGGAGTGATGTCTTGGAGTGATGTCTTCAATTCTACTTCTCTTTTGAAGAACTCTTCTAATTTTTCACCAATGTACATTATCAATAAATGCAACTAACATTAGAGATGAAGAATTTGATTCTAATTCTTTGCTTCATACAACATTTGTAGTTTGTTCCATATTTCTTTTGCATTTTTTTTAGTTCTAATACGAGGTTGTATCCTAGTTGCGACCCTAAACAAAATGATTAATTTGGCCTTATCAAACCTTCACTATTCACTGGCATCTATTATAGACCTTGTGTGCGTTGTTTACAGTATCTCACAAGTCTTAAAAATCCAACTAGGTTTGAACCCTTTTTTTTCATGCAAATTAGTTATTCCTTCTCAATAATTGAGAGTCTAGTAGCATTATCTTGGGAGAATTTGAAGTTGTTCCTATAGTATATGAGGGTTCCTTATCTCTCCAAATAGTTTTCCTTTTCTATATACTTTCCTAAAATTTTACCAGGAATTTCATTATATCCTATTTTAATATACTATAATGAAATAACTTGTGCAAGAGAAGAATATAATAGAAAATATGCTATAAGTACTCAATTATTCTTGAGAATAATAAGCCACTTCAAAGGGGAAAACCTCCAACAGTCTCCAAAAGGAAAATAATTTGCAAATATGATGATGATAAACTAGCTATTAGCTCATATTTACATCATACTTATGCTTGGGATGCCTCCTAGGTCAAATCAAATACCTATATAAAACTATACTAATGATCATAGAACTTATTTAAGAGTTAAGCTAGCAATAAGGTGACTATTAAAAATCCTATGTACACTATAGGATTAAGGGCATAACACATACCCATTGGTATGTGGAAGAAAATGGTTATTTTAATATACCCAGGGCATGTGAAAGAGACCTTAAGGCATGAGAGGAGGATGTGACATGGTGCCTAGGCAATATGTGAAAGGGATATGTGCTACCAATAGAAATCTAGCACATGGTTATTCGTATGTGGAATTACCGGCATGCATTAGCTTTTATAACCCCATGACAATGCACATATGGATGGGAAATGCAGTGAAAACTGCAAAATAATTATGTCTCTTATTTTTTTGGCAATTTATAGGGTCAATGTCACAAACATAGTTGTTGCAACTTTATTAGAAATTAGATGTAGTAATTCAAGAATGATGACTTACACAAAGTGTGAATTAGTGGCATTATCACTATACTAAAAAATGCAGCAAAATTTTGACGTAGAATCTTATACTTTTGACAGTGTTGTATAAGAAATACAAATTTTCCTAGTGTAATATGAGTAGAGGCTTTGCATCGTATTGAGGCTCCCCTAGTGTTAGTTGCTTTAGGTCATAGGATTCGCTTTGGATGGATGACAAATATAATTTGATTAATATAGTCTTGCCCCATGTGATGAGCCCAGCTGGCTCCAACTCAACCTCTGAACTATAACTGTTTGTTTTTGTGTTTTGTTTATTTTTGATGAATTTTAAGCAATAAATACATAAGTGCACCAATCATAAAATGTACATAAAACTGAAATACAAGCAAATTAAAGGCAACTACAATACTATTGCAGATTTGGAAAATCATACAAAGAGATTGCATACAATCGACATACCCAGAAACCTCCGGAATAATTAAATAAAGTGGATTTGTGCATGCCAGGCAAGATATGCTAAAACTGATGAAATGTAATGCCTGGACACTAGATTTGCTTTCTCCCACACAAAAACTAGTGGAAAGCTGCTAAGAAGTATGGACGCCCAAGATGGAGTCCAGAAAGGACCCATTCTGAATAAAATAACTTTGGTAAAAGCACGGATGAACTCCTGTATGAAGCTCCCTCAGTAGCAACCATTCAATTGGTATTTCATAGTCTCACAATCACAGATCAATGAAGAATTTTCGCTCTCCAAAGAAGAATTTCCTAAAACCCTTGTCCTCAGACAAAAACCATAGAGAAGATATAAAGATGCAATGTCAAATGATCAAAAGGTGAGGTTGACTTGCATCTTTTTCCTTGTATCTCCAAAAGTACGACTTCCCAAAAAGATACACCAAAATGCCTTTTAAATACATTTAAATGTATTTAATTCTATTCAATAGTTTTAATTTCACTTTACCAAGTGAGCGAACCTTTTAATTGACTTAAGTGATTTTAATTTTCACTTTATAACCTTAAGTCATCACTTTAATATATTTAAGTGGCGTTCCTTTTTATAAAGTCAATTTGACTTTATAATAACCAATAAGTTAAATAATTAACTTAACCACAAAAAATTCATAACTCCCTCCAAACTTAGTATTTCTCTGTGTCGTCAGAAGCTGGCGAACACTGAACTACAAACGTTTGTACTGAATCCAATACTGAAGTGAAGGAGTGGGAATGAAAATACCCACCAAAAACAGCCACTGACCCCCTAATCAGATCCTGTCAGCCTACGAGGGTCCAAGAAATAGGCTAACTCAACTGCTCCTGAAACTGACTAGAGTGGGGACATTACACCCCATTTTTTATTTTAACTATTTTTTAATATTTGTCTTTGCAACTATATCAAATTACAAAGTCTCTAATTTTCTTTCTTCAAACAAATATCTGTGGCCCTATATTTTTAAACTGTTATTTTTCCAAGTGGAATAAATGTAGACAAAGAGAATTTACTGAACTTTCACTTGCAAATTTAGAATGAAAAATAAAAATGTACCTTTTAACCTTGGACATATATGGATGTGTTTCTCCCTTTTCTGAAGTGAGTCTGCAATGATTTTATGACCTTCAATGGATAGAGAAGCTTCTGCTATCCAATTTGATAGATATGGTAATGCTCTTATCATTGGAAAATATGATAGATATGGTAGGGTATGAGCAAGAAGAAACTTTAAATTATAATATTTCCTATACTCATGTATTCTAGTAGTCACTTCATCAATTTTCCTCTGTCTAGTAGCTACCTCTTCACAAAAACTTGGTGCAAGCATTGACATGAGGAGTTGCAACTAAGAATAGTTTTGCAAGAATTGTTTGTTTGAGTCTTGTATGATCAGTTTCTATATTATAGGAGTCTTGTTTGAGTCTTGCATGTTAGATTTTACTCTTCTTGGAGGATGATGCCACTTATGACCTGATTGTTGGAGTTCACTTCAAATTAATCTGAATTTGAAATTAAGTTTCACATTGAGGAAGGAGCCTATTTTCTCTCCTACTTTCTCTCTAGATGTTTCTTAGAAACTCCTTGGATATTTTCTCTTTTTGGAACCCTATTGAAGATTTTTGTATTAAAGGGATGAAGGGAGATTAAAAAGATTGGCTTCCCAGTTATTGTATAGTAGTTTGAAGGTGGAAGAAAGAATTGGAGGTGTCTTTTTCATATCTAGAACCCATGGGAGAAGTTTAGAGTTATTGTTCAAGGAGCTAGTATTAGCATGGGGCTACATAGTTTTCATGTTAATTTTATTATATGTTTTTGTCATGTCCCCGAATTGGAGGTATAGTGATTTAATTAAATTATTTAATTAAGTTGTCCAAATTATTAATATTTCATGAGAATAGCTTAATTGATGATTTAATTAAATCAAGAGGTGTTATTAAATTAATTATTTATTAAGTTATTCCAAAAAAATAAAAATAAAAAAGGATGACTTATTATTTAATTAATTTAATAATAAAAAGTGACTTATAATAAAATAATAAAGTCACTTAAGGAATAAATCAAAAATCCTCTAGAAGTCTCTTGGTGATGAGGATGAAAAAGTATAAAAAGAGGCTTGGGCTATGCATTTGGACATCTGAAGTTGCAAACACTTTTCTATTACACTGTTGAAGCTGAATGCTTAGTTATTGATTTCCAGTCTTCGTTTGTGAAAAACCAAACCTAGCTGGTTAAGTGCCAATTTCAGTTGTGCAACACCAACCCTAGTTGGATAGTGGAGGAAGATACTTCAATCTTTCTCATTGTGCTAATTGCAATCATTTTTGGCAGAGTTTGGAAAGTTATTTGAAGTCTGCAATTTTGTTTCAGTCTGCAGATCAGCCATGAGAGAAATTACATTTTCATTTGTTGCTCTTCAATAAGGAAGGAGATATAATTTTGTGGGAACTTGAGGGATTGCTTCCTTTGGTGTTGGCAATCATTTTCATAGCAAATTTGAGTAGCTTAGAGGCTATATTTATTTTTCTAAAATATTTCCAGGCAAGCAGGGGCGACCCTCTTGGGAAGGGGCAATTTTGGTTTAGAAAGGCTGTAAAAATTCCAATAAAATTCTTCAAGGGTCGTGTGGGGTCAAAGAGTATTGGTGCAACATTCTTGAAGGCATTGACATCTTCAATAAAGATAATCAAATCACTTTATGGTGGCTGCTACAAAATTTCCAGGTTCCACATTTTGTTGTTGCATTGCATTTGTAGTCATCTAGTCATATAGAGTTCATGGAACATGTAACCAGCATATTATAAATGTAATTTATGTCATATAGAAAGCAATATATTTTCTTATACAATGTAATTTCAATCACAATAGTTGGGTATTGAGTTTCAGTCATTAGCATATTAAGTTGTGAGTTGAAATCCATTTGTATATGGTCCGATTGCATCTTATAAACAACTTGTATTCACTTTCATACTCTTGCAATAGTGAATTGGAGTGATAAGGAGTTTGTTTGCAAACTGTTTGTCAAAATGACTCTTATATGTAATTGCATTTCATTAAGTTAGTTTGCTTGCCAACTGTTTGTCAAAATGTCTAGTTAGATGTAGGTTACTATTTGTATGAATTTGCTGCATCTTAATTCATCTATTGCATTCGAAAAATACAAAAACAAGTGCATTACCATATTAGCAGCAGTTGTAGAGTTAATTACATGCTCATTCTATCATCAAACATCAGATTATACAATCAACCATTGCATATCAGCACTTACAACAATTGCAAGACAATTGTTTGACAAAATTACAAAGACAGATTTGAGAAGTTTTGAGCCAGAATTCGCAAGGCTCATTACAGTGGTATTAGAGCCAAGAATCTTTCTAGCCTGTTGGGTAGCTTGCACTTTGTTTCAGCTACTTGATTGCAGATCAAAATTTCAATTGGTTGAAAAATGGTCTCCAAAGAAGAAATAGAGATTGCTTTCCAAGAATACCGTGCACTTCCACAATGGATCAAAAATGACCTTCCATTCATTGAGTATATGGAGGATCCGGAATATTATTGTGAGCAAGCAAGAAGTCCAATGACATGTGAGTAGTCAAGGATGAATGACATCTTGAATGCCTTGCTAGAACAACAAGAACAAAGCCTGAAAAGGATGAATAAAATAGCTGAAGAATGGAACAAGAGGATGAAGAAATATGGCGAGACATCTAAAAGTCTCCATGGTGAATTTTTAGCAGCTAGTGATCAGCTTGTTGTTGGTCCTAAGGAGAATCACATAGTGGAAGATGCGGAGCACAAGACACTTCATGAAGACTTCAAGAGTAAAGAAGAGCAAGTGAAGATGGAAGACACCTTGGAGCAGCCACATGAGGATATGGTTTCTTGTGATGCTTCATTAGCTAAGTCTTGTATTGCTTCATCCTATCATAAGGAAGAAACAGATTGTGTTTTGGAGGCCCAAGATTTTAAGGAGGATGTGGAATTTGATCCTCTACTTAGTGGAGCAACCACTAGTGTTTTGTCTTCACATGATGAAGGAGGTATTTTATAATGGCATGATGTCATCACAGATTTGTTTGAGGACATCAACATGGTGCATCATCATTCTTATGAAAGGGAAGCTTCTGATCATAGGCAAGCAAATGATATGATATCATCTCTTGTTGTAATCCCTACACTCATTAGTGGACATGAAGATATCAAGTATTAGAGGACCAATTTTGTGTATTTTGGCATTGAAGAAGTTAAAAGGTCCGAAATGTTGAATGAAGAATGGATGAGGAAAGCCAAAGAGGCTAAGTTGGTGGCTGCCAATGTAAGAAAAAATCTTCAAGAAGTCAAAGGAAAGGTCAATCTCATTAACATTTCAAGGCAACAAAGGATTGACGATATTAGAAGACTCCTTGAATCTAAAAATACATATGGTTCTAATGAGGATGATGAGATGTGCTTGGTTCCAAGCAAGAGGAAACAAGAATAGGTAGAGACTTCTTCACATGAGGCTGAAGTTGTTCATAGCTTGGAGACTCAGTTGAAGGTGAAGGAGGATGAGATTATTGCATCCCTATCTCATCATGATAGGATGCATAAAAGAATCGAGGAACATATTTGGGAAGTTCAATTAGAGAGGAGACAAAAGGGGATTGGAGCAGAGTCTTCTCTTGATGAGTTGCAGGTTGTCAAAGAAGGTATGGAGACAATGAAGTCAAATTATTTGAACCTTCTTTCAGATCATGACCACCTAGTTAGCCTTGTTAAGAAGTTGATTCCTTCTAGGACTTGCACATTGGATGTCAATATTGATTCAGCGTCTTTCCAAGGAGTAGATGGCATTCATGATAGTATCCTTCTCACTCCTGATAGCGAGTTAGGAAATTTGCAGTTGCTTTCTGAGGGAGGTCTTGATGACATGGCTGCATTGAGTTGTACAACTTCTTCAAATATTGCCAGTACAGATTGGGAGTGCACATGTGGCAGATTCAATTGGGATCCAGGTGGTTAGTTGACAGGTGCAGCGATCCTCCATTCGGGTATTAGATGTTTGGCAGTCGAGTTGGATTAGTAGTGCGGATTGCTTGAGGGCAAGCAATCTTTGGGAAGGGAGGACTGTCATGTCCCCGAATTGGAGGTATAGTGATTCAATTAAATTATTTAATTAAGTTGTCCAAATTATTAATATTTCATGAGGATAGCTTAATTGATGATTTAATTAAATCAAGAGGTGTTATTAAATTAATTATTTATTAAGTTATTCCAAAAAATATATATATATATATAAAAAATGACTTATTATTTAATTAATTTAATAATAAAAAGTGACTTATAATAAAATAATAAAGTCACTTAAGGAATAAATCAAAAATCTTCTAGAAGTCTCTTGGTGATGAGGATGAAAAAGTATAAAAAGAGGCTTGGGCTATGCATTTGGACATCTGGAGTTGCAAACACTTTTCTACTACACTGCTGAAGTTGAATGCTTAGCTTATTGATTTCCAATCTTCATTTGTGAAAGACCAAACCTAGCTAGTTAAGTGCCAATTTTGGTTGTGCAACACCAACCCTAGTTGGATAGTGGAGGAAGATACTTCATTCTTTCTCATTGTGCTAATTGCAATCATTTTTGGTAGAGTTTGGGAAGTTATTTGAAGTCTGCAATTTTGTTTCACTTTGCAGATCAGCCATGAGAGAAATTACATTTTCATTCGTTGCTCTTCAATAAGGAGATATAATTTTGTGGGCACTTGAGGGATTGCTTCCTTTGGTGTTGGCAATCATTTTCATAGCAAATTTGAGGAGCTTAGAGGCTATATTTTTTAAAAAAAAATATTGCCAGGCAAGCAGGCGCGGCCCTCTTGGGAAGGGGTGATTTTGGTTTACAAAGGCTGTAAAAATTCCAATAAAATTCTCCAAGGGTCTTGTGGGGTCAAAAGTATTGGCGCAACATTCTTGAAGGCATTGACATTTTCAATAAAGAGAATCAAATCACTTTATGGTGGCTGCTACAAAATTTCCAGGTTCCACATTTTGTTGTTGCACTGCATTTATAGTCATCTAGTCATATAGAGTTCATGGCAAATGTAACCAGCATATTATAAATGTAATTTCAGTCATATAGAAAGCAATATATTTGCTTATGCAATGTAATTTTAATCACAGCAGTTGGGTATTGAGTTTCAGTCATTAGCATATTAAGTTGTGAGTTGAAATCCATTTGTATATGGTCTGATTGCATCTTATAAACAGCTTGTATTCACTTTCATACTCTTGCAATAGTGAATTGGAGTGATAAGGAGTTTGTTTGCAAACTATTTGTCAAAATGACTCTTATATGTAATTGCATTTCATTAAGTTAGTTTGCTTGCCAATTGTTTGTCAAAATGTCTAGTTGGTTGTAGGTTACTATTTGTATGAATTTTCTGCATCTTAATTCATCTATTGCATTCAAAAAATACAAAAACAAGTGCATTACCATATTAGCAGCAGTTGTAAAGTTAATTACATGCTCATTCTATCATCAAACATCAAATTATACAATCAGCCATTGCATATCAACACTTACAGCAGTTGCAAGACAACTGTTTGAAAAAATTACAAAGACAGATTTGAGAAGTTTTGAGCCAGAATTCGCAAGGCTCATTACAGTTTCATATTGTATCTTGGGTGGATTTTTGGGGTGATTCTATTTAAGTTTTAGAGAAAATAAATCCTATAAAGGATCATGATGTCTAAATTTCCCCAAGCCACTATTGTGTATTGTTGACTTTCATGAAGTAAAATCAACATGTTTGGTGTTCACAAATTTCCCATGAAATTGACAAGTTTAGGAGTAAAGGGTTTCAGATTATTTTCTGATTCAAATTGGTACTTTGAAGTGTTGTGTTATCACGGAATCTAGCAGCGCTCGTTCCACAGATAACCCCCTACGAAACTTGTCTGTTTCCTAGGTTCGTGAAGTTCAAACACGCAAAACGAGGTGATTTTCAAGCCACCTCAAAATGCGTTCCAAAGCCTCAAACAGTCATTTTGAGCATCCCCCTATGTTCGCCTCGCGATGACCTTCGAAACGAGCTCCTTCGCGAAGTCTCACTGTTCATACTTAGTTAAATTGTGAATTATGCAGTTGCACTAAAAAAGTGCACTCCTGCTCACAAGCCAAAAATTGGCTAAGTGTTGAAAGTGCAGGGGCGCCAAAAATCAACGCCCCTGCATGAAAGTGATTTGCCAAAATATGTAAGAGTGCTAAAAAAGTGCACTCTTACACTTTATGTCCAGACTTAGTCATTTTCTTGCCTAGGCGTGTTTCTTCATGCGTTTTACATTTTTCAATTATCGTGCCACTTTTTGTGCCTCAATTAATTGATCAACTTGAGTTAGGTTTTTATGTTTTTCTTTCACTTAAAAGTGATTCTATTGTTTTATTTTCATTGTTTGTGATTTTAGACTGCACTCCTTCTCAAGCTGCAAAACACGTTTTTCCAAAGATCTTTTTGCATCAAGCTAGGGTTTTTCGAGTTCACCATTTCAGGTACGTTTTTATTCTTTGTCTTCTCATTTACGCATTCTTTCTTGTTTAAAATATATCAATGCGTTTCCTTTTTGTGATTGTTTTGAATCTATTGTTATGCAAAACGCGTATTGATTTTTCCCCATTCGCATTTCTTGGTCTTGCGCGTTTTTCCTTGCTTCCTCTCCATGGCACGTTTGTGTGGCATCTTCCTCTTACCCACGTGTTTTCCTGATACACCCTCATGCAATGGAACTTTCATGGCTCATTTTGGCGTGACTTTCTTCTCCCATGCATTTTTCTTTCCATTCATTCAAACTCCCACGTTTTTGTTTTAGTATCTTCCCACGTCGCTCTTTGAACAATGATTTGGTGCGAACGTTGAAGAAACTCACATTTTGTGAGTAAAATTGTTTGGTTCTTATCCACATTTACAATGGCGGTGAAATTAATTTCGAGTGCAACTCAATACACGTTTTCAAGTGTTGTCTTTGAGCGTTCCCATGCTTCAAAATAGTCAAGGCGTCGTTTTCAAACATCATTGCATCTTATTTCCAAAATCATGCTTCAAGTGCAGAGGCACTAAAAAAGTGTGCCCTGACATGATGCCATTTTTTCCTAGCACTGAAGTGCAAGAGCGTTGTTTTTCAGCGCCCCTGCATCAAAGCCAGTTTCTTTCCAAATGTAAGAGCGCTGAAAAAGTGCGCCCTTACACTTTTCACAATTTTTCCCTGAAACACTTCAAACTTGTCAAGTTTCGTTCCAAACCTCGTTCCTTCCACTTTGTGCATCGTTTTGTGTGCCTTTTCATCTGCTCCATGCTTGCTCATTGCCATTGCTCACCTCACGCACTCCCATGCTGTTTAACAACTAACATTTGTTCTGACTCTACATCTTGCAGTCTCTTTTCAAGATCTTCAAAGTTGATTGATCAAAGATTCAATTGCTCTTGATGACTGCCAGTAAACCTCCATCTTCTTCAAAAGAAAAAGGAAAAATGAAATATAAATATCAAGGTGTCTATCTGCCAACTGTAGTGGTCTCAAAGGTGGAAGAAATAAAAGACATGGAGGTTGGCCATCAAGACTTGGTTGATTTTGCAAAGCAAACTGAGAAGAAGCCTCTTCCTGATCCGATGAGAGAAATTGTACACAGTAACCTGCATTTGGTAGCTATGTTCCCTACTACTACACACAATACGGAATTTGTCCTTCAAGTGGCATCTCACTACATCAGGGAAAGCAAAAGTGTGATTGATTCTTCTAGGCACGAGATTTTAAGACTCGACCCTGAATTCTTTGATATTGTGTTTAAAGTTCCTCAGATGGAGAAGTACATTGAAATCTCTATACAAAAAGCACAAGAAGTCTTTGACGCTAATCCCAACAAGGCTAAAAACCTAATAAATACCCAATGGTTGAAGAAACCTAGACAATCTGTTTCCAGATGGCCAAAGGGACTCCTGCGAAGTGATTTCAAAGATGACGTCAAAGATATGATCACATTTTTAAGCAGAGTAAAAGGCTTGCCTAAATCATCCACTTTTCATGATTGGATGTATGAATACATCAACTGGAATTGAAGGAAAGCTTCCATCATTTTAGGCAGGTTATTGATGCTTTCTTCGCACCTTTGCTTTTCAATTTTGATCCAGCTCTCGAGAGGAGAAGGCGGTAAGTAAAGTTGGATGCTTATTTCTTCAATTCCCAATGTTTACTTATTTAAGAGTAGGGTGCTACACTGGTTGCCCTTACATGCTGCCACGTTATCCTTCAGATAAGTGGGTTCTCATGGAGATGTGTGGATAGCTGATTTCAGTGCATAAAGAATGAAGAAGTAACCACAAGCGTGGATTCAAGTTCCCACTGAAAATCGGCATATATACTATCCCAACTGTACAGAAAGCCAAATCTGTTTATGCTAAGATGCAAATCATGACAATCAAAACCTACAGGTATAGGTTTGATTTTGATTACCGGGATGTCAAAAGGCAATTACAAAAGGGTCATCATCACAAGTACTGTTTTGAAGAAATCTAGGCTGATTGCAGAGATGAAGAAGCCATTCGCAAAATGGATTATTGCAGGTTGACTGTGCAACAGATCAGAGACCTTGATATTGCTGACCTACCAGAGGATTTTACAGATCCTGGCGATATCATGAATGTTGTCTATGATGAACAAGAGGTTTCTAGTCGTTGCCTGCAATTCAATGGTCTAGGAAAGAAAGTACTAGCATGAGAGAGAGATTGGTGCCAATCATATCCAATACTGTAGAATGGTTACATAAGCATGGTTATGAAATGAAAAGTTTCAAAACAGATTCAGAAGGAGAAGAATCTGAAGCAAAATCTCACCGACAGCAAGAACTCCGCATGAAAAATAAATCAGCAGTTGTTCCCACTTCTTCACGAAGAGGTCCCAGGATCAAGTTTACTATTGGCAAGAAAGATACCCAGTTCGTCCCAGAAGGAGAAACCACGGAATCCGATCCATCTCTCTCTAAAGGTAAAAAGGCTATTCCAGAGGAGATAGATTCCGATAAAGAAGGTACTTCTAGTGACCAATCCACTGAAGATGAAGACTCGGCAGAAGCAGACTCCGATGCAGAAGAGGTTTCTGAAAGCGGGCAAGAGTCTGAAGAAGAATCTGAAGGTGATTCCGAAGGTGAACCAGAATCAGAGAGACAAGAGGGTGATCAACAGGAACCCAGGCATGATCAAGAAAGAACTATGTCTCCACCTGAGAATGTAGTTGAGGAAATTCCCAGAACGTCATCGCCTATGATTTCCGGTGTTCCTCATACCCCTCCAAATTCAAGAACTCCTCCACCTCCTGTTCCCTCATCACCCATTCCTACCACATGCATTCCTGTAGTCGAGATATCCACTATTCCTGCAGCATCAACCCAGCTTGATACTCCCTCGGTGACAAGCATTCATACAGTTGATATAGTGTCAAGTCCTCCATCATCCATTCCTAGCCTGTCTTCATCGACGTATGATATCACTTCTAAAAATGAATTCAATCGTTTCATAAATGAGTCAATGCATGATCAGCTCAATGTGCAGTCTACAGGAGCAATGATGATAGACACTTCTCCTATTGTCATGATACCCATGTAACTTCAGAGGTGACAATGACTTTAGAAGTGACAATGACGACTGAGTTGACAGTGAATCTAGAAGTTCACACCTCCTTCCTTCCCCCTTGGTTGATATCTCAAGTGTCGAAGCGAAAGAAACAAATGATCTCTCCAGAGGAGCTCGACCTCAAAGAGATAGTCCCTCCAAAGGCTAAAGGGAAGAAAAAGGAAAAAGTATACTCAAGGCTGAACGTTGACAAAACTGGCCATAAGTATGCAGAGATTGGCATACCACCGCAAGAAGAAGGAGATGTCAATATGGAGGACTACACAGTAACAAAAGTCTAGCTTGGCAAGGTTACCAATGAAAGTGAAAAAGCATATGCGCAAGTGACATTGGATATCTTGACCAGAAGACTGGATAAAATGGAGCAAGCTCGCAATATGTACAAACAGAGGGCAAAGCATTATGCCACTGTTGTAAAGAGACTTGCAGGATCTCCAACTAATGCACAACCGCTGACAGTGGTAAGTATTGAGGACCCAGTTGTCAAGAAAGCTAAGAAGTTCGCTTCCAAAGGCAGGTTGTTGTATGATTTCATTGAGAAGATCATAGAACAAGGATCTGAGGTCATAATTGCTACGGACGAGAAAACTACTTTGTTGGCCAAGCTCACCACAGAGCTTGATAAAGAAAAAAGAGTACTTTCCTAGGAGCACAGAGATATGGAAAAATGCCTGCTATCATGGTCACAGATGAAGCAGGTAAAGCTCAGTAAATTGGTGGAAGTCGGGGTAATTCCCAACAAAGAAAATTTCATTGAGGTAAGAGAATCCTTGAAACATTGAATTCAAGTAATTCAATCTCTTACGGAAGATCTACACCAAGTGCAGGAAGATGTCGAAGGGCATCGTGTTATTCTTGAAAAAGGTATCAAGGAATTACCAGGTCAACTTCTTGAGGAGAATCGTATCTTCCTGCCAGCCACAGAAATATCCCAAATCTTCAAGGAAGCCATCATGAAGTTGATTGACAGTGCAGACTTTTCAGAAGCCTCTCTGAACGTCATTTGTGATACAAGGCTCACATTGGATAACTTGAAAATGCATCTTGACAGGTGCAAGAAGGTTCACTCATCTGCCATGAGATTGATCATGAGAATTCACACCATTGTGGATTACACCGTTGGTCTGGATGAGAAGTTCTTGCAGGAGACCAGGAAGAAATACGAAGACTTCCGCACCCAAAGCAAGGAAACATGAAGATTCCTGATCTCCAGTGTTAGACATTTTCGATGCATCTTTTTATGCATCTTGTAAATATTTCCTGACATCTTATATGTCTTTTTGTAAATTGTAATTGCACCAAGTTCGAAGATGTAATCTTTTGAAAACAAATTACACTTTGACTTTGGTCAAAGTTAGGTGAGATCTCCTTAAATCGCTCACCCAACTTTCCTTGATTTCCTCAAATTAGATTCCTAATTTTGCTCATCCCTCTTTCTATATAATGTGAGGGATTTCTATTGTAAATTTATCCTTTAGTATTTTGCAACGAAGTGCTGCCCTTTTTGAAGCATAATTGTGAAACTTTGTGAATGAAATTTGATCAATAAAGAAGAAGATTGCAAACTAGACTTTGTGTTGGATTCGATAATCTTATGAATTGATCTCATTTGGTGGTGATTAGCTTATGGAATCTGAAGGACTCTAAGTAATTCATGTAAACTTTGTGTTACATCCTTTATTTAGATTTACATTCTTGTTTTGTTTATCTTTGGTTGAATGATCTACAAGACTTTGTGCTTGTAATTATTCATGCTCTTTGGATACTATTGTTGAATGATCTACAAGACTTTGTGCTTGGAATTATTCATGCTCTTTGGATACATTGGTTGGATAATCTACAAGACTTTGCGCTTGTAATTGTTCATGTTGTTCAAGGAATTGCTGCATTTAAGAAGACTTTGTGCTTCTAATGCGACAAATGACACACCTATCACAAATCCACCATTGATAAAGCTACAAAACAACTTTGTTCCTTCGTGAGCTTTCCCTTTTATTTTTGCTAGTTTATTGTTAATCACTTCCGGTACCTCTACGCTTTGCTTTGACAAGATAGAGGTATTAGCATTACTGCTCGTTGTTAGTTTAGAGTTATTGTGAATTGAGAACTTCCAACAGTGAAGCATTGTAAACATCTTCTTTGAAAAAAGAGAGAAGGATGAATGTGACACACCCCCCCCACTTCGTAAGTATTGTGTACATTTTGTAATTACTTTGTTTGTTTTACTATCGCTTCTGTCAGCAGTAAGAAGGGCGCCTCCCCTTTCTGAGAGGAGAGATTTACATCTCACATAGCTGTGGCTGAAGTCCTAGTTGTGTAATCTATTGAAAAGCTGATTACATAATTTTCACCCAACATGTTGTAAGAGTGTTCATGGTCCATAAAAACACAGAAAATAATAGCATTTAAATTAATTTTCAAAATCAATACAAAAGTAGGGTTTATGTGGTGCTATTCAATGACTAGGTGCAAGTAATTCTTGTGTTGAGTTGGATCTCTTTAAAAAATATTTAAATTCAAGTTCTTTGGTGTCTTGGGGGTCTTATTGGCCTGTTGTAAGTGGTGTTTATGGTCTTTCCACAAGGATAAATTTATCATTTATTAGGTCCCATATCCTTGATTGCATTACACAACCTCATGATTGTGACATGCATCAAATTAGACTTTCATCTCAAGTTTACATGTCTTCATTCTTGTTTGCATCACGGGGGCCAACTGGTCACATCCTCATGATTATCTAATAAATCATGATTCCATTTCATGCACATCCTTTCACAAGGCTTCATTCTTGTATGCATTACAAGGGCCAATCAATCACAACTCCACAATTGTGGAGTGTACCATGATTCCTTTTTTAGACGTTGTGTCATGTGTGTACCTTGTGGGATCAACTTGGCCACAACTCCACAATATCATACACAACATACACTACGCATGCCACTTAACACACTATCCATTTCCTACATAAAACAAAATGGAATGATTATCATCATATATTTTTCTACCATTAATGTGGTTTTATAGGTACAACTAATGACTTGTGTGTGCAAGTATGGAGGATGTTGCCCTACAAGTACATTAAGAATTGCAAGACATCATCCGTAACCTATATCTTGGATCTATTTGCTATTTCATATTTTTGGGTATTCTACTTTGGCATTCATGATTAATGTAGTTTCACATGCACACCAAAGTGGGGGCAAAATGTAAGGTATACCAATCATACTTTTCACCTCTATTCCTTTGTTTTACACCAATTTGTACTATTGTAAATGCATTGCTATAGTGCTCAACTTTTTATGTTTGGTGCACAAATTGCCCCTAAGCCTCATCCTATAACCCCCAAAAGCCTTATCCATTACCTTAGTCAGGATTTGTCTAGTCCTTTAGGAGTTCAACCTTCCTAGACTAGGTTGCATGTGCAGTCTTGTCCCTCATAATAGTCCATGTCACGACCTAGTCTATTCAATTTCAAACTCCAAAATTTTTAATCCTGAAGTTATCCCATTGGCTTGCATTCCAAATCCATTGAGTTGAGTAACTAGGATCATGTAATTATAGAAAATTCTAGGTCATTAGTAATGATCAATGAATTGGAATCCTCTATAGAAAAAGCATTCATAAAAGCAGTACATCGACATCCTAGACATTGCATCATTTGCTTAGTACGTCTTCAGTTTTGTACATAGGCAAAGGGGCTTGACTCGCATTGAGGAAGTCAACAATCTTCTATCCATTTAATAACAGACCCCACCATGCTTCTCAACACAAACCCTTGTTCAAAAGTAGATACAGAAGATTAGAGCAAAACACAGAAGGCTGCATCAATAGAGGACCAAATTGCATGGAAGAAATGCATCCCCGGACCAGATTGTGGGCATGACCTAGTCCTACAGCAATAAAAAATTCATCACAGGCTTTACAATGTAGATCTAATTTCAGATTCCCAATTTCATTCATTGATCACAACACATTAGCAGAATCATCATTGATTAACAAAGAAAAATCAATAAAAACTAAATCTCCTTACTCATTTATCATTACATTTTTGTCTAAGATTTAACAATGAAAATCAAACTGTTGATTATTGCTTGATTATTTAATCATATTCTAAATTAATGTAGATGGTGTTTTATATCCCCATAGATAGTGGGCAAACAATCTCAAAGCAGTATACTGTCCAATATTGTGTGTCACCACCAAGTACAAATCCATTGTTTAGGAAGGTTTATTTCTTCTACATACGTACATAGACATCCCTATTTATTTTGATTAGGTGGACTACTCACCTAATAAGATTTTTTTGTAACCATTTATTAATCTTTACAAGGTGTGAACACCCATTTATTTTAATTGGTTAGGCCTGTTACTCACCTTATAAAACTTTAGTTTAACACGTTTATCAAATATTTACAGGGTGTTCTTAAAAGAGTTTATGAGTGTCCCTCTAAACTAGAAAGGAATGGAAAGAAGTATGACCAACACCTAACCTATCAATAGATATATCCCTTGATATTCATGGCCGTGCCCATGTTAAAACTCAGCTGTGCTAATTTAGAACTCCAGCTAACTTCTTACATCCAACCAACATATCACACATATAGATTGCTACAAACCTATTGGAGCAAAGTTCATATTCATTCAGTGATGTTCTCTGGACCCAAAAGAGAGCATAGAATGTCCCATCGGCAGATTTGTCACAGAACAAGGTTAAAGAAGAATGATATTCCATTAGCAGATTTACTATCAAGTAAAAAATTAAAAAATGCCCTACTAGCATATTTACTACAGAACCAGGTGTAATATCCCACTGGAAAATTTACTAAATAACCAACTAAGAAGACATGCAAATACCATACTAATAAATTATAATTCTCTGTTAAAGACTGAAAAATAACAGTAAAATAACATCCAGCATATAGAAACATATGGTTCATGCCCTGTAAGAACCCTGATGGTTCTCAACTCGAAACCCTAACTGAGATTTTGTTGCTTTTGCAAATTTCTTGGTTTTTTTGTGTTTTGATGAGTTTTCAGACAAAATGGAAAGCTGCGATTTTCTTCTAAAATGCTAAATAAATTCAAATAAATTTTAAACTTCATGCAATAAGCTCAGAAATGCTCAGAGAACATGGGCGCACCATTATATTATTTTTTCAGAGCTTCTACAATACAAAAATCTGAGTAAGAAATGAAATACAATAAATTTTATTGAAAGAACCTGAATGGCGGCTGTAGCTGCATTAAATGAATGAAGAAATGGTACGGCTAGATGGAATAAATGAATCTCCAGGCTCGAAACCCAATGCCAAGTCTCCAGTGAACCAAGGCGCACTGATGCCAAGCAACAGAAGCTGAAGAAAGAAGGCGTCCTTTCTCTGATAAGAAATGTACGACCTGACTGCTGCAGCAATTAAAATAGTACGGCCTCAAGAATAAATGCCAGATCTATGATGAATGATCTCTGATAAATTCGCCTCAACTGGTAGATGAATATCTCTGATAAACTTTGATGAATCTGTCAATAAATCCAATCTGTAACTCCTGAATGAAGTCACCCAGATGCAAGCTTAAACTGGTATTTCACAGTCTCAGTCTGCCTAATCTCTGAAGAGTTTTCGTTCTCCAGAAACGTCTGTCTGCCAGAAACCCTAGGGTTTGCAAACTCCAATGCTCAGAGCAAAAAGACAAAGTCGAATAATAATCTCATAATAGTTCGATTTTGCCTTGAGTGAATATATATTTGCCTTTGAAAAGTTCGACCCAAATCTCCTTTAAAATAATCATTTAATTAAATGATTTAATTCGCCTTAATACTTAGGAGAAATATTTAATAATTAAATGGCGCTTTATTTTAATGAATAATAAATATTCATTAAGTCAAAATTTAATACTTTATTATAAAGTATAATAAATACTTTATAACAGGCCAATTTAATTAAATATTTAAATATTTCAATAAAGTGACTTTAATATAAAGTCAAAATATTAAATATTTAATAAATCATTAAATACTCCTTATTTCTCCGTCTTATCATCAAACTGCTGAACTGGGTCGACTCTGAGCTGAATAGTTGAACCAGGTGCCCTGCCCAAAATAGCAGCTTCCGCCTGACCTAACTTTCTAAAAATAGAAAGTTCCTGAAAATGCACTCTGGAAGATTCTGCGAAGGCCCAACCTGAAACAACTGCAAACTGGAGCTACCAAACACTGAGTAACTGCCCCAGATGATCCTCTGCACACTCCTGTCAGCCTACGAGGATCGAATAATAGGCTAACCTCGTCACCAGCTGCGCTGACTAGGATGGGGACATCACATGCCCCAAGAAAATTTCAGTCATGAAATACCTTATGACAGAAAGCTTAATATCCATACAACAATGGCCATCCTTTTGAATCCCTTAACTGGTCTAGAGAAGTCTTAGACAGTCCACAAAATCACTTCATTGGTTCTTTCAGATTCAAAACTCAAGAATACTCAGAACAGGACCAAAAAAAATATCCTTGAGTCTTGACTAATACACAAATCCCAAGAAGTAAAAAGGTAATGAAAGGATGAAAAAACTCTAATGGTGTATGTGGTTTTACTTTATGTCAGTCTGGTCAGGGTTCTTTCCAAGGTTAGCTGGCATAAAAATTAGAAAAAAATATAATCAAGCAATGCTAACAAAATACTACGATGTCATGACGATGATGTAATGATGGAGATCTTTCTCCAAGCTCTAGTTCATGATTATGAAACTGTAATTAATAGTCTCAATATGTATGGTCGGATTAACTAGCCACAATACATATTCTCTCAACTACAGTGATGAAAATTTACCCCTTCCAATGAGCATCTTATAGCAAAGAAATAATACATTTTGGAGAAACTGGGTATTGTTTATAGGAATTAAGCCATTTGATGGATTTTTTAACAGTTTCATATAAGATTTAACTATGGATGAAGAAATTGTGGTTTTCAGAACCTTACCTGCATGGGATTCAGTTCATCCCAAGTAACCTTCCCAGTGGTCAACTCCCACATGATAACTCCAAAGCTATAAACATCCGACCTGTTCATTGTGAAACTCAAACAATAGCTCTATTCATATTCCTTCAGGCAACATCTATTTCCAGCCATAAATTCTATATAAATCTAAGATATGTCCTGCTAATATCCATGTGGTTCTACTTTAAAAATCAGAAAAAGAACCTTATCAGTTACCATCCATCTACAAACAGTAGTTCATGATATATCAAAGCAAGAATTACATTGTATTTTACTTTTCATTTGAAGGTTCATTTCGAAGAACTTCCAGAGCCATCCATTGTGGCTGCTAAGAAGGAAAATCCAATATGTTACTCCTTGGTCTCATTCAGAAGCAAATAGATTTATAAGAATACTAAAACAGTCCAGATACACTCACCGTGCCTTTTCCAGAATTTGCAGTTAAAAATGTAGCATTCTTGAGGTGGGACAAACCAAAATCCCCAACCTACAATGATGAACAGTACCCCAGTAACAAGAAGACATGGAATTTAGTCAGTACATAAAAATATAGGTTTAGGAAATTAGTCCAGTTGGGGAGTTTACAAAGAGAATCAGAACCAGAAACCTTAACAGTCCAGCTCTTGTCAACCAAAAGATTTGATGATTTCAAATCACAATGAACTAGAGGAGGATGACGATGATGAAGGTAATTTATCCCACGTGCCTGATGAAAAAACCATTGTTTAATTCAGGCTGAAAATGACTATCAAAAAGGCTAATGCTCCAACTAAATGTATTTAATTAAAAAATAATTTTTATATGTTTTTAAAGTACAAGAATACCACTCACAATGTCCAATGTCATGTGTGTCCGTCGCCTCCAGTCCATTCCAGGCACCTTTTTTTAAAGCAACCGAAACAAACTCCCTCTATATAAAGAACTTCATCTTTCATGGCATTCGAGTTTCAAAACTTTACTGACAAAGGGGCACATATTTTTACCATGAACCACACAAGTGATGATATAAATCATGCAACTTGCATTTGATAGTGAGAGAAATAATTCAAGAAAATTTTGAGACTACACAAATAAGTTTCAACATAGCTTGCAAAATTTCTGGATTAGACTATATAAACTTATTTTCTTCATCAACATTTCAGAGCACACCCTATGATCTATCAATTAGCTAGGATTAGACTATATAAACTTATTTTCTTCATCAACATTTCAGACCACACCCTATGATCTATCAATTCTCTTCTCTAGCTATCTCATCTTGATGATGGATCATAGGGTGTGATCTGAAACATTGATGAAGAAAATAAATTTACATAGTATCTAGAAATTTTGCAAGCTATTGTCATGGACTGTGGAAACTTCATATCTTTAAGTTCCAACATATCAATTCATATCCATATTACTGACCACAAATAAACGAAACAAGAACATCTGGTGCCATAAATTACATGAATCTCAATTTGTTGTTGTTGTTAAGGGAAAGATTACTCAACATTATCATAACAAAATTGATCAACCAAAGGAACCATTAAGATAGGGAGAAACTTATAAGAGTTAAAATTGAGAAAAAAATCGGAAGCTAACCGTGGAAGAAACTCTGTGACTATGCAGAGTCGCTCAGGAGAAGTAACAGCTCCCATGAAAAGGAGTACATTTGGATGACGCAGCTTCTTCATTATTGCCACCTTTGTGACAGACAGGTAGAATAAAGTTCTCTTGTAATGCAAATTTTCAAAATTGATGAACGAAAAGCTGAAGACTGCATGTTAAAGCTGTATGGCTTTATATTTCAAGTAGAGGAAGGGAATAAAAGAAAACCCTCTAGAGAACTAATATCAGCGTAAAGATAAATATTAGAGTATCAAAGAAAAGGCTGAAACAGAGAACATTATGCATACTTCCTTGCGAAATGCATCTGCAAAATCTTTCAAACAATCCTGGAATATTTTGATTGCTATATGCTGCAAGAATTTCAATTTTAATTTTGTAAAGCTTCTCTCATCTGTAAACGTGTATGTGGAAATCATCTGTGATAATAGAGGAAAAAGAATGTAGCGTGAACTGAAACAGATTAATAACATACCGAACCATACCAGAGACCACGGTAAACAGTCGCAGAAGAACCTGCCACAAATTTTTATGCATGTTAAAACTATCTCTTACAAATGCAAGATACATAACAAGCATACATGTTTCGCTTCCCTAACCTTTCATATACATAACAGATGTTAGCATGAATAATCTCAAATATTAGATTTATCCCATTCAAAGGTAGTAACCTTCTCAATGATGGTAATTGCATTCCAGTATAGATCTAATTGCACACATGAACAGAATAATTTGTGAAAACATAACGCAAAAGAAATTTCACATTTGTGCAAAAATATTTAATAGGTGCTCTCAAAAAAGAACATGGAAGAAATGACAGTGAATAACTCATAATCCAGTGATCCGGAGGATTTTTGTCAAATTTTGAAGTTCTTCATTTTTCTCCAGAAACATCTTCATCAGAAAGTATTTGGAATTCTGACTCCAATTAAACTCGAACAGGGTCAATCAGAGCTACGGTGCTTGAGATACACTCAGTCAAACCTTCAGTCAACTCAAAGACCCAAGTCAGAAAAAGGTCAAAAATCAAAGTTGTCAAAAGTGGTCAAGACTGGTGTCAATGCAAAGAGCTCATCGCAAGCTTTCCAATGACGTTCATTTCATCAAAATTGGAGTTCGTTTGCCCAAGTTACGAGAAGTCAAAATCGGCCAATCATGTGTGGACACGTGGCAGTCCAGTCAACGCCACATCATCAATCCAGTCAGTGGACACATCGCTCCAAAGTCTTTGACAGAGGGATTTATTTTGGATTTACATGTAAATTTGGGAGATTGTAAATCAAGTTGTTATACACCAAATTGGGTAAAATTGGTGTATAAAAAGGGGTAAATGGGTGAGAGTTTGTAAGGTGTTTTAGCTAATTATTTTTGTAAGGAATTTTGGAGGTGATTTTTGTAAGTGGAGAGTTGGGATTTTTCTTCCTTGGAGAAATCTTATTGTAACTTCGTGCTTTTGGAGAAGCTTGTTCTCATGCACTTTGGAAGTGCATTTTCAGATTTCTTTGTATTCCAAGGGGAGGTTATGCCGAAGATTGTAACCGAGTTTCTAGAGGAATAATTGGATCGGTCTCACTCCATTGGAGCGGACCCAGAGACGTAGTCACGATTGTGGCGAACTCCGTTATCAAATTGTTTGCACTTTCTCTCTTCTTCTCTCTCACATTCTAGTTATCACCTTGATTTTAAGCATAATTTAAATAATGTACACTTGTTTTTGAGTTTCCATTAAATTGTTTAAGTTAAGCATTCAATTATGCAATTAGTCTAGATCCTAAATCAGATCAAGTTTGGTATCAGAGCATTTGGTGACTATTATTGCAGTTGATTTTGAATGCTAACAAGATCCAGGATTCAGAAGGGCGAAGGAAAGCTTGAGGAATATAATCCTGAGATCAGGAAACGAAGAACTTTTCCAAAAATGTCTGTGTCTGGAATGGAGGTACCCGAAGAACTAAGTGAGCAAGAATTTCGAAGAGCCTTCTGGCAAATGAGAGCCGTGTTGGAAATGCTACTCAAAGAAAGGGAAGAACCCATGAAACTTGAAGAAGATAATGCATTGAAGCAAGAAGATCATGGAGACAGTAAAAGCAAGAAGAAGCAACCAGGAGGTGGTGATGAACCCCCAAAATCTCCTCCTTCTACTCCTCCTTCTTCTCCTTCTTCTACACATTCTCTTTCTGCTAATCCTTTTAAGGGTGTAAATAAGCCTAAGATTAAATTGGATGTAAAATTTGAACTACCTAAGTATTGTGGTGAATTAGATGCTGAAAAACTAGATGATTGGATTCAGCAAGTAGAAGTCTATTGTAGAGTTCAAAGCCTCTTTGATGATGTTTCTAGGATCCAGTTAGCTACTCTTCGGTTGGGAGGTTCAGCTCTCACCTGGTGGGAGAGTAGGACTAGAGCAGAAATTTCACAGCATGGTAGAGTCAATTTGTCTTGGTCATAATTTGTTAATGCTCTTAAAAAGAAATTTTATCCCCTAGGCCATATGCAACAATTAATGATGAACTGGCAAACTTTTAGGCAAGGGAAAGGACAGTCTATTCAAGATTACACCCACGAGTTTCGTAAAAGGGCTATTGCATTAAATGTACCTTTGTACACCCAAGATACTTTGTTAAAGTACATAGGAGGTCTTCACTCATATCTCAGACATTCTATTTTGGTCTTGAACCCTAGTAATTTGGATGAAGTTTGTGTCCAAGCTACACATTTAGAGTTAAGAGGAAAGGGTTCTTTTATTGATAAGTTTGATAATGATAACTTTGTAAAGAAATCATCTAAGTTTGCAGAGACAGGGAAAGGAAAGAAGACAACTATAGTTAAGAAGGATGACAAGCTTTCTTGCTCTCATTGTGACAAGAAGGGTCATGATGAAGATCATTGTTGGAAGTTGCATCCTGAATTGAAGCCTAAGTGGGCTCAGAAACAAAATTAGAAACATAAAGGTAAGGAGAAAGACACAAATGTTGTTATGGATCTTGGTTCTGATTCTGATGATGAAACTAAGATAACAACTATGGGTTTGAAAGGTAAAGCTCCTATTGCCAGTGTTTCCTTTGATAGTTGTGCTTCTACACCTAAAGTTAATGAAGTCTCTGATGATAAGAAAAGGAATGAACTTTTTCACATAAGGGTTATTGCTAAGAATGTGAAACTTGATGCACTCATAGATAGTGGTTCTCAAGTTAACTTAATTTCTGAAGATGTTGTAAGAAACTTGGGATTGAAAACTACACTGCATAAGAAACCTTATCCACTAGGCTGGATTTGTGAGAATGATAAATTGCAAGTAACAAGACAATGCACTTTGAAATTTGCAATCACAAGTAAGTTTTTGGATGAAGTACAGTTTGATGTGGTTCCACTAGATATCTGTGGGATAGTGTTGGGTAGCCCTTATTTATATGATCGAAAAGCTATTTTCTACAGGGAAAAGAATCATTATCATTTGTTTAAAGATGGCATTCAATATATTGTACATTCTCACAGGATTAAGACTGATCATTCTTTTACAAACACAGGGAAAGTAAAGAGGGTGATTAATGCAAGTGAAGATTTAACTCTTATGTCTGTCAGCACAGGTGGTTCTAGACAGGAACTTGGAGTAGCTAACCAGGGTCAGATGTCGCAGGATGCACCCACAGTACAACATGAGGGAATGGTGATTGAAAGCATTGGTGGTCCCTTGGGTAAAAATGTTTTTATTGTAAGAGATCGATATGTTGTTGATTTATTCTCTTTCATCTCTGCATTATCGTTCAACTTGATGCTAGTCAATGTTGGTTGGTTAGTGGCTTCAACAGTTGATGTAGATGCTTATGGAAGTGATAAAGTGATGTTAATGTTCAACAATGTTGTTGCAGTCTTTGTTGTGATTGTGAGTCAGGTATATAGATGTACAGAGGATACAGGACAAGTGGAGAGGCCAAGTCCTCACTTAATGTCTGAATAAATGCCACTTTTGGAGGTCCAAAAGCTCTCCAGTGGGGAGGCTTGATCCGGAGGATTTTTGTCAAATTTTGAAGTTCTTCATTTTTCTCCAGAAACATCTTCATCAGAAAGTATTTGGAATTCTGACTCCAATGCAACTCGAACAGAGTCAATCAGAGCTACGGTGCTTGAGATACACTCAGTCAAACCTTCAGTCAACTCAAAGACCCAAGTCAGAAAAAGGTCAAAAATCAAAGTTGTCAAAAGTGGTCAAGACTGGTGTCAATGCAAAGAGCTCATCGCAAGCTTTCCAATTACGTTCGTTTCATCAAAATTGGAGTTCATTTGCCCAAGTTACAAGAAGTCAAAATCGACCAATCATGTGTGGACACGTGGCAGTCCAGTCAACGCCACATCATCAATCCAGTCAGCGGACACATCGCTCCAAAGTCTTTGACCGATGAATGAAATTTTGATATGGCATCATCTCACCCCTCCATGTGGCAAGCCATTATTGGCAAAAGGTGGCATATTATTTTTATAAAAATAATAAAAATAATAAAAATAATAAAATATATAAAACAAATAAAAAAATAATTAAAAAATGCCACATTCTTTTAATAAACGTGGGCTCTCCTATATTAAAGCCACCCTATTTTAAAGCCATGAGTTTTGTTTTAAAATCTTTATTTTAAAAAAAAAGCCTATTTTCATGGAATCCTTATTTTAAGGGATTTTAAACCCTTTTTTAATTATTATTACCCCTATTCAAAAGGGATAAAATCCTATAAGATAGCAATGGGATTATTTTTAAGGAATAAAATTTAAAAGATCTTCTTAAAAATATATAAATAATTCTGTAAGAGTTATCAAAACAAAATTATAGGGATTATTATTTTTCTTTTGTAAGCCTAAAATTATAAGGGCCCTTCATTATTTATCTTGAAGAGATTTTATTATGTAACAGAGGGATTTATTTTGGATTTACATGTAAATTTGGGAGATTGTAAATCAAGTTGTTATACACCAAATTGGGTAAAATTGGTGTATATAAAGGGGTAAATGGGTGAGAGTTTGTAAAGTGTTTTAGCTAATTATTTTTGTAAGGAATTTTGGAGGTGATTTTTGTAAGTGGAGAGTTGGGATTTTTCTTCCTTGGAGAAATCTTATTGTAACTTCGTGCTTTTGGAGAAGCTTGTTCTCACGCACTTTGGAAGTGCATTTTCAGATTTCTTTGTATTCCAAGGGGAGGCTATGCCGAAGATTGTAACCGAGTTTCTGGAGGAATAATTGGATCGGTCTCACTCCATTGGAGCAGACCCGGAGACGTAGTCACAATTGTGGCGAACTCCGTTATCAAATTGTTTGCACTTTCTCTCTTCTTCTCTCTCACATTCTAGTTATCACCTTGATTTTAAGCATAATTTAAATAATGTACACTTGTTTTTTGAGTTTCCATTAAATTGTTTAAGTTAAGCATTCAATTATGCAATTAGTCTAGATCCTAAATCAGATCATCCAGGCATCTATTTTTCAGTATATTCAAAGATATTTTGTGCGCCCAAGCATAGGTTGAATCCTTCTCCTAGATATTATCTCTGGTAGGACAAATGGTATCAACTATTATCTATTTTCTTTGTGTAGACAATCCTGCAGTAAACCACAAACTAAAAAACACAGAGTTATGCACTAACATTGTGCGCATAATACCTTGGATTTTGTATAATAGGTATAAAAATGGCAGAAAACCTTCACAAATAGAAAATTCTGTTAAAAAACATTATGTATATTATTACGAAAAGATTATATGAAATTAGTCCTTCGAGAAAAAAGAATACATGTACATAGTCAGCTTTATATGTTGAGAGCTAAGCATAGAGGCAAACCAGCCTACCGCAAATAGCTTCAATGTGTATGATAGTATAGTGTAGAGAGGTACAGTCTAATTTCTTTATAAAAAAGGTTAATATGTAGGAGATATTTTCCACAGTGTGTCAAACTATGATATTAATATTATGATTCAACTGCGTAGTTTTTGAGAAAAGCTCATTGATGCATATTTCATGAGTAGTGGTTCACACAAACCCATCTCTCATGAAAATGAATGGTCCACTTAACACTAATTGCATCTAGGCCATACTCATAGGGGTGAAGCATCAAGACTTCTTGGGCTATCACCCATCCCAATGCTACTTTGACTCCAACACATTTAACCATGGAGTTTCCCCTAAGATGAAGCCTAGTTAGCTTGCTTTGTGAAACCTTTAGCAAGTTTTGTTCCTTATGATCCATTCATCAAAGAGCCCCTTTACCTTGTTAGTTGATAAGTCTCGATGCTTTACCCCTATGAGCATCACCTAGGTGCAATAAGTGCTAAGTGGACCATTCATTCTTGTGAGAGATGGGTTTTTGTGAACCACTACTAATGAAATTCACATCCATTCTAAAACTCCAACTAGGTCTTTAGGATGGAAAAGAAAATCCTTATCTCCACCAAGAAGTAAAGAAAAGGTGAAATGTTGAATGGTAATACATTTGGGGTAACTTAGGCACTATAGAACTCTATGTAGGCAATTTCATAGGCAAGTGTAAGGTAAAGAGATTCCTCAAATAATAAACAATAGAATTTTAGTGACAATAATTTTATATTTTTGCATTATGGCAACTTCAAAAGTAGTTTATTCACACTCCTTTATAGCAAAAAAACCCCAAACATCGAGTTTTTGTCTTCACAACATCATGTTCTTTGACCAATGAAGTGAGTTAGAGATAGGATCAACAAGAGAAAAATTGAAGATAGTTTTCTAGGATCAACAAGAGTAAAATTGAGAATGTAACCCTAGCTTTGACAAGTTTTATTTTTCTAAAGAAGGAATGAACAGATGAATCTCCAAGTACCATCCATTACAAGTTTTAAGGACAATTTCTCTTGTGTTCTTTTGTGTTTATGTTTGATTTCACTAAGTCTTGTTTTTGGAGTTTGAGCATGCCCACATTTAAATTATTTGAGTCACTACTATTGGATTAGTGAAGTTCTCAATATATTCATGGTGGTTAAGGTTTTTAAGGATTCGTTAGTTTCCAAAGTGAGAAACTTTATCAAAATCCTAGAGGATGCTCATGTGCAAATTGATATTTTTATTAGCATCTAATTCCAATAGTGGCTATTTCTAGTGTCTTATTTTTTTGCTGAAGGATAAGAGCCTATTTTTAGGATGCTTTTAGTAGTTATTTTAAGATAAATTTGTTTTATGTTCTTTTCATTTTTCTTTTTTTGCATCTTTTGAAGATATTTTATTATTATTTTAAAATCCCTACAAGCATATTCATTGTAACCTATAAATAAGTTCCTTCGAAACAATATATTCTTAATGTTCATAGATGCTATGTGTTGATGTGTTTTTCGTGACCGCACCAACGCAGAATAAAGTCGCCAATGGCTACCCTACTCTCTCTTGATCAAAGTATTCCGCATGCTAAGATTGCAAGAAAGTTCATGCGTTCAACTCCAAGGTTCTTTCAATGCGAATAGGCTCAGTTGGCTCGATGTGATTTGCTGGTATTTCAAGGGGGACTTACGGAATTGTTCGGCAGCGGAGAAAGGAATTCAAATGCTCGAAAGATTTGTCTATGAAGCGCGGGTTTCCTATTCTAACCAGAAAGTACTGAATTTAAATTGGTGCAAGGTTAAGAGCGTCTAAATCTATTCTAAATGTGGGATATGGAGCTCAACTTCAGCAAACTTTCAACCAAGCTCTGCTTTGCCTCGCTTCGGACAACTTCCACAGAACCGGTGCAATCTTCAAGGGAAATGACTAAAGATGTTCAAACCACCACTTGACATGAAGATACCATCACAACAACGCATACCATCATTCAAACTGTGATTGAAGTTAGGCCCACAATGTTTCCAGTTGACCACACAAGGCGAACACACCATCAGTGAGCCCGCTAGTGGTATGGATAAGTGAAGCTTGCTTAGATCAAACACCACATTCCACAGCTAACATCTACTTGCATGGAATGAAAATTATACTACTTTGAACTATTTTACGCTACCATTTGAATCGAAAGGACAAAGAAACCTTGCTAGCTACTCACAACAAAGACGAAATTCACCATCAATGAAAACTCTTTTATTGAGAGAGTGTTCACAACAATTTCTTACAAAGTTTTCATAGGGAAAACTTTCCTTCTTCTTCAAACTACACTATCAATCTATACTAAGTTACTTCTATGTTGTCCCTCTACTCTATATCTATTCTAATCTTCTCTACTGTCTACTGTCTAACTTAATTTCTACTGAGTTACAAATGAGGGGGACTCCCCCTTTATATAGCTGGCCAAGTCCAACGGACGGCTCAGATTACAATCGGCTGGATGGCCCAGATCGTGCCACCTCAGCCCTAAACAAGATTCGCCCTAAAAACCGCCAACAAGAGGAGTGGGGTAATAAATGAGCCATAATGTCCATCATCCTTCTAGAAGATTCCATCTTTAAAACGCGTTCACACTGTTCTCGATCTTCGCGTTCAGCAAATTTTGTTGATCGCTTGGAGGAGGGTAAGAGAGTCTCTAAGATTGCCTCCTCAGATAATAAAATTTGATAGAATCTGGGGTCCAACTGCTCTTGATCTTCTTCTTGACGTTGTTCTTCAACTTTGCTCGAGCTTCCATCATCTTGGATTACTTTCTTCATCACCTTAAGTCATCATCGCTTGATCTCGACGTTCCTCCTGCAAAACAAGCAAGGAGAAGAGTATCAGAACACTTCATAATATAAATTCATTTTACTTACCTGATTTTCACGCTCTAACCTCCAAGCATTCATCGCCTCCACTAGCCAGCTTCTGCCTTTTTCATGATTCTTCATGCCTTAGCCAAATTTTTCAACCCATCTTCCTCAAGGGCGTATCATCTTTGACAATATTAACATCAACTACATCTTCAAGAAATTCATTTCACCTGCTGGAGCTCCGACAACTTTGATTTTATTCATCTCTGGCTCAAGAAGACCATCTACACGAAGAATTTGAGCAAATTCACCTAGGCAGTTCCTTTCAAATTCATCGTCTAGAGAATTTCACCTTGAAAACACATTTTCTTTATTTTGCCTTAGAAAATTTTCAAATTTCCCTTAGGAAAAGTCATCAATCCAGTGCCCATCAAAAATATTCATCCTGAAAGCTGCAGCGAAGCATGGAAGACTTTAAAATCAACTCCTCATCAATAATCTTCAATACCCAGAAGAAAATCTCCTTCAGAACGCATCGAACTCATTGGTGCACGACGAACGGGTTCATTTAATTTTCTTGAATTTTGAACTTTGGAAAAAATAAATTTTCATCAAATTTATTCTTGTTCTTCGATCCTAAAGTATTTCCTCGCTCTGACTTGGAAAATTTTTATCAACCCTGTGAAGCTGGCATTCACTGACTTCACCTCTAGCAATTATGCTCGTGCTTCAAGAAAAACTTCATCACCTTCATGTCCAGGCGTATTTTCTAAGGAAGAAAATACTTTGCCTTAGAAAATTTTAGATCACTTTGAAAATTTTGCCTTAGAAAAATTTTGCCTTGGAAATTTTTAGCTTTGATCACTTCGCCTGTGAGAAAAAAATTTATCCAACTTCATCCATCTCAGAGAATTTTCTTTCGAAACACGTCATGCCCGACAAGCTTTATTTTATTCATTACTTTGCATTTTTATTCTCCATAAAATTTCCAACGCCTTAGCAATTATCATCAACATCTTTATATCACTTACCAGCTTGTATTTCATCTTAGGCGCAAATAGCATGTGCAAGAGGATACGCCTAGCATTTCATTTCACTTGGCACCATTTTCTAACACCTAGGCATTTTATTCTCCAACGCCTTAGCAATATTCATCACCACCTTGGGGCGCATTTGACACTTGAAGGGGAAAATTTAGCTTTACCACACCTAGCATATTAAAAATTTCTTTTTTTTACTCATCACCTTACACACTTGGGTGCATTTGGCACTTTATGAGGAATTTTCAACACACCTAGCAATATTTTCTCTTCCCTTTGGACGCATTTTGGCATGAGAGAAGGATGACTCTTAAACTTCCTTATTTTTTTGTCTTCACATGACCTCTTTTGGGCGCATTTAGGCATGCATGAAGGATGAAACTCCCAATGCCAAGCTTTGACTCCTTTCCTTTGCTAACTTTGGGCGCATTTTGCATGATGTGGAGGATGGGCGCAAATTTGAGGTGGTGGAGGATGAAACACGTTGACCTCTTTGACTTCCTTGGCATATGGGCGCATTTTAGATAGTGTGAAGGATAAAGCTCATTCAAATGCCTTTTACTTGTGACTCTTGGGCTTCTTCATTTTTGTCCTTACATGCCCTGTTTTGGGCGCATTTTCATGTAGGTGAGGGATAAAAATTGTTGACTTGTTGACTCACTTCTCCCTTGGGCGCATTTTGGCCTTGGTGGAGGATAAAAAGCTTTGACTCCTTTGACCTCTTTCAAACTTGGCACATTTCACCCCAACTATAGGATGGGCGCATTTAGAGGGGTGAGGAGGATATTCACACTTAGAAAATTTTCAACTTTCCTTCCTCAAGTTGGGCGCATTTCACTATGCCTACAGGATAAAAATCGTTGACTTTTCTTTGACCACTTGTACTTTGGGCGCATTTAGCCCCTGATGTTGGATAAACTTCATACTTAGAATTTTTTGTGCTTGGCATTTCCTTGAAGGCGTATTTAGGCTAGGCAAAAGGATGAAAAGGCGTTGACTTCCTTTGACTTTCTCTAGCTTGGGCGCATTTTGGCTTGTGTGGTGCACGAGCTTCACCCTTAGGAATTTTCCATGCCTCCTCTTCTATCTGGGCGCATTTTTCCATGGCAGCAGTACAAAGTTCTAGACTTAGAAATTTTTCCTTGTTCTCGCCAGCCTTCATGCCCTACTATTTATAGTAAGTCCTTTGAATTTGCATCTCTGAAGCTCGGAACGACTTGAAATTTTGCACACTGCATCCTTATGATCTTGTTGTTCTGTCGACTGCCATTTTTAGTCGGCCTGCTATTTTTAGCCCATTTATGAAGGTGATTTACTATAAATAGCAAACGCTTGCTTCTGATAGCTCCCCTACTCCGATTGACCTGAAATTTTGAAGAGGCGCTCCTCACCACGTGACCTGACTACTGACATCAACGCATGCACCTGACTTTCTATTTTTAGCCTGTTTCCAAATTGACTTACTATAAATAGTAAGTGCTCTGTTTGTCTTCAAATTTTACCAGCAGATAGCTTGAAGGATGCTGATCGCGGTGGGATACACCGGTTTTTGAAAATTCTCACTTTTTACCCCTCTTTTTGGGCCCCGAAGCTGGAAACCCTAATTTGTTCTGCATGCGTATCAAATGATCTCTGTTTGTCTTCGTTTCTGCTACATTGCGATCAACTCGTGATTCTGAACTACTAAGAAGCGGCCGCCAGGATGCTCTTGCTAAAAATAGTAAGTTCCTTACTGAATGATTATCTCCATTTGCATGTCATACCTTTGCGAAGCTCTCGAAAAACCCACCAGGAATCATCCGACATGCAAAAGAAACCCTGACATGCAAACCCTAAAAATGGCCTCGAAAGACTGAATTCTAAAAGTTGTCGTCTCGCTTTGCATGTTATACTGTTGCGAAGGTCTCGAAAAACCCAGAAGGAATATCCAGACATGCAAATAAAATCTCTGCATTTGAGTCCTGAAATTTGTCCCGGAAGCTGGACTGCTAAAAAATAGAAAGTTGCCTATTTTCGCTCAAATTTTGCACACGAGCAGCTTGATGTGCTCTGAACACAGTGTGACAGTCGGAATCTCAAAAATGCTGAAGGATTGCCTGTAATTGCACACTTACGAAAAATAGTAAGTACCTTAGAATCTGATGAAAATTTGCTGAGAGCCTGTTGGAAGCACACTGACAACAATGTTAAGCTTTGTTTTCAATTTATTCACTTCGTTCGACTTCGGATTGACCAAAGGGATGGAAACCCTAATTTCAGACTTGGCCAAATTTCACTTGTTTAAGCTCAAAGACGGGAACGTCCCCAGAAGGATAGACGGCAGAAAGAGAGACAACAACAAAACAAACCAAAATCAAGCCAAAAGACGGAAACGAAGCAAAAATTAGGGGGTCCCCATTTGCAATGGGGCGATGTGTGAAAAACGTCACAACACTATGGTTATACTATAGAAATTACTACTCAAGTTGATTATTTTTTCTGCATTTACTATGTCAATGAAAGTAGATCATACTGAAGTCAAGCTTTGTGTTGATGACATTTATCTACCTAAGTTGTGAATGAAAATTTGTAGCCATATAGAACTATTCCACAAAACCCCATGAGAGAAAATATGCAAACAAGTATTCAAAATCCATAATGCAAAAGAATAGAAAAATATATACCATCAAGATGACACAAGATGTACCTTTGGAAAACCCTCATGCTTAGCCTCCAAATGCATCCACACTCATTGTATTATCTCATGAACAAAGATTACAATACACTTGTATAGTCTTCGTGAATACCTCTAAAAAATCAAGCTTCCTATATGCATTCCATGTGAACAAGTAAATGAGAATCATGTAACCACACATCCCAATCCATGCTTCCTCGCCTCACATATGCAACCAACAAGAGATGCTCAATCAATCTTAGCCAACTAACCAACCTCAACAACTATTCATGTGCTTCCTTTTATAGGAATAAGCTTGCACAAAACCATCAAGTGGTATTACATAAACTATGTGACTA